>CM053029.1:525411792-526121792 GCA_028564925.1 Lithobates sylvaticus
GGAATACCCCAGAATACGCACTTTCTGGAAAAAACTATTCAATTTAATGGATAAGATAGTGGGAAAATAAAATACTTGGAAATCAAAAAAAGGAAAAAATTATAATCTTGACCTAGGAGGACGTGGTTCAAATGGAGTAGGAGGTTGAGGTGGCGGTGTAGGTGGAAGCGGCGGTGGAGGAGGACGAGGTAGCCAACACTGGTTCAAAAATACAACAATGGCTGGGTAAGGCTAGTGGTGAATGATGTGTCGAATTCTGTCCCCCGTCGCATGGTGTCCGCCCTGTACTGCGCTTGCTCAGTACGTAGGACAAGGGGATTTTGAAACTCTCCGAAGACGATGCGCGGTGACTCCAGGTTCAAGCCACATCATCCGAGGTTGAAGCCTAGCCAAGCGAGCCCGTGAGGGGCCCTGTTACTATGTGCTACCGTATGTCCACTTGGATGGTCGGGCTTGAACCTGCACTCACTGCGCAGGTGACGTTCATCTTTGGAGATTTTGTGAATCTCCTTGTCCTCCGTACTGCGCAAGCACTGCACCTGCGCAGTAAGTGGCCGGACACTATCCGATAGCAAGACAGTTTTCGTCAGAACACCGGTATATGTGTCTATTCTGCACAAGGTACGGCCAAGTCCTGTGGGATCCATGCCTGGTTCATGTTAATGAACGTGAGCTTGTCCACATTGGCTCTGGACAGGCGGCTGCGCTTGTCTGTGATAACGCCCCCTGCCGTGCTAAATACACGTTCAGATAATACACTGGCGGCAGGGCAGGCCTCCAATGCGTAAAGGGCAAGCTCAGGCCATGTGCCCAATTTGGAGACCCAGAAGTTGAAGGGGGTAGACCCGTCATTCAGTACGTGTAGGCGTGTGCACACATACTGCTCCACCATTTTGGTGAAATGCTGCCTCCTGCTAAGACGTTCCATCTCAGCTGGTGGTGCTGGTTGTTGTGGCGTGCTGACAAAGCTTTTCCACATTTCGGCCATGCTAACCCTGCCTTCCGAGGTGCTGGCGGTGCCCCGGCTGCATTGACGACCTCTTCCTCCTCCTCTGCCTTTGCCTTGTGCTTCCACCGTACCCCCCGCTGCCAAGTGGGAATGCCACCAGCAGCGCGTCTACCAGCGTGCGCTTGTACTCGCGCATCTTACGATCACGCTCCAGTGAGGTAATTAAGGATGGCACGTTGTCCTTGTAATGGGGATCCAGCAGGGTGGCCACCCAATAATCCGCACCAGTTAAAATGTGGGAAACTCAGCGGTCGTTGCGGAGACACTGCAGCATGTAATCGCTCATTTGTGCCAGGCTGCCCAGAGGCAAGGAAAAGCTGTCCTCTGTGGGAGGTGTATCGTCTGTGTCCTCTGTATCCCCCCAGCCACGCACCAGTGATAGACATGAGCTGGTCTGGGTGCCTCCCTGCTGTGAACATGGTTCCTCCTCCTCCATCTCCTCCTCATCCTCCACCTCGTCATCCTCCAGAACTGTGCCCTTGCTCCTGGACAATTGTGTACCTGGCGCTTGTTGGTGCAGGAACCCACCCTCGTAGCCACTTGTAAATGACTGCCCTGAAAGCCTTGGAAATGAACCTACTTCCTCCTCCTCCTGTGCCACATCCTCTTCCATCATCGCCTGAAGCGTTTTTTCAAGGAGGCATAGAACTGGGATAGTAACGCTGAGAACGGCGTCATCGGCACTGGCTATGTTGGTGGAGTACTCGAAACAGCGCAACAAGGCACACAGGTCTCGCATGGAGGCCCAGTTATTGGCGGTGAAGTGGTGCTGTTCCGCAGAGCGACTCACGCGTGCGTGCTGCAGCTGAAACGCCACTATCGCCTGCTGCTGCTCGCACAGTCTGGCAAGCATGTGCAAGGTGGAGTTCCACCTTGTGGGCACATCACATATGAGACGGTGAGCGGAAAGGCCGAAGTTACGCTGCAGCACTGACAGGCGAGCAGCAGCAGGGTGAGAACGCCGAAAGTGCGCACAGACTGCCCGCACTTTCTGCAGCAGCTCTGGCATATCGGGGTAATTCTCAAGGAACCTCTGGACCACCAAGTTCAGCACATGCACCAGGCAAGGGATGTGCGTCAAACCGCCTAGGCCCAGAGCTGCTATGAGATTTCGCCCATTATCGCACACCACCAGGCCGGGCTTGAGGCTCACTGCCACCAACCACTCATCGGTCTGTTGTTCCATGTCCCTCCACAACTCCTGCGCGGTGTGGGGTTTTTCCCCCAAACAGTAAAGTTTTAAAACTGCCTGCTGTTGTTTAGCCCTGGCTGTGCTGAAGTTGGTGGTGAAGGTGTTACGCTGACCGGATGAGGAGGCGGTAGAGGATGAGGAGGCGGAGTAGGAGGAGTTGGCAACAGGAGGCAAACTGAAGTGCCCTGCAATCCTCGGTGGTGGAAGGACATGCGCCAAAGTGCTATCCGCCTCAGGCCCAGCCACCACTACATTTACCCAGTGTGCTGTTAGGGAGATATAACGTCCCTGAACGTGCTTACTGGTCCACGCATCCGTTGTTAGGTGGACCTTGCCACAGATGGCGTTGCGCAGTGCACACCTTATTTTGTCTCCCACTGGGTTGTGTAGGGAAGGGATAGCGCGTCTGGAAAAGTAGTGGCGGCTGGGCACGACGTACTGTGGGACAGCCAATGACATCAGCCTTTTAAAACTGCGTCTCCACCAGACGGAATGACAGCATTTCAAAGGCGAGGAATTTTGAAATGCTGGCATTCAGGGCCAGGGATCGCGGGTGGCTAGGGGGGTACTTCCTCTTCCGCTCCAGTGTTTGGGAAATAGAGAGCTGAACGCTTCCATGGGACATTGTGGAGATGGTTGGTGACCCAGGTGGTAGTGTTGCTGGCAGATCCTCTGTTTGCGGGTTGGCAGGTGTCACTGTTACTACAGAGGTGGATGAAGAGACCGAGACTGCAGCAGAAGAGGAAGCAGGAGGAGCCAGAGACCTTTCTTGGTTTTTGAGGTGTCTACTCCACTGCATCTCGTGCTTTGCACTTAGATGCCTGGTCATGCAGGTTGTGCTCAGGTTGAGAACGTTTATGCCTCGCTTCAAGCTCTGATTGCACAGCGTGCAAACCACTCGTGTCTTGTCATCAGCACATTGTCTGAAGAACTGCCACGCTAGGACTCCTTGGACCTGGCTTTGGTGTGCTCAGTCCCTTGCTGCGTTGGGCAGTAGCAGACGTACTGTCTAGGGTACGGACGCTCCGCTTTTGCACCCTGCTCCCTCTTCTGCTGTGCTGGTGGCTCTGTGCGACCACCGCCTCTTACTCTGAACTACACTGGTCACCTGCATGACGTTGATTCCATGTGGGGTCAAGGACCTCATCGTCCTCCACATCATCTTCCACCCAGTCTTCACCCCTGCCCTCCTTGTCGGTCTGCACAATGGCGAAAGCAGCAGCAGTTGGCACCTGTGTTTCGTCATCATCCGAGACGTGCTGCGATGGTCCTCCCATGTACTCATCATGAAACATAAGTGGTTGGGCATCGGTGCACACAATCTCTTCCACTTCTGGGGCAGGGCTAGGTGGATGGCCCTGGGAAACCCTGCTATCAGAGTCATCAAAAAGCAGAAGAGACTGCTGCATGATTTGGGGCTCAGACTGATTGGCTGATTTGCAAGGGGGTGAGGTGAAAGACTGATGGACATCGGCTGCAGGTGCCAACTCTGAACTTTCATCGGGAGACTGGGTGGGAGACAATGTGAAGGAATCGGAGGCACTGTCAGCAAACCAATCTACTATCGCCTGTACTTGTCCTGGCCTCAACATTTGTACAGCCTCATTAGGCGCGCCAAAATACCGCTGCAGGCTCTGTCGCCTACTCGCACCTGAGGAAGGTGTTTCACTAGTGCGTGTAGCTGGCACAGATCGACTATGTCCTCTCCCTGCAACAGGAGCGCCACCAGCAGCACCACGACCCGGGCCATGTCCCCTTTTTGATGATCTCATATTTTCAAAATGTATGATCTCGCCCTAAATGGGTGTTTTTGTCAATAGCAGAATACACGTACAGTGTCTAAAGCGTTTATGAACACGCAGAAAATGCTATTGGGGGAAAAAAAACACGCAAAATTTTATTTTTTTGCAATGTTTTTCCAATATCAGAATACACCGATAGTGTCTAAAGCGTTTATGAAAACGCAGAAAATGCTATTGGGAAAAAAAAAAAACACTGCAAAATTAAATTTTTTTGCAATGTTTTTCCAATATCAGAATACACGGATAGTGTTTAAAGCGTTTATGAAAACGCAGAAAATGCTATTGGGAAGAAAAAAACACTGCAAAATTAAATTTTTTTGCAATGTTTTTCCAATATCCAATGTGGACTGACTGACTGACTTTATCACACTAACTCCTAAAATCCTCTCAGCAGCACAGGAACCTGTCTATAGCAGAATGACGCTGTGTGTCTGGACTATATATAGAGGCTGGGTCACATGCTGCACTGCCCAATCACAGCCATGCCATTAGTAGGCATGGCTGTGATGGCTTCTAAGGGCACACTAGTGAAACTAGTGTCTATTGGCTGCCCTGCAGCTCTTAAAAAGGCGCCAATACATTGCCGAACACCGGACCCGAACCCGAACATACAGCCAATGGTTCGGGTCCGGGACCCGAACACCCAAAAGTCCGGTACGGACCCGAACTTTACAGTTCGGGTTCGCTCAACCCTAGTTATTATTCGTAGAGTGTCGATATTCATTATCCAAATTAACAATTCGTACGAAATTCGTATTTCAGACGAATCCGAATTAAATTCCGTACACGAATTACGATTTTTTTTTAATACGGAACGAAACGAAACAAATATTTTGACGGCTCCCATGTCTAGTGGTGATAAGGGACACATTCATCATGGGGAAGCAAGGCGACATGAAGGATGACATCTGTACTTGGGCTGTAAATGTCGAATACAGGGCCTCCAACGCACTTAAAAAGGGGCCGGTAAAACCATATACTTTTAATGTAGCCAACATATAAGACCAACTTAGCCTATCGAAGGCCTTCTGCCAATTTTGTTTGGGAGCCACGTCTCACGACCGTGCAATTGTCAGTTAAAGCAACGCAGTGCCGAATCGCAAAAAGGGGTCTGGTCCTTTAGCTGCAAATTGGTCCGGGGCTTAAGTGGTTATTGAAGGTTTGAAAAGGAAAACTAGAAGCTGAGTGGTTGTCATGCTCAGCGGCTCCAGATTCTGTCTTCTCCATTTTAAGTAAACTCCCCTCAAAATACTACAATGCTCTTCACTGCTGTCCCGTCTGTGTGTGCATGCTCGACTGTAAAATGGGGAAGAAGGTGTACCCCTTTACGGAGGACAGACAGCAGGACCTGTTCGCCCAAAGTGTGGTTTTCCCGAGGGCCAGACAAGCGACAAACCACCGGCTGCCCTAGTGAAGCACTCTATGAAGATGTCCGTATACCTTTACGGTGGACAGACAGCAGGACCTGTTCAAAGTGCGGAAAAGCGGTATAGTATGGTATTGTATGATATGTAATATGCATGCAAAAGAGATGGGGCTTTTAGTTTGTAAGCTTCTTAAAGAGGATCTATGGTAATTTTGAAGAAAAAATTAAAGTCAGCAGCTTCAAATACTGTAGTTGCTGACTTTTTAAAACAGACATTTACTTGTCCAGGGATCCAGCGCTATCCTCACCCAGGCAGGTTCTTTACCGGTCTTTAGGTCCCCTGCACTGTCATGTTGACTGTGGGATACCAGCTGTGACTCCTTGCGGCTACACAGAGGGCCCCCCACCACGCATGTCTGAGCCGAACTGTGATTTGTAAGTGGTCCTGCAGCCTCCTAGGACCTGTGACATGTCCCAGGAGGCTGCGGATGGTGCCACCATATAGGTGGTAACCATTACCCTAATATAAATGAACATATTAATAATATGTTCATTTATACCGTGTTTCACCAAAAATAAGACCTACTATGATATTTGGGGAGGGCTGCAATATAAGCCCTACCCCCAAAAAAAGCCCCAGTTTAAAGTAATTGTAAACTGCTTAAATCCTCTCTATGTATCCTCTAATGTAAAAGGTGTTTCTGTAATCTAATTGAGTCAAATACCTTCTAAATCTGTTTCCATGTGTTAGTTTAGAACCAGAGTGATTCACGGGACCACAACTTAGGTTGTACTCCAGATAATTCCCATCTCCACCTACAGGAACTCTGGAGAAGACAAGGTGTTTCCATGGACTCTGCACCTTGGTTCTTCCAAGAATCCTCACCTTTGCTGTCTGTGTGGGCAGGTCATGATCGAGCCTGCACAATTTCCCCTGTAGGAAGCTGCTTCCTATGCAGGCATTTGCTAAAGAAGAGGAGCCAGGAACACCAGTGGGTGACACCAGAAGAGGATGGGGCTGCTCTGTGCAAACCCATTGAACAGAGATTTAAATATGATATGTTCATTAATTAAAAAAAATAATTAAGCTTTAGAACAAATTCTAATCTATTTCTATGTGTTTTTTTAGGACCAGAGTGATTCAGATGACTGGAACATGGAAAATGTTCGCAGGGCGGCCTATCGCCACCAACAGGAGCTTTGGAGAAGAGAAGGTGGTTCCCTAGACACTGCTGAGAATCCTCATCTTTGTTGTCTGTGTGGACAGCTTGGGTAATCTCCAGTCAGTCAGTGCGTGTTTGTGTGTGTGTATGTATGTAAGGTTGGACATTTTGATTGTAAGATCTTTCAGGGCAGGGACTAATGTGAATGAACAATATGGCTCTAGTATGTGTGTATGTATGCATGTGATATAAGACCTTTAGATTGTAAGCTCTTTAACCACTTCAGCACCGGGCCATTTTACACCCTTCCTTACCAGAGCACTTTTTGCGATTCGGCACTGCGCCGCTTTAACTAACAATTGCGCGGTCGTGCGGCGTTACACCCAAACAAAATTTACGTCCCTTTTTTCCCCACAAATATAGCTTTCTTTTGGTGGTATTTGATCACCTCTGCGGTTTTTATTTTTTGCGCTATAAACAAAAGAAGAGCGACAATTTTGAAAAAAAACACAATATTTTTAACTTTTTGCTATAATAAATATCCCATTTTTTTTTAAAAAAACAATTTTTTTCCTCAGTTTAGGCCGATACGTATTCTTCTACATATTTTTGGTAAAAAAAAATCGTAATAAGCGTATATAGATCAGTTTGCGCAAAAGTTATAGCATCTACAAAATAGGGGATAGATTTATTGCATTTTTTTTTTTTTTTTTTACTAGTAATGGCGGCGATCTGCGATTTTTTTTTTCGTGACTGCGACATTGCGGCGGACACTTCGGACACTTTTGACACATTTTTGGGACCATTCACATTTGCACAGCGATGGTTGCTATAAAATTGCAGTGATTACTGTGTAAATGTGACTGGCAGGAAAGGGGTTAACACTAGGGGGCGCTGCAGGGGTTAATGTGTTCCCTAAGGTAGTGATTCTAACTGTGGGGGGAGGGGACTGACAAGGGGAGGAGACCGATCAGTGTTCCTCCGTACTGGGATCACATGATCGGTCTCCTCTCCACTGACAGAATGTGGAGCTGTGTGTTTACACACACAGTTCACGGTCCCGCACGGTCCCGTTGTTTTAACGGCCAATCGCGGGTGCCCGGCGGACATCGTGGCCGCCGGGCACTCGCACCGGGTCCCGAGCGACGCCGCGGGCGCGCGCGTGCGCCCCCTAGGCGGCCGGGAATGGGAGGACGTCATATGACGCCCACCCAGGATGGGAGATCCACCCTGTGGGCGTCATATGACAGTGGGCGGTAGGGAAGTGGTTAAGGGCAGAGACTGATGACAAAAAATTGTATGGTCCTATCTTAGTGTGAATGTATGTGAGGTAGGTCCTTTGCATTGATAGTATGTGTGTGTGTGTGTGTGTGTGTTTGTTTAACCACTTGCTTACCAGGCACTTAAACCCCCCTCCTATCCAGACCAATTTTCAGCTTTTGGTGCTCTCACACTTTGAATGACAATTACTCAGTCATACAACACTGTACCCAAATTTATTTTTTGTCCTTCTTTTCACACAAATAGAGCTTACTTTTGGTGGTATTTTATCACCTCTGGGTTTTTTATTTTTTGCGCTATAAATGAAAAAAGACCGAAAATTTTGAAAAAAAAACGAATTTTTCTTTGTTTCTGTGATAAAATTTAGGAAATTATTAATTTTTCTTCATAAATTTTGGCCACAATTTATACTGCCACATATCTTTGGTAAAAATAACCCAAATTAGTGGATATTATTTGGTCTTTGTGAAAGTTAGAGAGTCCACACACTGTGGTGCAAATTATACAAAATGGATCACATCTGATGTACTGGTGACCTATCTCATTTCTTGTGACCCGAACAAGCCAGGAAAGAACAAATACCCCCCAAATGACCCCTTTTTTGAAAATAGACATTCCAAGGTATTTAGTAAGAGGCATTGTGAGGATTTTGATGTTGTCATTTTTTCCCACAATTCTTTGCAAAATGAATCCCCCCCCCCACAAAATTGTCATTGTAACAGGTTATTTCTCTTACATGGCATGTGTATACCACAAATGACACCCCAAAATAAATTCTGCTACTCCTCCTGAGTATTACGATACCACATGTGTGGGACTTTTTCACAGCCTGGCCACTTAGAGAGGCCCAACATGCAGGGAGCGCCATCACGTGTTCTAGGAGCATAAATTACACATCTAACTTGTTGACTACCTATTACACTTTTAAAGGCCCTGGAGCACCAGGACAATGACACATGACACTGACGTGGCACTGATACGTGGCACTGATGTGCACTGATGTGCCACTGATGACAGATGGCACTAATACGGGGCACTGATGACAAGTTACACCGATGAGAGATGGCACTAATACGTGGCACTGATGACAGACGGCACTAATACGCGGCACTGATGACACGTGACACTGATGACAGATGGCACTGATACATGGCACTGATGACACGTGACACTGATGTGGCACTGATGACAGATGGCACTAATACGGGGCACTGATGACACGTGACACTGATGACAGATGGCACTAATATGTGGCACTGATGACAGATGGCACTTATACGTGGCACTGATATCACGTGGCACTAATATGTGGCACCGATGAGAGATGGCACTAATACGTGGCACTGATGACAGACGGCACTAATACGTGGCACTGATGACACGTGACACTGATGACAGATGGCACTGATACGTGTCATTCATGACAGGTCACATTGATTACAGGTGGCACTGATGACAGATGGCACTGATACCTGGCACTGATGACAGATGGCACTAATATGTGGCACTGATGACACGTGACACTGATATGGCACTGATGACAGATGGCACTATGTGGCACTGATGACACATGGCACTGATGTGGCACTGATGACAGATGGCACTTATACATGGCTCTGGGGACAGGTGGCACTGGGGACAGATGGCACTGGGGACAGATTTTTTTTTTTTTGCACTTACGGCCGCTGCAGCCATTCATCTCTCCCTCCTCACACGTTGTCTCTGTGTGAGGAGGGAGAGCAGCGCTGAGAGATGATCTCATATGTTTACATATGAGATCATCTCCCATTGGACACGCCGATCGCGCTGTAAACGGCCGCTGTGATTGGCCGTTTACAGCGATCTGTGATTGGCTGTGTCCAAGGGACACGGCCAACACAGAATTTCCCCGCTGCGCGCTCGTGAGGGAGCGAGGAAAGGGGAGGATGTCAAATGACACCCTCCCGGGAATTGACATCCGCGCCGAAACCATCATTCGGCTATGGCCGGATGTCAAGTGGTTAAGCCAGCCACCTACTAGTAGATGTACAAACGAACATTTGATCAATTATTCATATTAACATTCGTACAAAAATTCTCAGTATGTTTGATGACCTGATGAAAGCTGTTTGAAAGTACTTCAAATTATCACTTGCATTTAACATTGGATTTTCAAATGAATAGACTTTCCTGATCGAAAACTACATACACTGTTATAAATTTGTTAGTTTGAGAGAAAATGTCCATCTTGTTCCCTTGAATTTTCTCCTCATTTCAAAACAAAGGTCGCATTAACCCCACTAAGAATTAGGAAATCAAAGGAATGTTCTTGAGATGAAATGTTACAAACAAAATGTTACTTGTATATGAGCAGATGTGTTTTCTTCCTTAGTTTACCATGGTTATATAGCCTGTAGAGGTTCACGGATGTACTGTGCAATGGGCTAAAGAGAGCTTGTAGACAGTCCTCCTTTTTGGCTACTTTGGGGAAATTTACTTAACGTGGAATTCCAGCTTAAAGTGATTGTAAACCCTCTGGGACCACTTTAACCTACAGGTAAGCCTAGATTAATGCTTACCTGTAGGTGCAAGAAATATCTCCTTAACCTACGCGGTTAAGGAGATATTTTACAAAAACCGGGCACCGCTGTACTGTGCAATGGGCTAAAGAGAGCTTGTAGACAGTCCTCCTTTTGGGCTACTCTTTAAAGAGGCATACACACCTCTTTGGGTCTGGAACCTCCAGAAGGGATCTTACCTCATTTTACACGAGCAGTAGTGGCATCATGGGCAGGAAGGGCCGGGGCATCTCCTGAGCAAATTTGCAAGGCTGCCACATGGTCCAGTTTTTCTTTTCTTTATAAGGCACTACCGCATGGATCTGCTCTCAGCCTCAGACCAATCCTTTGGTAGGAAGGTTTTATAGGCAGTAGTCTCACCCTGAATTAAGTTTCTCGGTTATGCTCTCCAAAGTGCTGTCCTGAAAGGCGAAGGGAGAAAACCTTAGTTAGACTTACCGATGACGGTATTTCTACGAGCCTTTCAGGACAGCAGCCTACTTCCCTCCCTAGGTTATTATGTATATTGTATAATTATAGGGCTTGGTAACTGTCTGCTTATATTTTCCAGCATGTCGGAGGATTTCTCGGTAACAACTGAAGGCATGGTGGAAGCAGCTGCTTTTAAAAGGGGCGTTGTCACGCAGTGTTTCCTGTGAAGAGGTGGAGCTACGCTCTCTCCAAGGTGCTGTCCTGAAAGGCTCTTAGAAATACCGTCACCGGTAAGTCTAAATAAGTTTTTTTTTAAAGATAAGATAGGTAAGTGTGTAGAGTTTTGCAGGTTAATATGTTGGTAAGTATGCAAATTTTAATGATGAATTGTTCAATGGACATGGATCCGTTTATCGTTATTTTTTTTGCTTCTGGGTCACATATCCGTAGTACCCAGAGTTAAATTTTTAACGGGCGAGAAACACATTAACCTTTCAAATTATTATTTAAGTTTTCCACACTTTTCCTTCGATTTTTGGGCTCAAAAACGTCACAACCAATTTTCAATTTGTGCTCATTAACTGGATGAAAAACGAACGAATTACAGATTTTTTTGTCTAGTGTATGGGCACCATTAGATTCATGCTTGCCCTATGTTATAGATAAAAAAAAAAGAACACACGCCTGCATCTTAAAAACACATTTATTTTTATACATATAAATACTGTATATCTGCTCAGTGCACATTAAATAACAAGCATGTTGATGGTAATCCTCGCAGTTCATTCTCCCAGGAGCCGCTGACAGAAGTGTTAAGTAAGCTAGTTATATATGTTGTTAGCACTCATTCAAGTGTATGGCAGCTAATGCTGGGTCACCGTTGTTTTCCGCATTGCTGTTCGGGGAATCACATAATCTGGCTTAAGGCTAAAGAACTAAGAGGCAGTTTGCCAGTTTTATGGATGCTGTAAAATTGTATTTTCTGTCTTGGGAATAGTGTGAGTACCACGAGTTAGAATACCCCTAAGGGGGCTTCACATGCACAGAAGACAAGCTTCATAGCACAATCAATGGTCCTTTCTAGATGACTAACTCCCATGTGGTGCAACACACTTCACCAATAACTATACCTCAGAGAGAAGCTGCAGGAGGAACAAACACCGCTTTTAACTTTACTTCCCCGCTTGTGTGTATGTATAAAGTGTAGTTCTCATAATTTACATTTTCCAGGTAGAACTGTAAATTGAAAAATAACAAGATTTGTATAAATTCCCATAAAACAGGACCGTGATTAGAGAAGATCAGGATAACTGGGCGCAAATAAAAAATATATTGTCTTAATTCTTTTTTTAAAGAATCTTTTTTTTTACATTGTATTCTCTGCACTTACATAAAACTCGTTTGAAATGTAACTCAGAAATTATCCAAAAGAACGAGGCTTGGAACGCACGCCAATCCCGGGAAACGATTCGGCAGAGCTAAACCCAAAAACACACTGCTGGAAAGACTCAGTGCCAGTCTAAAGGCACTCTAATTGTGAGTGCACATTTTATACAGTTTGGATGTTATCTTATTGGTTAACCACTTAAGCCCCGGACCATTTTGCTGGCCAAAGACCAGAGAACTTTTTGCGATTCGCACTGCGTCGCTTTAACTGACAATTGTGTTGCTCCCAAACGAAATTGATGCCTTTTTTTCCCACAAATAGAGCTTTCTTTTGGTGGTATTTGATCAACTCTGCGTTTTTTTATTTTTTGTGCTATAAACATAAATAGAGCAAAAATTTGGAAAAAAAATGCATTATTTTTTACTATAATAAATATCCCCAAAAAATATATAAATTTTTTTTTTTCTCAGTTTAGGCCGATACGTATTCTTCAACATATTTTTGGTTTAAAAAATCGCAATAGGCGTTTATTGATTGGTTTGCGCAAAAGTTATAGCATCTACAAAAAGGGGTTAGTTTTATGGCATTTTTATTAATATTTTTTTTTTACTAGTAATGGGGGCGATCTGCGATTTTTTATAGTGACTGCAACATTATGGCAGACACATCGGACAATTTTGACACATTTTTGGGACCATTGTAATTTTTACAGCGATCGGTGCTATAAAATTGCACTGATTACTGCAAAAATGACACTGGCAGTGAAGGGGTTAACCACTACAAGGATAGGGAGGGGTTAAGTGTGTCCTGGGTAGTGATTCTAACTGTTAGGGGGCATGGCTATGTGTGACACAGCACTGATCGAAGCTCCCGATCCCAGGGAGCTATGATTAGTGACAGTATCACTAGGCAGAACGGGGAGATGCTTATTTATATTATGGTATAGTATGTATCTCTGCGCTTGCCTGGTGAATAAATAGGGCTAATGGAATACTGCGGCAAAGCACTGATAGGAACTATCGGATCCCAAGGAATTAAGGTAAGGTAAAGAGGTAGTGCTGCGCTGTATAATAAAGCTGTAGAGACTAAGGTATATTAAATAGGTATGCACACAAGTAAGTGCTGATTATGCAGAAGATAGTGGATGGTGTGAATTTTTTGCGTAAATCACATAAAATCGCATAAACGTGACATAGCTTAAAATTGCATAAAATTGCATGAAATCGCATAAAACATCATATTCAAAGGATAAATCCGTGAAAGGTGTGAATTTTTGTGCATAAATCACATAAAATCGCATAAACGTGACATAGCTTAAAATTGCATAAAATCGCATGAAATCGCATAAAACATCATATTCAAAGGATAAATCCGTGAGAGGTGTGCAGAGGTGTATCAAGTGAGAATGATGTGGGTGAATCACATAAAATCATATAAAAATGACATCTCTTAAAATTGCATAGAAACGCATAAAAATCGCATAAAGTTGTATCAAGCGTCACATTAAAATAAGGTGAATCTGTGATGGGCGTGCATAGAGTGCTGCAGTCAAGTACAAGTGGTTAAAAAATATGACACATATAATAGTCGCAATAAAAATTGCATCGGTGCATAAAACCAACTAGGGGGATAAGGATGTGTGAAAGGTAAGCATAGCCAAAAAAATTGAATACAATCAATAAATAAGTAATGCAAAAGTGCAAGAACAGTCCGTGGGGGTGAGCCCTTTCCTAGTGTGGGCAAAGTGTGGTTTGCTATGGCGCTGGTGACAAATCCTGGTGGGGTATAACGGTATCGGTGCTGGTGGTTATTGTGACCAGTAGCTGCAGGTGGTTCCTGATCTTCCGTGGAATATAGTAATGGATGTACCCTTACCTTACCGCTGTAAGGTAACAGCGTGTATATGTGTTAGCTGGTTCTCAATGGGGCTTCTGTGTCCTATGGCGGGCGGCTCCCTTTAAATCCAGGTGTTTGGGCGTCTCTTTTACTGGGGTGTACGCTCTAGTTCAGGTGTATGTGTCTCGCAAAAATGGTGAAGTCAAGTGACAGTGACGAATACGCGTAAAGGGACACTAGATACCGGAAGCGAGGTACGAGCTCGATGCTCGTTTATCCCATGCAATTTTGAGCAACATAAATGTGAGTTTACTGTATTTTACTTGTATTGAATAAAACCTTTTAAAAACGTACTACACTATCGAGACCCTTCCTCTCCTTATCCATTTTTGCGAGACACATACACCTGAACTAGAGCGTACACCCCAGTAAAAGAGACGCCCAAACACCTGGATTTAAAGGGAGCCGCCCGCCATAGGACACAGAAGCCCCATTGAGAACCAGCTAACACATATACACGCTGTTACCTTACAGCGGTAAGGTAAGGGTACATCCATTACTATATTCCACGGAAGATCAGGAACCACCTGCAGCTACTGGTCACAATAACCACCAGCACCGATACCGTTATACCCCACCAGGATTTGTCACCAGCGCCATAGCAAACCACACTTTGCCCACACTAGGAAAGGGCTCACCCCCACGGACTGTTCTTGCACTTTTGCATTACTTATTTATTGATTGTATTCAATTTTTTTGGCTATGCTTACCTTTTACACATCCTTATCCACCTAGTTGGTTTTATGCACCGATGCAATTTTTATTGCGACTATTTTATGTGTCATATTTTTTAACCACTTGTACTTGACCGCAGCACTCTATGCACGCCCATCACAGATTCACCTTATTTTAATGTGACGCTTGATACAACTTTATGCGATTTTTATGCGTTTCTATGCAATTTTAAGAGATGTCATTTTTATATGATTTTATGTGATTCACCCACATCATTCTCACTTGATACACCTCTGCACACCTCTCACGGATTTATCCTTTGAATATGATGTTTTATGCGATTTCATGCGATTTTATGCAATTTTAAGCTATGTCACGTTTATGCGATTTTATGTGATTTATGCACAAAAATTCACACCTTTCACGGATTTATCCTTTGAATATGATGTTTTATGCGATTTCATGCAATTTTATGCAATTTTAAGCTATGTCACGTTTATGCGATTTTATGTGATTTAAGCAAAAAATTCACACCATCCACTATCTTCTGCATAATCAGCACTTACTTGTGTGCATACCTATTTAATATACCTTAGTCTCTACAGCTTTATTATACAGCGCAGCACTACCTCTTTACCTTATTTATATTAGCATCTCCCTGTTCTTCAGCTACGTGAGACGATCGCGGGTATCCCCACTGCGATCAAGTCAGCGGGACCCGCTATCTGACTCATGGAGCTACCGGCAGGGTCACGCATGCGCCGGCGCGTACTCGACCACATGGCGGCAAATTCAAAGGGACGTACCTGTGCGCCCATTTGCCCAGCCATGCCATTCTGCCAACGTAAATGCGGCGGTCGGCAAGTGGTTAAAATAAATTTTATAAAGGCATGTTGCGCAATGATGGATGTTTACTTCTTATGAGGTACCAAGATGGAGATATGAGGAGTAACTAGTGACAACCTAGTTGGAAAAACGCCAGGAAAGTGGAGTGGTTATCCCAATATAAACCAAAAGGCAAAGCTTTTTCTACGTTCTGGTGAGTGCCCATTTTGGAAGGTGGTGGTGGCACATGAAGTGGTGAAAAGCCATTTTATAGAGCACGGATGTGAATTGGTGCACACTATGCACATGGAATTTAAATGTTAAATGGAAGTGGACTTTGGGAATCATTGTAAAATACCTATGTCCTGGGGTTTTGATATTTTGCACTTGATAAATTTGCACTAATAGATTGACATATTTATACGTTGCACTTTATAGGTTTTTAGTTTTAAGGTTTGTGCACGCAGTGCAGACACCGTTTCAGTGGTAATATTATACCAGCACTTTTGCATCAGCGCAGTTCTATTTCAAATGTATATTTCTTACTAATCTATGGTATATGACTTTTTAACTGCAGCAGATCATATTTAAATTAAATTTTTTATTATTTGTGACTATTATACATTTTATGCACAGGTGACACACTTTTTCATTTTATTTACATAACACTGTACATTTCTGAGGCTGGATTCACACATACACATACGGTCCGCATTTGGAAAGGGTCTTGTGCGTCTGGTTCCAATTCAAAAATTCAGACCTGAATCGCACTTGAATCGGTGAATGGAGACGCACCGTACCCCCTGCTGGGACCCACCGTCGCAGCATATGTGAACCCAGCCTAAACCTTTGATGAAAAGCTGTTTTATATTTCAATATTTTTATTGAGGTAGGTACAAAACAATAACAAACGTTTCACAGGTAACCAAGTAATCATCAATTCAACATATTAATGTTGCAACAGTGCATTAACATAGTGCTCATTGGCCAATAGGAATTAAGGGGCCTATAAACAGCATTTTCGTAGAATGGCTCATGCCCTTAATTGGGGTCTGGTACTCGCTAATAATTGGATGAGGGCCCTTTTCAGGTATAGTGGTACCAAAGAGAGGAGTAGGAAGGCTTCAGGGCTACTGGTGACCCTGTACAAAAATTCCAGGGTTGGTTCCCCTTCCCTGTTTGTGTTGGCCATTCTGTCCTATCTGCAACATTTTATTCAAGTATCTTTACCAGGTTGTACGAATTGTACTTTCAAATAACATTACATTGAAATCAAATAAAAACAAGAAGTAACGAAGAGAAAAGAGAGGGGTAGCGGAAGGAGGGAGGAGAAGAAGAGAGAGATCGGGTAGAAGGGGAGAGGAGGGGAAGGGAAGGGGGGAGGAGGGTCACCTGAAGTTCTTCTTTAGGTAGAGATGTGCTCAATCCAAGGATCCCAGATCTTGTTAAACATCTCTGATTTATTATGGAGAGTATGAGTGAGTTTGTCATTGATCATGATCCAATTGAGTTTGCTTTTTACCTGGTCTAGAGGTATGCGTGAATGTTTCCAGTTTCTTGCAATCGTTATTCTTGCCGCCAGAAAGATATAGGTTATGAGTTTCAATGATTTTTTGGGGACCTCATCTGGCAGTTTGTGAAAGAGTGCACTTTCTGGGGACCGTCGTATGTTAACACCTGTGACTGAATTGATCAGATTGTATATTCTGATCCAGAATCTGACAACCAGTGGGCATTGCCACCAAACATGGTGCATGGTATACCGGGGACCCGGGTGCAGACCCCAAGTGACTACTCCCATGAAAACGACACTTCTAGCCTGGCAACAGGTGACTCGATTGGTGGGCGAGTCGGGGGCCGTATCCCCGCATACTCCACTATGGGGCAACCCATCCTTGCCTCATATCCATTCCATACCTGACCCTCAGGTATGGGTCAGGTTTCATGTCACTACTCTGAAACAAATAGTATCAGGAGGCAATATTCTCCCCCTGACGGAGCTGAGGCGAGACTTCGGTCTCCCGCCCTGGATGTACTTTAGGTACCTGCAGCTTAGGCATGCTATGAAGGCCCAGTTTCCGGAGGGAGTGGTCCTTGCTGTACACTCGGTCGAGTCCCTCCTGAGGGCTGAGGGGATCGATCGTACCCTGTCATCGGTATATCTCAGACTCACGTGTAAAACGGGGGACAGTACCACTAGGTTGTTTGAAAAGTGGCAGGGAGATGTACCCACCCTTACGGAGGAGGACTGGAGTGAGGGCCTGCAGCAGTGTATTCCACTCATGGTATCCGCTAGGGACCGATTCACCCAGCTAAAGTTCTTGCACAGAGTGTATTACACTCCTGACAAATTAGCTAGAATATATCCTGGAGTGTCGGACACTTGCCCCAAATGCAGACAGTCGGTGGGAACATTCATACATATGGTGTGGGAGTGCCCCCTGATTCAGACCTTCTGGAGGGAGGTGGTGGCGGATGTAAACGCGGTGGCGGGTCTTTCTCTAGACAGGGATCCCCTGGTATTTCTTTTGGGCATTACTGACAACCTGACTACCACCAAGCACATGGGCCTGTTCGTCTTTTATGCAGCCTTTTATGCCAGAAAGACGATACTAGCAAAATGGAAGCTCCCGGACCCGCCTCAGAGCTCGGCATGGAAGGCAATGGTCAATGCAGTTCTGCCCCTGTACAAACTTACGTACATGGGTCGCAACTGCCCGCAGAAATTCAATAAGATATGGGATGCATGGGTGCAGGCCAGGAACATCACAGTATAAACTATTCAGTTGTGCATTGGCTGAATGACATGGGAATAGGGGTGGGGGAGATGGGTGGAACTCCTCCAGTGGTGTACCTGTTGGAGGCTTCGGCGCGCCGGGACCCATTGACAGGAGGTTTTCCCAGGGAAATTCCAGTACTGGTTAATACACCTCTTAATGTCTCCAGGTGGTAGATGGTGGTGGGTCTAAAGGGGTGGAGGGATAGTGGAGGTAGCAAGACATGTTCATAGCATATGTGGATTTACTGGTATGATTGATGGACGTTCTCAAATATTTGGTTGTACCTATAATGTTGCCAAGTTTACCCTTGTAACGCGTATGTGATGTTTTCAAGTGTAATGTCTCTGTAAATTTAATAAACATTCCTTCTGTTAAAAAAAAAAAAAAAACATGGTGCATGGTGCCCATCTGTCCACACTGCCGGAAGCAATTAGGTGAGGAAGATGGGTGCATTTTTGCTATTCTTGTGGGGACTAAATACCACCGCAGCAACGTCTTATAGTTTGCTTCGATAAGGGTGGTATTAATAGAAATTTTTGACAGTCTATGGGCAATATCTTGCCAGTCCGACATTTCAAAGGAGAGGTTCAGGTCGCTCTCCCATTGTGTCATGTATGATAATTTAGAGTCCGGTTCAGTTAGCGAAGAGTAGACAGCAGAAATTCGCCCTCTCTGATTGCTTCTATTTTGGCAGGTCAGTTCTAGAGTGGTGAGAGTGAGGGGTCCACCCCCCTTTTTGAGTTTGGAAGTGATAAATGAGGAAATTTGATTGTATCTGAAAATCTCGGCGGGGGGCATTGAGAAGTTATCTTTGAAGTAATCTCTCGAGTGCATTTGATTGCCGTAGAGGAAGTCCCCAATTCTTAATAGACCCTTATTAAGCCACCATTGGAACTGTTGTGGGGTAAGGCCAGGGGGGAATTCTGGGTTACAGAATATGGGTGCTAGAGGTGTGTGATATGATGCGAGGGATGCTCTATGTCGTGTCCTGTCCCATATCGCCAGTGAGTGTGACAGTGTGGGGCACATTATAGGTGGGCGTTTGCGGTTGGGAAGCCACATCAGTGTTCCTATAGCAATTGGGTGGCACGCCAGTGCCTCTATGTACACCCATAGAGGGGCCGAGCCTCTGGCTGTTGTGTAGATGAGTTGAGCTATCTGTGCTGAGTGATAGTATGCTTGTAGGTTGGGAAGGCCGAGTCCTCCCATAGTTTTAGGTGTGTAAAGTGTTTTCTTTTGTATTCGTGATTTTTTATTCCCCCATATAAAACGTAGGACTTCAGTTTGTATGTGTTGCATGTCTCCCTTTGGAATTGCTACTGGTAGTGTTCGAAAGTAGTATAGGAGTCTGGGTAAGAAGGTCATTTTTATTGAGTTGATTCTACCGAACCAGGAGAGGGAGTAGTCAGTCCAAGCACGAAGGTCTTCTTTAAGTTTTTTGAATAGAGGGGGATAATTGGCTTTGTACAGTGTAGCTATCGAAGGGGTCAGCTGTATTCCCAAGTATGGGAGGGAATGGGGTGCCCACTTGAAGCTATGTAAGCTTCGGAGGAGCTGTTCTTCAGAAGGGGGTAAGGAGATATTAAGTGCTAGAGTTTTTTGTGTGTTCAGAGTCAGACCTGAAATCAGTGAGAAACGGTGTAGTAAGGATAAAAGTTCTGGAAGAGAAGTCTGGGGTTTGGTTATGTACATAAGAACATCGTCTGCAAATAGTGCACATTTGTGTTCTTGTTGGCCACATTGGAACCCATGAATGTTAGGGTGGGATCGAATGGCCATTGCTAGGGGCTCTATTGCCAGGGCAAATAGTAGAGGGGAGAGTGGGCATCCTTGTCTAGTGCCTCGCTGAACCGGGAGGATAGATGATTTATGGCCTCTAATAGAAATTTGAGCCATCGGTGAACTATAAAGCGTTTTCATCAGTGAGAGAAATGTGGATCCGAATCCCATGGTTTCGAGGGTAACAAAGAGATAGTCCCAGTTCAAGCTATCAAAAGCTTTATTAAGGTCTAGTGACAGTAGTAAAAGTTCCCGATCTGGGAGATTGTCCCAGTTGGAGCGTGCCGCCGAGATCAGAGCAATGGATCTGCGAATTTGATCCAAGGTCTGACGTCCTGCAACAAACCCCGACTGGTCTTTATGTATATATTGTTCTAGAAAGGAATTGATTCTGAGGGCCAATATCTTTGTTAGGATTTTTAGGTCACAGTTAATTAGTGATATTGGGCGGTAGTTGCGTACATCGGTAGAGTCCCTGTTAAGCTTAGGGATTACGCTGATGTAGGCCTTGTTATCGTCCGGTGGGACCGTTCCCCCATCCCTCAGGGAGTTGAAATAGAGGCTCAGGTGTGGGGCTAGTTGTGCGGAAAACTTTTTATAGTAAATGTTGGGAAACCCGTCCGGACCCGGAGATTTGTGAAGTGAGAGAGATTTTATAGCGTCATTGACCTCTTCGCTTGTAAATGGTTGGTCTACTAGCTCTCTATGATCGTCGGTGATGGTCGGGAGAGGGAGAGTCCCCAAAAATTCCCTGATGGACGATGGGGCCACAATTTGTGGTTTCTTATACAAGTCGGCGTAGAACCCATAGAATTCATCAAGAACTTTTTGGGGGTTCTGTGAGAGCTGTCCTCCATATAACCTTATTTTGGGAAGTGTGTGATGGGAGTGTCTGGGAGTAAGTTTATGTGCTAATAGGGATCCTGGGCGATCCCGCCATGTAAAAAATTTATGGTTCGTCCATCTTAGCTGTTTTTCAGCCCTTGTGGTAAGGCATATGTTTAGTTCTAGTCTGGATTGTTCTAGCTTCTTAAATAGGTTGGGTGAAGGGGAACGCTTGTGCTGTTTGGCTAAAGATTCAAACTCTCTGGTTTTGGCAGAAATCAGTTCAGTGCGAGCTTTCTTCAATCTGGAGGCTAACTGAATAAAGGAGCCCCTTATACTGGCCTTGTGTGCAGCCCAGTTTATGGCGGGGGATGTGTCCCCCGGGATGTTGTTTTCAAAGTAGGTTTGTATATGATTTGATATCTCTATGCATTGAGTTTCGTCACTAAGTAGGGATTCATTTAATCTCCAGTGATTACCTGTAGGTTTGTCACTAAGGCCTGTAAGCTGGACCATAATCGGGTCATGGTCTGACCATGGGGTTGATAGTATTTTTGCTGATCTCAGTTTAGGTATCATCCCTGAAGGGAGAAATATGTGATCTATACGGGAGTAGTGTCCATGTGCCCTAGAATAGTGGGAATAGTCCCTAGCGGTGGGATTGGCTTCTCGCCAGGCATCCACCAGGTCATATTGGTGTAGCGTCTGTGCAAATTTGCGACTTTGTCTGGGGGGGGGATCGGAGACCTGAGGTGTGTGATTTATCTTTGATTAGATCTAGCGCTAGGTTAGAATCGCCAGCCAAAACCACCACACCCTCTAGTTCGGGTCCTAGTAGTTTTAGAAGGGCTTGGAAAAAGGCAGTTTGGTTTGTATTGGGGGCGTAGTATACTAAGATGGTAGTTAAAATTTCACCTAGGTGGCCTTTCACTAGGATGTAGCGGCCTTCTTTGTCTTTGATGGTTTTAATTTCTGTGAATGAAACATGTCTAGAGAAGCAGAGGGCGACCCCCCTTTTCTTTTCTGAGGCATTCGCAAAAAAGCAAAGAGGGTATTCCCTGTGAAGGTATCGAGGGGTGAATGAAGATGTGAAATGTGTCTCTTGGAGAGCTACAATATCAGCTCCCAGGGATTTATAATGTGTGAAGGCATTGATTCGCTTGGCTGGCGATCCAAATCCCTGCACATTATGGGAGAGCAGGCGGACATTATGAGGTGTTGGTTTTACAGGAAACATGGGAAACATTCAAGAGCAACTATAAGCAGGCTTACCCTTTGGTCTGTTGGTTTCGGAGCTTGTATGTGTAGAGAAGTTGTCCAGGTGGCCCTCGGGAAGGAACAGCAGTAGAGAGGATTAATGTTGGGTTTGGGGGAGGGGGGAGAGGGGAAGGGTCTGGAGTTAGCCAGAAAAGTGACAGTAGTAGAGATGAGAGGAACGGGAGGGGGGGGGGGGAAAGAATAATAAGAAAAAGTAAAATAATAAAACCAAGCGGTCGGTCCAGGGGACTCCTGGAGCCGAGTGACATAACTTAAACATGTTACTAAAAGGATTCACAGACAGTATTCAATTAAAGTGTCCCAGGGGTAAACCCTGGGTGTGAAGGAGTCTCCACCAAAAACTAGTAATGGGAAGAGTCCTCCAAGTAGGGAGTGCACATGGTCATCCCCCAGCAACCGTAAAAACTGGTATTCAAAAATAGAAAAAAGCACATAGGTATCTAGAAAACATCTTTGGCCTTTACATCTCGCCCCAATAAACTGATGGGGTTGTTTGGTCAAATATGCTTGATAGATAACATATTGTGTAAGGTAAAAAATGTAAGAAAAGTGCAAAAAGGAGATTTAGTGGCCAGTTCAAGTAGTCATGGCCAGGTGAGGCATCGGTGTTTTGCTTCAGCAAATTTCAGCCGCTCTGTGTGGCGCCTAATGTCCTTCTCTAGGGACCACTGAGAAGACACCACGGCGGGTTTAAGTCAGTTCAGTTCAATTCAACGATCTAAACAGTAGTTCCATTCTCTTAGGATGCACGGGATGTTGAAGCAAGCTTATTGGTCGACCTTGTTGACCACAAGGGGGAAAGGGGAGGGGGAGGGGATTCTCTGGATCCAAGTTGGTTCCGTGATGACGGGTCGTGGGATATGAATCCCAGTTTCAATAGAATCATCTCGCCTTCAGTGAACGATGAGAAGGAATATGATTTGTTGTTAAAAGAAAATTGGAGACGAAAGGGATAGTTCCATCTGTAGCGAATGTTGCGTTGGGTCAGTGGCGCTAATAGGGGTTTGAGTGATCGCCTTTTTTGGATCGTGGCTTGTGAGATATCAGCAAAAATTTGTATCTTGATGCCATCTATTTCTAGGTCTGGGTTTTCACGGGCATGACGCATCACTGCTTCCTTAATCTTAAAAAAGTGTGGCTTCACAATCACATCTCTGGGAGGGCCATCAGGTTTGGGGGATGTCAGGGTTCTATGGATTCGATCAATTTCCATATGGATCTCGTCGATGTTGGGTACAGCAGCTTGCATCAGAGATTGTGTTATGGAGGTAATATCTTTTATCTTTTCCGGGATGCCACGGATACGGAAATTGTAGCGTCTTGCGCGATTTTCAAGGTCGTCGATCTTTGAGTATGCGTCTTCAAGTCGATCTTGTAGGTCAGTGATCATGTTTGAGTTTTGCGATACTCTATGGACCGTGTCGTCCATCTTGGATTCAATGCTACTCAATCTGCTGCCCATTTCCTGGAAATCTTGTTTTATGTCTGAAGCCAGTTTGTCAATAGCTTTAGATAGTTCTCTTTGAAGCAGGTCGGCAAAGCGTGCTAATAACATTGGGTCTCCTGAGTACTGTACAGGGGGAGCAGCCGGGGATTCTGCATCTGATATAGATTCTTGGCTGCTGGGCTGGCTGTATATGGCTTCTGCTATCTCTCTGTCCAAGAGGGAAGATGTCTGTGACTCCATGCTGGGGGACATGGCTGCAGTCTGTGAGGGAGATAGTGCAGGGGGGCTGGGCGGCATGTGGTCTGTGGTTGTCGGCTCACCTTCGTGTGGAGAGGGTTTTGCAGGACCCAGTGCTGGGTATTCCGCCTCATAGCTCTTTGGAGGGGCTTGCTTCTGGGTTGAGGGTGGCTGCTTCCCCTTCCCCGAGGCCTGCATGCCTCGTGTGTGATGGCCGGTCGCCATCTTGAAATCTTGTGGTGTAGCGCGGGTCGAGATCCGGGAGCCGGTTTGAGGCTGGCTTCCCGGTTTTTGTGGCATCCGAAGTGTGCCTGGGACCTTCCGCAGGGGGGTCAGATTATCGCTGGATTCGGGCGAGGTGTGGGGCCGCTGTTTAAAGCTGATGTTGCCGGGGGATGAGCGGAGCTGATCAGGTGGACATCCGCTCCGTCCGGCCGCGCATGCGCACTCTGAAAAGCTGTTTTAAAATACATGTAAAATAGGAATGGCATCATAAGACATTTTTATGTAAAAATCAACTGCCCGTAATGGAGATGAAAATAGAAATACACACATGGCTTAACCACTTGCTTACTGGGCACTTAAACCCCCCTCCTGCCCAGACTAATTTTCAGCTTTCGGCACTGACGCACTTTGAATGACAATTGCGCGGTCATACAACACTGTTCCCAAATGAAATTTGTATCATTTTTTCCCACAAATAGAGCTTTCTTTTGGTGGTATTTAATCACAGCTGGGTTTTTATTTTTTGCTAAACAAACAAAAAAAGATGAAAATTTTGAAAAATAAATAAATCAAGTTTAATAGTTTGTTATAAAATGTTGCAAACAGGTAATTTTTTTGCTTCATTGATATGTGCTGATGAGGCGGCACTGGTGGGCACTGATAGGCTGCACTGATGGGCACAGTTAAGGTGGCACTAATGGGCACAGTTAAGGTGGCACTAATGGGCACAGTTAAGGTGGCACTAATGGGCACAGATAAGGTGGCACTAATGGGCACAGTTAAGGTGGCACAGATGGGCACAGTTAAGGTGGCACTGATGGGCACAGTTAAGGTGGCACTTATGGGCACAGATAAGGCGGCACTGATGGCCACTGATAAGATGGCACTGATGGGTGGCACGGATGGGCACTGATAAGATGGCACTGATGGTGGCACGGATGGGCACTGATAGGTGACACTGATGGGCACTGATAGGTGGCACTGATGTGCAGCACTGTTTCAGGCACTGATTGTGGGCACTGACAGGTGGCACTGTGGGCACTGACAGGTGACGCTGGTGGGCACTGGTAGGCAGCACTTGTAGGGGGCAGAGGTGGGCACTGAGGAGCTGGGGCACATCGCAGTGATCGGGACTAATGTCCCTCTCACTGCCGCCGGTGATCGGCGAGGAGGAAAAATAGCCGATTACCAGCTGCGTTGTCATCACAGGATCAGCTGTCATTGGCTGACAGCTGATCACGTGGTAAGGGGTTTGGGATCGACCCCTTACTCGGATCTGTGATCCAGCGAGTCTCACAGACTCGCTGATCACAGAGCGCGCCGCGCACGCCCTTCAGGGGGCGCGCAGGCCGCTCGTGCACGGGACTACGTCAAGAGGCGTAGTCCCGGCAAAGCTGTAGCCGTCATTTGGCTATAGCGCGGATCTCTAGAGGTTAAAATAGAACTGTAGGCAAAACTCTTTTTTTTTTCATTTTGGACAGAGTAAGGGAAGGTTATAACCCCTGTCAGTTTTTTTTTTTGTCATCTGTGGCCAATTGGGGAGATTTACCTTCACTTCCTGTCCCATAGGCAAAACAGGAAGTGAGAGAAAATCCCTGCAAATTAAAGTGGTTGTAAACCTCAGACATGAAATATGACACATATCCCTCTATAGTGTGTACTTGTCTCAATCCAGAGCACTAAGTGTAATTTCTGTCTGTTGCTTCCTCTGCTATCAGCATGAATCATTTCTGACAAGTGTTCCTGACACCAAGAGAAAAAAAAAATGACAGGGAAGGGCAAGCTCTGTGATTGTCAGCCTCAGCTCTGTTCCAATCAGCTCTCAGACCTCTCCTCACTGAGCGCTGCAGAGTGTAACTGCAGCTCTCTGCCCCCCTTTTTTATGAACTCTCAATCAAGCTTATAAATTCAGCACTTTGAATGGTTGTAGAGAAAAGAAGACTGCAGATAGACAGGTACAGCTTATGTAGGAGGAATTGATTGTCCCTTCACTGGGAATATGTAAGGGTTTACAACCACTTTAAGGGAAACCCTTGGGGTCCCCCCCAGGTCAACAGAACTACTATTCCCATTGAAAGATTTCCCCTCTATTACTTTTCTCAGGACAACCCAAAATATGGGATTTTATTTCCGCTTTCAATGATAATGGTAAACAGGTCAAATAGATAGGGTGAGTCTCCCTAACTGGGACACAGACAGCAATAAAAGCCCTATAGGTGCTCTAATCCATCTCTACTCTGTTTAAAACAAAAAAAAATAGATATACTTCAGCATCCAGGTTCCTCAATACTTTTGTCACTTAAAGTGATTGTGAACGATCACCTTGTAAAACAACCTATTCAGTTTTAAAATAGAAATAAATAATAAATACTTCCCCCCCCCCCTTTTTTTTTAATAAGTGACCACATTCTGTTTTCAGCTGCATAAGAGCTGGGGGAGGAGAAGCAGCAGCACACTAAGCTTGCCAGTGAATGGTTGTGCAGGGGGGGGGCCTGTCAGGACAAGTCTGATCATTGGAGGAGAGCACACCGAGTTCCCAGCGTAGCTAGAGAACTGACCATGATGTGCTCTCCTGCTTAGTGTGTTCAGTTTTTAAATAGAAGAGCAGAGGGACTGGCAGGAACACCAGGGATTTCACACAAAGGAAGTAATACAAAGAGAACAGGATACTTTTTCATACATAAAAAAATTACAAAATGTATTTCAATTTACATAAAAAACATACAAACATTTCCACATATATTATATCAAAAATAAAGGTACAATTTCACCAATGTACATTCTAGATGCCAAGGTAGTAGGTAAGTTATTATGTAGCAGAAGCTTTAATCTCAATCCTATTTGCGGGGCAGCGCCCACTTCATCAGGAGACAGCCAAAGTTGGTTTATATATAGATCTGTGGAAAGACCAAGTCATATAAAATAAAATGCACAAAGAATTTCAAATAGGTATCAATTGTTCATAGAGGAAGTCCACTGAGATATACAGGGTATACTCACATGATGGTGAAATACCGTGAGAATCAAGACCATGTAATAAAAACCACAAAAAATACCTTGACATCTAGAATGTACATTGGTGAAATTGCACCTTTATTTTGATATAATATTCTGTATGTGGAAATGTTTGTATGTTTTTTTATGTAAATTGAAATACATTTTGTAATTTTTTTTTTTATACATTTAATGTACTTTTTTTACTTGGCACCACTCTGTAAAGTCCCATGGGCAAAGTGTCTACCTTCTTTGTTTTGCTATATATTGGGGACGGAGTGCTGCCTTGGTCTGAGCATACTGAAAATACTGCATTATGGTCACTAGATGGAGCTGATGACCAAAGGAATT
The DNA here is from genome assembly GCA_028564925.1 of Lithobates sylvaticus. Taxonomy (NCBI): domain Eukaryota; kingdom Metazoa; phylum Chordata; class Amphibia; order Anura; family Ranidae; genus Lithobates; species Lithobates sylvaticus. Next base: position 525,439,274 of record CM053029.1, read on the forward strand.
ATGTTGTCTGCACAAGATACCATGTTCCTCCTCAAAGGAAACAGGCTGGTTGATTAACCCCTTATGACAGCAATATGCATATAAGTGGCAGCAGGGTAGGTGTCAGGAGCGTGTTAATATTCCAGTTCCATGGCAGCTGCTGGTCTCATGCCAACATCCTGGTTTTGGCTGGGCTGTACTCTCCTTATCTTACTGTCCAGCTGCAGGGCGATTGATGTAGACATAGCCTGTGGGTGGAGACCAAACTTGTTTTAAGCCTACCAAGACCTTAGGCTTAAGCCTGCTAGTTTGGGTTTCCCTGTTATTGACTTTGGATTAAATGTTGGATTATTCTCTGTACTGCCTTCCTTTTTACCACAGATTTTGCCCCCGACTACTTTCCGAATATTGCCTGCCTTGAACCCGGACTGCCATTGGACCACTCTGCCTGTCTGCCAACCACAAGTACCTATTTGCTGTGCTAAGCTTGTGCCTGCCCCGGTGTGGTAGCCAGGCCCTATAGCATTGTGTATAAGACCTGGGGTCAACTCAGTACCGGTAGGCCTGCTTGCCTTTTGGGAAAGGGGCCCGCTGTAGGTGAAGAACACAGAACAAGCTATAGTGCATGACCACCAATGCTAGGGGTAGGCGTGACAGTAAGTGGACCTTATTGCTAAGCAGCCACATATATGAGTTGTTGTCTTGTTTTGGGGCACACTCCACCTAGATCTGTGATAAAGCTGTCACCAAAGCTTATGGTGAGCTACTAACAACCAGGAATCGGTAGGCTGTGTAGTGCTCATCAAAAGTGCTAAGCAAAGCCACACTGGACCCTCCTCTCTGCATCTGGCCACAGCAAGCATTTCAGCAACTTATAGTGATGTTACTGGTAATTAAAATCTCTTTTGTTTTAAGTAGAACAAACCATTTTTAAATAAGAATAAAAGGTATAGATTGAGCGTGAGGAGAGGGAGAATTGGGAGCAAGGCAAGGTTGACTCTGAAGTTCTGCATTAAAGTTTAATACATATAAAGCAAGTCAGCCTACCTAGGAGGAAGGCTTCATCTAAAACTACACATCTTGTAGAGCAAAGCTGGTGTTCCAATTTTTATTTAACCACTTCAGCCTCAGAAGGATTTGCCCCCATAATGACCAGGCCATTTTCTGTGATGTGGCACTGCTTGCTTTAACTGACAATTGTGCGGTTGTGCGACATGGAACCCAAACAAAATTTACGTATTTTTTCTCCCACAAATAGAGCTTTCTTTTGGTGGTATTTGATTACCTCTTCGGTTTTTATTTTTTGAGCTATAAACAAAAAAAGAGCGACAATTTTGAAAAAAACAAAAAACAATATTTTTTAGTTTTTGCTATAATAAATATCCCCAAATTAAAAACAAAAAACAACAAATTTCTTCATCAGTTTAGGCCAATATATATTCGTCTACATAAAAAAAAAAAAATCGCAATAAGCGTTTATTGGTTTGGGCAAAAGTTATAGCTTCTACAAAATAGGGGATAGATTTATGTAATTTTTATTTTTTACTAGTAATTGTGGTGATCAGCGATTTTAATCGGGGCTGCGACATTGCGGCAGACAGATCGGACACTTTTTACACATTTTTGGGACCATTGACATTTATACAGCAATCAGTGCTATAAAAATGCACTGATTACTGTGTAAATGGCAGGGAAGGGGTTAACACTAGGGGGCGATCAAGGGGTTAAGTGTATTTCTTACTGTGGGGGGATGGGACTGACTAGAGGAGAAGCCAGATCATTGTTCCTAGCTAGTAGGAGCAGACGACCTGTCTGTTTACACACACAAATGCCTGTTCTGTCTCTCATGCCTGCGATCGCGTGTGGCTGGCGGTCATCGCGACCCCCCCCCCTTCTTGCAGCCCTCTTGATCTATCTCTTTAAAGGGGTCGACGTACAGCTACAGCGATTTGTGGGAGAGAGCCGACCTGCCGCCGAAGAATGGTATCGGCTGGTGGGCTAGTGGTTAATAATATGATTTTATTATAGAATGAAATCTGTTTCTATTCATCTATCAAGTTCTTTTACATAAGCAACTTGTATTTTTTTTATGTTCTGTATTTCTTAGATACTTACAAACAATTTTTTTTATATGTTCATGAACTTACAATAGTTTATCATACAACTACCTGGTTGTTTTAAAGAATATAAACAGACATCCTCTGTAACTACATATATTTAAAGCGGGATTCCACCCTAAAGTGGAACTCCCGCTTTTCGGAACCCTCCCCGCCTCCGGTGTCACATTTGGCACCTTTCAGGGGGGAGGGGGGTGCAGATACCTGTCTAAGACAGGTATCTGCACCCACTTCCGGCATAAACTCCCGTGGGAGTTTACGCAGGTTCCTGTCCTGGCGCGCTGTCTGCCGGGACACACACGTGTCCCGGCAGACAGCGCTGAAGATTCTCATTGCGACTCGCGCATGCGCAGTAGGGAATCGGGAAGTGAAGCCACTTCCTGATTCCCTCACCGAGAATGGCGCCGGCTACAGCAGAGAGCCGAGCGAGCGATCGGCCTCTGCTGCCGACACCGCTGGAACCAGGGACAGGTAAGTGTCCATTTTTTAAAAGTCAGCAGCTGCAGTATTTGTAGCTGCTGGCTTTTAAATTTTTTTTTTTCAGTACAGTCCCGCTTTAAGGTATAGATTTTCACACTGGTACAATTCATTCACCAGAGACCTTTTTTAGGAATTTTAGGCAGCACCACACACATAAAGCCAAATTAAAACACACAATATAAAAGTAATATATATATAAATTTATGTAATACTATAAAAGTAATATAACTTTTTTTTCTAAAACTTTACATCATTGACATATGAAAATGTCTTGTTAAAGAAATTAAAGGATATTCTTTAAATAATAATCATAATAAGGTTTATTTACAAGAAGTATACAAAGGTTTGCAGTCAAGGCCAGTTAGACATTTTCTTCCATGTTCTGGCCATGGGTTGTAATGTACGGGAGTAGCAGACTCGGAAGCAAGTCAAATACGGTAATCTTTAACAGGAAAAAAAATGGCTTATATTTAAGATATGTTTGAGATGCATTTACCATGGAATATAAACAATGCATGACAAAAGCAACAATAAAAGTGAGCACTGCTCCATACAATCAAGTGCAACATTCATATAACACATTCCAGATCTTTCAAAAATGTTGGACACACATTTGTGAAAAGCAAAACAAAGTAACTCATGTGTGTTAACAATTAAAGCGTATCTAAATGCAAACCGTCCAGCCTTTGTGACAACCACAGCTCCTTCCATAGATTCAATGGAGAAATTAGAGTAGCCATGAAGGGACAGAAAGTGTGTTATTTACAGAATTAACAGTTGAAAATAAAAGGAAAAATTCTTAATGCCTCTGGGCAAATAAAAAGGGACAGTCCACTGCCATATCGTGGGGGGAGCACCACCTGCCAGGGGATTGGAGGACCAGGTAAGTAAAACTGTTTCTCCTCTTCCCTAAACGAAACAAGCTATTGACCCTTCCAGTTCGGGCACAGCCCCACTGCATGAGATCATTTCTAATTTCCCAGTTAGTTGGGCTTCAAAGGATATCTATAGACACAGCATACATAATTTTATAGCATCAGCATTGCAATAGTACCATATATACTCGCGTATAAGCCGACCCGAATATAAGCCGAGGCCCCTAATTTTACCACAAAAAAAAATGGGAAAACGTATTGACTCGAGTATAAGCCTAGGGTGAGAAATGCGCAGCTACTGTTAGTGGAAAAGAGGGTAAACAATGCCCATTTGCAGCCTCACTGTGCCCATTTGCAGTCATAGGTCCCTCGAACTTCAAACTTGGTAGTTAAGGGTTCCTAGATGCCCCCTAGCTGCAGACAAAATTTGGTGTCTCTGGACCCAAAGGGTCCCGAACTGACATTGCTGCAGATGGACACAGTTGACTGACGTTGGGGCCCCGTATCTCAAGTCCACTTGGTGCTAGGAACCCCAAATTTGGTGTGCAAACCCAGTGGAACTAGCACTACAACAAGATGGGGTTCCTAGCACCAAGTGACCCCGAGATATGGGGCTCCAAAGTCGGTTCGGAAAATGTCAAGCACTTTTCTGCAGCAGAGAATGACATTTTCTGAACCGACTTTGGGGCCCCGTATCTCGGGGCCACTTGATGCTAGAAACACCATCTTTAGATATGTTGTAGTGCTAGTTCCACTGGGGTTCCTAGCACAAAGTTGCCCCAAGATACGGGGCCCCAAATTTGGGTCGGAAAATTTAATTCTCTGCTGCAGAAAGTGCTTGGCTCAAGTATTAGCCGAGGGGGGCATTTTCAGCACAAAAAAAATGTGCTGAATAACTCGGCTTATAGTCGAGTATATATGGTAATACAAATCATAGTTATTTTTGACAATCCAATAATCACACCCCTGAAATTGTAATGGATGATGAAACATGTAGGGTGGAGTGATAGTGGGTGATGTCATCATGCACCAGACGCATCGGCCATTTTGTTGGTTTGAAATGTTCCTATTCTAATGCAGATTTCTATGTTTTTAAATGTAAGTGCATTATTTTACTTAAAATAAATGGTAATTTTTAACAAATTTACTGCACTATGAGATACCTCTGCCTTTCTTTTTGACTACTACCCATTGGGAGCTCTGATGGTCACCAGGGTAGCAACAACCACTGAATTTGTTTGCTCAGGGGAGAAGTTGAGAGATGTTCCATTTCAGAAGAAGATGTTTGGCAGCAAGGTCAAATTTAATTGGCAAGAGGCTGTCCATGTGGTTTGAGGGTGAAGTTCTCTATGTCGCACATCTTTTTGAGCACCATTTAATTCAAGGACTTTATGGACTTACCCGATCAATTTTAATTGTTCTGCACTTCTTTCTTCACCTTTTGTCAGACTCTGTCTATTTTTAATATTAGTGCTGCACTGTCTTTTATATAATCCAATATGTTTGCTTGAAAAATCTCCTTTCATGTTGTGAGTGCTGCCTGTCTGTTGGCCATCTCTTTCCACAACTTCCAGGATTTTCTGAATGCTTTGCAGCTTCTTTTCTGCTGTTTACTTTCAATTTCTAAGGACTACATATCCCATGGTACACTGCAAGCCATGATGCCTGTACTGACTCCGCCTCTGGAAACTACTCCTCCCAGCACCTCTGTAGATCAGAAGTCAAGCTAAACTCGAACTGTGACACAGCAGTGCCTACTCCCAGTGAACAGGGAATACATGTCACAGAATTCAAAGAAGTAAATGTGTGGGAATTTTCACAGAATAAGTTTGCAAACTTCAAGACCCTTCAGATTTATAAAAGTAGGTTAGAAATAATTTAAATAAGATGTGGAAATAAATATATACGATTTTAGATTTTACCAGAGATACACTTTAAGAAAGAAAAAGAAATAGGCCACCTTATCTAAGGACTAGTAAGCTGCAATATATTAATACTTTGTTTTAAGTTTTTAGGTTTAGATACATGATACAGTTTAGATAGGAATCAACAAACATAATGTCAACTTTGCCCAATAAAAATCGACAATAGTTGGACTGGGCAATGATGGGAACAATGACTTACTATGCTTCAGTGATGAATAGACACAGGAGTGATTGGTACCGATCGCTCACTTTGTTCATTCAGGAAAGGAAGGGCAAGTAAATTACAGATTTACTGGAACCTTCCCCCACCCGCTATCTTAAAACATCCCCCTGTGTGCTCACAGAAGCTGCCGGCAGGTGAGGAGGGAAGAGGGCAGCACTGAGGGGGAAAGGGGCACACAGGGGGCCCAGACAGCAGATGGAAGGGCCATATGTGCTAGATCCAATCCCCCTGCAGTGCAGCCAGAGGGGAAAAGAGGAGGAAAAGCCAGGAGCACTGCAAAGGGAGCCAGAAGAGGATCGGTGTAAGCAATAAGACAGTTCAGCCAGACCTCCTGCTCAACAGGTACCTGGGCCCTCCTTTTGAACTTCTGGGGCCTGGGCCCAGTACACGGGGGCTGGCTATACTACCTTATCAGCAGCCTGGCGACACACAGCATGATTTTAGTCTTTTTTGGGGAAAAATGCTCAGAACCACAGACAATCTTCTCTTCACTCAACATGGATATCCACTGTTCACTGCAAGTCAGATGATTTCCCCATTGTAGTCTATTAAGGCATCAGTAAATAGAGCCAGGTCATCTCACAGCATCTACAATTTATCAGCAATGATGGATGAAACATTTCTCAAATAAGTCTTGGAATGTTGGTCCCCCAAGGTCTGTGATTACTATCTTTTACATTACATACAGGGAAAACCTTGCATAAGAGTTGTAGGCAATAGGTACTGTGAAACAATCAGCAAAAATATGGCCACCTCATGGATGCTTTATACTAGGCAGATAACAAAAAAACATCTGCCACATCAGAAGTTACAACTGAATAGTGTGACTTGAGACCATGTGTTGTGCCAACATTCCAATATATACTCAAAGTAGAAGAGAACCTGGGTGTGTGGGATTTTGACGGCACCACAAATTACTGCATTCTGAATATCTTAAATGTCCTCATTACTGTTGTCCAACAGATTTCCCCTGTGGAAGAGCAAGACTCGAAACACGTTGGAAACTTGGGCTTATGTTATGTTTACTGGTATATGGACAAACATGTTTTCACATCTACTTATGTCTGGGCTAATACAGTGATCTGGATGAGAATTATATCATTTCTTCAGCCTGATTTCTATGGGATGTTTTTATGCTGTTAATAATAAAGTAATATAAAAATTGTATCCATTCTGTAATTTTTGGTGCTGTCAAAATTCTACACACCCGCTTCCTTTTCTATTTTGCACATCAGAAGTTTGTGATTTTACCAAACAATATTTTTTCACCAAACAAACAAAAGTAACACTGTAATGCATCTCCATTTAATTAGTAGACAACTTTAATGACAATAAATACAAAACTTTGAAACTTTCAAAGTTAACTGAATCTCAGGCAGTGCACATAGTAGAACGGGACAGAACAAGTTTTTGCACTCATGAAACATGTAACTTGTGTTTACAGCAGCCTTTCTCAACCCGGGTCCTGTAGATCCTCCTTAGGATGCTAGGGGTTCCTTGAGTAATGGTGAATTGATCTCCTACTTCTCAACCAGTGATCACCAATGCAAGATGGCACTTTTACACTGGCCGCCAATTTTGGGGGACACCACAAATTGTATTGTCTGTTTTCCTTTCCTAATATTACTATTCATTTGATATCCAGATTATTACTAAAAATGTTGTACAGAGCATGGATGGAGGATGTAAAAAATGATCTGCCCTCACTGTCAACTATGCAGTAAATGTTATTCATATATTTATAAATGTTACAATTTATTGAGAAGTCTAATGTACCACAAACTTTAGGTAAAATTATTTTTAGCAGGGGTTCTCTGAGACAAGAGCAGATAAAAAAAATAGATTGAGAAAAGCTGCTTTAGGACATTTGGTGGTGTATATAAATTTAGTGGGCAAAGCTTATTGCAGCTACCTAGGTTCACACGTAGGTTTTTGGGCGTTTTTCTGCTGTAAGCCTCAGCTCTAAAAACGCCCAACAAGACAAATCCCATTCAATTCAATGGCCCCTGTTTACATCTGAGCGTTCTGTCACCTGAAGCAAAACGCCTGTCGCTTTTGACCTGTACAAAATCGTGGGAAAAATCGTGCGACTTTCTTCCTGAAAATGATACGCTCAGGTGTGAATGCAGCCTAAACTGAGCTTGGATTCTAAGTAAAAAAAAAAAGGGAAACTATAAAGAGGGTTAGCAAGTTCCCTGTTGGGGTTTATGTAGTTGGACAAATGCAGCCTACTTTCGGGTACATTCAGTTTTCATTTGAGATCAATTTATCAATTTCCAGAGATCCTTCTGAGCTCCATCAGACATGTTCCTGAAAGAGAATGACCTCCCTCCGACTTTCACTTGACCTGCATCCGACCTTCTTTTGACTTGCTTGTGACCTACTTCTAAGCTACAGTATCTTACAAAAGTGAGTACACCCCTCACATTTTTGTTATTATTATATCTTTTAATGTGACAACACTGAAGAAATTACACTTTGCTACAATGTAAAGTAGTGTACAGCTTGTATAACAGTGTAAATTTGCTGTCCCCGCAAAATAACTCAACACACATCCATTAATGTCTAAACCGCTGGCAACAAAAGTGAGTACGCTCCTAAGTGAAAATGTCCAAATTGGGCCCAATTAGCCATTTTCCCTCCCCGGTGTCATGTCATTTGACTCGTTAGTGTTACAAGGTCTCAGGTGTGAATGGGGAGCAGGCATGTTAAATTTGGTGTTATTGCTCTAGGATCTGAAAAAAATAATTTTTGCTCTACATAAAGATGGCATAGGCTATAAGAAGATTGCCAAGACCCTGAAACTGAGCTGCAGTGGGGTGGCCAAGACCATACAACAGTTTACCAGGACAGGTTCCACTCAGAACAGGCCTCACCATGGTCGACAAAAGAAGTTGAGTGCATGTGCTCAGCATCATATGCAGAGGTTGTCTTTGGGAAATAGATATACGAGTGCTGCCAGCATTGCTGCAGAGGTTTAAGATGTGGGGGGTGAGCCTGTCAGTGCTCAGACCATACGCCACACACTGCATCAAATTTGTCTGCATGGCTGTTAACCCAGAAGGAAGCCTCTTCTAAAGATGATGCACACAAAAGCCCTCAAACAGTTTGCTGAAGACAAGCTGACTAAGGACATGGATCACTAGAACCATGTCCTGTGGTCTGATGAGACCAAGATAAACTTATTTGGTTTAGATGGTGTCAAGCATGTGTGGTGGCAACCAGGTGAGGAGTACAAAGACAAGTGTGTCTTGCCTACAGTCAAGCATGGCGGTGGGAGTGTCATGGTCTGGGGCTGCTTGAGTGTTTCCGGAACTGGGGATCTACAGTTCATTGAAGGAACCATGAATGCCAACATGTACTGTGACATACTAAAGCAGAGCATGATCCCCTCCCCTCAGAGACTGGGCCGCAGGGCAGTATTCCAACATGATAACGACCCCAAACACACTTCCAAGATGACCACTGCCTTTCTAAAGAACTGAGGGTAAAGGTGATGGACTGGCCAAGCATGTCTCCAGACCTACACCCTATTAAACATCTGTGGGGCATCCGCAAATGGAAGGTGGAGGAGCACAAGGTCTCTAACATCCACCAGCTCCGTAATGTCTTCATGGAGTTGTGGAAGAGGACTCTAGTGGCAACCTGTGAAGCTCCGGTGAACTCGATGCCCAAGAGGGTTAAAGCAGTGCTGGAAAATAATGGTGGCCACACAAAATATTGACACTTTGGGCCAAATTTGGACATTTTCACTTAGGGGTGTACTCACTTTTGTTGCCAGCTGTTTAGACATTAATGGCTGTGTGAGTTATTTTGAGGGGACAGCAAATTTACACTGTTACAAGCTGTACACTCACTACTTTACATTGTAGCAAAGTGTAATTTCTTCAGTGTTGTCACATGAAAAGATATAATAAAATATTTACAAAAATGTGAGGGGTGTACTCACTTTTGTGAGATACTGTATATTAGGATGCTTCATGACCCTTCTGCATTTCCATTGACATGTGTGGGGAAAAAGCAGTTGTGATGCAAACAAATGAACAAAAAATAATTAGTGTGGATGTTGCACAAATATATATTTTTCCATACAAGTATAATACAGAGCAATGTTTACAATGCTGATTGTAGAGAACACAGATGAAGCACACATAATAAGGTGTTTCTAATAGTCCAACGATAGACAGGTTGTTTACAATAGTCAAGGTCCTTCCTTCCCAGCTGCACTTTACATAATAAACACCATAAGACTAGCACTGACTGTGCAGATTATAGAGTCTGGTGACTTTGTACAAGGCCCTTCTGCCTGGTCAGTAGTAGACATGGACCAGTATCTTGCCCCACCAATGATTCTTGATTACAATTAGTGTTTGTATTCCACGCAATCAACATTTTAAATAATGACCCTTCTGAGGAGGATGTCCAATCACCTATAAAAACCATGGTGGTCATTGGAAGCATCCCCAAGTACGTGGCTTTTATATTGAAACCCCCTATTATCCTACTCACTGGATAGAAGCAGCCCTACTTTCATCTTTGCAGGCCTGCAAGAAGGTGTTTTTTTGTATGAAATCCTCTTAACATTCTTAATGTATTTTAACAGATGTAACAGAAATATTTATGTCTGTTTCTATACCTACATCTTCAGAGCAAACTTACTTCTTTATGAAGGGAAAGGAAGAGGATTGGTGAGCCTCTATTTGACCAAGTTGCACTCGTGAAACCTTGTTTGGCAGAATAAGATTGCATAAAGTACAATAATACATTTTGTTCATGGTTATAATACAATGAAGTGTATTTTATTTACAATGAAGGAATTCCTGAACTGTTGGCAGAGATTTATCTTATAGACATGCAATGGAGTGCAGCAAAAACAAGGTGTGAATGTCAACAAGGCATAGCTGAAGCTAGGGTTGCCTTCCAACCAGCATGTTATCAGCTTGGTTGGTAAAAATTGGACCACATAGGATAGTGACATAAAAAAAGAAGGCTATACAGCTGGTAGCCCTTGCTAAAGCAGCAGGTACATAATGCTGGGCAGTCTTTAACACCTTTTTGGCTTATATCTTGGCACCAGATACAAAAATGACAGCATTTAGTAAGTACAGTGCCAGGCCAAATGATAAGCTTTACATAGCAAATTCACAGCAAAATGGTAAATATAATTTTGTGACGTAACGCTATTACTAATCACTACCAGGTCTACACAGGGCTGATGCAGGGTTTTCTTTGGCTCTGAATCCTGTTATAGCTGGGAAGAGCCTGGGTTCAGTCCAAACCCATGTTCAGACTGAACCCAGGAGGATTCTGTCAGTGCCAGCCCACTCAGCTGAGGCTGGGGCATTCCCTGCCCTGCAGCTGCACATAAACAAAGAGATGGGGAAGCTCATAACATCATTGACCTAGTATGACCACATAGCCATACTGCATTAGTTTAATGCCATTAACGTAATCATTTATCTAATACGGCCACATGACCAAGTTTACCTAATACCCTGGCTGCAGCTGATTGGGCTGGCACTGACAGCTTCCTGCCAGGTTCGGACCAAACCCAAGCTCATCCCTATGTTACAAGTGGTGGGCAGCCAATGTAAAAAAGCAGATTCATTGTGAATAATGGCCAGCCAAATACAGAATTTACCCCATCATTTTCACCCAGTAGACTCCCACCCCACTGAATGGTATACAGAGCTGATGGAAACATTTCCATGCGATAGCCCTGTGCAAGCCTAGCAGTGTAAAGTGTTTTTTTGCAACAAAAATATACCGCACTGCATTTGATATTTTGCTATGCATATCATTATTTCAGCATGGCATGTGACCGAAAACTGCACTTATACTATAAATTTAAAGCATCTTCTTCCCTGACATATCTGCACCGGCCATATACTTGTAAGTTCTTTAGTCTTTTAAAAACAACTCTTTGGATCTCTCATCATAGCAGTCTTTGAATGTATAAGTTGAGTAATTAGCAGAAGCAAAGTTGTATTTCCTCTTCGGATATCTTCAATTTAGGACACCTTGTTCCTCATACTCAGTTGCAAGACCCTCATGTAAGGGGTACATGCTCTCTGATAAGGTGCTTTTCCATCAACTTCAATGCCATTTTCTCTGCAACCATTAATCCTATTAAAAACAAATAGACCGTCAGATCCCTATTACTAGACATGGATTACCCACAAACCTTGGTGGATCCGCCTCTTACATAGTTCATCGGACTTAGATTTTCTAGGCCATAATTGGTCCGTCTTGTGCATTCCTGTATTTTACAAAGCCAAATGAGGTTTCCTTTGCTGAACAAAAATAAAATAAATAGATATAAACAAACCTCTAGACGCTTGAAGGTCAAAATGGACTTAGACCTTATGTAACTCTAACTTTATTTTAATGTTTTTGCTACTAGAAGTACAAGAGTATACATATAAGTTTTATCTTAGCTTATTTAAATTAATAAATTATTTATAATATACATTTTAAAAATGTTAACTCCTAAAATTACTATTAACAATGATCAATATAAAAATACCAAGTCTACATGTAAACATTAGATACTGTATGTACTACTTATATTTTTTCATTAACCCCCTGTGTAGTGTATGCACAAATTCAGGACTTGTAGATGCCTCCACTCACTCCATCTACATGTATGCATTATAGCAGAGCCTGGCCTACAGACTATGCCCATAGCTGTTCATTGTCTGCCACCAGCTGACTACTTTCCCTGAATACTGTATTATGAGAATTACCACCCCTTAGAAGGACAGGCAGCAAAGCACTAAAAGAAGAGCATTATCGTACTTGGAAGCTGAAAAAAAGATAAAGTAAGTTGAAGTTAACCTGCAAAAGGTGCATCCCGGAACAGAAAAGGTTTTATAGCTAAAAAAGCAATGAAACATTGAAGTTACATGCAACTGTGAACTCTAATAGCAGCCATGCTAGCCTTTAGAAAATATGAGTCAGAGAAAATGTTAATAGACATCTAATATTTAAACCAAGTACAAGGTAAAAACAGAAATATAAGCATAGATCCCTTTAAATAATTAGAGGAAAATATAATTATATTCTTCAAAGCAAACCAGTCACAAAATGGTCAATTCAATAAAAAATGCATAAGCGGAGGTAACCTTATGTGAAACTAATAAAACAAATCAGTAGATCCAGGGCATGTGTCTCCAAACTTTCTAAACAAAGGACTACTTTACTTTTCTTAACTTTGGGGGGCAGGACTGTTGGGGAGTGACTACTGGGAGTAGGAAATGCCTTGGCTTGGTAGTCAGTGGGAATAAAAAAAAAAAAAAATACTTAATGGCTGCGGTTGGTAGAAGGAGGAATAGTTCCAATAGTTCTCCATCTCTGGTTGTAGTGGGAGGAATAGTGCCCCATTGTTGGTGTCACTTGGAGGAATGGTGCCCTATTCTTGGTATCAGTTGGAAGAATGGTGTCCCAATATTTGTGTAAGTTGGAGGAATGGTGCCCCATTGTTAACCTGGGTATACATGCAAAGTTTTTTTTTTTTTTTTTTCATTCAACCAGCGGATTAAACAAAACAAAAACCTCACAGATTTCTGCATCCACACAAGTGATGTGAATGCAAGGTTCTCCGCCGCTGCGCTATTGTATTCTGACAGTGGGGATCCGCGCCCATCAGAATGGAAAGAGGCTTGTTAGACATGCCTCTGTTGAACAGAGAGGGGTACACATATACCGAAATTAGGCTGGTTCCTGCTGAACTGGCCGAATTTCAATATATGTGTATACCCAGCTTTAGAATTAGTAGAAGTAATACTGCCCCATTGTTGGTGTCATAGGGAGGAATGGTGCCACATTGTTAGAATCAGTGGAGGTAATACTGCCCCATTGTTGGTGTCAGTTGGAGGAATGGTACCCCATTGTTAGAATCAGTAGAAGTAACACTGTGGTTCCCCATTGTTGGTGTCAGTGAAAGGAATGGTGTCGCATTGTTGGTGTCAATAGGTGGAATTGTATCAGTGAAAGGAATAGTGCTCCAAGGGCCAAATAAAAGCAAGCAAAGAGCCACATTTGGCCCATGGGCCACAGTTTGGAGACCAGAGCTATGGGATGCTGAACCTTTATAAAAAGATTACCAGATTACCAGAGATGAGCTCCAGTGTGTATGGATCCTAATCCAAACCTACCTGAGCTACTGTATCCTGCTAGGAAGTTGTCAGTGTGCACTGTCAATCATAAATGGCCAAAGCATTCTCCACCCCACAGCCAGACATTTATACACCCCTTGTAAACATGCTGCTGTGTGTCAAAGAATGCCTTGGCCGCTTATTATTGGCAGCGTCCATTGGCAGCTACCTGGCGGCATACCTCAGGTGGGTTTAGACTAGGATCCAAACATGCCTGAGCTCATCCCCACTCATTACATTAAAATAGAACTATAGAGAAAGCTTTTTTTCATGTTGGATAAAGTAATGGAGGCTTATGACTCATCCATCTGTATTTCTCTGGGGAGATTTCCCCTCATTTCCTCTCTCATAACCAAAATAGGAAGTGAGAAAATCCCTCGAAAGTGAGGACATTCCTGGTTGTCAAGAGGGTCACCAGATCTAGTGTCCCCATTGGAAGATTTCCCATCTATTACAGTTCTGGGGACAAGCCAAAATTTGGTATTTTCTTTCACGCTCTGTGAAAATGGTAATCATGGCAAATAGAGAGGGTGAATCTCCCTAATGGGGACACAGACAGCAATAAAGACCTGAATGTGATTCTAATTCCTCTCCACAATTTCCAAAACTAAAAAAAAAAAAGTTTGGGCTTTAGTTATACTTTAATGTGTATGTCAGGTCAAATAAAAAATAAATAAATAAACACCCTGCAAGTTCAGAAAAATACCCGTTGATCTTCCAAAAATGCACTTAGTTTCTAACTCGTCAACTATACTGTTTATTTCTGTAGTCCAAGATAAGAACTAGGAGGCTGATCTTGAGATAATACAGGAAGCGTGCAGAGGACTCAGGACTGCTCTGAATTTCTGACAAGTTCAGCAGGTATTTTTTGCATTGATCAAAAAACTAAAAAACACTTTCAATTATATGTTTAACAGAACAAGGAAAATATTGTTAGGAGTGACATACACTTTGAAGCAGTCGCTCTCAACTTAAGGTTCAGTGGAACCCTAGGGTTCCTTCAGAGTTGTCCAAGGGTTTCTTGAGCTAGGTCTGATTGACCAGTGCCTGCATAGTTCAAGGGCAGACATAGGCGTGCACACAGGGTGTGCCAGGTGCCTGGGCACACCCTAATCACCCTGTGTGATGCAGATTCCCCCCTTTTTAGACCCCCTGATATTTCACCAAAGTCCCCTAACTGGGCTCCTGAAAAATTGTAAAAAATAAAAAAAAATAAAATAATAAAAATAAAAACTACTGACATCATCCACCAATCTCTGCCCTACTGACACCATCAGTATACTGTATATACACATGCGCGCGCGCACACAAACATATGTGTTTAAGCTTTGGTGTGCACACCCTAATGCAAGCTTTGGTGTGCACACCTGTGAGGGCAGACCAATGTCACTTGGCAGAGCCAGAGGCATGGCACCAATGATATGATTTATCTACCTATAAGCGAGGTGTGCTGACACGCTGATCAACATTGTAAGGGTTCTATTCTGCACACAGTCAAAAATATGAGGTATTTTGGCAAATGATATCTGATGTATTGGTTTTAGCAGGGGTTGCACTGAGACCTGAAAACTATTTTAAGGGTTCTTTGGGGGGTAAAAATGTCACCTGCTTTTTTTTTAAATACTGCTTCAAAGAATAAGCAGGAAAGCTAAGGATGGGGTTATGCGGTTATACTTTCACAGGAAAAGCTGCCTGTTTCTCCAAGTGCATTGAGCCTTTAATATATTGTTCACTGAAGTTGGTCTCTGCTTATGCATGTTCTTCATCATATGCGCAGTTGTGACAAGGTTGCTTTGAACATAAAAAGCAACCAAACAAATACAGATACACACACAACAGATAAAATAAGTCAGTGCACTTAAATAGTCTCTTTCAATAAGACAAAGGTAGTTCAATAACTCTCTGCATTCACCCCTGACTTCTGCGTTAAAGTGGAATGAAGGGCAAAAAGCAAAAATGACAAATATGATACAGTCTGTCAATACCATTAACACAACAGATTTTTATTTTTTTTTGAGTTCCTCTATAACATAGTTTTTACTTGTTTATCCAGTTTGTAGATCCATTATTTTGTACTTCCTTTAAAAGGCCAAGCAGTCCAGCAAAAGTACCAATTACAGAGGTTAGGACATAGAACACTACCATTGACCCATATAATAGTTAGCTTTACTCATATAGTTTATTCCTTTATTAAAAACAAAAAAAAATGTTGCTGTAACTGCTTAAGGCCGCCCATGCATTGTGCGAATTTCTTTCTTGCAACCACGTGTTGCAGGAAAGAAATTTACAGGATTCCTCTATCAACACAGGCAGTGCTGACAGGTGAATCCCTTCTGCCCAGCAATTGTCTGCTCTTGGCGGGCAGGGGAAAGAGAATCCGGCAGGCTGGTTGTACCCAAGTTGATCGAACACTCCACTTTATTCATTCAGCCTGCCCATTAACAGTTTGAATCTCGGCTGGTTCCTGCTGAACCGGCTGCGATTCAAACCGTGTATGGCCATCCTTACTGTGCTAGCTGAAGTTGTACTTTTATTTGTCTGTTATCTCTTAGATTGTAAGCTCTAAGGCCCTCCGATTCCTCTTGTATTAAATTGTATTGTAACTGTACTGTTTGCCCTCGTGTTGTAAAGTGCAGTGAAATCTGTTGGCGCTATATAAATCCTGTAGAATAATAATCTAAGATTCATTTAAGGCTACAATTCACAGATCTCCCCACATCCACACAATAGATGTGGATTCAGGGATTTTTCCCCGTCAGCGCTATTGTATTCTGACTGCGGGGGACCATTGCCTGCATTGAATACGGACTTTCCAGCAGAACCATTTAACAGAAGCCAGTCATTAGACCGTCTTCTGTTGAACAGACAGTGGGACACACAGAGCAACATTTTTGGTCCATATACAGTATACCAGCCTTAAAGCTCCATTCACATTAGTGCATCTCGCACGACTTCCAGCATGACTTTGATGTGACTTTAATCCGACTTTCCACTCAATGTATCTAAGTCGCATCAAAAGTTGCAACAAATTAGTGCAGGCGACTTTTCAAAGTTGCTGTGCCTTCAAGTCGCACCGATTTGATTGGGTGCCATTGAAAAGAACGGACTGCGACTTGCCATGTGACTTTAATGTCCAAAGTCACATGACAAATCACACAAGTGTGAATGGAGCCTAAGACTACTGTGTCCATGGGGTAATAATGCTACTGTGTGATTTCACTGCAGAAAAAACAGCGTTGTCACCATATTAAAGGAAGTGGAAAAAATATCGGATCTCAGGCAGGATCAACAGATAACTAAAATGTTACTGGGCTACGTAGAAAAATAAAAACTGCTGTTGGAATGCTAGTAAAAGACTGCAGCACGTGTTGTATATGAATTAAACTAAAGTACCACTAGTGATCTTATCTTTTGTCCTCTTACAAATATACTGTTTAAAAAAAAAAAAAAAAAAAAAACTGTATGAATAATAATAATTTAAATAAGAGTTAATATATTAGAGTTAATAAAACGTTGTTTCCATTTGAATTTATATATACTGTGTATACATAGGGACAGACATATTTTCTGTCTATTCAGTGCAATAACAAAAATATGGAAGATCAAGCTTGTAATTATAGAATTTTTTTTAAAAAAAATTAAGGTAAAACCTAACAATAAAAAAATTTCAAATATGTGCTTACTGAAAACACATTATACTCCTCTGTTAAGCCAAATATATAAGCTTCTGCAACTGAAAACTACAGGACACATTTTTTTTTTATTCAAAAAAATAAACTTACTCTGAACTGCTTGGACTTGCTGGTGTGTTGATGGATACACTGCATGGGAATAATAATTAACAATCATGTTTTTCTATTTAACTGTTATTCATTTTTAAAAATAGCCATACAATAAAAAAAAAAACACAATGGACCACCTAATCACATACTCTATCCAATGCTAAGAAGTGCCTATAGGAAACAATATATTGTTTTGTAGTCTATGGTCACTATGGGATTCTTTTAATACAACAAAAGATGCATTTTGGACTGGTATATATTTGCACTGTTTTATTTCTGCCAGACATGAAAGGTAGGTAAAAGATAGAAGAGTGTAAAAAAAAAATAAAAAGCCCATGCCATGGCATGTAAAATAATCAGCTAGCCATCCAGGTATGGATATTTGTACATAGTTGCATTGCTCCAGCTTGGACCAATGTAACTCTGTGTATACCATAGGTACTCCAGTGATCTCCATTTGCTTTCAGGTCCTGCACCGAGCAACTGCCTGGCTGCATTTTGAAAACAGGAGGTCAGTTGCTCGGCACAGGCGCCATTCAGAGATTTCTTTGCACTCTCTCAATTAATATAAAGTGTTCATTGATTGGACAAGGTAGAAAGGCGGGACAAGGATGTCACATTCTGAAGGGAACACTGATATTATCTTATTTATAAAAAAAATCTATATATATATTTTATAAACTTACTCTGCAGTGATTGGCGCTGTAGGAGTTTTTGGTATGTTCACGGGTACACTAAAGGAGAAAAAATAGTAGTATAAGTGATAGGCTTTACATGAAACATTGACAACTACAGAACATTGCTGTAATTGTATATAGTACCAAATACCAAATGATTTAGGCTCCATACACACTGAAGCTCAAAAAAGCTTTTTCTGGATGCCAGATTGCTGGCAGAAAACGCTGGTTGAAAAATGTGCTTTTAACAGCGGTTTGTACTGGCGTTTATTTATTTTTAGCGTTTATGGGCATTTTTAATAAAAGTACACAGAGGACACTCCAAAAATCCCACAATGCTTTCCAAACTCCCACAATGCATTGAAAAAATAGACCACCGAACGCTAATTAACGCGCGTTTATGAGGGTTTATGCGCGTTTATCAGCATTTGCCATTTTTTGGCTTTCAGAAAAAAGCCCATAAACTCCATTGCTCAATAAAGCTAAAAAACGTTCATGAGTGCATGGACACATAGGCTAACATAGAGTGGAGTTTATGGGCTTTTAAAAAAAACGCCCAAACTGCAATAAACTGCAGTTTATGAGCTCCAGTGTGCATGGAGCCTTAGGGTATGTTTGAAATGTAGTATGAATGCAGTACAAACGTAAATGCACAAAAAAAATGTATTTGAAAGAGCCTAGTTTATGCCATCGCAGTGCTTTTAAAAAAGTAGGGCATGCTGCATTTTTAACAGAATGCACTGCAAGCATGCGTAAATGCACTGAAAATGCACGCAAATATATGCAATGCAAAAAAAATTAATAAATACAAATATTTCAAAAGGCACTCTGCAAACCTATGTATGCACACTGAAAATGCATTGCAAATGCATGTAATCACACATGAAGAAACGCACATCAAATGCGAGGATCGTGGTGTAACCAAGCTTTTTTTTTCAATACAAAGGTATAAAACACAGTTGAGGGAGGAAAGAGAGAGGTAGTGATAACAAACAACTCTGGAGAGGGTATCTGCATCTTCACATGCTAATCCATATTCCTTCTTGTGGGCATAGGAATTGGGCACATGCTCATGCGCACACAAATGCATGTGTGTGCACCAATGCACGCATCCAAGCGTGCTCACGCGCACCCATGACAGATGGTGGCGCCAACTCAGCTATTTAAACCGGGCCAGTGCTCAGGTTCAGTGCTGCTTTGTCTTCTGCCTTCTGTGTGTCCTGAGAACCTGTGATCTTGTATCCTGACTCCAGTTACTGACCCAGCTCGTCTTGACTACACCCTGAACTCTGCCTGTACTGACCTCAGCTTGCCTTCTGACCACCGCTTCTGCCTACTCCATTTGCTACTGTTCCACTGATCGGCTCCTGACCTGGCTAATATCTTGACCACACTTTTGCCTGTGCCTCTATACCTAATCTGTCTTGCCAGTGTATGACCCGGCCTGCCTGACTCTGCTATTCTCACTGCTGTCACCAGGATCTGCCTGCCACCTGGCTGTGTCTGCTTATACACTGCCTGCTACCAGTATATGCCTCGCCTGCCTGCTGTTGCCAGTACCAGCCTGCTTCAGTCTGCTGCTCACCAGCTGCCACCCAGCCTGCCTGCTTCACTGAAGACTGCTGCAGACTACCCCTGCCTGGCGTGGACACCTGCTCTGCTCACAAGACTTACAGGCACTCATGCCACTCTGCTCTCCTACGCCTTCTGTTCACACTATCATTGGCCCCGAGTCAGAGGTGTAAGAGAGGCCTTCCTTATCATATCAGGATCTGCTACCAGGTACATGATATGGACCTTCAAGAGCTTTAAAGACCGATGTATATTGGATGCCGGCCTTGATGTTACAGTATATCTAAAACCAGATAGCTGTGTCTCATTTTGGGGAATTTCCTTCACTTCCTGTCCATTTAGCCTTAACAGGAATTTAGCAGATATCTTTCCAGTGTGAGGGATATCCCCTTAGACAGTTGTCCTGGGAAAAAGTGTCCACATTGGAAGATTTCCCCATTTTCCTTTCTTGTTCTGGTTGCAATTCAAAATTTTGGATTTGCCCTCACCTTCATTCCCAGTGACATTGGTGATTACAATCAAGGTGGTTCACACTGGAACACATACGTTCTTATGCATTCCATTTTTGTCAGCCCATTAATTTCATAGTAACACAGTTTATTAAATGAAGTTAAAAACAACACATCCAATGCACTTACAAAGGATGAAGAATTGTCAGGCACATCTAAGGTGTTCCTGGCCACCTCTCCTGCATCCACAAGGATTCCCTAAAGCTCCTATTGACAGTCCAGTGTACCCTCACTGAAGCTGTCGCGGCTCAGCAGCGTTTGCAGGGACCTACTGTGCATTTATTTAGTCATTTTATTTATTACAGGTACTTTTGTATCAATTTACAGAGCACTTACATATATTATATATTCACATCAGTCCCTGCCCTCAAGGAGCTTACAATATAAGGTCCCTAACCCACATTCTTGCATACACATACTAGGGCCAATTTAGGCATAGACAGGAGACAACCTACCAGCATGTCTTTGGAGTGTGGGAGGAAACCCAAGCAGGCACAGGGAGAACATGCAGACTCCAGGAAAGTAGTGCAGTGGTTGGGATTCAAACCAATGACCCCAGTGCTGCTAGGCAGAAGTTCTAACTACTTAGCCTCTATGCTGCACATTCACCTTGTCAATAGGCAACAATTGGACCTCTAGATCAGTGCATCTGCTAGCAATTTTTTTGGTTTGTTTCTGTTTATTTATTTACATGGGTTGCCAAACGAGCTAGCATGCACTGCATATTGTTGCAGACTCATGTACCAAATGATGCCTCGGACTCTTCAGCTGATCTGCATATGCTCAGAGTACAATTAAGCAGTCAGGCATTGAGGAGCTTTTATGACAGAAGAGACCAATACAAACCCCTCCTGTCAGTCTTTTTTTGATTTCTGAATTCAATTCTGCTTTAAGCTCATTATGCATGCTCCTTTAGATCGATTATCAACTATGTATTGCAATTCATAGTCTCTCTCTCTCTCTCTCTGTGTCTGTAGACTCACCCGGGACAGAGGCTTTTGGAGGGGACTGAATGTTAGCCTCTTGTCTACTGATTATAGGCCCTGGATTTTAATGAAATAATACTATTTGTGAGGTGTATGCCTGGGGACCCTTCAAGTAATATTTCTTTGGATTCAAGTCCACGTCTCCCCAAGACAGGGCCTAACTGCCATATTAAAATTAGTGACTGATTCATACTGTTGGGACTCATAGCAGATGCTGATGTCATCAGCAAGCCACCTGTCTGGGGTTGTCTGCTATAATGTGTTTATTGCAAGTATGTCTACTGAACCTACTAAGGGTTTTCCACCCATTGTTTATTGTGCTACCTGAGCTATTGTCTACTAGCACACTACCCTTGAGGTCTGTGTTTATACTTTGGCTGGGTAAATGACTAGTTAATTAGCTCACGTTAATTTATGTTTCTGGTTACAGTTGTATTATTAGGGTAATATGATCAGATGGGGGGAATGTCTTTCTCAAGTGTATATAAGCCTGTATTCTTATTCTCGTGTACTCCAAAACTGGGGTTGCCTGGTTCTTGGGGTAACTATAGACAGATCCATTGGTCTTGCGTTCTAGGACTTGGGAAGCGGGTCGCCGGGGGCACGCACCCCAGACCCGGAAAGAGCTGCAGCATACAGGAACATTGTTTCGCACAGCTGGGCTGCCCTGCCGCAGTAAATGTGTGGATAGGGGTCCGGAAGCGGTTAAAGGGTTAGTTCAAATCCCCTCGCATGGACTCTTGGTCCTTTTGCGCAGAAGCTCTGAGCTTGGCGATGCTGCAACGGACAAAATGGTGGACCACATATGCGTGGGGGTTTAAGAGCTTGTTCCTGTGATGGCGGGGGTAAGTCATTATGGCTGGGAGTGTCTTAGCAACATTCTAGCAAAAAGACAGGGTGGCATAATGTCATCTCTAGGAGTTTTATTTTTAAGGCCAGGTTTCAGGAGGTGTGTAAAATGGTATATGACCCCGGAAGGTGCAATTTGTAGCGAAATGCAAAAGGGAAGAGTCTGAGTTTGTGACGTCATCACGCTCTTTGAACCTGGCATGGGCCAACCCCTCATTTGGACCAGGCCACGACTCATGTATGTGTTGTTTTTACTGCTTTTTTAAGTATGTTACTTGGTTAAATAGAGGCCCTTTTTATCGGCTTTACACTATGCGCTTCCCCTGGTTTTTCTTTTTATTATGATACACTGTGGAACTGTAGAGTGATCCATGAGTCTTGACCTGAAATGGAGATAGTGGCCAGCTCTGTGGTGGAAGCCCGTATCACAAGCTTGTTTTGACTGCTTTGTAATGGGGGGTAAAAGCGTTCTGGTAAGCAGGAGCCATTTAGTGTTTGGTGGAGGTACACATTGGTGTATGAATATATGGACACTTATTGAAGATTTCACACCTTTCACATTTGCAACTTTATTGGACTTTTTTGTTCACTTTCACTGGACTTTATTGATGTAATTGAATTCACTAGTTTTCTTTGTTATTTATAATTTGCATTATATTGTATAAGCAAAGCACTTTTGTATATTAGTTGTTGTGACCCATTTATATCTGTTGGTGTCCTTACTGCTATATTCTTTTCACTTTAAGACCCCTTTCACACTGAGGAGTTTTTCAGGCGCTAAAGGGCTAAAAATAGCACCTGTAAAGCGCCTGAAAAATGCCTCCCCTGCAGTCCCATTGTGAAAGCCCGAGTGCTTTCACACTGAGGCGCTGTGCTGGCAGGATGTTAAAAAAAGTCCTGCAATCAGCATCTTTGGGGCAGTGGAGGAGCGCTGTATACACCGATCCTAAACTGCCCCTGCCCATTGAAATGAATGGGCACCACTGCCGAAGCGCTATGTAGGCGCTTCGACAGTGGCGCTTTTAGGGTGCACTTAACCCTTTTTTTTTGGCCGCTAGCGGGGGTTAAAAGTGCCCCGCTAGTGGCCAAAAACCATTGCTAAAACGACGGTAAAGCTAGCGCAGCCCGCGGCTCAATGTTAAAGGGCCCTTAGTGCAGTTGCAAGGTTTTCTCTATGTGTAAATGGCCTAGACCTATAGCAAGGGCATTACCCAACTTTATTCACAGCTGCACGGTTTGTTTTTATCTACAGACACGATCACTTGCATAGGCTGTTTTTTGGTAAAGGTGAACTAATCATTTAAGGTTGGACTCACAGTGGTGCAGAACTGCAAAGGAGCATCTAGTGGGCATTTTGTTGTGAAGTTGTGGTTCACCCACACGCCATGCGTTCTGGAACCATGTACCAAATAGGTGGCCACAACCTATCCATAGGCCAAACACCATGGATTATGTTTGGGTAACTGAACCATCCCCTGACCGTTGTCATATGTACTTACTTTTTTGGCTCAATGCACTAAATCAGCTGAATTCTTTGGAAGGCTCAAGGCTCAGAACTGTCTACCAAGTGTCTCCTTTTCCAATAGAATATTCAAATATTGACTGTTCACTTGTTGCCCTTCTCAAGTATCTCCAAACACTCTAATGCCGCGTACACACGGTCGGAATTCTCGTCGGAAAAAGCTCTGATGGTTTTCCCATCGGAATTCCGACGGAATTTTGCTCAAACTGTCTTGCCTACACACGGTCACACCAAATTCCGACGGTCAATAACACCACGCCTTAAAAAACGTTCGACTGCACTATAAAAGGGAAGTTTAATGCGTCAAATTGTTTCCGAGCATGCGTCGGAATTTTGTCACAATTGCATACACACGATCGGAAAATCCGATATAAAGGTTTTCCGTCGGAAAAATTCAGACAGAAAAAGACCGATGGGCATACACACGGTCGGAAAATCCGATGAAAAGCTCCCATCGGACTGTTTCCATCGGAAATTCCGACCGTGTGTATAAGCATTTGATGAATCATATCCTGACTGCCACTAGGAGGCTCTTCTCAGGTGGAGCTTCTAGACTCCATAGCAGAAATAAGACAGATAGAACATCTAACAACTAAAATAAAGGATACCATGAAACCATTTCATCAGACATGGGATAACTAGGATAGGTCTCTTACCCACTGATGTGACATCTTCCTGACCTTTTCCTCTCTTTGCTTAGCTGATGAATATTAATCTTTTTTATATGTGTTACCCCATGTAGGACTTTGTGCGGTAATATCAAATTTGCATTCTGTTCCTTCCAAGAGGGTTTGGGCATGATACCCAAACCTACCTAACCTTTGTGATTAGATAATTCTTTCAATATATATATATATATATATATAAATGATATATATATATATATATATATATATACACACACACACACACTGTATATAGATATATATTTATCTATGTAGTTGCCGCTAGTAACAAACAATCCACCAATTCACCCCGCTGCCAGACTTCATATATCACTTGCAGAGACAATGAACAGTCTTTTGCTGGTTTTTTTTTTGTTGTTTTATTGGGGGTTACAACTTGGATGGGAAAAGGGTATATGGGATGCTCATAGGATCGATTATTTGCCATCATATTTTAAAGAATATACACATTAGCACATATTTAGAGCCAGAAGGTGTGATGTGCATCATTAAATATTATGTTTCTCCTCCTGCTTCTCCATGCAGACTGTTACTCCTCCTCTGCTTTACTCCCGCAGACTATTTGCTTCCAAGGATTACTCATTCAATACCGTGTAGAGAAAGAGGACATCACTTCTGACCGTGTAGAAATGATGTTCCCAGAAACTTCTTTCCTCCTGCACAAACTTATTCTGAACTGAAGCAATGTCACATCTTCTTCTATTAAGGCTAGGAGGACCCACTCTGAATAAGTCCCTTAGCAGGCTCTGGTTGCTAGCTGCCACTGGGCCTGAGGCCTGCAGTAACTCTCCCCGGAAGCCCAGTAGTTTAAAAGCATTATCTTGGATGGTGGACTACTATTCCCAGCCAGCCTAAACTTGCAAATCCTGTGCTCTCAGGCCATATCGATTTAACACAGATCCCCACAGTCTCTTCCTCTGATCCAGGACTCCTCATCCTGTAAATGATGAAGACTTTGCTTATGACCGTGTAGAAGCAATGTTTTCACTGACTTCCTGGCACATCCAGCCCCCTGCTGTGGTGACACTCGCCGACCTTTCACCGCCCTGAGTCCTTGATGAGGAACTTGACCGGACCATACATTCCAACAGCTTCACCTGCCCCTTCTGCTCCAGGAGTTCTTTATCACCGACCGTGTGGTGACAAAGACAATGCCAATGACCGCGATCCCTCATAGATTCCCCCTGGCCCTCCTCCTGCGATCGGCACCCCCCCCCCCAGATGGGGGTGCCCTCCTGCTGCTGCCTAGTATTCCATTCCTCACTTCACTCAGCCGACTTCTCCCCCCCCAGTGGCATGTTACCTCAGCTTATATAGGAGGCCCGCCCCCTGACAATTCCAATTGGGGATTGGTCAGGGCTCCCACATGAGCTGCCTGCCACTCCAGTTCTAGGCCCTGCCCCTCTTCCAGAACATTCTCCCTGGAAGTAAGGGAGGCAGCTCAGAACTAGAGCACAGGTGGCCACACCCACTGCTACTCTGACCACTCCCAGCCCCCAGATCAAAACAGACAGGCCTAGCTTGCAGCATAGGCCTGCCTAAATCTGCCTGTGCTGACAGTACCTAGTGAAAAAAAAAAACATTACTAGCACCTACCTATTGGTAGAGGGTGATTATATATATATCAGCCCTCAAAAATTACACTTGCACACTCGCATTTTGTGAGTGATTTTTGAGGGCTGGCGAGGAGAGCCGCCACTGGAGATCACAGCAGGGAACATTACAGCTTTCATTTCACAAGCTGTGTGTTCCCCCGCCGCACGCCGTCACATAAGCTCCTCCCCCTTTCTGGGACTTTGATAGACAGATCACCCGTCCAATCCTAGGACGGGTGACATGTATCAAAGTTCCCTGGACACAGGCAGCACCATGGGGGGGGGGGACTCAGGCAGCACCAGGGGGGGGGGACACAGGCAGCACCAGGGGGGGGACACAGGCAGCACCATGGGGGGGGGGACACAGGCAGCACCATGGGGGGGGACACAGGCACACAGGCAGCACCATGGGGGGGGACCAGGCAGCACCATGGGGGGGGGGCCAGGCAGCACCATGGGGGGGGGACACAGGCAGCCCATGGGGGGGGACACAGGCAGCACCATGGGGGGGGGGGACACAGGCAGCACCATGGGGGGGGGACACAGGCAGCAGCAGGGGGGGGACACAGGCAGCACATGGGGGGGGACACACAGGCAGCACCATGGGGGGGGGACACAGGCAGCACCATGGGGGGGGGGACACAGGCAGCACCAAGGGGGGGGGGGGGACACAGGCAGCACCATGGGGGGGGGGGGGGGGGGGACACAGGCAGCACCATGGGGGGGGGACACAGGCAGCACCATGGGGGGGGGACACAGGCAGCACCATGGGGGGGGAACCAGGCAGCACCATGGGGGGGGAACACAGGCAGCACCTGGGGGGGGAACACAGGCAGCACCATGGGGGGGGGGACACAGGCAGCACCATGGGGGGGGGCACAGGCAGCACCATGGGGGGGAACAGGCAGCACCATGGGGGGGAACACAGGCAGCACCATGGGGGGGGACACAGGCAGCACCATGGGGGGGGGGACACAGGCAGCACCATGGGGGGGGGGGGACACAGGCAGCACCATGGGGGGGGGGCAACACAGGCAGCACCATGGGGGGGGGGAACACAGGCAGCACCATGGGGGGGGAACACAGGCAGCACCATGGGGGGGGGGGGACACAGGCAGCACCATGGGGGGGGGGGGGGGGCAGGGGGGGTGGGGGGGAGGGGGACACAGGCAGCACCATGGGGGGGGGAACACAGGCAGCACCATGGGGGGGGGGACACAGGCAGCACCATGGGGGGACACAAGCTGCACATAGGGGGGGACACAAGCTGCACATAGGGGGGGACACAGGCTGCACATAGGGGGGACACAGGCTGCACATAGGGGGGGGACACAGGCTGCACATAGGGGGGGACACAGGCTGCACATAGGGGGGGGACACAGGCTGCACATAGGGGGGGACACAGGCTGCACATAGGGGGGGACACAGGCTGCACATAGGGGGGGACACAGGCTGCACATAGGGGGGGACACAGGCTGCACATAGGGGGGGACACAGGCTGCACAGGCTGCACATGGGGGGGACACAGGCTGCACATAGGGGGGGGACACAGGCTGCACATAGGGGGGGACACAGGCTGCACATAGGGGGGGGACACAGGCTGCACATGGGGGGGGGACACACAGGCTGCACATGGGGGGGGGACACAGGCTGCACATGGGGGGGGACACAGGCTGCACATGGGGGGGGACACAGGCTGCACATGGGGGGGGGACACAGGCTGCACATGGGGGGGGACACAGGCTGCACATGGGGGGGGGACACAGGCTGCACATGGGGGGGGGACACAGGCTGCATTGGCAGGCATGGATAAAGTTGTTAATATTTTTATAACTTAATTGCATAAAACATTAAAGTGTCATTTAATGAGATAATTTATAAGGGCGGGTTTAGGAGCGGGGCAGGGTAGGGGTTGGGCGGGGCAACTGGTGGCGAGTAACCCTTGAGGCCTGGCTAGTAGCTCAGGACTTGAAATTTTGAGCCCTGATATATATATATATATATATATATATATATATATATATTATATATACACACACACACACACACACACACATTATATATATATATATATATATATATATATATATATAAAAATATAATGAATGCCCAGATAGAATGTTTTCAGGCGCTTCCACCTTCGTTTTATTGTCATGCTACAATGACATTGTATTTTTTTTATATATATATATTATTGTATATTCACTGTGCTACCATATTTGTATCACATCCTTGTAATGTTACTCTCTTTAAAAAGAATAATAAAAATAGAATTAGGAATAAAGCAAGAATATTCAAATATTCGGTCCAAAGGAGACTCTAACATGGGTTGTGAGATCCAACAAACAGACATAGAAGTTATAAACCTTTTAAGTATAGTATTATACACAAAGCCTATTTTACATGTATTTTTTTTTTTTAGCCCTATAGTTCTTTTTCAGGTCATTTGTAAATGTTCATGCCTCTTCCTGTGTTCTACACGAATGCATCCCTGACAATAAAAATGATAAAACAATGGCTATTTTAAACCTATTTATGTAGGCAGATGAGAGGTTTGTAATAACCAACACATATCAGTGTGTAGAAAGGAATGCAATCCAAAAGTAAACACGTTTTGGTAGATTTCAAAAGCTGGTAAGTCCAGTTTGTTTCAAAATATGAGGCTTTATGTCAGCATGATATACACGGAATAGTCTACATGTTTTTCAGGTTAATCATGAATGTCATTACTACCAGCTACCGGCAGTCATGACTACTAGAACAATTAATGTGACTGTCCATGTGACAACAAATCAAGATAAAAACACATAGATGGATGTATTTTTACTGCCAAGCAAGAATTTCCGGTATGCTCCTGGTAAATAAGCACTAGATGGTATGTAGTTCAAGTATTACTTAAAGGGTAACTCCACTTTTGTGGGGGAAAAAATAGCAAATAAAGAAAAAAGAATATAGCGTATACAATTGCGACACAAGTCATATTGTAATTGAATGTTATTAAAAAAGGATCTTTCCTTTTCAAACTGCAGCCGCTGTAATTTTCTGAAAATGCAATGCAATATGGCTACCTGGGGGTGTTCTGTACACAGAATACCGTGGTATTGCCGCGGTATTACTGCGGTATCCCATTGAAATCAATGGGTAGAAGCGGTATAGGAGTGGTGAATACACCGCTCCTATACCGCTCCAAGATGCTGCTAGCAGGACTTTTTTTACCGTCCTGCTAGCGCACCGCTGTGTGAAAGCCCGCCGGCTTTCACACTGGAGTGAATGGGGCCAGAGTTTTCAGGCGGTGTACCGCGCTGTACCGCCTGAAAACCGCCCCAGTGTGAAAGGGGCAAAAAAAAATTTAATTTTTGGTGAGATACTCCCAATAGAAACACGTCTTAAGGGATGCAGGCCCAACAGCTTTCCTCATTAGTACCCTGCAGCTGCTGCAACTGATTGATAATTATGAAACCACTCCCATTAGACTCACTTGGCACGGGGCACAGAGGAACAAACAGTGATTACTTCAGAATAACAAAAGGTAGGAATCTGCATTAAACTTTGTTAAAATCCTTGCAATGTACATAGATCACCCATAGGGAAATGTTTTTTACTCAACAAAAGAGGAGTTACGCTTTAAAGATAATTTTATGGAATCTGAATGAATCTGCAACCATGTAACAATGTAACAATCAGGGCCCCAAGGGAAAAACATGCAATAAACACTTGAAGTGTATCTAAAGCCAAAACATTTTTTAGTTCTGGAAAGTGGAGAGTGCTCGGGATCCCTTTTAGGTGTTTATTGCTGTCTTTGTATCGGTCAGGGAAAGTTACGGTAGTGTTCCTCAGGGAGCAATGAAAGAGTTCAAATTCCCTCTTTACTGCCAAAGACAAATCCTGACTTTTAGCTCCTGTGACAATGGACGCCAGGACATAGCGGGGGAGATTTACTAAAACTGGCGCACACAGAGTCTGGTACAGCTGTGCATAGTAACCAATCAGCGTCTAACTTCAGCTTATTTAATTAAGCTTTGACAATAAGGGCTCTTTCACACGGAAAATAGGGTTTTCCTCCGTCTGCAAAATCGGACCATAGCGGAGGCGGATGATATCGGGTGTCAGCGGATGCTCATCCGCTGACACCCGCTATCCCATAGGGATGCATGTATGTCCGTATTTCATCCAAAAACGGATGGATGAAATACGGACATACGGTCCGCATGTGTGAAAGGGGCCTTAAACCTAGAAGTTGGTTACTATGCACAGCTGTATTATATTCTGTGTGCACCAGTTTTAGTAAATCTCCCCCGCTATGTCTTGGGTTCCATTGTCACAGGGGCTAAAAGTCAGGATTTTTTTTTTTTATTATTTATTTGTTTTTGTCAGTAAAGATTACCATTCATACAGTATCTCACAATAGTGAGTACATCCTTCATATTTATATTTTATTATATCTTTTCATGTGACAACACTGAAGAAATGACACTTTGCTACAATGTAAAGTAGTGAGTTTACAGCTTGTATAAACAGTGTAAATTTGCTGTCCCCTCAAAAGAACTCAACACACAGCCATTAATGTCTAAACCGCTGGCAACAATAATAAAATATTTACAAAAATGTGAGAGGTGTACTCACTTTTGTGAGATACTGTAAAATCCGGTAGACCCTTTCAGAGCTCTCTGAAGAACACTACCCCACATACTCTGATCACAAGGTTGCTCAGGTTCTCAAATAATGCTACAATTGGATTTGGGATAACACACTGCGCACATGCCCAACAACTTGGGCCCTAGACTGGACTTGCTGCTTCAACCTTTATTGTTTCCTGCTGCTTTCCACCAGCAGGATCTGCTTTAACCACCTGATTACTGGGCACTCCTGCCCAGACCAATTTTCAGCTTTCGGCGCTGACGCACTTTGAATGACAATTGCGCGGTCATACAACATTGTACCCAAATGAAATTTTTATCATTTTTTTCCCACAAATAGAGCTTTCTTTTGGTGGTATTTAATCACAGCTGGGGTTTTTATTTTCTGCTAAACAAACAAAAAAAGATGGAAAATAAAAAAAAATAAAAAAATCATGTTTAATAGTTTGTTATAAAATTTTGCAAACAGGTAATTTTTCTGCTTCATTGATATGCGCTGATGAGGCGGCACTGGTGGGCACTGATAGGCTGCACTCGTGGGCATTGATAGGCTGCACTGGTGGGCACAGATAAGTCGGTACTGATGGGCACAGCAAAGATGGCACTGATGGGCACGGATGGGTGGCACTGATGGGCACTGGTAGGGGACACTGATGAGCACTGGTAGGTGACACTGATGAGCACTGGTAGGTGACACTGATGTGCAGCACTGTAAAGGCACATTGCGGGCACTGGCACTGTGGGCACTGACAGATGGCACTGACAGATGGCACTGTGGTCACTGACAGGTAGGGCACTGGTAGGCGGCACTTTTATTAGGGCAAAAGTGGGCACTGGTAGGCGGCACTTTTATTAGGGCAAAAGTGGGCACCATGGACCCTGGGCACATTGCAGTGAGAGGGACTGATGTCCCCCTTACTGCCGCCGGTGATCGGCTTTTTTTTTTTTTTCCTCCTAGCGCTGTCAGCGCGAGGAGGAAAAAAAAGCCGATTACCGGCTCTGTTATTATCACATGATCAGCTGTCATTGGCTGACAGCTGATCACGTGGTAAGGGGTCGGGATCGACCCCTTACTCAGATCTGTGATCCAGCGAGTCTCACAGACTCGCTGATCACAGAGCGCGCCATGCGCGCCTGTCAGGGGGCGCGCAGGCCGCTCGTTGCCGGGACGACATCAATAGACGCCGTCCCGGCATCTTAGATCCGCGCTGTAGCCGTCATTCGGCTATAGTGCGGATCCCAGGTGGTTAAAAGGGACAGGACAAGCTGGACATAGATCAAAATTTGGTCGGTCCCTGCTGAACCATGTGTGGCTTCTCCTGCTTGAATGAAAGCCGATATAATGAACATTGTCCAATGGGATTGTTGGAAAAATGTTCTCAGTCAGCAATTGCTGCCAATGGGCTGCTGATCAGTGTATTCTGACAGCAGTGAGTCCCCGCTGTCAGAATACAATGTCTCAGTGGGAATTTCTCTATCCACCTCAATTGTGTGGAAGGAAGAATCTGTTCATCTTTTTTCGTTCAGCCGCTGGCTGAATGAACAGAAAACAATCCACCCATGGCCAGCCCTAGTCCCACTGTGATTCTCCTAGTTACTAAGCAACCTGGGATACCTCTTACCTTGCATAGTGGACTCATCAATGATGGCCACCCCTTTGGTTCTGATCTCTAGGATACAGATTTCTTGACTAATTTTCTTTACCACTACCGAAAATAAATTATTATTGTTTACCTCTGTTGGAGATCACAGGATGTCTCCGCATCTTTGGTCTCCGGTATTTCTTTTGGCTGATTTGCCATTAAGTACTCCATCTTGTCTTGTAATTCATTATTCTAAACAAGACCGTAAAATAGCATCAGAACAGTTTTAAGCCTGCATTCACGGTTTTATTTTATCCATACAAAAAAAGTCAAACATGCCTTGCTGCATGCAAGTTTTTTTTTTTATTTTGTTCGAAGCTGCACTAGTGCAGTGTGATTAATACTAAATGTACAGGTTAAAATGTAAATATCGGAAAACTAGACAATGCTTTAAAACATGAGTCACTATAAATACATGATCATCAGCAGTATATACTAAAACAGAACAGCCCAAATAATAGACTTCCGTCGCTACACTTCAAGAAAGGGTGGTGTACAGTTATTCAGTCACACAAAGGCAGCACTGTACACCAGCTTATACTTGTCACGCATTACAACACTGCTGCTAATTTGAGAGAATAGACCCAAAACTGTAGTAGTAATGACCAGAAAAACACCATGAAGCCTAACCTTATCCAAAGCAAATAGACCATAATAAAGCCTATTGATGTGACACACTAAGAAGCTACAAATGACTGCTATTGGCCTGCAAGTGAAGTCATCTTCAAATAGACCAGAGGTTCCTCATTGTGACCAGTTTACCAGCGAATCATTTATAAACAAAAACTGTATTTTACGTCATACCTCTCCTTCCAAAAGTGCTATCCTTTCCAGCAGCTGTTGAATAAGCAAGTCTTTGTAGTGGACCTTTTTCCTTAGAAGCTCAATCTGCATTAAATAGAAAAATCAGTTTTCAGTATGAATTCTATATTTTATTTTATACATTGCTTGATCAGAGCAGAGCATATAACCATCTCAAGTGGCCTGTAAAGCCTACTACACACTATTCGTTTTTTTTTCATTCAACCCAGCAGGGCTGAGCGAAAAAAAAAACCTGACAGCTCCGGAGGAGCCGCTGTACTAACCATGCAATGTTAATACAGCGATCTCAATGAACCCGTACATTAAATAGGGTCAGCTTTCAATGTGCAAGTTATATTGATACTAAACTAACACTTTTTTTTAAATAAAGTAAATCCAACATGTTTAAATATAATTACAAATGTACCTTCTGTATTTCTTCATTTCACCTCTCAAATGCGAGCTTTTTTTCTGCTATTCTCAGACTTCCTGCTCCAGGGTGGCTAAGTATGTTCACCATGCCCCCCTTGCCCCCTTGTGTAATGTGACCAGACATAACAGTCACCGCTTGCTCTACAATAGTAGCAGTGAGGTGCCTCAGCGGAGGATTGGGAGCATGCACAGCTGTGGCGACTGGTGCTGAGTATTTTGGGGGGTAGCAAACACCCCTCCCGGGCGGGTCTGGGGATGGCAAACAACCCCGCTCCCTGGCGATCCATGCCTTACCTTCCGATGATGAGGCGGTGCTGGATCCCAGAAGTGGCTGTTGCTGCCCCTCCGCACACTGCTCCGCTCTCCAGTCACCAATTCTGACAGAACACCAGGGCCCTTGCTTCTCCTCAGGAAGTGGGTCCTAAGACTCCCTGGCCAATAGGTTCTCAGGACCTGCTTTCTGATTGGCCTGGAGGAGATGCAGGAAGACATTAGCGAATATAAATTCGCTAATGTCACACAACTGGGTGGGCTCAGGGCTCTGCGCCCGAGCCCACCTTTTTTTCAAGCCAATAAGAGCCTCAGGCTTTAATCATGTGCTTCAACAAAAAATAAAAACCATTGAAATCCATGTGTCCAGCACCCTGCATGGAGATTAGGGGCTGGGCGCATGGATTAGGAGGGTGGCGCCCCTGCGCCCCTAATGGAGCGGTCGCCACTGGTACACAGACAAAAAAGACGTGACTTTTTTTGAAAAACAAAACAAAAACAAAGCTGTGATATAGGCAGCATACAGAAATCACACACTATAGATGGATATGCCTTGTATGTATTTCATGTCTGAGGTTTACAACCACTTCAAGGAAGAGAGAAT
Source organism: Lithobates sylvaticus (assembly GCA_028564925.1). Taxonomy (NCBI): domain Eukaryota; kingdom Metazoa; phylum Chordata; class Amphibia; order Anura; family Ranidae; genus Lithobates; species Lithobates sylvaticus. The sequence goes on from CM053029.1 coordinate 525,473,594, forward strand.
AGCAACTTACTAACTGGTTTATGAATAAGAGTTTTAGAAACAGTTACTTATGAATATGTCAAATTTCAGAAGAATCTAAAGGAAATATTTTTCAAATAAAAATTTCCAATCCTTTATAAAGCAACTTTTTAGTTATTTGGGGGTGACCATTTATCCATCAAGCTAAGTCCCCTTTCACACTTATACCACTTGTCCTACGATTTGGGACTGCAAAGTAGCATGACAAGTCGTTCCCCATGATTTCCAATGACAGCCATTCATATTAGTACGACTTCAAGTCATTCCGACTTCAAAGTAGTCCCTGCACTACTTTGGTCCGATTTTGATGGCACTTACACAGGCATTCCTTGACATCCGCAGCAAAATCGCGTCCGCGAATCACGGCAAAATTGTGGTAAAATCGCACGACTTTGAAGTCGCACAAGTGTGAAAGGGGCCTTAAGCAGAACTTTGACTTAAAAAAAAATCCTTTTTCACTATCAATGTTAATTGTTTGCCTGCAGAGTCTCAAAATGGCTTTTCTGACAAAAATATATTTATTTTACCTTATACTAGCCTTTACTTTTGTAACACTGCCTGATGCACATTACGGGAGATGCAAAGAAGTGAGTGCCAGGATGTTGGGATTCTGGCTTATTGGAGAAGGAGTCAGATGCTGGCTTAGGGTGAGGGTTCCCAGAACTTGGTGTTGCAGTGGAAGCACAGGAAAAAAACAGGAGGTACATTTGCCATAACATTGCTAATATTCGGTGCATGCTTTTTTGGTGATGGGGGGGGGGGGGGGGGGGGTTCTGTACCACGGTTCCATGGCATGTGGCTTTGTAGACAAATGGAGAGAAATAGAATTTAAATGAGCTCTACTATTAAAAGATTAGCCAACATCACCTCTTCAATCATATGCTTTACTTTCTTCTGTTGGCAGTGAACCATGTCATCTAGGTGCTTGATTCTCTCTCGTAAACTTGTTGCAGCCTCTTCTAAATTCTGTGTCCTGGAAGAACAAAGCCAGGAGTTTTATTTTACAGTACAACTAAAGATCACACACAGGGACTCTACAATTATGATGATATGTATCAAGCTGTGATAACCCACACTGAAACACTTTGCAGGTACAATATATAATAATTAGAATCTGCTATGCAGCACAGGGGTCCCCAGTTTGAATTCTGGTTAGGATTCTATCCGCATGAAGTTCTCATGTTCTCCCTGTGGTTGCATAGTGGTCCTCTACTGTGGTCCTCCAATTTTCTTCTATGACAGTGTATGCAGGTAGGTTACCTGGCTCCTGTCTAAATTGGCCTTAGTATGTGTGTACATCGATGTGAGATAGGGAATTTAGTTTGTACGCTTTTTGAGTGCAAGGACTGATGTGAATATACAGCATGTATATTGTTGGCACTATCTAAAATAACTGTAGTAAACAACATCAATAATAATTTAGTGATGAAACCATGTTTGGCAACTTTATAAGAAGCAACATTTTGTCCAAAGAAATAAATAACACTAGCAAAAAAAATGGAAATAGAATAAATTATCGAATGAACCTGAAAATGGTAATAAAATGCCCATGAATGTGACATATCAGACACCTTTTCTATAAATATATATGAATGTACTTTGCACCGCTGGAAAAGGAAAAAAAAAAAAAAAAAAAAATCTGTAAATTTGTAATAACTGCTATTTCCAAAGGTGAGTGAGGCTGCTGCAGTCTCTAAAATGTGCTAAACATACACATTGATCAACCATAGAAGTGTGTAAGGAGACAGTGCTGCTAGTGAATGAATACAAATCAGTAAGCTCATAATACATAGACACCAATGTAGAATATAAAAAATTAAGTGTAAACCAAATAAAAGTCCAATATAAAAGTCAAATAAAATAAAACAAATAAAATACTTGGGATTTATTGGTTATATTGACCTTTTCTATAAAGCTAAATGTAAATTTCCATTAGGTTTTATATTTGAGTCTGGCCTTCTCATCTACTTCATCCTGTACTTTTAATACTTGCCTGTGACACAACCAATCACCTAATGGAAAAAAATAGGCAGAGGAGACAGGGCCAGGATGAAATTTACATCCTAGGAAGCCCCGGAATAAGGGGATCTAGACATGCCAGATTGAGGTATAGACAGCTGCAGGTGCCCGCTATGTCATAGCACTAGAACCGGAATAAGGGGATCTAGACATGCCAGATTGAGGTATAGACACCTGCAGGTGCCCGCTATGTCATACCACTAGAACTGTATTACCTTTTCCTGACTGTACATTCCCTTTAAGTGGCAAACATCAGCTCTGTCACTATTTTCAAATATAAGCTGATCTCTATTAAAAGGGGTGATGCCTAAAAATTGTAAGATCAAGTTTTAACATCTGTAGCATGACATTTGTTAGTAAATTAACTGAAGTGCTCCCTGAACCAACCTAGATCTATGTTTAGACAATAGAAATAAGTAAAATATGGGAAGGCTAAATTAATAACTTTTTCCCTTTTGTCTATAACAATCTGACACGTATATATATATATAGATATAGATATATATGTACCTTGCTCTCTCTGATGCCGTTATCTCCATTTTAGCATCAAGCCTCTGTATTCGCTCTTCATGGCTTGTTAATTGCACTTGTAGATGTTCCCTTTCCTGTGAATGGGTACATTTTATCACATTTTAAAAAACAATGTTTTTGTACAATATGATATCACTTATATTAATGTACTCTATGCAAAGTAAATTAAACACATACTACCAATAAAAAGTATGGGTGACTAGGAAAGAATCATTCTGGTACCTGCTGCATTCGGTGGACTAAGCTGTCAAGTTCAGCAATCTTTGCATCGCGTTCTTCTATCTTGGATTCTGCTACTTGGACCTTCTCAGTGGCGTCTTCAACAGCCTTTATGTACTGTTTTGCCTGAGCCTTTGAATAAATGTGAACATGTTTTTATTGAATGAGGCCTCAGACCTCTCTGCAGGCTCCAGAATCTGATATGTAGAGATTGAGTGCAAAAAAACTAAAAAAATGGGGTGAGAGCTGATCCAAGGTCTGATATTATGCATTTAGATGCACCCCAACTGTATTTCCAGATGACACAAGCTAGTCATTCATCAGACCCACTCTGTTTTGCAGATTCTTAATTTCTTTTCTAGTAAAAAAAATGTTTTTCCTATATTAATGTATTGCTTTATTATAATGTAGAAGAATTATTTACATTTTAGTAATTCATATATAAACGATTAAAATATATAATGCTTATAGTATATTATAAAGTAAATATAAGAGAGAGAGAGAGAGATTATAATTATTATTAATTTTAAATATGATTATAACAATATAACATATTTACTTTATAATATACTATAAGCATTATATATTTTAATTGTTTTATATATGAATTACTAAAACATGAATAATTATTATACATTATAACAAAGCAATACATTAATATAGCAACAAAACATTTTTTTTACTAGAAAAGCAATTAAGAATCTGCAAAACACACACATATACTGTGTATATATATTTATTAGAATTTTATAATTAATGATATTTATTTCTCTCTCTCTTTATATCTATATCTATATCTATATACATGCATATATACACACATACACACACACACACCGGTATATATAGATAGCTAGATAGATATAGTTATATATATATATATATATATATATATATATATATATATATATATATATATATATATATATATATATATATATATATATATATATATATATATATATATATATATATATATATATATATATATATATATATACACAGTATATGTGTGTGTTTTGTAGATTCTTAATTGCTTTTCTAGAAAAAAAAAATCTGTGTACCCATTATATACACATATAAAAACAGACAGGGCAGTTAGCACATATGAAAGTTTTAATTATTCCTTAAAGCTGAATTCTAAATATGATTTTTATTGAATGGTAACATTGATCTAGCTTGGCACAATGTAGGTATGCATATCTTATAAATAAGTGCACTGCACTCATATAAATAAATTAAACCATCATTTGATACCTTTACCACTATGTGCCGCTACTAAATAATTATATTAAATGCAAAATTAGGTGAAATATTACAAGTAATAATCAAATAATACTCCACAGCAGTGCCCGAAAACCACAAACCAGAAGTCTTCTCACAAAGAAAGATCAGTAAGTGAAAAAAAAGTCCATCCAAAATAAAAAAATAAAGCGCATTAAGGTGTGATAAAATAGTATTCCACTTCTTCTGACTTTGAAATCATACACCACATATCCACCACCACAGTGTTTGTGCGGGTTCCTCTCCCTTAAGAATAACACTCACTAGATGGCATTGTCATTCATTCTCATGACTTGCAAATAACGCTTATATGTTGATATAAGAAACGCCTTATCGGCCGCTTCAATTTATTTCCTCTACATGTGGTTGTCCTTATGGGTGCGCTACTGTGGAGTATTATTTGATTACTCCTTGTAATATTTCACCTTGTTTTGCATATGCAGATCTGATACCTGAGCGATCGATTGGGAACCTACAAAATCACTGTAAGGGTGAATTCACACTAGAACAGACCGCTGCCGAAAAGATTTACCTTTCCGGCAGATGTCTGTTCCGACTGTGGTAGGGGGCAGTGTGGTGAGTGATTCAGCGCATCACACAGCTCCCTTTCTTTTCTTTTTTTTTCTTGAACAAACTTTATTTGAAGTATAAAAAAAAGTACATTTCATAGATGTTGCTGTACAGCAGCGGGAAGCACTGCACTGCTGTACGGTGCCATGCAGTTCTGCATAGTGTGTTGTGATAAAATCAATTGAAAATGCAATTTAACCATTGCTGTTTAAGAACCTACAATAAGAACTTCTTTATCTGCGTTATATTTAAGTTCCTCTTCTTGAAGCTTTTGTTCATATTGACTGTACACTTTTCTTGTCATCTCTCTTAAGACGTTAGCATTGGCTTCATGAGAGGATTCTATCTGTTGAAATAAAAAAAAAACCAAAAAAAAAACAAAAAAAAAAAAGGAAAAAAAAAAAAAGGAAAAAAAATTAAAATCAATATTTAAAATTTTGCGGGGATAAAGACATAAACTTCTTGTCTGAGATATTTAAAGTGACATAAAACCCAAAAACAAAAAATGTATATACTGCAGCTTACTAGTCCTTTAATGTGGTGGCTGCATTTGTTTTTAGGCCTCTTTTTCATTATTTTCACCTGGTATGTAAGTCAGTAGAGCACTGTCTAGGTGTCTCCACTCCACTGGCAAACAACAGAGAAACTAGTGGATAGGAGCAAAGTCAATTTGGGGAGAGGGTAATGTTAAACAGGTTTAAATGAACTTGGCTAACAAATTAAAGCTGGACTACAGCACTTTTTAAGCAGTTACAGCTACAGTTTCTTCCCTTTGTTTAACCTTTTGGAATAAAGGTTTATTCCCACCCCCCCCCCCCCCCGAACATCCCCTCTCTTTTGTTCCCTAACCATCTGTATTGTTAAATGATGTGAGCATGGCAAGGATTGTTTGCTGCTCCATTTTGTGACGTTCATAAAAAAAGGTTTCAATAAAAACTATTATAACATAAAATTGACCATTGTCAATACCTGTCAGTGTTAAATGGTTTGTCTCAACCCTCTAACCATGGGCGAAGCATAAGGGGTTGCAGGGGTCACAATCGCAACCTCGCCCCTAGCTCCAGAGGGCCCCTGCAGCCTCCCTGTCATATTATCATATCCTCCACAAAGTCCAGCTCCGATTTGCCCTAGGGCCCCACAGCCATGCTCCAGTACTGGGCTTCCACTTTGCCTTCCACAGTCCACACCCCCCTGTTCTCATTGGATGGGGAGAAGCTGTGAGACATTACCTGAATGGAGAGGAGCATGGGGTGAGAACAGCCCAGGATGGGGAAGTGTCTGTGCTGTGTGCTGACAACATGGAATGTTAACCAAGCTCAGCGAGTTAAGAGGAGGAGGGTGCCGTCCTGTAGCCACGATGGGACCGATGTCACTGGTGAGGTAAGACACCGATCAGTGTCTTCTAGTCACCAGCTGGGATTCTCTGTACCCCCCACCCCCACCTAGGGATGTCCGCTTACCCCACTTCCCTGACAATTGGGGAAAAGGCACGCACCTCCGGGAGGTGACCTTCCCCCCACACCTGCCAACACGGACAGAGAAATCTTCAGAAATTGCTAAAACAAATCCCCCAACACCTCCTGAGGAGCTCCTGAGGGGCTGCAGGCTCCAGATTTCATGTCACATGGCTTTGCCCCCCCCGGATCTAAGTTTTGCCCCCCCCCCCAAAGCCCCCTGACCACCCCCTCCGACCTGGATGCTATGCCTGCTGCTGAGCTTCTTTCCCAGTGCAGCACTATATACTACTCCTCCTCCGCAGGGCTGAAATCACATTCCTTTACAACATAGTCAGTTAGCCATGATCTGCATAGGGTGTACTTGCCTACTGCAACTACACTGCCATTCCGACCATAGAATTTCACAGGCCAGAACTGCAACATAAAAGCCAGATACATCCTGTGAAGGCTGATAGACTGTGTGTAAAGGAATGTGATTTCAGCCCTGTGTATTGTGGTGGGGGGGGGCTGTTTGCAGTGCTGGAATGGGAAAGGAGCTCTGCCAAATGACCTGCCAGGAGTGATCCCTGTCCTCTGATTCTCCAGGAGTGATCCCTGTCCTCTGATTCTCCAGGAGTGATCCCTGTCCTCTGATTCTCCAGGAGTGATCCCTGTCCTCTGATGTAAGGAGGAACTCTGGGAACTCTAAACTCTTAAGCCACTTTGAGTATCTTGGCGTGCGGTGGGTGTATATGCACACGCGGTGGAAGTGGTGGGTGGTAGTGGGGGGGCGGGGCCCAGGTCAACTTTTGCATCGGGGGCCCACAAGCTTCAAGCTACACCTCTGCCTCTAACTACTACTTCTTCTGGACAGCTTGGTCTGTTAAAGGAAGAAAAATTCCAGACTTAATGGCCAGATCACCAGGTGAAAAAAAATAAAACTAGTATTTGTTTTTTTTTGTTTTATGTTTTTTCACCTGGTGATCTGGCCAGCTATTACATGTTCAGGCAGCGGGGTTGCTAAGTGGTTAGCACTTCTGCATAGCAGCACTAGGGTTGCCATTTCAAATCCTAACCACAACACTATATGCCTGGAGTTTGCATGTTCTCCCTGTAAGTGCATATGTTTCCTCCCACAGTCCAAACAAACGCTGGTAGTTTAATTGGATACTGTCTAAATTGGCCCTAGTATGTATGAATGTGGCTAAGGGACGTTAGATTGTAAGCTCCTTGAGAGCAGGCACTGATGTGAATGTACAATATACATATATCTACAGCACCGTCTAAGTCAGGGGTGCCCAACCAGTGGCCTGCAGAGCCTTCTGATGTGGCCTGTGACCTAGAGCTCTGGAATAGCAGGTTGGCAAGCCCAGATAGCGGGTTGCCGACCCACCATCATAAAGCATCAGTGTTCTGAATTGATCTGGCGGTAGAGGAAGCAAGCGGCTGTGGAGCAGAGCCACATAAGCTGATGCTTCCTATATAGCGCTGGCTCCTGTCACTGGCAGAGTGATACCAAATGCACTCCGCCTGGAACAGCAACAGTCGTTGATACCTGAATAGAAGACTGTTATTAAAGGTCAGTTTATTTCTAAACTCACAGTGTAGATATGGGCATATCTGTCCTGCAGTGGGTACTGGGCTGCTTTCAAACTGATCCACAGGTGCAGTGCACCTGCGGGTTACCAGCACTGATCCATAGACTTCAGTTATTACCTGCAGATTTGGTGCACTTTCTAAAATGCGCCAAAACTCCTGAATGCGAGGGTTTTATTGTGCTTTCAGAGAGTGCACCACAAGTGCAGGATATAATAGAAGTCTATGGCAAAGTACAGCTAACCTGCAGGAAAGCCACATGTCCAGTCTTCAGACGGACCCAATCGGACCCTCCATTCACCTCTATGGAGCTGCCAATGTAAACGGACTTGTGTCCATTTACACCCACCTACCTCCAATCCAATCTGCTTAAAAGAAAAATGGAAGGGGATCCACCCCTTCCATCTGGGCGGATTGGTTCGGAGGGACCATAGAGTATCACTCTGCTCATTGTGGCCTGCGACTGGATACCAAGTCCCTTAAGTGGCCCTTGCTCTTCAAAAGGTTGGGCACCTCAGGTGTAAATCAACAGTGCTATAGAAGTGGCTGTAATAAATAATACATCGAGGAATTGTAAACTACAATTATTTTGTTTTATGGTTTAATACCACTTTAAGATTCTTTGTCATTTGAATTCTTGTATTTTCGAAAATTGTGTTATTATGTGTAGATCATTCCTTCAATGATACTGTTACAGCATTGTTGACTCAGTGCTGAACTGAGGCAGCCCTGTGACTCTAAAATGAAAAAGTGAGCTGAACTGAGTGGGATCATTTTCAAGGAGTAACACCCGTCGTGGCTGGTGCTAAACTTTCTGGGGGGTGCAAAATAAACCCCCCCCAGGTCCGCACTCACTGCTCCATGGCACGGTCCCCACACTCGCCGCTCTACAGCACGGTCCCCGCACTCGCGGCTCCACGACACGGTCCCCCACACTCATCCCTCCCCGAAACGGTCCCCAGCACTCACCCCTCCAAGGCATGGTCCCTTCGCGGCTTCCCCTGCTTCTTCTCCCGGCCAACTCAATCTGCCTCCTGTCCTGATTGGCCGGGAGGAGAAGCCGGAAAACAATAGCGAATATTGATTCGCTATTGTTATAAGTGGGTGGGTACAGGGCGCAGTCCAACCTTTTTCAAGCCAATTAGAGCCTCAGGCTCTAATCATGTGCCTGGAAAAAAAAAAAAACTCATACAAAATGTATGAGTCCGACGCATGCAAACTAGGGGGGGGGGGGGGCGGCACCTCTGCACCCCTAATGGACTGGCCGCTCCTGAGTAACACTACGGGGTCTATTTATATATATATATATATATATATATGCATTCACCCAGCTGTGATGAGTTCTCATATGATAGTCAGCTCCATCTAATGCCTGTAATTTGGTATTTTTCCTGATTGAGGTATTTCAGAAAAAATACTGCATTATGCTACTAGATGGAGCTCACGATTACAGGAAATCTCTCCATTAAGCTTAATATAAAATCAGGGATTTGCTTCAGACTGACAAGTTACTTTTAATGGTTTCTTCGTGTTTAAATGGTTGAGAAAGGGCTGATCTACATAGTATGACTGCAGTTTACTGTATGCATTTACCTTGATTTTTAATTGCTGATTTTCTGCTTGTGCCGCGTCCAGCAGCTTCTGTTTTTCCTTTAATTTATCTAAGGACACGTCATAGGAATGTTTTAGGCTCTTCACCTCATCTCTGATGCTGCAGTTTTCCAAGGTCATATCCACCACTTTTTTCTGAAACAGACACAAAAAACATACTGAATATTACAGTAAGGATTTGAATTTATGGAACCAGAAGTGTTTCTTTTGGAATTATTCCTACATTTCTTTGTCTGTCTATTGAAGTTCAAATCTATGTTATGCTCAATTTTAACATAATTTTTAAAGTGCGAAGGTGGGAGTGGAGTGCATGGAAATATAAAAGAAATCTTATACATCAGCACTTAAAGCACAGCTGTACTTTTATTTTAACTGTTGCTAAATACACCCTTCCCAGCTAAATTGAGATATCCTCCATCCACCCCCGCATCTGGTTACATACCTATGTTGCAGAGCCATGTCCTTCCCCAAAGTTTCCAACCAGTTGGGTGAAAATCCCCTCTGCTGCCCCTGGCCACATCTACATGCTGCATCCCCTATGACTTTAATGGATTCATAAGATATACCTAACCTAGATACCCTCCGTATACAGCCCTATTTAAGTCAATGGGAACACTAGTGCTGCTTTTGTCGGACAGGCAGGAAACCCTGGAGGAGTCTGCAACAGAAATAAGAAAACAGTTAAGGGGAAATTTAGCTTAGGTGGGAGCGTAGCTTTAGTGATAGTAAAAATTGTATTACTCTACTGCTGGCACCCACTTTAATCCTTTTTTTCAGCATTATGACTGGTGGATAGAGCACCCACACAACAAAATACTTATTCCACTCTCATCCTGGAAAATAGGAAGAGCGGCATTTACAAAACAGAGATTTTCTAATACACTTTAACAATGGTCCAAAGCACGTTGGCTACCCAAACATACTTGTATGTGAAGAAAACTAGAATTAACCTGAAACATCTAAAAGATGATTTTACTAATTCCTTGAAATCTATGAAAATGGATTCTAAATATTTCAACATGTAGTTTATCTCAGATTTTAATTCTATAAAAGATATCTGGAACTATGGAAAATAAGTTGGCCTTAGAAGAATTGCCACCTATAAGGTTTTTTTACGGGGACTTTCTTTTTTACTTAATTTATTTTTATTGACATTTCTATAACAATGGAATACAAAAATAGAAAAGAGGAGCGGGGAAAAGAGACAAAAGGAAATGCATTTGGCATCTAATGTATTTCTCGTGCTAAGAGTTTCAGCAATATACATATTTACATACACCAAACATCTTCTCAATTTGTGTACAAACGTTAGAGTTATTACATCCATTCATAGCCCCAAACAAAGGGAGATAGTTCATAGAGTTAACCATGACAAAAGCACTATATTAATGGGAGAATCCAATATGGAAAAAGGGAGTGCCATCATATATCAAATGCCCTAGCTCAAAAGACACAAATATTGATGCAAAATTAAATGATATAACCACTTTAAAGCATAAAACTCTCCTACACAAGATTTAGGAAATAATGACTTTATACAAAAAGAAAAGAAAAAAAAAAAACAACATCAAGAGGGAGATGATTCAACATCATCCTCATACATACTCTCTCTAAAACAAACACAGTGACTTTATATATTGAAAAGTGGAAAGGAGGACATCTTCCCATATTGAAAAAGCATTAGTTTCCAAAGCTGAATGTTTGCAAAGAGTGAAGAAAGTCTAAAAAGAGCTAAGCGATCCACAGTTCAGCAATGGCTTTGACTTAAACATTGGTGTCATATGTTATGACTACAGTTTAAGGCCCCGTTCACACCTGAACAATTTTCTGCTTGAAGCTTGTAGCTCTAAAACATTCAACAAGCCAAATCCCATTCATTCCAATGGCCCCTGTTCACATATGAACACTCTGTTGCATGTAGCTAAACGCCTGTCACTCAAAAAAGTACATAAGCTTATTTTAAGTGTTTTTTTGGCCCCATAGACTTCAATAGAAATGCCTGACTTTAAAATTTAACAAGCGTTTTCTTCTCAAATAGCAGCTCTTCACCTCTAATTTCCTCTCCCTATCCTTCCCCTAGTGCTTTCTATTGGCTAAACAAAAGCCTGAAGCTGTAAAATACATGTAATACACTTCTAAAATGCGTTAAAAATGCTTGTAAAAAGCTGCAAAAACGCTTTAAAAAAATGGCCCAAAAAAGTCCAGTAAATTGCTATGCTCAGGTGCGAATGGAGCCTAACTGTCATTTTTGCAAATAGTACTGATGCTTAGTGCGAATTCTTTCATTTAAAGTGATATGCTTTTGTGACTCTCACATACCTGCATATCCAAGGAGGAAGCATTTAAAGAGCTATTAATGGAATCAAGACTGTCCATGGCAGATGATTGAGTCTGGGAACGATGCTCCAACAACTCTTGCTTTGCTGTTGAAACCTGAAATTAAAAGAAAATAATCTAGAAGAAAAACTATATACATGCAAAGATTTGTGCTGCTTTACAAAAATTCGAACAAAGAAAACTTGAGCAAAATGGTAAACTAACTATTTTAGATTAAGTAATTAAGAAAGGATCAAAATGACAGGCCCTAAACATGCACATTCAACATGTTGGTGGCTCCTATATTTGCCTTCTAAAGCCTCATACACACGATTGGACTTTGTACAAACTTTCCCGTGGATTTTTGTACAAAGGGCGTTGGCCCCAAGTTTGTATTGCATAAACACAATCAGACTTTTTAGGCAACAAACATGAACGTAGTGACGTTTCAACATACTGACGACACTTCAAAAGAGGACGTTCAAATACTCCAGCGCCACCTTTGGTCAACTTCTGTATTGTTGTCTGATCTTTTGCATTGGTTCTGAGCATGCGTGTTTGTACAAAAGTCCGATGGTTTTGTGTACACACGGTTGGACTTTGCTCCATCGGACTTTTGTTGGCAGAAAGTTGGTCCGTTCGCACAGCCAACAAAAGTCAGATGAAAACTGAAAAAGTTGGTCCGATGGAGTGTACACACGGTCGGATGGTGGTCCAAAACATCTAATTTGCATGTTTGTTGTCAAAAAGTCAGATCGTGTGTACGGGCCTTAACAAGTTCCCAAAAGGTTAAATTCAGTATCTGTGAGATTACGTGTTTTTTGCTTATAAAATTGCTCACGGATCCCCAAAAAAGGGAATATTTTTATCTCCTTACCATAATACCCAAACTTCATGAGCTCTAATGCCCCGTACACACGATCGAACATTGATCGGACATTCCGACAACAAAATCCATGGATTTTTTCCAGCGGATGTTGGCTCAAACTTGTCTTGCATACACACGGTCACACAAATCTTGTTGGAAATTCCGAATGTTAAGAACGCGGTGACATAAAACACGTACGACGAGCCGAGAAAAATTAAGTTCAATAGCCAGTGCGGCTCTTCTGCTTGATTCCGAGCATGTGTGGAACTTTGTGCATCGGAAATGTGTACACACGATCGGAATTTACGACAACGGATTTTTTTAATGGAAAATTTGAATTCCAGATCTCAAATTTTGTGTGACGGAAATTCCGATGGAAAATGTCCAATGGCGCCTACACAGGGTCGGAATTTCCGACAACAAGCTTCGATCGAACATTTTCCGTCGGAAAATCCGTCCGTGTGTACGGGGCATAAGAGCACTAAGCCAAAATCCCACTGATTTTTACCTGGTGTTCTTAAAGTTGATGTTTTTGTAATTATATTTACACATTTTTACTTTTCTGCTCCTCAAAACAGGTTACATAATACAGTGCAAATGTTCTAGTTGCCCCCTTTTCTTTCCCAATACACATGAAAAAAACACAAATACTTACTTTCATTTCTTGTGTGAGACGTTTCATTTTCTCTTTCATTTCATCATATTCTCCAAACATCTTGTCTCGTATTTTTTCCAGGGTTACTCTCACCTGTAATAAAATTGGAATATATAAATGTTGGTAATACATGTGTACTGGACCATGTTTTTTGAGATTCCTGCCGTTCCCTGATCATATGAAATTTTTTTCTTTGTTGTCAACCAGTAACTGATAAACACCACCAACGCACATTTAAAGTGTACGTATAGCCCAAACCTTTCTTTTGGAGATAGTGAATTGTTAAGACTACTGTCACGTTTCTTTTATCCTGTTTGTGTCCTGACAGGAAGAGTTCCTCTCACTTTCAACTAGATTTTCCATACTTTATTGTACTAGAGACAGTGGTCATTATGACAGAAAGAGATGGTATATCTCCACAGTGGGGACACAGACAGCAATAAAAAACCTGACACAGGTTTTAACACTTCCATATTTTTTCCATTCCATTCACTTTAAGGGGCTCTTTCTAAAGTATTAAATCAATAATTTCCTACTTTTCACCATATTTCAATAACAATAAAAATGTATTTTGTGTAGACTTAAAAATCAGAGGGTTGCCCTAGCTTCCAATTTAAACTTGCAACTTCTGTCTTTGTGGCCGCTAAGCAAACCTGATCAAAAGTATGGAAATTAGCGACCCTAATGTTACAATAAGTTAAGCGGAAGATGTCTTGGTACTTGATAAATGAGAAACTTTCTGTGATGCTACATGACTCAATGCCTAAATGAATAACGTAATAGCTGCCTCCAAACTTTCCCCAAACATTACTCTTTTGCCCCGTACACAAGGTCAGATATTCCGATGGAAAAAGTCAGATCGGATTATGTTGTCGGAAAATGCGATGTACACAAGGTCAGATATTCCGATGGAAAAAAAAATAAAAAAATGGATTAGGGTCCCCCCAAAATCCATACCAGTCCCTTGAGGTCTGGGATGGGTATTAAGGGGAACCCTAGCCAAAAAAAATGGCGTGGGGTCCCCCTCGAAATCCATACCAGACCCTTATCCGAGCACGCAGGGGGGAGGAGAGCGGCCCCCCCTCCCACCTGAACCGTACCAGGCCACATGCCCTCAACATTGGGAGGATGCTTTGGGGGGTCTAAGACCCCCAAAGCACCTTGTCCCCATGTTGATGAGGACAAGGGCCTCTTCCCCACAACCCTGGCCATTGGTTGTGGGGGTCTGCGGGCGGGGGGCTTATCGGAATCTGGAAGCCCCCTTTAACAAGGGGAACCCCAGATCCCGCCCCCCCCTGTGTGAAATGGTAAGGGGGTACAAAAGTACCCCTACCATTTCACCAAAAAAGTGGCAAAAATGGTAAAAATGACAGGAGACGGTCTTTGACAATTCCTTTATTAAAATCTTCTTTCTTCTTTCTTCATCCTTCGGTTTCTTCATCTTCCGTCATCTTCTTCCATCTTCTTCCATCTTCTTCTTCCTCCGATCCGCTTCTTCTTGCGCTGGTCTTCTCGTCCTTCTTGTCCGGCATCTTCTTCCGTCGGCGTCGGCGTCGGTGTCGGTTCCTTCTTGGGCCGCTCCGCGCAATGGGAGGCTCCCGCTATGTGAGGCTCCGCTCCGTCTGACAGGTCTTTTAAAACGGAGGGCACCTGGTGACCCCGCCCCCCTCTGACGTCATGGGGAAAGCCATCATGGAATTCCCCATGACGTCCCCGTGCGTCAGAGGGGGCGGGGTCACCAGGTGCCCTCAATTATAAAAGACCTGTCAGACGGAGCGGAGCCTCACACAGCGGGAGCCTCCCATTGCGCGGAGCGGCCCAAGAAGAGACAGAGACACCGACACCGACGCCGACGGAAGAGGATGCCGGACGAGAAGGACGAGAAGACCAGCGCAAGAAGAAGCGGATCGGAGGAAGAAGAAAATAGAAGAAGATGGAAGAAGATGACGGAAGGAGAAGATGAAGAAACCGAAGGATGAAGAAAGAAGAAAGAAGATTTTAATAAAGGAATTGTCAAAGACTGTCTCCTGTAATTTTTACCATTTTTTGCCACTTTTTTGGTGAAATGGTAGGGGTACTTTTGTACCCCCTTACCATTTCACACAGGGGGGGGGGGGGCGGGATCTGGGGGTCCCCTTGTTAAAAGGGGGCTTCCAGATTCCGATAAGCCCCCCGCCCGCAGACCCCCACAACCACCGGGCACGGTTGTGGGGAAGAGGCCCTTGTCCTCATCAACATGGGGACAAGGTGCTTTGGGGATCTTAGACCCCCAAAGCATCCTCCCAGTGTTGAGGGCATGTGGCCTGGTACGGTTCAGGCGGGAGGGGGGGGGGGGCGCTCTTGTCCCCCCCTCTTTTCCTGCGGCCTGCCAGGTTGCGTGCTCGGATAAGGGTCTGGTATGGATTTTGAGGGGGACCCCACGCCATTTTTTTTGGCTAGGGTTCCCCTTAAAATCCATACCAGACCTCAAGGGTCTGGTATGGATTTTGAGGGGGACCCTACGCCATTTTTTTTTTTTGTCTGGGGTTCCCCTTAACATCCATCCCAGACCTGAAGGGCCTGGTTATTGAATTTGGGGGGACCCCACGCTTTTTTTTTGTTTTTTATTAATGAATGACAGTTCTCTGTGTTACAGGAGCCATCAATTCATTAGCCGCGAGTGCTTTTAAATAGCTTTTTTCCTGCAAAAATGACACTTTTTTGCAGGGAAAGTTCTAAGCACAGGAAACCTGCCCCCCTTCACAGGCAACCTATAGACACCCCCCAGATGTGATACTGCAATGCTGTTCTAACAGCACGCACACACATATCCCCAGAAATAGAGCACATATTGTCAGCAGCACACTGACACGCTGACACTGACTGAACCAGAATATGCGAGGCCGCCGGCGCGGCGGCCTCTTATACCGTGGGGCGTGTACTAAAGCCCCTGAGCTATAATTGGCTACAGGCATCCTGCCTGTAGCCAATTATGGCTCTCCTCACTGCCGGCGCTGTGATTGGCCAAGCATGCGGGGTCACAGTGCATGCTTGGCCAATCATCAGCCAGCATTGCACTGCGCGGGCCGCAATGCATTGCAGGGCTGCTCGCATCACACGAATTTGATGCGAGCGGCCCCAATAGTTCAGCGAGCGAACGCCCGGTGCTCGATTCGAACATGGGTTCGAATCGAACACCGGGCCCATCCCTATTGGCTACTGGCCTCTATGTAGTGCCATTGTACGTGTTGTACGTCACCTTGTTGAGAGCGATCAGATTTTCCGACAACTTTGTGCGACTGTGTATGCAAGACAAGTTTCGGCCAAAATCCGTCGGAAAAAATCGGACGGATTCTGTGGTCGGAATGTCCGACCGTGTGTACAAGGCATTTATCTGATGAAGCTTGTACCTAGCAAGACTGCACTACGCTGCATTGCGAAATTGCTGGTTTTTGGGTCACCCTTGAATAAACTGATTAAAAACAAGAAGGTCTTTGTGTAAAATCCAAAAGACTATCATGTCATTATGTAATTCATAGAATGAAATTGTGCAATCATGTAACTCATATTCACTGTACTATGTTTTAAGATGTCCAGGTTGGTGCTTCCCATAGACAGAGAAATGTAAGGAAGCTGGAATGTTAGCAGTAACAAACTTATCATGCCGCCTAATTCTGTCCGGATTTTAATAGAATCCTAACCAGAGCAGATATTGCGCTTACGGCTTGAAAGATTGCCCAGGAGCCCCCGATAGCCCTTCAGACAACTGAACTTATTCTGCAAGATTTTTATACTAACCTATGTTTTTCTTATTTAAAGTACATCTAATGAAACTATTTCTCACTTTCTATATGCTGAAGTACATACAGGCAATCAGCTACATTCAATACTGCAGTCAGTAAGCTAATTTCTGCTGGAAACATTAGTAAAAAAAAACCTAAATAAATAATAAATATATGCACCTAAACAGATTCCGTCACTGTAAAAACACTTAAAGCTGCTAACAGGTATGAAGACCAGACA
Organism: Lithobates sylvaticus; assembly: GCA_028564925.1. Taxonomy (NCBI): domain Eukaryota; kingdom Metazoa; phylum Chordata; class Amphibia; order Anura; family Ranidae; genus Lithobates; species Lithobates sylvaticus. The sequence continues at coordinate 525,490,719 of CM053029.1, forward strand.
TTCAGAAGTGCTTTCAGTATCCTTTAGTTTTCCCAAATGCAAGGCTGTCCTGATTAGACAAAGCTCCCACAATTTGGTTTTCTGCTAATCAGATGGCATTCCTAAATACCCATATCCCATTCTAAAATCCTCCTCTGTTGTGGTCCTTGGTGTCCCGGATCATCCCAAACTCTGCTGATGTAGGCCACTATCCAATGGGGCTCCACACCCAATATAGACATGATTTACTAAAGACAAACAGGCTGTTCAATTTGCAAGGTAAATGAACAGCCTGTTTTAGCCAGAGCTTATTGAATGTGGTGAAATTTCACTTTGCAAAATAAAAAGAAAACAGCATTTTCATCTGCAATTGATTTCACTTCATTCTCCAAGTTCTGGGCATAATTGCTCTTCAAAGTGCAACTTCCCTAGTAAAATAAGCAGTGTATTTGACTTTAGTAAATTAACCCCATAGCCTAGGAAGTCCTCTGCCTCCAGCCTCAACTTTTTGTCATAGTATAGCAGATTAAATACTTACGTATCCTAATTATACCATGGCTCTGGGACCGTAGTGGACTATATTCAAAGGAAAGGATCGCTCTTCAGGTAGAAACTGAATTGCTGGTTCAGGCTAAACATCAGTAGCCTAAGCCCGTTTAGTTGAGATTAGGTGACCAGTGCTTCAGCATTTAATCACCTTAAGGATGAATATTTAACAATTTATAAATATACTGGTGTGAGGAGGTTTAAGATGGGAGACTGTTATTAAACTGCAGGGTTGATTTACTAAAAGGCAAAAACACAGTTCCCTTTTCAGTTCCCCCCTGCAAGGTAATTTCCTCCAGAGCTTAGTAAATGGGGTTGAAGCTCTGCTAACTTTCATCATCCAATCATGTGCAAATAAAAATGCTATTGTTTTTATTTTTCTTACACATGATTGGGTGTCCTTTGTAAAATTAAATTTCACCACGCCCACTAAGTTCTGAGGGAAAACTCCCTTGCAGAGAGTAACTTCCATTGCAAAGCGAGTACTGTAGTGTATTTATCTTTAGTAAATCAATCCCTATAGGCCTATTCCAAAGTACAGTATACAATCCAGAGCTGCAAAAAGACTAGGAAAGAGATGTCAACCAAAATCCATGACAACCAAGGATTGCATAGCTGAAACTAGTATCAATAGTGGTGCAGCAGACAGCTAGGCACTATACTACCTTATTTCCCCAAAAATAAGATCTACCATGAAAATAAGACCTAGGTGGGTGTAAAATCCGCTCTGTTAAAGAATTCAATATTCTATAGCAATGTATGTGTTTCTATAACACTATTGTGCAAAATACCTTCCTTACAGCACTGCTGGGCGCTCATGTGACCTCCCGATGCTCTCCTTATTTCCTCCCGGCTGACGTCAATGGGGGATCTCGGCCCCTCCCTCTGCAATGCTCGGAGTGGGAAAGAGAGCTCCAGGAGGTCACGTAAGTGCCCAGAGGCACTGTAAAGAAGGTATTGTGCACAATAATGTTACATAAACACATATTGAACATTATATAATACTGTAATAGAGCGAATTACAAGATTCCTTAATGCTAAATGCTAATGACTCCTGAGCTGACAGGCAGCGGGGGGAGAGAAGACAGGGGACACAGGACCTGGCAAATAAGAGCAGAGTGTTCAATCCAATGGCAAAATATGAAGTTACAGTATTTTATAATAAAGTATTTACATGTAGATTATTGTACATAAATAAATAAGACATCCACTGTAAATAAGCCCTAATGTGTCTTTTGTAGCCAAAATTAATATAAGACCCGGTCTTATTTTTGGGGAAACATGGTACATGTCATAGCTCATAGACATCCCAATAACCTGTGAAATGCAGGATGGCAAATAAATCTGAACATTGTAAGCTAATAGCGTATAGTACTGACCAAACCTTTAAAAAACATGGTGTGAAGTACAAAATTATGACAAAAATGGTAACGTACATCTTTAATGTAGTTCATTTCTTCTTTCAGCTGATGGGATGACCATTCATAAACAACCACCTCATTCTGATGATTGTTTTCAGACCTTTGCACGACTCCATAAACTACACCATGAGGAGGCGTTCCTGAAGATGGAGTGTTTCTAGGCACAGTATAAAGGTGCTGAAAAGTAAAAAAAATAGAAATAATCACATTATACTTTATATATTCATATCTCTTTACTATTCTTTGCTTCCTGACTATTTTTCTTAGTTCTTGCATAATATTTTCCCTAATACTGTGGAATTAATATGCCTTATATTCCATCTATCGAAAAATACCAATATCGAATTATTGCACCTTCTTATTGTTTATGTCTTCTGTCAACACTAGGTGTTGTCCTCATGCACTCCAAAGTGGAAGACAATTTATAGATGTATGCATCAGGTAGATGTCCCCTTTAAGGGTTGCACCCCTTACCAAAGGAGAATTTATGTGGATGCCACTATATAAGGTGGAAAGGAGCTGGAGATTTAAGGCTGGAAATGGTGACCTGCAAGAACAGGTAGTGTGCTGAGGTTTTTTGCTTTGCTCTCCCCTTTGGGTCATGAGTTGTTGACAAATTGCTGAAATATACCTGAAAGGAGTATAGAGAAAGAAGGAAAGTGTGGATCCTAGTACTACAATGCTCCTGTATGCCAACTCAACTAGTGGTTGCTGATCCGATGAGGGCAATGATTTGGAAACTTCTGAAACCGTTATGTGGACTGTACTGTTTTGCTATTGAATGCAAGTAAAGAATTTTTATTGCAATCAAGAGTTGTGATGATTTAATAGAGTAAAGCGATAAGCTCACTCATTACCCGGGAAGTGGAAAGAGAGTTATGCGTTTACTGGCGTTAATCAGATTGACGCTGGAGTGGGCGATGGAGGAAAAGAAGTCCCCTGCCTGAGAGTGATAGAGAACCTCCTCATGCAGCATGCATCAGGTGTCTCATGGGCCCCAGGTTGTCAACTAGAATTCTGAAGCGTCTGTCTGGACCAAGTGTCAAACATAGGCCTATCAGTGTGAGTACTGCAGGTAGGAAAGGGGTTAAAAGGTGAAGTGACCTGGAAGATGGGGAGGGGAATTCTAGGACCTAAATCCATGCATATACAATATGTGGTTTGGGCTGAAACCCTTGTGACACCCTGCAACCCTGCTTGTACAGGAGAAGCCCAGTTGTGCGTGATGGCCATGTTGAAATAAGCTGGGTCCCCCTTAGGTTGTATTCAGACCTGCAAATGGGTCCAGTAGCATTTAGATACAAGAACCCCAGCGGGGGTTCCTGGTGAATAGCCGTGGGAGGCAGCCCCATTAAAAGCATCACCCTGATCACTGATCAGCCCTGGAGGAAGACTGCCTGCATTCAGGGCCAATCATTCACATGTGATCGCTGCATGACAGACTACATAAAAGTGGCCGCAATTAGTTGTGGGAGCCGGCAGTCTCCCATTGCCTTTTTATGGGGTTGCCTCTCACAGCCAATCGCGGAAAACCCTGCTGGGATTCTCACATCTGACTGGAGGCAGGATGGCAAGCACCCTTAACATCCAACTCCAGGAAATCTGAAAACTCTTCCTTGCAGTGGGGCTGTGCCCACACCCCAAGTTTTAACTGTTCGTTCAGTTTTGGGGAGAGTAAAAGCACTTTTAATTACACAATCCTCCACTGGCAGATGGCGCTCCCCCATGTTTTGGCAGTGGACTGTACCTTTGGCATCCTCACATCCAATGCAGGACTATGAAGGATTATCAAGACTATGGTCTTGATGACATCAGAACCTTAGACCAGTGTTTCTCAATTCCAGTCCTCAAGGCGCACCAACAGGTCATGTTTTCAGGCTTCCCATTATTTTGCACAGGTGATTTGATTAGTTTCACTGCCTTAGTAATTACCACAGCTGTTTTCATTTGAGGGAAATCCTGAAAACATGACCTGTTGGGGCGCCTTGAGGACTGGAGTTGAGAAACACTGCCTTAGACCGCCAGAGCATAGGGCAGAAGATGCTGCCAGGACTGTTCTAGCAATATGGAGGAGCAGAGGAATGGGTAAGCAATTCTTCTTTTCTCTGCCCACCTACATAAGGGAGAATTTTCAAGTTTCCTGGAATTGGTCTTTATGAAAAATTGCATTGCATGCTGTATTTACTATGATGGCACCCTAGGGCAGTGATGGCGAACCTTGGCACCCCAGATGTTGTGGACCTACATTCCCAATGATGCTCAAACTACGCAGAGTGTATGAGCATCATAGAAATGTAGTTCCAAAACATCTGGGGTGCCAAGGTTCGCCATCACTGCCCTAGGGTCACTACAGGGTAAGGGGCAGGGTCCCAAGCCTTACAGATTGTGATTACATTTTCTTTATTTTGTTTCTATCTTCAAAACTTTCCTGAAAAGTAAATTTGATTTATAAAGGAAGGAGGCGTAGGTGCAGCTAGAATTATGCAATTATTGCTCAGGAAGTATAAACCCGCCTTTACTTTGGTTTGTTTAGTACTTTGTAAAGTGAAAAAAAACTCTGCATATAAAGCAGATTGCCTTCTGCCACCATCAGCACATACTAGCAGAAGCTTTTTCTAAAATAATTACAACACACAATTAGCAAAGCTTGTATAAAGGGGCTCATCGTTCAGGTGTGCCTAGGTCAACATCATATCTAATTACAGACCAGATCATAATCCACTACATCAATATACAGCATTCGTCTTACAAGGGTTGGTGGTTCAGATGGGGTCCTTTCAGATATATAGCCATTTCTTTTTTTCCTCCTTTCTGCTGTGTTTTTAATATCAACCTTAAAAAGAAAAAAAGGAGAAAATTATTATATAATTACATTTGATTGAAAAAGTGCTGACAATGAAGACACATAACTGGTCACTATGAATTACTGTATTTTTAGGCAGTTCCAGAAAATAACACATTGCATCCTCTAGTAACCAACACAACAACCACTAAATGAGCAATGCAGATGGATATTACTTATGAGGAACAATGGATACAGAGGGATTGGGGCCTGGCCATGACAGATGGAGGAATAATCAAATACATATAATAGTACATTATGTTCTGTCCACCTTGTCAGCCCAGTTCCTCACAAGACATGGGTGTGTGAAGGTCTAGGTCCTAGACTGAAGGGGGCTTGACGATCCAGCTCATCTTTTTGTCTGGTATCCTGCAGAACATTGACAATAACAGACATGTACACCATTCTATTCTTTACAATGTACTGTTTCTAGAACACAAAGTGCTGTATGCAAATATTGCATGACGATTAGAAATACAGCTGACAAGATAAATACAGCTCAAGCAAGCTAACAGAAGAAAAAAAGTAATGGTGAAAAGTACACAGCTGATCTCAAAATTAGATGGCTATCTGTGTCTAGTCTTTAACCACTTAAGTCCCAGACCATTTGGCTGGCCAAAGGCCAGAGCGTTTTTTTTTTTTTTTGCAATTTGGCACTGCGTCGTGCGTTTAACTGACAATTGCACGGTCGTGCGATGTGGCTCCCAAACAAAATTGAAGTCCCTTTTTTCCCTCAAATAGAGCTTTCTTTTGGTGGTATTTGATCACCTTTGCGGTTTTTATTTTTTGCGCTATAAAACAAAGAGTCAATTTTGAAAAAAAAAAAAAAAACACATTATTTTTTACATTTTGCTATAATAAATATCCTCAGTTTAGGCCGATACGTATTCTTCTACATATTTTTGGTAAAAAAAAAAAAAAAAAAAAAGCTTTTCTTGATTGGTTTGCACAAAAGTTATAGTGTTTACAAAATAGGGGATAGTTTTATGGCATTTTTATTAATATTTTTTTTTATTAGTAATGGCGGCGATCAGCGATTTTGATCGTGACTGCGACATTATGGCGGACAGATCGGACACTTTTGGCGCGATTTTGGGACCATTCACATTTATACAGCGATCAGTGCAATTAAAATGCATTGATTACTGTGTAAATGCGACTGGCAGTAAAGGGGTTAACCACTAGGTGGCACTGTAGGGGTTAACTGTGTCCTAGGGAGTGATTCTAACTGTGGGGGGGGGGGCTGTGTGTGACAACACTGACAACACTGATCACGGCTCCCGATTACAGGGAGCGGTGATCAGTGACAGTGTCACTAGGCAGAACGGGCAAATGCTTGTTTACATTAGCATTTCCCCATTCTTCCTCTCCATGAGAAGATTGCGGGTATCCCCGCGGACATCGAGTCCGCGGGACCTGCGATCGCGCTCACGAAGCTCCAAACCCGCAAACCACCCCTAAAGGGCAACGTACAGGTACGTGATTCTGCCTGTACGTGCCCTTCTGCCACAGTATATCTGCGCGAGGCGGTCGGGAATCGGTTAAAGATGAATTCCAGGTATAGATACTTTGATATAATTACATTGGCCCACCTTGGATGTCACAATTTCTACCTCGTCCAATCAGAGAATGCTTTGCATTCAGTGAGACAATTAAATGCATTCTCTGAAAGCAGGTGACCTCCTGTGCTCATAATGCACATGGGCAGCCGCTTGGCACGGGGCCTGAAAGCAAATGGAGATCACGGCAGTAGATGTGCCTACTACAGTGGTTTTCAGCAGTGTTAATTTTTGCAGCCAATTTCGATTTAGTTTTAGTCTTAGGACTAAAATGCCCTTTTAGTTTTAGTCCCATTTTAGTCATCGTATTTTAGTCGACTAAAATTTCCAGTACATTTTAGTCTAATATAATCATTTTAGTCAACCAAAATTTAATGTGCACAGTACACAGCCCCACCCTCTGCACAATACACAGCCCCCTACCCTATGCACAATACAAAGCCCCCACAGTACACAGCACAGCCCCCACCCTCTGCACAATACAAAGCCCCCCACAGTACACAGTACACAGCCCCCATCCTCTGCACAATACAAAGCCCCCACAATACACAGCACAGCCCCCACCCTCTGCACAATACAAAGCCCCCCACAGTACACAGCACAGCCCCCACCCTCTGCACAATACAAAGCCCCCCACAGTACACAGCACAGCCCCTCACCCTCAGCACAATACAAAGCCCCCCACAGTACACAGCACAGCCCCCACCCTCTGGACAATACAAAGCCCCCCAAAATACGCAGCCCCCCTGCATTCCCAGGAGACCCCCAGTCTCCTGGGACAGCACTGCCAGCGTACTCTAAAGTTAAGAATAAATCACTGCCAGCCCTTTCTCATACACAGCTCCTCCTGTCACTCTCATTGTAATTCAAAGTCTCTAAATTTACCTCATAGCTTCGTTATTGCATGGACCCGGCGGACACATGGCTGCTCTCCTCTGAAGATTAATGGATGGTCACGTGACCGATTTCCTCCTCCAATCTAAAGCAACATCGGAGGAGGAGGAGCAGGAGGAGAAGAGCGGCCAACAAGAACTAAGCGATTGAGGTTAGAAGCTTCAGTTTACAATGAGTGACACAGGAGGAGGAGCAGTATAGGAGAATGGGCTAGCAATGATTTTTTCCTAATGATAGACTTTGCTGGCAGTGCTGTCCAAGGGCCAGGAGAGGCGGGCGGCTGGCTTGACCACCAATGTTTGGCACCCGGGGCGGACTGCCCAATCCCTGCCCCCTACTGTGTTATACGCTGATACAGTAAATACAGTAAATTCATGAGGGTAAACATCCCCCCTTGCCATTAACATCCTATTTTCGTCATAGTTTTCGTCAGTGTGCTGTACTTTTCGTTTCGTTTTAGTCACTGTAAAAAAGCCTCTGACAAAAATTATGACGAAAACTTTTTCGTTGACAAATTAACACTGGTTTTCAGCTTCCATTGGTCCACACTGGACCAGTATAACAATGTAAAAAATATCCATACCTGGAATTCATCTTTAACCACATGCAAAATACTACTTTGTGTAGTCAATCCAATGTTACAACTGTCCCCCGACGCGTTTAAGACTAAGAACTGAGCGATCAAACACTGCTGGGGTGTGGAGGGGCAGGAGCGGCTGGCTCCGGTTCTCAGCGGCTCAGTGAGAGGCCGAGCCAGCTGCCAGTCCAGGCATCTGGGTGGATCCTGACTGTAAAGTTGGTGGTCTTTCCTGAGCCTAAACCGGCTGAGTGATGACAGCCAACAGGGGGCTTTAGCTGAAAACAGAGAACAGGACAAGTGCAAGTGCAGAACAAACTGCATTCCTGTGACCTACAGGAGAAATATAACCAAAATAGCTTTGGCCATACTTCTCCTTTAATCCAGTATTGTCAACAGAAGCATTTTTTTCTGCCTGCCACTTCTGTCACCCGGTAAAGTATACGCACTTCACTATCTGATTACACAAATATTTAAATGGGTATTAAAATAGAATGTGCATTGTTTTTGCGCACAAATGTTCCTAACATATTTTCCTAAATGCGGAATATGTGTTTATTAATGGGTAAAAGCCGGTGCCCAGAAGCATTGGCATTCAGGCAGGTACAGAGGAGTACAGACATTCACCGATATGGCTGCTGTACACCCCACCTGCAGCTCCTTGGGCATGAGAAAATACTTTGCTTTTTACACTCGACATATTTTATGCAGAAAAATATCCGTGTGCATGTAGGCCTAAAAGGGAGAACAGAATTACTCATATTATGGCAGGTTAAACAGTGTGACATTTAGTTACCTAGGATGAAACACAGATAGATAATGACAACTCTGAACCATTCTTTTAATTGTTGGTATTTGTACGATATGTGAACAATTGTAACAGATTACAATGAATGAAAAAAAAATGAATGTCAAGTTTGGTGTTGTGTACGTCCTTCTAGAAGCGTTGCCTGTGAACATTGAACAATAACAAAAGAATCTATTTATGAACCACACTACACTAAAAGATATAATGCTTATTCACACAGGATGTGTTGTCAACTATTGTGCTACATTTTCAAGGGAAAGCAAAATGCATGGACAAGAGAAAAGACATTGTTTTCAACAGGACCTACAGTATCTTGCGAAAGTGAGTACACCCCTCACATTTTTGTAAATATTTTATTATATCTTTCATGTGATAACACTGAGGAAATTACACTTTGCTACAATGTAAAGTAGTGAGTGTACAGCTTGTATAACAGTGTAAATTTTCTGTCCCCTCAAAATAACTCAACTCACAGCCATTAATGTGTAAACCGCTGGCAACAAAAGTGCATGCACGAAGCGCGCTGCACTTTCCAATTGGTCCGACAGCAGAGGAAAAAGGAGGGGGCCAAACTTCTGGGAGATTGGGCCCCGACCCAGTCTCTCGGAAGTGGGGAACAGTACCTGTAAAAAACACCGGAGGGGGGAGGTGATGAATAAGCAGTTTTAAGTGGAACTCTGCTTTAATGCTTTAAGTTCCATACTTTTTTCACATCATGCTTTTGTTTTCTTTCAAATAACTATATAATTAAAAAATGTACATTGAATTTAAAGTAGATAAAAAATCCCTAGTGCAGGTCAAACTTAAAGTCTTTGTTACCCTAAAAAAAAAAAAATGTATCCTGTTCCTTTGTTATACAGCACAGTGCCTGTGCTGTGTAATTTGCCCCCCTGCATCACCTGAAATACCTGGCTGATCCTGCCTGGTTCTGCCCTCCCCCCTGTAAACTGACCACGGCTTATCATGGCTGCTGAGCCCTGACACCGTGGTCAGTTTACGTGCCTCTGTCACTCGCATTTCTCCTCTGTCCTCTCCCACCTCCCTCCCTGCCTGTCAGCTTGCGGCAGCGCGCGCCCCTTCCCCTCCTGCTGCTGAAATTACTTTTAATGTTTCATATAATCCTTTGTGTTTCCTAATGCTGTGTGCCCCTGTCTCTGTGCATTATAAAAAAATGCCATTCTATACCCGATTTCAGATCGCCGCTCGGCGTTCACATGACCAGCCATCTCTCTCTCTCCTCGCCTCTCCTCCCGACTGATGTCAGCGGGGGATTCTCGAACCCTCCCGCTGTAGCAGTCAGATTGACAGAGGGGAAAGGCAGCGAGTCACGTGAGCACCGAGGGGCGATTGGAAGTCGCGTATAGAACGGCATTTTGTTTATAAAACACAGAGACAGGGGCAGTGGGGCACGCAAGATTAGAAATTGGAAACACAGAGGATTATATGATGTATTATATGGCTTAACAACCACTTTAATTGGTAAACACAACCGGAACTTTGTTTGTGTTCCTGTCTACTTGATTGGTGTCAGAGAGAACAGATAGTGAAAGGAAAAAAAATCTCTCTACTGTACCTTTGTCAGATGTCAGAACAGGAAGTGAAGGGAATTCCTCTATACGAGGACACAGGCTGCAATAAAATATTTCTGTAGAAATACTGTCAGGATTGTATTGCTTAGGATTGGTTGATAGTGGATTTGGATCTGAAGTTAGTTTACATTTTTAATTGTGTGTGAAACAGTGATTTGTTGAGATGACAATAAAGCAAAAAAGTGTTCTTCTCTACCGGTGTAGTGACCTTGGGTGAAGCTTAACCATTATAATGACGTGTGACTCACTAATGTGTCTAGTTCAAACAATCATATTTATTAAATGTTAGTGGTCAGTGAATTTTAGGGATTATCAGGACCGGGACAAGGGGTGGGCAGGAGGGTCAGCTGCCCCGGGCGCAGATGAGCAAGGGCCAAAGAACACTTTGTCACTAGAACTGGAAATTTAATAAGGACGCTAGTTCTGGTGACCCTGATAACAATTAGGGATTCCCTCAATTTGGAGGGATTGCCTCTGAAATCCTGTTTTGGCTATGGGACAGGAAGTCAAGGGAAAAAAATTTTTTGCCTTTAGTTCCACTTTAAAGTGGTTCTAAAGCCTTAAGGTTTTTCACCTTAAATTGTTGTGGACAAGGACCGGCATATTGTACCCAATTACTCATTTTCTAGATATGTTCTTGATCATGCATATTATCGGCCTACATGCCAGAAAGCAGTTATGGAGCAGTTATTGAGCATGTTCTGTTAACATGCCTTTGTTCCACATGGAAGACTCTGATGATCACCCCACCTAGGATCCTCACCTTTACACATTTAACCCAACAAGAGCTCAATTGTAGGATGATAACCCCACCAAGGATCCTTAATGGCTGATGCATTTTATCCAACAAGAGCTTAATTGCAGGATGACCCCCCCCCCCCCCCCCCACCTAGGATCCCTACTGGCTGACACAATAGGGTCTTGCTGGTCAAAACAAGAGTGAGGATCTGAGTTGGTGTGATCTTTCATGTGGAATAAAGATGTTTTAACTAAACTTGGTGTGTAACGTTTTCTTGTTATTGTTTGGTGGACCGTGATGATGACCTGTATCCAAAGTGGAAAGCTGATAGTCAAGCGTGGACTTTGGATGTTGGATTGTTTGTTAACTGAATATAGGTTAGCTAGGATATTGGCACTATGAAGACATTGAGGCATATTGTTTATTTTTACCATGACACCGGGCATGTAAGGATTGTAACATATTTATACTGTGTACAGTAACTTTTATTGTAGTACGCATTGTACTATTCACAGATTATGCAGTACACATCACCAGCTTAAATGTTTATGGTATTGCTTTTCCCTGACTTCAAGGTTTACTTTGTAAAGTCATTTAAAATAGTTTACTAGATGGATACTTTATTTCCATACAAGCAGAATTATTAGAGCACATTAATAACAATAACAAAGATGATGATGATGCACTATAAATTACGTTAATAATTATAGTCTATAAATAATGTTTCAAAATGCACGTGGAATATAGTACTGAGCCATAGTGTACACATAGAGAGAACACAGTGCAACCTCCAGGATGACAAATAATTCACAATGCCCATGCAAATACTACATAATACTCATAACATAGTCATCAACATACTATTTATAGACATAATGCCAGACTTTCCTCCTAATTAAACGAAGCATGAAGTACAAGCCCAGTGCATGCCTTGCTTAGACATCTATTATTATATTCTATGTATCTGTACTAAATTAGACTATTAATCTTATATACAGCTCTGTTTATAAATTACCTATGGCACAACCAATTTTATTGTTACATAAGCAGGGTCAGCCACCTGCTCTCACCTATCCATCAGAATGCATGTGCCTCCACCGTAGGGACACTTATAAATTAGCGTTAGGTACCACAGATACCAGGCTACCTTGACGAGGCTCTGTGCCTTACACATGTATTTGCAAATGTGTGCAGACTAAACCCCTGCTTTTAACGCATACTGTTATGCCGCGTACACACGGTCGGAATTCTCGTCGGAAAAAGCTCTAATGGTTTTCCCGTTGGAATTCCTACGGAATTTCGCTCAAACTGTCTTGCCTACACACGGTCACACCAAATTCCGATGGTCAATAACACCACAACATACAACACGTTCGGCACTAAAAAAAGGGAAGTTTAATGGTTCCGAGCATGCGTCGAATTGTTTCCGAGCATGCTTTGGGATTTTGCGTGTCGGAATTGCATACACACGATCGTAAAATCCGATACAAAAGGTTTTCCGTCGGAAAAATTAAGAACAGGCATTCAATCCAAATGCCGACAAAAAAAGACGGATGGGTATACGCACGGTCCGAAAATCCGATGAAAAGCTCCCATCGGACTGTTTCCATCGGAAATTCCAACCGTGTGTACGCGGCATTAGACAGGTTATTTGGTTGTCTGCAGGCTGGTGGTAAGTTAAGCTTGTTTTTTTCCTTGGATTTATCCTTGTTTGTACCTGTTAGCCTTCCAATGCTTCTTACTGTGATAGCCAACTATAGATGGGGCGTCTTTTTTGTATCATTCAAACTGTTTCCCCACCCTTCACTCATTGACCAACATTACCACCATCATTACATACACTATATTGTCAAAAGTATTGGGACACCTGCTTTTACACACATGAACTTTAATGGCATTCCAGTCTTAGTCCGTAGGGTTCAATATTGAGTTGGCCCACCCTTTGCGGCTATAACAGCTTCAACTCTTCAGGAAAGGCTGTCCACAAGGTTTAGGAGTGTGCCTATGCAAATGTTTGACCATTCTTACAGAAGTGCATTTTGAAGGTCAGGCACTGATGTTGAACGAGAAGGCCTGGCTCGCAATTTCCTCTCTAATGTATCCCAAAGTTGTTCTATCGGATTGAGGTCAGAACTCTTTGCAGGCCAGTCAAGTTCCTCCACCCCAAGCTCGCTCATCCATATGTTTATGGACCTTGCTTTGTGCACTGGTCCAAATCATTTGGTGGAGGGGGGATTATGGTGTGGGGTTGTTTTTCAGGGGTTGGGCTTGGCCCCTTAGTTCCAGTGAAGGGAACTCTTAAGACGTAAGCATACCAAGAGATTTTGGACAATTTCACGATCCCAACTTTGTGGGAACAGTTTGGGGATGGCCCCCTCCTGTTCTAACATGACTGCACACCAGTGCACAAAGCAAGGTCCATAAAAAAATGGAAGGGTGAGTTTGGGGTGATGGAACTTGACTGGCCTGCACAGAGTCCTGACCTCAACCCGATCGAACACCTTTGTGATGAATTAGAGCGGAGACTTCGAGTCAGGCTTTCTCGTCCTACATCAGTGCCTCACCTCACAAATGCGCTTCTGGAAGAATGGTCAAACATTCCCATAGACACACTCCTAAACCTTTTGGACAGCCTTCCCAGAAGAGTTGAAGCTGTTATAGCTGCAAAGGGTGGGCCAACTCAATATTGAACCCTACGGACTAAGACTGGGCAGCCATTAAAGTTCATGTGGTTTAAAAGAAGGTGTCCCAATACTTAACAATATAGTGTAACTGACTTCATAAGAAAGTCCAGGACTTTCTTATTTGGTCCTGTGTAGGTGGCATTTTTTAGTTTGAACTTACAAACTAAGTACCGTACAACAGAAAATGAGGCTGCAGGTTCCACGTTAGAGAGAAATTTAAGAGACAAAAAAAAAAAAAAAAAAAAAATTGAACAGGTTTTATAGACAATTGACACATGGCTTATGTACAATGAGTGCTTTGCTTATTATGCAGGGAATGTTGGTATTTCTCTCAAATGTTTTATGTGCAATCAGACACTTTCTTAAAGGTGAATCAGACACCTTTTACTATTGTCCCATTTACTTTGAGAAAGTTTCTGGTTGCACGTGCATTGATTGTCCTTTTTAGATTTTTCTCATTTATGAAGAAGTGTGACTTGGAATAAAAAGTAATCTGAATGGGGAGACCCCCCACAAGAAAACTATCAGTAATGTCTTATTGAAAATTAAAGTATTTTGTGTTAAATTAAAATTAATTGACAATTCTATGCAACAATCTAAAATAAAGTTTTCAGGTAAACAATTTCCGAATCTGGAATCAGGTGTTGCATGCAGAAAACAGAGAATGATATATGATATATGGCAAAATATAAAATGAAAAAAGTTTATTTATGCCAAGAAACTTAATGCTGAAATATTTAAAATGTACGTTGACCATTGTTTAAGACATTGGGGTTTATTTGCTGAAGAAAGGCCTGAAGCAAAAAAAAAAAAAAATAGGTGAAGGGCAGGCATGACTAGGCTAGCGGGGTAGTTTGGCAGTTAGAGGGTTAATTGAATATTGGCAGGAGTGGGACGTGTGGAGACAGTGATTGGGTAAAAGGTAGGGAGGGGCAACGTAGGTGAGGAGGTGGGGTCGTTAAATCGGTGGGACACTTGGAAGAAATGGACGAACAAGAAGCTTCCCATCCTCCCGCTGCTGTGGATGTTGGACTTTTTGGGGGATTGTAGTGGTATGGCGGTTGGGGTCCTTGGAGGCGTCCAAAATATTCTGTGTAATATAAGAGTAAGGACCCGTCTATTATATGGCGTCCTATGGTAAATCCCAATTAATGGTGGTTTAATGGGAATTTGTGGAAATGGAGGTGTCAGCGGGAAATTTGGTATTGTCCTTGAGCAGATGTTCTGCGGCTGAGGACCCTTAAGTGGTTCTGCTGATACAATTTTGTGTTGGTTCAGTAGTGTCTCCAAGGATCGGCAACCTGGGGGGTCATTATTGTTATTGTTCTAGATTTCTGTTCTAAGTAATGCTTATATGTTGTTATGGTTAATAAATGGCCGCAATGGCCAATTTTACTCCAAAAAGTGTTCTGTACATTTGGTACTACCTCTTGTATGCCTTAGTCAAGCTGGAGAGGGCTTTATCCCCTTGCTATCAAGCAATAGACATTTCATGTATAGTAAATATATAATGGTGTCAGGATCTGGACAAAACAGAGCAGGCTGTTGGTGGGCTCACTTTGGCATCTATACCTTGGGATGTTAAGGATCTTGTCCCAATGATTGGAGTTGTGCAATTTGTTGGGTGGGGTAGGGACAGTCTCCATTGAGATAGAATAATGTTGTTGTAATTTTCTTATTCACTTGCCCACCGTAGGCCATTGTAGGATGTCCTGGGCTTTAAGTGAAGATATCTATATCTGGGGGCTTATAGACCACAGCTCTCTCCGTAAAGAGGACCGGTCATTCCCTATTTCCAATACAAGGGAGTAATAGGAATAAAAGTGATCAAAAAAAAAAAAAAAAGGAAAGCGCCCCTATCCCCTTGTGCTCGCACGCAGAAGCGAACGCCCGACCGTATATGTGTGTCCAAACCACATATGTGCGGGATAGCCATAATTCTAACCCAACTCTAAACTGGTAACCTGTAAACATTTTTAAAGCATCGCCTATGGAGATTTTTAGCATGTAATCACAGTTCATCACAATTTCACAAGCGTGCACATTTTTAAAGCGCGACATGTTAGGTATTCATTTACTCAGCGTAACATCTTTCACATTATACAAAAAAATTGGGGTAAATATTGTTTTTTTCCCATTTTTTTTCCATTAAAAGTGTTTTTTCCCCAAAAAAGTATATTTTTTAAATTGCTGCGCAAATACGATGTGACATAGAAAATAGCAACAACTGCCATTTTATTCCCTAGGGTCTCTGCTAAAAATTATATATTGCAAAGATTTTTTTCAAAATGAGCTTAGCTGAAAAGTAAGCACCACATCCCTATAGTAACTGAAGAACAACAATGCATATGTGGGACTTTAAAAGTGCCAAAAAACCTCCTCTCGGAATGTAGATCGCCGGGCGATCAGACACTCTACATGGAGGCACGCATCTGTGTTGCGTTTGTTAAAATATGATTTTTTATACATCAGACCTAACATTACATGGGAGAAATTACAAGTTTAGTTGATCAGATTCTCTGGTTTGAGTAGAATTCTCAAACAAATGCTGTTTTCATACAATGGTGTTAGATAGCTAGCAACAGTCCATTGTCTCGTCAGCTACAGTAAACAGGTTTGGAGGGTCTCTCAACCTGAAAAAAAAATAATGACTGTTATATTGATGACATGATTTCGTTTGAGTAGACAATGGGTAGTTAGCCCATTGTCTCATCAGCTACAGTAAACAGGTTTGTAGAGTCTCTCAACCTGAAAAGAATGATTGTTAGTGGGTTGTTAGCTTTGGTCAACAAACAGGGGTATAAAATGGATGGGTAGAGACACAGAGAGAGGTGGAACATCATGCTGTAACATCAGGACACACATCATCATGCTTTGAAGATCAGAATAAGCCGCTCATGATACAAGAACAGAACCTGGTCTCTAAGAAGAAATATTGCCAATTGGAGATCATGAACATTCAGTAACAGAAGTTAAGTAACCCTTTTAAATGTATTTGTACTGTTAGACTTTAGGCTGTTCTATTTTCTAGGCATTTTGCTTGTTATAGATATCTGTCAGTCTTGTATTGTATTCCTAAGATTGTAATAGTTTTGTACAGCAGTTTTTGTTAGTAAAACGCACATCTATACACTGCAGAAGTCTCAGCTTCCTTGTTATACCACAGAGTAACCTTGCTAGATAGACGCAAGCGCTACATTTTGGGGGCTCGCCCGAGATATACATTTGGGGGCTCGCCGTGACTGTGCTATAGTTCAATTGAAGCAGAGCTGTTTTTTCTGTAGTGTGTAGCTTGTGCTAGGTAAAATGCTGCGTAAGCTGTTTAGGAAAAGCAAGGCTGTAGAGGGTTCTGGTGACCAGAAGGAAGTGTGCAGCTTACCTATCTGGGCCAGAGACAATGAGTGGGAGCCTCTTGCTAAAGAAATTGTGAAGTATGCTTCTCCCTTGAAGCTGACTTGGGGTGATAAAGTCTCAGATCATTTTGTAGATTTTAGCCTTAAGGGGTTGGATTTAAGTAAAAAAGAGAAGAGAACGGTGTCCAAATTCGGATGGTATTTTCTTCACGCATTTTACATCGAATCACATAGAAGGGAGAAGGCAGAGGCAGAAGTTAAGGTATTAAAAGACCAGATAGCAGTTGCTTCAGAGTGTGTACGTTCAACTGCTAGTCGGGCTGATGATTTGCAAGAGCGGTGTGCAGCCCTCCAGACCAAATCAATTAATGCCTTATGGAAAATGAAGGGCCGTAAACCTGTTAGTAAAGCCAGGGTGCGTGCCATTGTCACATCCCAAAATTGGGACTGTGAGGATGTGCTCTCCTCAAATGATAGTGAGGATGAGGAGATAGAGTTTGATGTTTCGCATGATGATCTGCTAGTGCGAAAGAAAAAGTATGCCAGACCTCTCATTACTAAGCATAGGAAACGGCAACATGATAGAGAGGATATGGCAGATGGGGAGGTGCATTATCGCAACCCCAGAGATGTTGAATTTGAAGAAGTACGGGAGTTTACACAAACTGAACTCCATGAGCTGGCAAAACAATACAAACAAAGGTCTGGGGAGCCTCTAGTGAGTTGGCTCCTACGCTTATGGGATGAAGGAGCAGACAGTGTTGTTTTGTCAGGTAAGGAAGCAGTGACTATGGGAGTGTTAACCCATGATCCACAATTGCGTCAGGCAATGCGAAAAGCCCGAGAGTTTAGCGTGAATTTTTCACTGTTAGACCTCGTTAGAGATGGAATAGTCCGAGTATACTCTAGTCCTACTGACCTGGAAAATACCTACTCCTGGAGATCAATAGCAGAGGGTATTTTCAGGTTACGTGAGATGGGTTGTATAACCGGATTAAATACGTTTCCAGAATGGATGGGTCCAGATATGGAACCCTTCACGTCTGCTCTGCGCTCTAAGCTGATGAAGTCTGCGCCATTTAATCTCAGGGCTCCCTTATTGTCCTTGTTGGGAGGCCTGGGATTAAACAGCAAGATTCATGAAGCTACAACCCTTTTAAGCCAGTTGGGGAGCTAGAGGAGACTAAAACAAAACCTGTCAGGGCAGTAGATAAGGTCAAGGCCAGACAGGAAGAATACAAGCAGAAAAGAACAGAGAAGAAAGGGAATGGGGTAGAGAAGACAGGAGGTGAAGAGAAAACCAGGCTAGTTATTTCTAGGAAAGAAATGTGGGTGGACCTATTAAAGGCAGGAGTACCTAAAGATGAGATAGATGGCATTTCTACTGCAGAAATGCTGAAGAGGTGGAAAGATTTAGTAGGTAAAACTGTCAGGGTTAGAAACACTACTCCTAGTGAAGATAACATCAGCCTAGACTTAGAGGAAACAGAACAGACCCCTCCTGTTAGCCCCAAACCAATTCCCAAAACTGAACGTGAACACAAACCCAAATCCCTTTATCCTGGGGAGAAGTTAGAGAGAATCAGAAAAGGGGATTGGGAGGTTCCTTATCCTTTATGAAGGGAAGGTGAGTCTCCTGTAATAGCCGTGAGGGCAGTGACAGCAGGAGACCGACGCCCATATGCACCTGTCACTGTATGGTGGGGAAAGTCATCTTCTCCCACACATGTAATGGCTTTAGTTGATAGCGGAGCCGAAGTTACACTTTTGCAAGGAAATCCTTCCCATCACAAAGGAGAATTGATTTATGTAGAAGGTTTGGGAGGGCAAACTACACCAGCAGTTAGGATACGAGTGAAATTGGCTATTGGCAAAGGATCAGGATTTATGACGAATGTTTTGGTATCAGAGTTACCCGAAAATATTCTGGGGATGGATGTACTTCAAGGTCAGTCAATTCAGACTGAAAGAGGTACATTCACATTTGGGTATCCTGATAAAGCGTATCTGGTAAGGGCGGTGAAGGCTGTGGTCAGAGGTCATGCGAAATGGACCCCTGTCTACATTCCTCCACCAGAGAAGCCAGTCTGTCTCAAGCAGTACAGACTTCCTGGAGGCCACAAAGAAATTGGGGAGACTATTCAAGAACTGTTGAGAGTAGGGATCCTTAGACCTGCTGTAAGTCCTTTCTCGTCTCCGGTGTTCCCAGTAAAAAAGCCTGATGGGACATATAGAATGACTGTGGATTACAGAGGTCTAAACAAAGTGGCACCTCCATTGAAGTCAGCTGTACCAGATATGATCTCAATTGTTGAAAAAATTGCTAAAGATGCAGGAGAATATCATGCTGTGATAGACCTGGCTAATGCTTTCTTTTCGATTTTAATAGACCCAGAGTGTCAAGACCAGTTTGCTATGGTGTGGGACGGCCGCCAGTACACTTTCACTGTCCTTCCGCAAGGCTATCTTCATTCTCCAACGATTTATCATGGACTGATTGCCCGAGATTTAAGCACCCTGAATTTGAAAGTCGCTGTGTTTCACTACATTGATGACATCATGATCTCTGGAACAAAAGAAGATGTAACTGAAGCACTGCACCTGCTGATACATCACATGGAGAACAGAGGGTGGGCTATCAACAGAGACAAAGTCCAAGGACCTACCACAGAGGTGAAATTCCTAGGAATGATGTGGACTGGGCAACAGAGGAAAATTCCAGAGACAGTTGTGCAAACTATCCAGGCGCTGTCGCCCCCTACTACCAAAAAGGAGGCACAGAAGTTCATTGGAGTTGTGGGGTTCTGGAGATCGTTCATCCCACATCTTGGACTGATTCTGAGGCCTATATATAATGTCACCCGGAAAAAGACTGAGTTCTCATGGGGTTCAGAGCAGCGGACTGCATTCCTGGCTGCTAAAGAAGCTATTTTGCAGCATCAGGGATTAGGACCCGTGAGACAAGGAGTACCATTTCAGCTGGATGTAGTGGAGCAGAATGGTACCATATCTTGGAGTCTGTGGCAGCCAAATGAAAAGAAAGGACTAAGAGCAATACCCATTGGATTTTGGTCCAAACAACTGACAGGGACACAGAAGAGATACACGCCCCTAGAGAAGTACCTGTTTGGGGCCTACACAGCACTTCAACATGTAGAGCCCATTACAGGAAAGGACACAGTCACCATCCATACTGCATTGCCAATAGCAGGATGGGTGAGAGATAATGGACTGATCACTAGAGCAGCTGTAGCTCAGAACCAGACACTGATGAAATGGAAGTGGTACCTTCAAGAAAGAGGGGGTATTGCAGCTGGGATGTTAGAGACATTTCAAAACAGTTGGCAGGGCTTGTTACTTTTACCAGCACCCAGCCAGAAGAAGAAATTCCTGTGCTGCAGTCATCCCCCATTCAAGAGGCTCCACCCTTTGAGTCTCTGTCAGAAGACATGAAGCAGTCAGCATGGTTCACTGATGGTTCAGCCATAGTCGCCTCGTCTGGGCGTAAATGGACAGCAGCAGCCTACAACCCAAGTACAGACACAGTCCTGCAGGAGACCGGAATTGGAGGGTCCAGCCAGTATGCAGAGTTGAAAGCTGTAGTGATGACGCTTCAGGAGGATCCTTCTTCCCATCTCACTATCTACACTGACAGCTGGGCGGTTTTTAAAGGACTGACAACTTGGATGCCCACGTGGAAGTCCAATGAATGGATGATTCATGGAAAGGTGGTGTGGGGAGGCAAGGAAGTCTGGGACTACATCTGGAAGGAAGCTCACTCGCGCACCATAAAAGTGGGGCATGTTGATGCACATGTGCCCCTAGTCCCAGACTTTGAGAACTATAACAGAGTTGCAGATGAAGTGAAGGCAGTTGTGCCAATTGATCCTGTCTTGATGAACTTGGCCAACTGGGCCCACAAGCAATCTGGACATTTGGGTCAGAAAGCAACATATGAATGGGCACAGCAGAGAGGCTTGCCTATATCCATGGACATGATAAAGACTGTAATAGGGAACTGTACAGTGTGTGGAGAAGTGCGACAATGGCCATTACAAAAGTACTCCACCGGGTCGATTAAGAGGGGTGAGAGGCCTGCAGAGATATGGCAGATTGACTTCATCGGTCCCCTGCCCCGGGGAAACAATGGACTGAGATATTGTTGCACTGCAGTGGACACCTATTCAGGACTTATGCTTGTTCATCCTTGCAAACGTGCAGATCAAGCTGCAACGCTTCAACTGCTACAGAAACTTGTCGTTGCTTATGGTTGTCCCAAGCAAGTCCAAAGTGATAACGGCTCACACTTCACCGGATCAACAGTACAGCAGTGGGCCAAAGATTCTGGAGTGTACTGGTTGTGCCACATCCCATACCATCCACAGGCAGCTGGTTTGATTGAAAGATACAACGGGCTATTGAAGGACCAGATACGCAAACTTACACCCACACATACACTAAGGGGGTGGGATCGGGTCCTCACACACGCAGTCATGTTGTTAAATTCTAGGCCAATAGACAAAAGCACACCATATGAGAGGATGGTAGGGGCTGGGGCACAGATTCCACAGCTGGAGTGCAGAGTTCAGTATTTATGTAAGGTTCCTGAAAAAACAGGGCTTAACAGATACCATGTTACTGCTTCCCATGACATAGAAACCAAGAGTGACGTAGCTGAAGCCTATCTAGGAATGAGAGGGA
Source organism: Lithobates sylvaticus (assembly GCA_028564925.1). Lineage (NCBI taxonomy): Eukaryota > Metazoa > Chordata > Amphibia > Anura > Ranidae > Lithobates > Lithobates sylvaticus. The sequence goes on from CM053029.1 coordinate 525,512,411, forward strand.
ATCTGGCAGGAAGGTTTGAAGTTATATTTGCATTGGCAGATGAGCTTCAAGACAGTGGCTGGGACTCTGACTGGTTAGTGGATACTTCTCAGCAAGAGTGGAAAGTGAGGCTACATAACATAAAACCTTCCAAAAAATAAAAAGCAGTGATCTTCTGGGAAATATCAGTATATTTCCTCTCCTCCCTATTGATGTTCTTTGGGAGGGTCAGAAGTGGGTACAGGCAGGGGGCAAAGTGTTAGTCAGATATCCAGGCAAGAAGCCATTTAGAGGAGAGATCGTAGCTGAAGGGCCTGGATCTACTGTTTATGTATTATTAGAGGGAACAGATAATCCGCTTTGTTTTCCACTCCACAGGCTGTCTCCGATTTGATCCATAGGAAGACCAGAGAGAGAAAGATGGAAAGAATGAGGGAAGATCGCAAGAGCTGTGGAGAGCAAGGCCTTTGATGTATTACATGCCTGGACTTGTTTCTACAGAACTTTAGAATGGACTTTCTAATGAACTTTTTTTAAGTTAAAAGACTGAAACATCTTCTCAATGACAGAAATTGGAGGTGTTGCATTCAAGGAAAATTAATGTTTAGAATGAGTTTTATCAAATGATATGGAGTCTGAAAGAAAAGAAAAAAATCTAGGGCGGAATGTGTTGCGTTTGTTAAAATATGATTTTTTATACATCAGACCTAACATTACATGGGAGAAATTACAAGTTTAGTTGATCAGATTCTCTGGTTTGAGTAGAATTCTCAAACAAATGCTGTTTTCATACAATGGTGTTAGATAGCTAGCAACAGTCCATTGTCTCGTCAGCTACAGTAAACAGGTTTGGAGGGTCTCTCAACCTGAAAAAAAAATAATGACTGTTATATTGATGACATGATTTCGTTTGAGTAGACAATGGGTAGTTAGCCCATTGTCTCATCAGCTACAGTAAACAGGTTTGTAGAGTCTCTCAACCTGAAAAGAATGATTGTTAGTGGGTTGTTAGCTTTGGTCAACAAACAGGGGTATAAAATGGATGGGTAGAGACACAGAGAGAGGTGGAACATCATGCTGTAACATCAGGACACACATCATCATGCTTTGAAGATCAGAAGAAGCCGCTCATGATACAAGAACAGAACCTGGTCTCTAAGAAGAAATATTGCCAATTGGAGATCATGAACATTCAGTAACAGAAGTTAAGTAACCCTTTTTAAATGTATTTGTACTGTTAGACTTTAGGCTGTTCTATTTTCTAGGCATTTTGCTTGTTATAGATATCTGTCAGTCTTGTATTGTATTCCTAAGATTGTAATAGTTTTGTACAGCAGTTTTTGTTAGTAAAACGCACATCTATACACTGCAGAAGTCTCAGCTTCCTTGTTATACCACAGAGTAACCTTGCTAGATAGACGCAAGCGATACAGCATCTCCGGCCCTCGTGGTATTGTGGGAACCCATTAGTGACTGCTTCAACAACTCAGTGTTCCTGGGCATCCGTTCCTCGTTCTTAGGGTTGTTGTCGTGACTTGGGGGTGGGGCCTCCCCCTCTTTGACTTGATTCATCTATCCGCATCTGTACACCTTCCAGCATCTCTGACTGGGACGGAGGAAATGTATAACGTACATCTCTCCTGATAGTGCAGATTTTTCCTGCCCTCAAACCAATTCTGTTCAAACCATATATCCCCTGAACCCTTGAAGAAGCTGACACAGGCGAAACACGTCGGGAGAAGTTTTTTTCTCCTGCTTTGATATGTGCTATATACAATGTGTATTTCAACCTGTAAAGTTGTGCTAGGATTATTTATATGCATGATAGACATGTAGGAGGGAAACTGTACGTTTAGGGGTGCATTCTTGGTCTACACTAAATGTGTGGATACATATTCGTGTTTTTAAGGGGTATTTTTATATATATATATATATATATATATATATATATATATATATATATATATATATATATATATATATATATATATATATATATATATATATATATATATATATATATATTGGCCCGATTGGCAAGTGAGACAATTTTCTATATATATTATAGGTAGGCTCATTTATTACTAGGATGTCTTGCAGATGCCATTTTCCTGCAGGCAAATACATGTCGCAGATATCAAAACAATTTAGATGCAGGATTATTCCATAGACTGGAAGTTACAGAACTACACAACGATATTCAATTTTTTGGGGAGGAGGAAGTGATATAATGTCCTCTGTGTAATAATAAATAATTGGTTTGTTGTGGCCGAGGGGCCCAGCCAATGTGTCCTTTACCCCTCACCCTCCTCCCAGAATTTCCTCGAACCCCCAAACTGCTCCAACTCCAACCTTCACTTCCTTCCTGGCAATGCCTTCTACAATGGGGAAGGACTTCAACTCATTCTTCAAAATATAGTGGATATATAATATATATTTATATTTTTAAACAGAAGTGCAGGCAGCATACTTCTTTAGGTTCTGTATGTCTTTATTGTATTACTCATGAGAAAAATTATGGCAGTATTACAACATTTAGAGATGACTAGTTCATAGTCTACTTATTTAAGTGGTTAAATTACAGTAATTTTTCGATAATTGCACAACTTGCCTTACCAGTCTATGAAGTTCTTCAGAACAATTTCGAAACATGTATTATGTCCAGAATATTTAGACTTATATGCATGTATTTTGTACATTTTTTATTATTTGCTGTTAAGCTTACATTTTCAAACAATACATCAAGGTTTGACAACTACAGCATCGGTTTCAAGATATGCCACATACAAATTTATAACATGTACACCAATCTGTATGTTAATTCAATCAACCACCTTATTGGGAAATCACTCTAATTCTGGCCATACACTATACATTACATAGTTGCTGGAAGATCTCAGGGCTTTTTTTTTTGCAGGAACCCCCCCCCCCTTTTGTTAATGATAACAAGAAAATCAGTAAAATAGATCCCCTACAGCAAGCTACCATAGACCCCCCCAGCAACAATAGATCCCCCCACACAATAGACCCCCCCAGTAACAATGGACCCCCCACAACAAAATACGACCCTAGCCACAATAGACTCCCAGAAGCAACAACAGATCTCCCAACAGCCAGCAACAATTGACCTTTACCTCAACAGTAGATCCATCCCAGCAACAACTGACCCCCCCCCAGCATCACTAAAACTCACACAAACATAGATACCCGATAGCCACAACAGATCCCCTAGCAAGCGATCATCAACAGACCCTTCAGCACACCCCAGCACTCCTTGCCATTACATACAGTATCTCACAAAAGTGAGAACACCCCAGGGGCGGACTGACCATTCGGCCACTCAGGCACTTCCCAAGGGCCCCGGGCCACTAGGGGGCCCCATCAGGGTTGCCAGCCTCATAAAAATCAGTTTTTTTTTTACATCTGTTTCTGAAATGTCCCTTAACGACATCCTTTTGGTCTAAAAATCCAGAGATTACAGCTGCCCCACCTCTGTGTGTGTGTGTGTATACTGTGTGGCCACATAATCTCTAATTGCCTGGGGGCCCTATAATCTCCTATTGCTGGGGGCCCCATGAGTTGTCAGTCCGCCCCTGGTACACCCCTCACATTTTTGTAAATATTTTATTCTATCTTTTCATGTCACAACACTGAAGAAATGACACTTTGCTACAATGTAAAGTAGTGAGTGTACAGCTTGTATAACAGTGTCAATTGTATTCAAATTTGTATAACAGCGTGCATTTGTATTCAGCCCCCTTTACTCTGATACTCCTAAATAAAATCTACTGGAATTAACTGCCTTCAGAAGTCACCTAATTAGTAAATAGAGTCCACCTGTGTGTAATTTAATCTTCGTATTAATACAGCTGTTCTGTGAAGCCCTCAGAGGTTTGTTAGAGAACCTTAGTGAACAAACAGCATCATGAAGTTCAAGGAACACATCAGACAGGTCAGGGATAAAGTTGTGGAGAAGTTTAAAAAAATATCCCAAGCTTTGAACATCTCACAGAGCACTGTTCAACCCATCATTTAAAAATGGAAAGAGTATTGCGCAACTTCAAACCTACCAAGACATGGCCGTCCACCTAAACTGACAGGCCGGGGAAGGAGAGCATCAATCAGAGAAGCAGCCAAGAGTCCCATGGTAACTCTGGGGGGAGCTGCAGAGATCCACAGCTCAGGTGGGAGAATCTGTCCACAGGACAACTGATAGTTGTGCACTCCATAAATCTGGCCTTTATGGAAGAGTGGCAAGAAGAAAGCCATTGTTGAAAGAAAGCCATAGGAAGTCCCATTTGCAGTTAGCAAGAAGCCATCTGGGGGACACAGCAAATATGTAGAAGAAGGTGCTCTGGTCAGAGGAGACCAAAACGTAACTTTTTGGTCTAAAAGCTAAACGATATGTGTGGTGAAAAACTAACACTGCACATCACCCTGAACACACCATCCCCACCATGAAACATGGTGGTGGCAGCATTGTGTTTTTTGGGATGCTTTTCTTCAGCAGGGACAGGGAAGCTGGTCAGAGTTGATGGGAAGATGGATGGGGCCAAATACAAGCGGTCCCCGGGTTAAACACAAGATAAGGTCTGTAGGTTTGTTCTTAAGTTGAATCTGTTTGTAAGTCAGAACAGGTACATTTTTTACTTGTAGCTCCAGCCTAAAAAAATATTTTTAAGCTTTTTGGAAAGCATAGGGAAGGGTTAACACCCCTGTAACTTTTCTTTTCATGTCTGTGCCACTGTTCAGAAGATTTCACCTCACTTTCTGTTCCAATGACAGTTGGATTTTGAAAATTTTGGGTTGTTGTGGAAACAAGAATTGGTGATAAAGCATCGGTGGAGACACCTTTTTCCCATAATAATGCCCCGTACACACGATCGGACATTCCAACAACAAAACCGTGGATTTTGGTTTGAAGGATGTTGGCTCCAACTTGTTTTGCATACACACGGTCACACAAAATGTTGTACATCATTACGTTCATAATTGTTGGCCAAGATGTACACGATATCCCCATTACGAACGCTAGTTTTACAAGACCAAGCGCTTCCGGCTCGTACTTGATTCCGAGCATGCGTGGACTTTTGTCCAACAGACTTGTGTACACACAGTCGGAAAGTCCGACAACAAACAGTAAAACATCCTGAAAACCCTTTATCATTTTCCTTCCACTTCTCAATTATGTGCCACTTTGTGTTGGTCTATCACATAAAATCCCAATAATGTGTGTAACATGACAAAATGCAGAACATCTCAAGGGTTATGAATACTTTTTCAAAGCACTGTATAATACAAAAAAAATTAGGGTATAGGTAAAAACGAACAGAACACCACAAGCAGAAGCTACTCTTAATGAACTACTATGGTTAATTTATTATTCTGAAATAATAAATTAACCGTTAAATACTATATCAAATAATATCACAAAAATAAGACAAGCAGACACCAGCCATGTTCCATTGATGAGCATTTATTTTACAAACCCATGTTAAAACCACGTAGGTACATATACCGTATATATACTCGAATATAAGCCGAGATTTTCAGCCTTTTTTTTAGGGCTGAAAGTCCCCCCCTCGGCTTATATTCGAGTCACCGCCGTCTGCCTACATGAACAGCGTGTCATGCAGACAGACGGCAGTTTTCAAAAGCCGCGCCTCCTCCTCGTCCGTGATAGGAGGAACACTAATTTTCCCAGCAGTAAGTCAGTGCAGTGTTCCGCCTATCACGGACGTCCTGTCATTCTCATCTCATGGACGAGGATGAGAGGACGTCCGTGATAGGCGGAACACTGCACACTGACTGCTGGGAAAAAAGTGTTCCTCTATCACGGACGAGGAGGAGGAGGAGGCGCGGTTTTTGTAATATTGGAATGGCGCCTTACACGCTGTGGGGGGACAGAGCGGGACTGCATTGGCTGCAAAGTTGGAAGCGACACAGGACCTACAGATGGGCAAGTCGGTGGATCGGCGCAGATCGGCACAGGTAGGCTGCAATGGGGACACGGGGTGCAATGGGGACACGGGGGTCTGTACAGGGTACATGCAGCTGCAGATGGGCATTGCTGACCCTCTTTTCCACTTACAGTAGCTGCTGCATTTTTGCCCCTCAGCTTATACACGGGTCAATACGTTTTTCCCATTTTTTTGTGGTGAATTGGGGGCCTCGGCTTATACTCGGGACGGCCTATACTCGAGTATATACGGTAATCCCATTAAAAATGGTTGCTAATAAAGAGACCTATGTATAAAAGTTTCACACATATCAAAATGTGTATTTCGATGTGTTCTTGGAGTTTTGCTATAAAGAATACCTGTCACCAATGTGTTAGACCACTGTTGTCTTATACTTACATTTATTTCTATCTAGATGCCTCGAGCAGCCAGCACCTGGATTGATTCAGATGCTGACACTTATGTTTATGGCTATTCACTGACTTTTTACTAGCAAGTTAGCTAATCCCCATTGTATTGATTCTACTTTCAACAATATAATACAAAGGTAATTTTACTGCTAATTTGGGAAGCTAGCATGTTTCCCGGTGAGGCTATATTATTAAATATATGTCTACATACATATACATATCTATCTATCTATCTATCTATCTATCTATATCTATCTATCACTATCTATATATATATATATATATATTACCCATCAGTGTCCCTTTCTGCAAGCAATAAATATACGTCTCGTTTGGCTGACTAGCTGTCTCCAATTTTCAATAAATCTTTTTATCATATTAATTTCTACTCTTGGAATTCAAGCATATGTGGTGAGACCTGTTTCCTACTCTGATCATTTGTTTCTATGAACTTGCAATTTTGATACTATGTTCTTATTTACACATATAACTTGCTTAGTCTCTGATTTGTTCACTAAGCTGATTGTTTGTTCTATTTTGATGCATTTATGTTATATGCATTTAAAAGGATGTTTCTTATAGTACTTTGTTATTTCAGCATACAAAAGAGCTATACCATAAATCTCCTGAAGAAACTCTAACGAGTGAAACATGTCGAGAGTGGTAGCGCTTTATATATACACATGTCTGAATAACCCATATATCCTTCTTTATGGATGTATTACTGTCTTCCTTTTTTTCATGTTTTTACTGTCTTGTAACAATAAAAATAATTTTCTTATATTTCTATTCCTGGTGTTTTGACCTATATATTTGATACCGTTTAAAGTCCAGAGGTTTGTTACCTCTTAGCCCCCCTCAGTTTAAATTCCCACTTTTGGGATATGGTGTCCATAGTTTGACTTCTCCATCTTGCTCTTCATTATGTAATTTTCTACATTTGTGAACTGGTGTAAGAATGACGCCTTTCCTATCAGGGATTATGTGATTATTATGTGAGCTTTGCTTACTTACTTACATCTATTTAAACAGAGAGAGAATGTGTCAGGCTGAGGGTTCAGGTTATAAGGCTAAACTTGTTTCCTGCCTGTGCTTAGTGTAGATAACAGACAGAAAGAAAAATCTAAATTCTTGAGAGTCTTAACTTCCTACAGTAACCCAGAGAGTCAGTAATCAGCCCTGAGCTCAGACAGGTGAAAGGTCAGACTTCATTGGAGCTTTGCAGTCTGATGCTGAGCAAACATTTTTGCTTTGGCAAGCAGAGAATACTGGTGAATAACAGTGAGAAATAATGACAGCCCAAAATGTGGGATTTTCTTTCACTTTCACTCTAGGTCAGTGGTCTCCTAACTGTGGCCCAGGGGCTGGATGCGGCCCTTTGCTTGCCTTTATCCGGCCCCTGGGGCCCTATTCCTCCCACTGACACCAAGAATGGGACATAATTCCTGTTACTGACATCAACAACGAGGCACTATTCCTCCCACTGACACCAATGATGGGGCACTATTCATCCCACTTACAATAATGATGGCACACAGGGTCTCCCACTAATGCCGCGTACATACGGTTGAAATTCTCGTCAGAAAAAGCTCTGATGGTTTTCCCGTCGGAATTCCGACGGAAATTCGCTCAAACTGTCTTGCCTACACACGGTCACACCAAATTCTGACGGTCTGTAACACATCGGCATAAAACACGTTCGACAGCACTATAAAAGGTAAATTGTTTCCGAGCATGTGTCGGAATTTTGCGTGTCAGAAATGCATACACAAGATCGGAAAATCCGATAGAAAGGTTTTCCGTCTGAAAAATTGAGAACAGGTTCTCAATCCAAAGTCCGTCGGAAATTCCGACAGAAAAAGACCGATGGGCATACACACGGTCGAAAAATCAGTTGAAAATCTCCCATCTGACTGTTTCCATCGGAAATTCCGACCGTGTGTACGCGGCATAAGACCAACGATGGCACACTATTCCTCCCACTGACACCAACAATGGGGCACTAGTCATCCCATGTACAATAATGATGGCACACAGTTCCTCCCACTAAGACCAACGATAGGGCACTATTTCTCCCACTGATACCAATGATGGCGCACGATTCCTCTCCCTAATGCCAAAAATGCATTGTTTATTGCCACTGACGCCAGGACAATTTCTACTCCAAATGGCCACAGTCTGGTACCCCCTGAAGGACAGTAAACTGGCCCTTTGTTTAAAAGTTTAGAGACCCCTGCACAGCCATAAAAAAATTTGACAAAAGTTCTAATCCATCTCCACTCTATGCCCAGAAAAAAAGGTGACAAAAAAAGGTGACACTAATCTTAATTTTTATTCAAGTGTGTATTCTTATCTAAAAAAATAAAATAAAAACAATGAATGAAAAATAGATTAACCACTTGCCGCTCGCCATATAGCAATATGACATTGGCAAAGTGGTTTCAATACCCTGACCGGGAGTCATATGACGTCCAGCAAGAGATCAAGCCGATCGTTGCTGTGGTGTGTTAGTCTGACACACCGCAATCATGGCTGATCACGATGTAAAACAGGAAGAGACGCTGATCGGATTTTCCTCACTCGCGTCTTTCAGACGCGAGTAGAGGAGAGCCGATCGACTGCTCCTCTGACAGGGGGGGTCTGCGCTGATCGACTATCAGCGCAGCCCCCCTGAGGATGCCCACACTGGACTACCAGGGATGCCACCAGACCACCAGGGATGCCCACCACCAGGAATGCCAATCAGTACCCACAATGGATGCCAATCAGTGCCCACCACAATGGATGCCAATCAGTGCCCAAAATGGGCATCACTGATTGGTAGGCATTATTGTTTGGCACTGATTGGCATCCATCCATACCATCAATAAGTGTACATCAGTGTCTCTATCAGTGCCCATCCATCTGTGCCACCTATGTGTACCATCAGTGCTGCATAACAGTGCCACCTATCAGTGCCGAATATTAGTGCCCATCAGTGCCACCTCGTCAGTGCCACCTCATCAGTGCCTATCAGTGCAACCCCATCAGTGCCCATATGTGAAGGAGAAAACTTATTTACAAAGATTTGTAATTTTAGTATTTTATTTATTTGTTTAACAAAAAATAAAAATCCCAGAGGTGATTAAATACCACCAAAATAAATCTCTATTTGTGGGGAAAAAAAATGATAAAAAATCTTGTTTGGGTACAGTGTAGCATGACTGCGCAATTGTCATTCAAAGTGCGACAATGCTGAAAGCTGAAAATTGGTCTGGGCAGGAAGGTGTATAAGTGCCCTGTATTGAAGTGGTTAAAGGACAATTAAAGTGGTTGTAAAGGCACAAGGTTGTTAACCTTGTAAAACCTTCTGTGTGCAGTATCCCCTCCCCCCCCCCCCAATACTTACCTGAGATCCTTCTCGATCCAGTGCTGTCCACGAGAGCCTTGGCTCTCCGGGCACTCGCACTTCTGATTGGCTTTTGGCAGCAGCGGAAGCCATTGGCTTACTGGCTCAATCACAACCAGTGAGCCAATCAGGAGACAGAAGAGATGGGACTGAACTGTGGCTCCGTGTGAATGGACACATAGTGCCTGCCTGCGTGCCCCCAGAGAAAGCTGCTTGCTGTGGGGGAACCCAAGAGGAGGGAGGGGCCAGGAGCACCGGTGAGGAACTGGAGAAGAGGAGGATCTGGGCTGTTCTGTGCAAAACCAACTGCAGAGAGTGGGTAAGTAGAATATGTTTGTTATTTTAGAAAAAAAAAAGACTTTGCTTTAAAATCTGTAATTTAAGTGCATGTGTATGAATTCTTTTTGGAGAGTAAGGTTATCATTTAGTGTCACTTTTAGTGACACATGCACATCCAGACGTAGGCATTTAAACTGAATGGGCAGCACCCTTTATTCCCATTGTTTTTCTTTTTATGTTACTCCTTTAAATCACATTGACTCTCATGCCAATACCTGGCCAAGATCAGGGCGGATTCATTGCTTTTCTGTATTGCTGTATAATAGAGAACTCACTATGTTTGCACAATGATAAGATATGAAAGGACATGCCAGCCATTGGCAAACACAAATGTATCTTCTCTCAACCCACACTGAAAACCTATATACAGCTATTTGTGCGTTTTTATTATGGGAGATTAGCACCGTGTCAAAACAAAACGCTTTGCTTTGATTTTATTTTCATTTTCCCAGAAAACTATTGTTCTTGGTGGATTTCCTTCTTTCTAGCTCACATAACACGAAAGCACCAATCTTTTTATAGTGGGATGTAATCTGGGTTTTCACGGGGCCAAAAGTCAGTAGTCCACAGATAGCACCACCCAGAGACAAAGGGACATACGTAATGTATGTGTGAACTGTGTTCATCTGTTTGCAGAATGCCCATACCTCCCAACTGACCCTATATGGGAAGCATAGGCGTGCGCACAGGTTGTGCCAGGTGTGCCTGGGCACACCCCAATCACCCTTTGCTGGGCAGATTCCCCTGCTGCTTGGTTGCAGCTAAAGGAACTGAGGAAGATCTGTCCTCAGTTCCTTTCTCTGTCTCAAAGTAAGACATCAGGGGTCTATTCAGATCCCTGATATTTCACCAAAGCCCCCAATGGGACACCTAAAAAATAGTAAAAAATAAAAATAAAAAATGGATTGCAAAACAATAATAAAAAATTGTAAAAAAATAATAATAAAAAAATATAAAAAATAAACTACTGACACCAATCTCTGCCCTTCTGACACCAATCTCTGCCCTTCTGACACCATCCACTGCTCTACCGAAACTGTCCATTGCCCTATATAAATATATACACACACACTTGCATGTGTGTTTGAGCTTTGGGTGCACACCTTAATGCAATAGGCTGCGCTCACCTATGATTGGAATCAAATCCCTCTGTCCCTTGTCACTCCTAAAATGTTCTTTGTGGTCTGAGGTATAGACCTCATGAAAAAAATACACTATAGGGGTGTATTTATAAAAAGAAAAAAAAGCTGTTCATCCTGCAAAACTGCATGTATGTTCATTCTGTGCAAATGAGGACAAAACTGAATGTTACTATTATATTTTCTCTGCATGTCGAGTGTTATTCATTTATACAGAATAGAGTGAATTAAGAAAGTACTGCATTTTCGACATTAGATGGAGCTGGAGAACACAGTAAACAAGTATTTATTTTTATGATTGTCAGCACCATCTACTGGCCATAAAGCTGTATTTTCACGATTCCATCTACTCTTTAGAAGCAAATGACATTTGAAATGGAATGAAAATAGTCCAACAACATTCAAATTTGCCCCCATTCACACAGAATGAATGTACATGCAGTTTGGAATGATATTGCTTTCTGGACGAAAATCGCAAATGTTTTATTATTGCACCCCTATGTAACTACCAAAAGTGTTAGCCTGTCCTAAACAGTTGCGGCTGGTGCTCAAAATATTTTGGGGGGGGGGGGGCTCAATCAAACTGAAAAATTCAGAAAAAAAAAAAATCCATCATTTGCAGCCTCACTGTGCCCATCAAACACAGCCACTCTGCCCAACAATAGCAGCCACTGTGCCCTCAAATGCTGCCACTGTGCCCATCAAATGCTGCCATTGTGCCATCGAATGCCGCCACTGTGACCCCCCACCCGCTCGCCGTGTGCCCGGCACTTACCCTGTCTCGGTGGGGCAGCGGATGGCGGCGGCGAGCGGTGCCCTCCATGCGTCTCCTCCCGTCCTCTCCTCCTGATAGGCGTCCAGTCACAGCGCTTGTCGTTTCAGCCAATCAGGTGACGGGTAACAGACTCGAGCACCTGATTGGCAGAGAGGCGCTTCAGTGTTAGGAAAGCAAATATTAATTTGCTGTTCTAACACACCTGGGTGAACTGCGAGTGCCAAGCATGGCGCTCGCAGGTCACCTTTTTTGATGCCTATTAGAGTCTATGGCTCTAATAAGGTGCTTCAAACACATCCCGGTGCCTGAATAGGGGGTGGCAGCAGCGGCCATGGATAGATTCATGCTATGCATGAATCTATCCATTGGTCATAGACTGGGGGTGGCTAGAGAGAGGGGGCGGCACCCGTGCGCCCTTATGGACACACCGCCACTGGTCCTAAACCTCTTTTACATCTCCTAGATGAATGGTTTTTGTTATAGTGAGTAATTATGTATGGGTTGATCCAATTATTCTGAGTGACAGGTGATATGTGAATTCACCTGTTACTCACAGCAAGGGGGCATTTTTGACAAAGTTTTCAGCACTTTGTCAAGATATTTCTAACTGAACAATAAAAGAGGATTTCTCAGGGCTGGAGTTTACATCCACTTTAATGAGGAGGACCATATTGTATACATTTTCATTACAACATGAAGGAAATGTAGTGCAACATTTCAATCATATCCGTGTGTCAGGGGTTACAGTCCTCACATTCTGGTCCCCTAGCTTACCATTTCCTATCTACACAAATGACTCAATCACCATCTTTCCTATAAATGATTGCTAGCCAGCAACCAGACAAAGGCAGATTTCTTACATGCCACAAATAACTTTAGTTTAATCATTTAACATAATCACGGTACCTGCGATTGCCGCAATGTCGGGGAAATGTCGCAGAAATAAATCTAGCCACTGTAAGAAAAAAGGTATCAATCACGTGTTTTGTGGGGTTGATTTACTAAAGGCAATAGACTGTTCATTTTGCAAGGAAAGTTGCACTTTGCATTGGAATTCTCTCCAAAGTTTAATGAATGAAGTGAAGTTCTGATGACTTCCATCATCCAATCATGTGTAAGAAAAAAAATGCAGTTTCTCTTTTTCTTGCAGGTGATTAGCTATTCTTTGCAAAGTGTAACCTCACCACATTCACTAAGCCCTGGGGCAAATAAACTCATAAAGTAGGCAGCCTATTTGCTTTTAGTAAATCAGCCCATATGTGTCAGGTTTGGTGTCCTAGATCCGTCTGGCCAGATTCATAGAGCTTGATTTACTAAAGACAAATATGCTGTTCACGTTGCATGGGAAGTTGCACTTTGCAGGGGAATAAGCACCAGAGCTTAGCGAGTGAGGTAAAGTTATGCTGGATTTCCACCATCCAATTATATGCAAGCAAAAATGCTGTTTTTTTTTTTCCTTGCACACGATTGGGTATTTTTGGCACTTCATCACATTCACTTTGCTTTCTTGGAATTTACAACTTTCCTTGCACTGTGAAAAGCCCCTTTGTTTTTAAAAAAATCAACCCCAAAGGGTCAGGGAAGCTGATGATGACTTCAGTGTTTCTTAAAATGTATAGCGTAGAAGTGATTAATTGCCTAAAACGGAGTTCTGCCCAAAAGTGGAACTTCCACTTTAAAGTGGGGTTGCAGGCAAAAAAAAATATGTGGCTTAAAAATCTTAAAAAAAAAAAAAAAAAAATGAATTGGAAAAAAAATATTTTTTTACTCACCTCTAAATGCCTGTTGCTAGGGGGTCCCTCGTAGTCTGCCACCTTCATTGCCTGGGCTAAACGTCACTTCCTGTGGGCACCGCACAGTCATCTGGGACCTGTCATGTGTCCCAGATGAGTGAGCGTCGAATCACGGCGCACGGCGCCGCTCGCGCATGCGCAGTGGGTGCCCGGCTGTGAAGCCACACCGCGAGCAGAGCGGGGAACGAGGGGGGGGGGTCTCGTTCCCCCGCATCGCTGGACCCTGGAACAGGTAAGTGTCCGATTATTAAAAGTCAGCAGCTGCAGTATTTGTAGCTGCTGACTTTTAATTTTTTTTTTTTTTTTGGCACTCCTCTTTAAGTACTCCTCACCCCTGACATGCCACAATCGGCATTTCATTTTTTTGGGGGGGGTGGGGGCTGGGTACCTGGTTTGGAGTGGGACTTCCTGTCCCACTTCCTCCTTCCGACTTCTGGCCACCTAGGCGACTCCTACTCTCACCCTAGGCGGCCCCTCCTTCCCGGCAATCTTCTAGGACTCATGCATGCTCACTCCCGAGCATTTGATGGCACAGTGGCTGCGTTTGATGGGCACAAAGCCAGCTCAGGAGTGAGCATGAATGAGTGTCCCCATAGCAAAAAACTACTGAGGAGCCACTTGCTATGGGGGCACTGATGCATGCTCACTCCCGAGCTGTCTTTGTGTGTCCATAAACCACACAGATCAGGGCTTGGCTCTGCCCCCTGCTCTATATTCTCTGACTGTGATTGACAGCAGCAGGAGCCAATGGTTCCTGCTGCTGCTTTCCTGTCCAATGAGGAGAAAGAGAGCTGAGAGAGACACTGCTCTCATGCACAAATACTGCAGCTGCCGACTTTTAATAAATGGACACTTACCTCTTCCAGGGTCCAGCGATGTGGGCAGCGGAAGCCAAGAAATCGATCGGTTCTCGGCTGCTGCCGCCGCCATTCTCATTGAGGGAATCAGGAACTTCCTGGTTCCCTACTGCGCATGTGTGAGTCGCGCAGTGCAATGGGAATCGTCCATGCTGTCTCTGGGACCCGTGTCCCGGCAGACAGCGCGGCGGGACAGGAAGTGGCACAGACTCCCGTGGGAGTCTATGCCCAGAAGTGGGTGCAAATACCTGTCTTAGACAGGTATCTGCACCCCCCTGAAAGGTGCCAACTGTGGCATTGGATGGGGGGAGGGTTCCGATGAGCGGAAGTTCCACTTTAGGGTGGAACTCCGCTTTAAGGTAAAAAAACTTCTGCCATTACAAACACTTTAATGACAGTGGCTTAAGAGAGGTGACTATAGATACCTTCATATTCTTTTTTTGAAATTCTTTATTCTTTTTCACTAGGTTTGTCAAAATAAACATAAACATTAACAGAAGATATAGCATGTCATTTTATGTCGCATTTTTTTTTTTTCCTTCTCCATGTTACATACATGCTACCCTTACATATTCTACCTCTGTGATCATGTTATTTTTTATCTTTCCTCCCCTCCCCTCTTTATCCCACCCTCCCCAACTCCCTCTCACTGAAGGTTTCACCTTCTTTCCTCCTAAACTAGGGCCCTCTCCCCACCCCCCAAACGGGAAAGAAAAAAAAAAAAAAAGGGAGGAAAAATTCCCCAAACACCCCCCTCTCTCTCTCTCCCCCCCCCCCCCCCCTCAGCCGCATCAATATCAATATATTTATTATCTAAGTTAATCCCTCAATTCCTCCCCAATCAGTCTCCTCCCCTCCTCCGTTTGTAGAAACCTCTCCCAGGGGTCCCAAATTTGAGATATCTGTTCTTTTCCGATTATTGACATAGGGATCAAATTTTCCATAATCCCTATATCTCTCACTTTATTGAGCCACATAGATATCTGAGGAGCTCTTGAGTTCTTCCAACATAAAGTTATGCAACTTTTAGCCGCATTCACCATATGGCTCAATAATGAATTTTTATATCTCATTATTGGAATTTGAGAAGATTGCAGGAGGAAGAAGGCCGGGTCCCATGGGATCTGATATTCCGAAAATAGTTGTGTAATCCTCTGGACTTCCTGCCAAAAGTGTTTAATTATTGGACATGTCCAGAAGATATGTGCTATGGTGCCTCTTTCTTGACATCCCCTCCAACACCTGTCCGATGTCGTCTGTGAAAATTTATGCATTAGCGCGGGGGTATAATACCACTGCGTTAATAGTTTATAGTTCAGTTCCTGGATCTTAGTGCATCTAGATGAGTTTAAAGTTAGGTATATTATTTTCTGTTGTTGTTCTATTGTGAAAGTTTGCTCTAGATCTCTTTCCCATTTTCCCAGACTCATTAGCCTAAAGTGCTCCGGTGGGGCAGTCAGCAGGGCATAAATCTTTGAGATACCATGGGAAAAAGGCCCCTTCCCCTCACAATATCTCTCAAATGTTGTCATTGGACGGTCAAAGTTTTCATGTGGTCCCAATGTTTCTAAAAAATGTCTAATCTGCCGTGCCTGCCAAAGGGGTAGTTGAAACTGACCATTCAATTTCGTAAGTAATTCTATTGTTGTCCATTTATTTTGGATAATGAAATGCGAGGCTTGGAAAATACCCTTTTCTTTTAATTTTTTAAATACTCCAGATTCCAGGCCTGGTTCAAAATCCGGGTTCCCCAGGATAGGAGAGAAGGGGGATTTTAGAGAGGAGAAATTAGAGTTTTGAATAATCTTACGACCTATCCGGAGTGTTGGTCCTATCAAAGGATGTATTTTTAGTGCAGGGGGCATAGCTGCGCAGCACCAAATTATTCTGTTGAGCGGGATTATACTAAACTGTTGCTCTATATTGATCCATATTTTGCTCGCTTCATGTCTGCACCAGTCCAGAATTCTACCCAATTGAGACGATTGATAGTATTTGTATAGGTCCGGCGCAGCCATGCCTCCCGCTGCCTTTGGTAGGGTCAACAGTTTTCTATTTATCCTAGGACGCCTACTTGCCCATATAAATTTTGTAAAAATACTTCTAGTTTGACTGAAAAATACCATAGGAACGGATATGGGCAGTGCCTAAAAAAGGTAAAGGAATTTTGGTACGATACTCATTTTTAGTATGTTGCTCCTTCCGAACCAGGAATGCCCAGCCCTAAGATACCTTCATATTCATCAAATCCATCTTCAAACTCTCCATAGTCAGTGAGCTGCACATAAACAGTACAAGAGGGCTGGACGCCAATAAGGCATATTATGTAATACGTGTAATTCTAAGATTCATGAATAATAACTTGACAATGTAGTTAACAAGCTATATATATTCAACCTGGAGGTACAGCCTAACATACTTTTAGAAGACACCTATTAGTTTTATGATGATGTACACTTTACTGAATGAGAATTGGACAGTAAAGTAACTTTACTACTGTATGAATAAATTCCTGACATTCACAGCTGGTATGTACTGCAACAGTATAATTTGACAAAAATGCTCTGCCTTGTATCATTAAAACATAGTCCCTGTGCAGAATGCAAAGCCATTCAAAAATGTTCCTTTTGTCTCTATTACTGCACACACAGAATTTGATTTACTATAGGCAAATAGGCTGCTCACTGTGCAACAGATGTTGCACTTTGCATGTGAATTTTCCCCAGAGTTTAGTAAATGAGGTGAAATTTTATTTTATCTATTTGGAAAGAATACCCAATCTTAGGTAAAGAAAAAATAAAAACGTAGTTTTGCTTCCACGTGCTTAGATGTTGGAAGTCAGTAGAGCTTCACCTCATTCACCAAGCTCTGAGGAAAAATCCCTTGAAAAGTGAACAGCCTATTTGCCTTGAGTACATCAACCCCATTTAACCTCCCTGACGGTCGTCCCGAGTGTGGCTCGTGGGTGAATTTTTATTACCAAAAGCGGTAACCCCGAGCCCCACTCGGGATCGCATCGCAGGATCCATGTACAGCTTACTTACCTTGTCCCCAGGATCCTGTGATGTCCCCCCGCTGTGTGTGTGAGCCGTCCTCCGCTCGATCTATCACAGTGCCGAGCTCCGTTCCCTGCGAGTGCCTCGACGCACGGGGACGGAGCCCCGCACCCAGGGGCGGACTGACAACTCATGGGGCCCCCGGGCAATAGGAGATTATGGGGCCCCCAGGCAATCAAAGATTATGGGGCCACACAGTATACAATCACACAGTATACACATACATGTACACACAGTATACACATACATGTACACACAGTATACACATACATGTACACACAGTATACACAGACATGTTTCTATTGGCTAAGAAGGTACTGGAGAGGTGGGGCAGCTATAATCTCAGGATTTTTAGACCAAAAGGATGCCGGTAAGGGACATTTCAGAAACAGATGTAAAAAAAACACAGATTTTTTACATACTGTCCCTGGTTTTACTGAGGCTGGCAACCCTGATGGGGCCCCCTAGTGGCCCGGGGCCCTCGGGAAGTGCCCGAGTGGCCGAATGGTCAGTCCGCCCCTGCCCGCACCAAATTCAAAGAGTGAAAAACACACAACACATACAGTTATGTAATCTGTAAGATTACAGTGTACTGTATCAAATAACTCCCCCTTCCTTTTTGTCCCTAGTGGTTTGTCCAGTGCCCTGCATGCAGTTTTATATTATAAATATTGTTCTTTCTGCCTGGAAACTGGAGATTGTCTATGGCAACCAAAAAGTGTCCCTTTACATCAAAAACGGAAAATTGAATACTTACCTTCCGTAATTTTCCTTTCCTGGTGCCTACCCATGGCAGCATACCAATGGTTGGTTGCTCCGCCCCCAACCAACCCACAGGACCACTTCAAACTCTAGAAATAGGAGTTGAACCCCCCTGTCAGTATTCTTGTAACTAGCCTCCAAACCTCTTAAGGATTATTGAAGGGAGGGTGTATGCTGCCATGGGTAGGCACCAGGAAAGGAAAATTACGGAAGGTAAGTATTCAATTTTCCGTTTTCCTGGTGCCTCCATGGCAGCATACCAATGGTTAATAACTCGCTTACAGGGAGGGTACTGCAATAATAATTTTAATAACAACTACAGTACAGAAAGTTGCAAGGTTTTTTTCCCAAAATCTCGGGAAGTGAGAGCTGCTGGATCCACACTATAGTGGGACATGAAAGTGTTGAATGATGACCAGCTGGCTGCCCGACAGATCGTCTCTGGGGAGACCCGTGCCAAAGCTGCCCAAGAGGCCGCCATCCCTCTTGTCGAATGTGCATTGACCGCGTTTGGAGCAGGGAGACCACTAGCCCGGTATGCCCTCTGTATTAGCTTCACAATCCAGCTTGCTAGGGTTGTCTTTGATGCCGCTTTCCCCTTCTTTGCGCCCTTGCTGATGATAAACAGCCTTTGGTCTTTTCGAAGCTGCTGTGTTAACAGCAAGTAGTGTTTCAGGGATCTGGCTACGTCTAACTCATGAAGTCTTGAGGAGGATGATTCCTCCTCGAAAGTTGGTAGAACCCATTCGTGACTGAGGTGATAGATTGAAGGCACCTTCGGGACGAACTGATGGATGGGTTGCAAGACCACCCTATCCGGGAAAAAGGTGGTGTAAGGTTCTTGAGCCCCTAGGGCTTGGATTTCCGATATTCTGCGCCCCGAGGTGATGGCGATTAGGAATACCGTCTTCATGGTGATATCCTCCAGGGAGCATTCCTCCGTGGGAGCAAAAGGAGGACTTGATAAAACATTAAGTACTATTGTTAGATCCCATTTTGGGTACAACGTCTTCCTGGGGGGCCGGAGCCTTAGCACCGCTTTTAAGAAGCGTTCCACCAAAGGATTCAATGCCCAGCGTGTATCCGTCAGAGCTGAGAGAGCCGAAACTTGCACCTTCAAGGTGTTTAGGCCTAGGCCTAAATCTAAACCGGCCTGCAGAAACAGGAGAATATTCTGTACCCCCGGCTCCAGGGGGTCAAACTGATTAGCTTCAGCCATTTCTGTGAATTTCCTCCATATTCTATAGTATGTGGAGTTGGTGGTAGCTTTTCTAGCCTGCAACAGTGTTTGGACGACTTTAGGTGCACACCCTAGCTTGTCCAGCCTTTCCCGCTCAATTTCCAGACCCTCAGATCCAGGATCTCTGGGTGTTGGTGAGAGAGACCGCCCTGTGACAGCAGGTTGTTCCTGTAAGGAAGACGGAGCGGCTTGCATATGGCCAATTTGACTAGCAGCGGGAACCATGGTCTTTTGGGCCAGTATGGGATTACTGCCAGTACTTTGACCTTCTCTGACGTCAGCCTCTGGAGAAACCTCAGTATCAGGGGGGTTGGCGGGAACGCATACCCCTTCCGGAAGTCCCAAGGTTGAATCAGGGCATCCACCCCCGCTGTTCCTAGTGATGGGAACCTTGAGAAAAAACGGGGTGTCTTCGCATTGAGGGGAGAGGCGAAGAGATCTACTTGGGGAGTGCCCCACTGTTGGCATATCCACCAGAAAGCTTCCTGACTGAGAGACCACTCGTTGTTGTCGACAAAGGTTCTTGACAAGCGATCTGCTAGCTGGTTTTCGGGCCCTGGGATGTAAGAAGCCCGTAGATCGAGTAAGTTCTTCTCGGCCCAGTTCAGGATGGGTGTCACTTCGCTGAGAAGGGACTTGCTGTGTGTTCCCCCCTGGTTTTGAACGTAGGCTACCGCCGCCTTGTTGTCCATCCGTAGCAGTATGGACTTTCCTCTGAGATAGGGGGCCAGGTTCTGTAACGCCATCCATGCCGCCCTCACTTCTAAAATGTTGGACACAACATTGACTGGGTTGAATTGCCACCTTCCCTGAGCTAGGTGACTCTGCACGTGTGCTCCCCAGCCCACCTGACTTGCATCCGACGTCAGGATGGTCCAGGGGATGGGCCCCAGAGCGCAGTGTACTTGAAGGTTGGCTGTTCTCGTCCACCACCAAAGACTGGACTTCATGGAGGGGGTAATCCATATAGTCTGATCTAGGCGGTCCTTTCGCCACTGTGCTAGGAACCCTATTTGGAATCCCCGCAGATGCCATCTGGCCCACTTGACCATGGGGATACAGGAGGATAGGGACCCCAGCAGGCTCAGGCAATCTGATGCAGGTATATGATGGCCTGCTAGCATCCTTTTCACCTTGGCTATTAGAGCCGGCATCTTCTCTGATGGTAGCGATACCGCACTTTCGGGGGTGTTGAAGAAGGCCCCTAAATATACCATCCTTTGGGTGGGAATCAGCTGACTTTTGGAGTAGTTCACCAGCCATCCAAATTTGCCTAATGTGTTCAGGACCCTTTGCACATGTTCTTCCAGGTTCTCTCTGTGTTGGGACAATATTAGTATATCGTCCAGGTAATGCAACACTCGGATCCCCTCTTCCCGCAGGGGAGCTAGAATCGCCACCAGAACCTTGGTAAAAGTCCTCGGAGCTGTCGAGATCCCAAAGGGGAGGCATCGGAACTGGAGGCGTAAGTCCCCTATTTGGAAACGCAGGAAAGGTTGAAATTCCTTCTGGACCGGAATGTGGAGATAGGCATCTTGAAGATCTATCGAGGCCATCCAATCCCCCGGCTGGACTGACAGAATCACGGTGTTTAGTGATTCCATTTTGAAATGTTCTATCTGGATGTATTTGTTTAATTTTTTGAGATCCAGTACCGGTCTCCAACCGCCTGATTTCTTGGGGACCAAGAAGATTGGGGAGTAGAACCCCAAGTGTTCCTCTGAAGCTGGGACTGGTACCACGGCCTGCTGAAGCACCAAAGCTTGCACATACTGCCGGAGAGCTTCCCTTTTCCCTGCGGAGGCCGGAATTTTGGTGGGTTGAAAAGATAGCCGTGGAGGGCGTCCTTTGAACCTCCAATGATGACCCCGCTGGACCGTGGATACGGCCCATTGATCTGTGCAGTTTTCCACCCAGACTTGGGCGAATGCTCCGAGTCGAGCACCTACAGACCCTATCTGGGTGGGTCGAGCGTCAAAAGGACTTCTGGCCCTCGGTCGTGGAAGTTGAGGCTTTGGGTTTTCCCGACTTCAGGAAAGTTGCCTGTGACCCTTTCCAGCCTCTCCTATATTCCCTACCTGGACGGTAGGATCTGGAGTCTTTGGTTCTCTGATTCACCGGGCGCGACACAAATCTCTTTCTCCTGCTTCTATCCTGGGGAATTAAGCCACTCTTCCCTCCCGTGACCCGGGTAATTGCTGCATCCATCTTGTCGCCAAATAATGCTTTCCCATTGTACGGGATACGGCACCACGATTGTTTCGAGGTAGGGTCGGCTGCCCATGGTTTAAGCCACAATGCCCGTCTGGCCGTAATAGAATATAACATGGCCCTGGATGAACACTTTATAATGTCAATGGCCGCCTCCGCCATAAAGTCTGAGGCCAATTTCAGCTCATCTAGTGCCTTAATGATTTCTTCCACATCCACACCTTGTCTGAGGGCTATTTCAATATTGTCTGACCATACTCTTGTGGCCCTGGAAATAGAGGTTAGGGCGACTGCTGGTTTGCATGCCCCCCCCCCCCCCGTTGCCTGATAGGATTTTTTCAGATCTGAATCTATTCTTCGGTCCAGGACATCCTTAAAGGAGACAGCGTCTTCCAAGGGGAGTGTTGTATTCCTGGCTAATCTCATAATTGAGGCATCTACCATCGGGACAGCATCAAACAACTGTGCGTCTGCTTCTGAAAAGGGGTATAATTTTGTAAAACGGTTATAGGCCACCGGCCTTTTATCTACCTTCTGCCATTCGTCTGTTATTACCTCCTTGATCTCCTCCATCAGGGGGAAGGTTGACAATTTTCTTTTCAAGTGTGGAAAATATTTTTTGGATTTGGCCGGCGGCTCTGGGTCCTCCTCCCACTGGATTGCATCTTTTAGAGCATTAATAAAGGGTTCTACTAGAGCGAAATCGAAAGATGATGGGTTCTCCTCCACTAATTCTGTTTCTTCCTCAGATAGTGCTTCAGGATCCTGGTGTGGGGTGGGGGTAATCACTGATTCACCTGAAGAAGGAGCCGCCTGGTCTTGACTTACCGCGAGCTCGCGGATAGAATCCTTTATTAACTGTTTAATGGAATCCATGGATTCCTGCTTGTCTTTTTCCTTGTCTCCCGCGGCTTCTCTGAGGCATTGGGCACATACCAGTTTGTCTGGGAGGGCTTGCTTTCCACATACCCAGCAAGCTTTCTGACCTGGGTATTTTGACGAGACACGTCTGTCTGTGGAGTGCCGGGGTGACCTATGGCCACTGCGAGAGGCATGGGCTGATGAGGAGTGGGAGTGACCCGAACTTCTATGCCCCCCTGACCTCTTATCTTGGGACCCCCTGTGGGATGACCGGCGGGATGATCCGTGATGCGGGCTGCGTAAATGAGGGGGGGGGGGGAAGAGGGAGAGAGAAAAAAAAAAGGAAGTTTTTTTTTAAAACCCGTTTATTTTAAAAAGTGCTCTTTTTTTAAAACCTTACCTGACTGTTGCAGCCCTTACCTAGTGGTATGTTGAGGATCTTTTTGATGCGGTGTAAGATTGCTATGGGCAGCTAAAAGGTAGGAGAGGTACTTGGTTGGACTAATGTGAAGTACAAAACATCAATATGTCAAAAAGAAAAACAAACTTCCAAGATACAGATCATAAAAAACAAGGGGAAATTTGCCCCTTCCAGTACCTTGGCTTGGTTCCATATCCAGGGAGAAAACAACAGGCTGGACAGCAGGAGAGAGAGAGAGAGAACACTTGAGGTGTGTACTCCTATGTAGCTGACACCATACTGAAGCTGTGCTCTCCTTTTATACTGAGAGCGCTTTGGGAGTCACAAGATGGCCGCCGGAGGCTTCAGAGCGGCTACTGCGCATGCGCCGTGACGTCACGGCGCGGCTCCGCCTTCCGCCGAGAAAACAGAGCGGAACGGCGCGCGCGAAGCGCCGCACACACAGGGAGACACTAAGGGAGGGAGGATGCTTTTCCCCAATGCTGCCATAACACGCTCCATGAATGTATGCATGCCTTTGTGCGCCACACTGTGGGGGTATATAGAGGAGAATGACAAGCGGCTCCTGTTGATCCCCAACCCCAAAAAGATCCACAGAAAAACGGGTTTCCCATACTTATCTGGTGCCTTTAGCAACCCAAGCCATGGGACTCCATGCTGCAGGAGAGCATTAACCTGCAATGGTTACACCATAGAGCGGTGAGGAAGGGCTGGCCGTGATCCTGCAGGTATGAGGACAGAGAAAAGAATACTGACAGGGGGGTTCAACTCCTATTTCTAGAGTTTGAAGTGGTCCTGTGGGTTGGTTGGGGGCGGAGCAACCAACCATTGGTATGCTGCCATGGAGGCACCAGGAAAGCAGTTTTAGACCAGCTAGAAAACAGCGATAGTAAATTAGAATGACTTGCAGAATTGAGCGATAATGATTTGTGGGGAGATCCGTCATCAAACACTGAAAGTAACGACATTGACAATTCTGCAACTGAGCAAATTTCTGTGTTTTTTTTATTTGATTACATTATTTAATACATTTTATTATTATTGGTTATAATTATTTATTGTATTGTATATTTTTTTTAGATTATAATTTACGATTTTGTGTTTCAAGCTTTATCATACCCGGATGTCTACTAGACTCTTGTTTGGACAGACTTAAGCCCCATACACACGGTCGGACAATCCGCGGACCAGGTCCGTCGGACCATGTCCGTCATACTTTGTCCGATGTTGGTTTTGCGTACACACGGTCGGACAAAGTTGTCGGAAAATCCGATCATTCTGAACGTGGTGACGTTTGTTGCCTACGACGGGACTACGTAGAGGCTAGTAGCCAATAGCTTTGGTCTTGTAATGTGATCTGAGCATGCGTAGCACTTTGTCCGGTCGGACAACCGTACACACGATCGGATTTGGTGTGATCGGACCGTGTTGACGGCAAAGATTTCCAGCAGGAGATAAGACTTTGTCCGTCGGTCAAACCGACGAACACTGTCCGATGGTGCATACACACGGTCTGATTTTTCAACAACCTTGTCCGATCGGACAGAATCCATGAAAAAGTCCGACCGTGTGTATGGGGCTTTAGGCGAGTTATTCCTAAGAATTATAAAATTAATTAATATAAAAACGCCTAATTTCCATGCAAAACATTGTACCGCTTTCAGCATCAAACATCTGACATAATCATACCGCCAGGGAGGTTAAAGCGATTGTAATAGGCATGATTTTTTTTTCTCTTAAAATAACAAACATGGTATACTTGCATGTTCTGTGTAATGATTTTTCACAGAGCAGCCCCAATCCTCCTCTGCTCAGGTCCCCCATCAGCGCTCCTGCCACCCCCCCCCCCCGCTGAGTGCCCCCATAGCAAGCCAATTGCTATGGAGGCACTCGTGTGTGCTCGCTCCAATATAAGACTAAGCGTGGCTCGGTCCCGCCCCTTCATCAATGGCTGTGACTGACAATGGTTCCTGCTGCTGTATCTGAGCCAATGAGGAGGGAGAAAGTAGAGGGAGACTTGACTCGTGCACATCGCTGGATCGAGATCAAGCTCAGGTATGTATTTATTTAGGGGGGGCGCTAAAGGGGGAGCTGCATGAAGAAGACTTTTTATCTTACTGTAAGGTAAAAAAAAACCTCTACCTTTACAACTACATTAATTTAACAGCCTTAAGATTATGAAATGCAGACTCTCAATGCCAACTGCATTCAGGGCTGGACTGGGACAAAAATTTGGCTATCTGGTGTCACTGGAAGAAAAAAAAATTGTCCCTGCATCCATCATATGTGACGTGCACCAGTAAATTTAAGGAGGTGGGGTGGTAGGAAGCTGGCAGGGGGGTGAAGATGACAGGGGGGGTGAAGTTGACAGGGAGCCGGTGATAGGAAGATGACAGGGGGATGAAGATGATGGGGGGATGAAGAAGAGGGGGGATGAGAGGAATCTTACGGGGGGTGAAGATGATGGGGGGGGGATGAAGATGAGGGGGGATGAGAGGAAGCTGATGGGGGATGAAGATGACAGGGGGTGGGAGGAAGTTTACGGGGGGTGAAGCTGATGGGGGATGAAGATGACAGGGGGTGGGAGGAAGTTTACGGGGGGTGAAGATGATGGGGGGTGGGAGGAAGCTGACAGACAAAATCTGTGGAGAATAGCTATTAGGACATCTTTAAAGGTAGCCTGTTGGGGTTGAAATATGGGATTTACCACCCTGGCTTGCTTTAGGGAACTCTGTTGTCAGTCACCCACCCTATAATTTGGCCAGAACAGTTCCTATCAAAAGTAAAGGTTGTGTGCTTACTTTTCCAGAGCCCTGTTCTTTCTTCTTTCTCTCCTTTTTAAATGCTGCAGCCTTTTTCGGACTCTTCAGCAATCAACTTAAGAACTGGAAAGATAAGTATTCCACACACCGTCCAGACAGCCAGGGAGGAACTGCGCGGGCTTCTCTCTGATCTATCGTGGGTGGGACTGGAGCCTGGAGGAGGGGCTGAAGTCATGTTGAGGTGGGCAGAGCGCCGTGCCTGTGCTCAGCAACTCATTGGCTGGCACGGAACCTGTCCTGGGCACACAATGCCAGCAAGGCCGCAGTGACTGGCGGGCGGTGGCAACTCACCACCAATCCGAAAGTGCACACAGACAGCGCTGCCCGGACGGACTGTGGGGCTTGCATACTGAGCACATTATGCATAGGCGCACACACAGTGAGTGACTCTCCAGGCTGTCAGTCAGTCAGCACTATTCCAGCAGAGCCGCGCCGGCCGCCCAGCCTGGCAAACTGATCAATCCGGCCCGGCCTGCACCTTCCTGGCTAGACTAGGCAGCAATGCGCCCTAGGCGACAGGCTGTCACTGGAACAGGCCCACTGAGCCATCGGCCCACCGGGAAACTCCCTGTAGTCCCGATGGCTAGTACATGCCTGACTGCATTGATATGGTGAATTATTGTCCTATTGATGGTGTCAGTGTCTTCCCATTAATATCAGTTATGGGGCACTCTTCCCCTCCTACAGACCACAGGCGCCATGTCATTTTATTTATAACTATTGGTTCTTCAATTATTGGTTGAACTGGATGGACTTGTGCCTCTATTCAACAAGACTAACTATGTAACTGCCACTGACCAGCAAGCCAGAGACTTTGCTTACTCCCTTTGATGTCAGGACATTTTCTACTCCCATTGGTCACCGTCTCCTCCCCCCCAAGTCTGAAGTAAAGTGAAGTAAAACTGTCATTTGTTTACAAAGTCTGGAGACCCCTACTATAGATAAAACTGCAAGGAACATCAAGTCAAAAGGTTGTTGTGTCTTCGCGATATCACAGTTATTTCAAGAATTAAGATTATATAGTCGATATCTTTCCATATTTTCCCTGGCTAGCCTTCGATTGGGATATTTCAATAATAACAGCGAGTGGACAAATATTTTTAATTGCTAATTTTTTCATCCGTATGCTATAAAGTTGGCACAAACCGGGCAGTGTATCTAGCACATATAAACAGAAAAATACTCCCCACCCACATTTTTTTGCTTAAGTGCCACAGTAATTTTCCCAGGAAAGCATGATAGATGTGTGCTATAGATTATATCACTATCAATGTGTTTATGTCTTGATATCGAACTAATGGGAAGAAACAAGCAGCATTTAAAACACTCTTTATCAGATCTGGGATTTCCATTGTGGGAACATAATTATGCTCATGGTCATGGAGAGGTTTGAAAGCAAAACACAGCAGTGATATTAATCCAGTGCTTGTCACTTCCTCAAAGCTGCAGCTGATATTCCGGCCATGGAAAACAGAGGAGCATTATTATTCTTGGAAGTGATCCAAGTCATTCATGTATTCCTAAACTAGAGAGCAAAAGGCTGAACTGAAGAAAATGGTGAAAAATATCAGGTGGTTGGGTGTTTCCCTCCATTGCATATACTGGTCTCTGCCTTTTTTCAAGTTACCTTACCTTACCTATGAAGCTGGAAAACAACATTAGGCAGCATTATGAAATGAATAAATTGGTGGAAAATGCACAGCCAGAGGGATGACAAGGAAACCTACTTTTATGTACCAACACTAAGGCTGGCCATACTCAGTTCTAAGATTTCAATCGTTAATGGGCAGGCTGAATGTACCAAGTTGATCAACTTGGGTACAACCAGCCTGCCGGATTCTTTTGCAATTATCGCGAACAGCTGCTATAGCCGCTAGTAATAATCACTGTCTTCTCCTGGCAGGGATGGACCACTACCACCCCCCGCTGGGAGCAAACAATTGCTTGGCAGGAGGGATTCCCTGACTGTGTTGATGGGGGAATCCTGCTAATTTCTTTCCTGCAAGTTGCAGGAAAGAAACTTTCAGCATGTATGGTCTGCCTAAGAGGTTGGGATCTCCAGGCAGGAAGGAGATGTGGACATATGAGGAGGGCCCAGCATGTTTGGTTTGGCAGAAGCAACATTAGCGTATGGGGTCAATTTATATATATTTTAAAGAGGAACTGCAGTCTGCTTACATCATTCGTTATAAAAACATCTTTGCCATTCTGATGGTTCCCTCCAACCACTTTGCATATTATTCTATATATACTGTGATTCTGTACTTGCCAAATATGCTGCAGAAATCTCCCTCCTCTAAAGCCCCATACACACGGTCGGATTATCCGATGGATTCTGTCCTATCGGACAATGTTGTCGTAAATTCCGACCGTGTGTAGGCACCATCGGACAGTGTACGTCGGATTGTCCGACGGACAAAGTCCTATCTCCTGCTGGATAGATTTTTCGACAACAAAGTCCGATCACACCAAATCCGATCGTGTGTAGCGTAGTCCGACGGACAAAGTGCTACGCATGCTCAGATCACATTACAAGACCAAATCTATTGGCTACTAGCCTCTACGTAGTCCCGTCATAGGCAACAAACGTCACCACGTTCAGAATGATCGGATTTTCCGACAACTTTGTCCGACCGTGTGTATGCAACACCAACATCGGACAAAGTACGACGGACATGATCCGACGGACCTGGTCCTCGGATAATCCGAGCGTGTGTATGGGGCATAAGTCTGACTGCAGACATTTTAACTGTGGGCAGCAGAAGCTGCTGCCTATTCACTTCCTGGATCTACACAGACACACAGAGACACACCTCCACCTCTGCAGCTTTTTTTGGCCCTCCTATCACTCATCCCCCCTCCCTTCCTGGCAAACTCTCACAAGAGTGAGAGGGAGAGCTGTGCATGATGTCATAAGCCTAGGCTAATGACCAGACAAGAAACAGGAAGTGGGATGTATAAGGGATTTACTGGCAGAAAAAAAATAAAAAAAGTTTTACTATCCAAAGGGCAAAAGGGAAAGTTGAAAAAATGACTGAAGGTACAGCACTCATACAGTATATAAATCTCTTTAGTAACCGATTGCCAACCAGCAGTCGCAGTTATACTGCGGCAGGTTGGCTCGGCTGCGTGAATCGCCGTAGATGTTTGTCGGCTCGTACACATCGATTTTTGGGCATGCGCGCATGCTGATTGGCCAGTGGGGGGAGCCAATCAGCGGGTCCAGCGGACTTGATGTGCGCCAGCTGCTTGCAATCGTTCCCCGCAGGGACAGAATGGGGATCTGCCATAGTAAACAAGGCAGATCTCCGTTCTAACAAGGGATCACACAGAGATCCTGTCTTTATGCTCGCCCCTGATGTTAACCCCTTCCCTGCCAGTGCCATTAGTACAATGTCAGTGCATATTTTTAGCACTGATCACTGTAATAACGTCACTGGTTCCCAAAAAAGTGTCAAAAATTCCAGTTAGGTGTCCGATCTGTCCGCAGCAATGTCGCAGTCCCGCTAAAAATCGCTGATCACCGCCATTACTAGTAAAAAAAAAAAAAAAAATAATAAAAATTTCATAAAACGTTTGCGCAAACCAATCAAACGCTTTTTGGGATTTTTTTTTTTTTTTTTACCAAAAATATGTAGCAGAATACATATTGGCCTAAATTGATGAAGAAATTATATTTTTTTAATTTTTTTATTGGGTGTGTTTTATAGCAGAAAATAAAAAATATTGCTTTTTTTTTTTTCCAAAATTGTTGGTCTTTTTTTGTTTATAGCGCAAAAAATAAAAACCGCAGAGGTGATCAAATACCACCAAAAGAAAGCTCTATTTGTGGGAAAAAAGGAACAACAATTTTATTTGGGTACATCGCTGCACTACCGCGTAATTGTCAGCTAAATTAACACAGTGCTGTAACGCAATAAATGGCCTGGTCATTAAGGGGTCTTCCGGGGCTGAAGTGGTTAAAGAAGGGCCGCATGACTTTAGGACTTAGTGACCCTGTCAGTTGCTTACAAAAATGTAACTAAAAAGTTTCTGTGTCCTGTAGTGACATAGGGGTGAAAAGGATGAAACCACAGCATGCAGTGGGATACACCAGTATACATCAGTCTCAACAGTGATAAATGCCAAAGAGTCTAATGGAGGCTGAAATGCTGGAATGGAGTAAAGATAAGAAACATGGGCCATGCAGTGGCTGATATATTATCTCTTCTCTTGCAGGGAACATTCAGGTAAATTTTTTTCAAATGACTGAGAGGGTCACTTCAAACTTGATTTGACAGTTATGTGTGGGTGTCAATGCACTGACTGCCTATGGGGTTCTGAGGAACTCCACCGGTAAGGTTTTATGGCAAAAGCTGTTAGTCTGGCAGAGGCAGCTATGCACTGTGGGAACTGTAATCCTGAGGAAAGACTCTACAGTGTAATCAAGAGCTTTTGAACTACATTTTCCAGAGAGGAGTTAGCCAGAAGGAGGGGAAAGAGCTGCATTTTCTCAGGCTGTACAGGACACAGCTTCCTCTTGCCATGGGGGAGACCGGAGAGTGCACAATCACTGCAGCATATCAGCAGCCTGAGCAGGATCCAGAGTGCCGAGTTCGGGAGTGCCGACAGCCAGGGTGCATAGCAGAGACTGGACTAATGGCTGTATGTGACCAGATAGTAAGCTGCACTCACTGGGACTGGTGAGCTGCTGCTGTGGGTATTTAATATCTGCTACTAGAGAGTGAGCCCTTTAGGAACTGACAATACAGCCATCTTGTACCTTTATTGTTTGACTGGGACTATTCTTATGTGCACCAATGGTACAACTGGATTCCAATGTTAGCCGGCTGAAGAGTTAGGACTCAAAACACTTAGATGATTTATGAATTAATCTCAGTGTAGTGGTACAGAACTCTATTCTAAGTTACCTAGTGATTATACTGTCTAGTGGACTGTGTCTGAACCTACCTTCTATGTGTTCATGTATGCTTATGTAACATCCTCCTGGTAGGTGCTAGAGAGTGTATATAGTTTTGGGCTTTTCTGCTTAACAGAGAAGCAGACAGGCAAGTTTAGGTGCTGTCTGCTTAACAGAGAGCAGCGATTGATTAGTGAGGTCTGCTCAGTGTGCTCTGGTGCAGCTCATACTGTTTCGACGTTTCACACTGATCCAATAGCAAGAAGGCATATTGGACAGTGGGAGGAAACCTTGCAGGTGAGAGCATGGATGTCAATACAGCCCTGGCCAATTAGTGGGGGATGTGCCCCAAGTAATGCTGGGTGTCTGTAATTAAGTCTGAGGAGCATGGGCTCGGAGGGTTCCAGTCCAGCTCAAATCTAAGGAGGTGGGGAGTAGGCAGCTGCCTCTCCCCAGCATAGGCTGCCATGCGGCCTCAGGTGTCTGACCTAAGGGTCTGAAGCCTGAAAGCTACAACCCAGGGTTCCTGTGCAAGCTGACTGAGGAAGGATGTCTATGGATTGGGTCTGATGTCACTGGTATAGAGTGTCGCTTGGAAGTTGGAAGGAGGCTACCAGCTGTCCCTAGACATTTTGTTAGTACAGACTCCTAAAGGGATCCCTGAGACTGTGTGTGTTGCTGAAATCCCCCTCTTGGTCCTAGAAGTCAGCATACTGGGTGTGTGAGCTAAAGGGGACACTGGCTAGTGTCTTGAAGAAACAAAGTCCACTGCTACAGAGGGACTTGTTCATTCCATACATATGCTGTATGGTTCAGCAGAATAATCTGCTTCACAGGTCTACAGAGAGTTGTCCTCGCTTGTGCATAGTTAATTTGGAGTTTCCTACTGATTCCCTTCTCCTATCCAAGTTCTCCAAATAAAACATAAAAACACATCCCCTAGACTGGTCATTGACAACGAGCGGAAGAGTGTGTGCACCTGGCTGTGTGAAAATACAGTGCAACTGGCTGTGGATCAATCAGTGGGAGACCCGGGTATAAATATCCAAGTAGCTCCTATGGGGGCACCGCTACACTTAACCCACCATTTATTCTAACACGGACCAATACATTGAATTAATTTACCACTAAACAGTGTTGTGTCCATTTCCCGGTACCAATTCACAGCCAAGTGGAAGAATGTCTGCTTGCATTCATGCAAGTGCTTGTCGTGACTTTCATTCAACCAAGTGTGTCAGAGGGGTCGAGGCTGTTCTTGGAGTCGAGGCACAGAACAGAGAAACCAAATTACACAAGCGGCTATTTCGAGGGTAGCACTATAGTGCTAAAAGGCCACATGAGATCCCTGGGCTGCAGGTTGGACACCAGGGCTCTAAAAGATATAAAAAGCTAAAAGATAATTCATCCAGCCTGGGTAGATCCAGAGCTGAAGCCATGTTAAACATTAAGTGAAACAGTGAGTGCAGTTACACTTGTGCATGTGGACACATCTACAGCCATATCCGGGTCCTATAAACCTCATTATTTTCCAATGCACCACAAGGCAATGCAAAGTTTAGTAATTTTATTTTTTTTTTTTTTTTTAATTAGCACAAGTGACTATATTATATATATATATATATATATATATATATATATATATATATATATATATACATACACACATACACACATACACACACACACACACACACACATTTAATGAGACTTGTCCCTTGTGATGGTGACTGCTCTCCTATGTTAAATATTTTATCTTTCTGCCACCACACCCCTAAAAAAAGTAATTTTAAACTGATGCAAGGGTTAATACAGCTGCTGGACCTGTCATGTGCTTGTTAAGACAGCCATCTATGTCTGCCCTTTCTGAGCCCCTCCTCCATTCATAAAAACTGTACTATAGCTTCCATCATTGAAAAGCTCTCTCTGGAATGCTTTTTATTGATGGAAGCTATAGTATAGTTTTTATGAATATTGGAGGGGGGTAGAAAGGGTGGGCATAGCTGACACTCTTGACAGGTGCCTGTGACAGGTCCAGCAGTTGTATTAACCATTGTAGCACCAGTAGATTATGGCTACAGGGGGTATTGGGGGGGGGGGGGGGGGTGTTTAGACTAGGACAACCAGCACAAGGTATACTTATAATTAAATGTAATTACCATCCCTTGTACTGATACTTTAGAAAACATTTTACCTAAAATTAGGCATAAAATGTGTTGCAGTGTGCTGGGGGGGGCAAGCGCTTTTGTTTTGTTTGTCTTTGTTCATATGCATTGGGGTTCCATTGATAATAATAGGCAACACACCACATCAGCTTTTTCCATACAGTACACTTGCATATTTTCTTCTAATGAAAACATGCGGGCAATGTAAAACTCTCTATAATTCCATGGACAGCAAGTAGCTCAGTGTTATGTAGGTGAGAAGTTACGAGCAATGGTTGGAATGTTAGGGGAAGTGCAGGCTGGTTGCCTTTAGTAAAAAGTTTTTATGTTGTGATAATGTTACTTAAAAGTGGCTTTGTTCTGTGGGCTAAGTTCTGTTTATTTCATCAGGGAATCCTTTGTAGGAGGTGGCTCATTTGGGTTATTTGGTGGGTGTGAGCACAAGGAGGTTTTTTATTTTTTTCTGCTAATCTCTACGTTGTGGCATTCTTTTTCTCAAGTATATAGGAACATTGGCATTTTTACTTGACCTTTAAAATATTAAATGAGTTTTCCATATCTGAAGCTCCCTGTATCAGGCCTCTTCTAGTTATCACAATTTTATTTGGGAAATGGTCAAGGCTTATTTACCGCCCCTCTTAATTCTTAACAGATAGAACCTTTTCCAACATGACTCAGGGTTACATGATGTTACATGATCTTAGGCGTGATCACAAGAGCTTATTTTGTATCATGGATTTTGAATGTGTAATGAATACTCCTTCATTTGACTGACTGTGAACTTATCTGGAGCCATTGCCAAAGTTTTAATTTGCGTGACATTGAATTATTCACATAAATTTAGCTACAGTAAGGAAATGAGCTGGTTGAATGGGCATCAGAGAACTACAGATGACGCTCATAGGCAAGAGCTGGGGGTTGAGACGATCGTACGTATGAAATGACAAGGGCACTGTACACATAGATCACCTGTAGAATTGGTATTTTTTAGGGCAGTTACTGATTAAAATTTTCGTGTTCGATTAATCGTTTTTTTTTTTATCAATTAATCAACTATATGTATATATATTTTTTTTTTTGTTTAATTTGTGGTTGAACTGGATGGACTTGTGTCTTTTTTCAACCTAACTAACTATGTAACTATGTAACTATGTAACTAATTTTGATTAAATTATAACGCACATACAGATCCAACTACTTTTAGCTGATCTCCTTGCATTGCAACTCTGCATTAGTCAGTGGTAAATGTGATATACACTATATACAAATCACCCGACACTAGTTAGTTTCCACAATCCATGACTTAACTTCACAGTTCACACAAATAAGTTTTAAATTCAAACTGTAGCACTGACGTAAGTAATTTTTCTTCCCACAGTTGCGTGACAATCCCTCCACCTCCGGTCTAACTAATCACTCTCACCTTATGGCATGGACCCCTGTGCAAACAGGTGGTCATGCAAGCGGGTATTATTATTACAGGATTTATATAGCGCCAACAGTTTATGCAGCGCTTTACAATATAAAAAGGGAGACAATACAGTTATAATACAATAAAATACAAGAGGATTAAGAGGGCCCTGCTCAGAAGAGCTTACAATCTAATACAAAAGGGTTAACACAGACCATAAACTTCTCTCACGTCTCCTTAGATCTCAGCAAGAACGCCAGGTCATGGGTAGACGGAAAAGTGCTCACCGCTTAAGTATAAGATTACATTTTTGTGTTCAAACACAAACTACTCACATAAAGATGATAAAAACACAGCATGTAAAGCCGACAATCGTGTTAGTTTCGTAGGGCAGCAGTGGGTGACGTCATGAGTAGCTCCTCCCCTGTACGTATTACGTTCAATCAGAACTTCAACGTCACTGGACTCCTCCCCCCTTCCCTTCGTTAGCAGGCGGAGGCACTTGGGGAAGGGGGAGGAGTCCGGTGACGTTGATGTCCGTGACATCACCGGATCTCCAACGGAACTCCCTGAAGACCCGGAAGCCGGCGGAGAGGTGAGTACCGATCAAAAGAATTTTGATCGATCAAAAAAAATTTATGATTAATCAAGGAATTAATCTTTAATTTCCCCAGCCCTAGAATTTTTATCCAAACACTATTTTGAGAGGGTCATTTTCACTAACCAATGTGATTTCTTTTTAGGATGATTTTCAGCACTTTTATGTGATTCACCATTGTTGGAATATATTTAGTGAACATGAACATTCTGGTGAAAAGCTGTACCACAGTATACACACATGCATACAAAGTAGGCCCAACTTGGACAAGAGCAAATTAACATAGTGTTCTTGATAAAAATCAGTCTATATCACCCAAATACAAGATCAAAACCCAATTGCTAAAATCTCAGATAAGAAGTAGCCTGTCAATGTCGTATGAAAAGTAATTTGTTATTTTTAAACCTGGTGCTTTCAAAATATAATGCGTTCTGATCCTGTCATTCCTGTTCAGCCATTGTCCCAAGGAAGGACACCTTCCCATGACAGGCCACTCACGTACAGGTAGTCCCCAGGCCGAAAATCTGAACTCCCAAAATGATGCCCAAGTCTGAGGACTAAGGTATACTGGCATACTGTATGTCCACTGCAATTTTGTGGAATGTAACAGGTCAATTAGCTTTACATTTCTTCCAGAGCCCTCGCTCTTCTCACTTCAGTCTAGCAATCGGCACACTCGCATATTTCTTAGAAAGAAGCATATTTTGATACTGGATTAGCCTTGAAACCATTAACTTTTACTCCAACCTAAAAGAAAACTGCTTGGTCCATTCAAGGAGACACCTTCGATAACTGTAACCATCTTGTCTCCATATTAAAAAGAGCTTATTTCTCCTCCATGGGAAACACTAAAGCCTGAACTGAAGGTACTGTAAATGTCCCTAAATCAGAGTCTCAGATCCAAAGCATTTAGGTCCACAGGGAATATACCCCCAGCCCACATCCTACTCACATGATAGGATGCAAGAAGGTAAATATATTACCCTTAACTCCTCGTAGGGCTCCAAACTGTTGACTAACCAACCCAGACCTTTCTCAACAACCTTAAAGTAGTAAAGAAGTAAAAGCAAAGCTTCCCCCCCCCCAATTTTAGATACAGTAAGATATGGGTCATAACCCTTGTCATGTTTTTTGCCATCTGTGTCCCATTGGGGAGGCTTCCCTTGATTTCCTGTCCCATAGCCAAAACAGGAAGTGAGGCAATCCCTTAAGAGTCACCAGAACTTGTGTCACCATTGGACGATTTCCCTTTCATTACAGTTCTGGGGACAGCCCAAAATTTGGGATTTTATTTTACTTTCACATTCAATGATAACGGTAAAACAGGACAAATAGAGAGGGTAAATCTTCCTAATAGGGACACAGACAGCAATAAAAACCTAACAGGTGTTTTAATTCCTTTTCACTCTATCCAAAACTAAAAAAAAAAGTTTTACCTTTAGTTATGCTTTAAACTACCCCACGTAAACAAAAAAGATGGACAGGGAGCAACCACCAAGATGGGGGCCCTCTGTTAAAGGGCCCTACAATCCCTGGAACAGATACCTGAAGTTCTGTATTAGGCCCCTTTCAGACGAGGCGAACTCCGCTTGCACGGAGCCCGCCTCTGTCCATCGGCTCAGCGGGAGATCTGTCCGTTGATCTCCGCTGAACCGGCGGATGACAAGCCTCTCTCCGCTCACTGAGCGGGGAGGGGCTTGCGAGCGCCGCTGATCTCTATGGAGAGATCGGATGAAAACGGACAGTGTGTCCGTTTTCACCCGATCTCACCCGATCCGATCCGCCAGCGACGGATCTGGACGTGTGGCCCATACGTCTGCTTTTGGCGGATCGGACCGGATGTCAGCGGACATGTCTCCGCTGACATCCGACGCTCCATAGAGTAACATGGAGCGCCCGTTCAGATCCGCCGTCAAAACTGACAGGCGGATCTGAACGGGCCGTCCGTGTGAAAGGGGCCTTATGCTCATTTCATTTATTTCCCATGACTGAGCACCTAGCTTTGCCTCCTGAACCTCACAACTGGCCAATTACTAGAGGGGCCAGACCTTGACCAGTGGAGATAGATTAAAATGTGTATATCAGATGATGTATATTCAGGAGTAAAGAATTGGTTTATTATTTGCATTTATAGATTTGTAAAGCTCTAACGCTACACTAAATTATATATGGTTTGGTGTATATATAATGGTAATCCGCCTAAAGAGTTCAGATATCCACGTTACCTAAGAAAATGGATGGACCCGTCTCTCTTCATAGTAATTTATCAAATACAATAGATGTCAACAATAACAAACAATGCAGCAAGGCCAGGCAA
Source organism: Lithobates sylvaticus (assembly GCA_028564925.1). Lineage (NCBI taxonomy): Eukaryota > Metazoa > Chordata > Amphibia > Anura > Ranidae > Lithobates > Lithobates sylvaticus. The sequence goes on from CM053029.1 coordinate 525,549,812, forward strand.
ATATTTCACAGGAGGAAAACTGTGTAGAAAAGCAAAACACTGTAATGCCAAAAATGAAACAATGGCTTCTGTGTATGCCGTGATTTACATAATAAAGACCAGCCTATAACCCACATCCAACCCTTCAAAAGCAGTAAGTAATTAACCTGCAGTCCCTCTATAGAGATGTAAATAAGAGTGTACATCCAGCCAATAGTTTTTTTTATTGTAGGTTTGAATGGAGAAGGATTGGAACCATCGTCTGTTTTTTTTTTTTTTTGCTCTCTTTAAAGGCAGCCCAGCGGGTTGAACAAAAAAAAAAATGATCCGATCCCCCCATCCACATTTTTGTTTCGAATCCTCCTGCTGTGCCATTGTGTTCTGACATTGTGTTCTGACATTGTGTTCTGACGGTGGGGAGACTACCATTTTGAATAATAATAATTTGAAATGTTTACACTCAGAGGAGCATTCTGTGACAAAGTTTGTAGATTTACAGTAAGGCACACACACACACACACACACACGATATTATATAATGTGTGTATACACACACACACACACACACACACACAGTTGTGCTCATAAGTTCACAAAATGTATTATTTCTTGGCAATTTTTCAGAGAATATGAATGATAACACAAAAACAATTTCTTTTACTCACTGGTTAGCGTTTGGCTGAATCCATTTATTATCAATCAACTGTGTTTACTCTTTTTAAATCCTAATCACAACAGAAACTACTCAAATTACCCTGATCAAAAGTTTACATACCCTGGTGATTTTGGCCTGATAACATGCACACAAGTTGACACAAAGGGGTTTGAATGGCTATTAAAGGTAACCATCCTCACCTGTGATCTATTTGCTTGTAATTAGTGTGTGTGTATAAAAGGTCAATGAGTTTCTGGACTCCTGACAGACCCCCTTGCATCTTTCATCCAGTACTGCACTGACGTTTCTGGATTCTGAGTCATGGGAAAAGCAAAAGATTTGTCAAAGGATCTGCGGGAAAAGGTAGTTTAACTGTATAAAACAGGAAAGGAATATAAAAAGATATCCAAGGAATTGAGAATGCCAATCAGCAGTGTTCAAACTCTAATCAAGAAGTGGAAAAATTAGGGGTTCTGTTGAAACCAAACCACGGTCAGGTAGACCAACTAAAATTTCAGCCACAACTGCCAAGAAAATTGTTCGGGATGCAAAGAAAAACCCACAAATAATTTCTGGTGAAATACAGGACTTTCTGAAAACATGTGGTGTGGCTGTTTCAAGATGGACAATAAGGAGGCACTTGAAGAAAAATAGTCTGGTCGAGTCGCCAAAAGAAAGCCATTATTACAAAATATGCCACAAACTATCCCGCTTACAATACAGATAAGGCTCAAACCTTCTGGCACAAAGTCATTTGGAGTGATGAGACCAAAATGTAGCGTTTTGGCCACAACCATAAATGTTTATTTGGAGAGGAGCCAACACGGCCTATGATGAAAGGTACACCATTCCTACTATGAAACACGGAGGTGGATCGCTGATGTTTTGGGGATGTGTGAACTACAAAGGCACAGGAAATTTGGTCAAAATGATGGCAAGATGAATGCAGTAAGTTATCAAAAAATACTGGAGGAACATTTGCATTCATCAGCCAGGAAGCTGCGCATGGGACCTACCTGGACATTCCAACATGACAATGATCCAAAACACAAGGCCAAGTCGACCTGTCATTGGCTACAGCAGAATAAAGAGAAGGTTCTGGAGTGGCCATCTCAGTCTCCTGACTTCAATATCATTGAGCCACTCTGGGGAGATCTCAAAACGTGCAGTTCATGCAAGACAGCCCAAGAATTTAAAGGAACTGGAGGCTTTTTGCCAAGAGAAATGGGCAGCTTTACCATCTGAGAAGATAAAGAGCCTCATCCACAAACACCACAAAAGACTTCAAGCTGTCATTGATGTAGAGGGGGCAATACACGGTATTAGGAACTGGGGTACGTAAACTTTTGATCAGGGTCATTTCGGTAGTTTCTGTTGCCATTATTAGTCAAACACTAACCATGAGTGAAAGAAAAGTTTTTGTGTTATCATTCATATTCTCTGAAAAATGGCCAAGAAATCAAACTTATCATGTAAACTTATGAGCACAACTGTATATATATAATATATAATTTATTTTTTATTTTTTGGAGCCTGTAAAGCATTGCACCAATGATCAGCAGATCTGTCAGTGTATTTGTGTGCCCGTACATCCCATCTAAGCTGATACACTGGCAGGATTTATCAATAAACTACCACATAGCTCCACAGTTCCATGGTAGCTTGTTGAGAACTACAAGCCCACAGGAAACAAAGGGTGTCGGGGGTTGTAGTTCATTCCCACAACGTTGCACTGATTTCAAAAAGAGACAGCCAATACGGGAATTTCGCCTCATACTATTGTCATTGGTGTGCAGTCATGTTGGAACAGGAAGGGGCCATCCCCAAACTGTTCCCACAAAGTTGGGAGCATGAAATTGTCCAAAATCTCTTGGTATGCTGACACCTTAACAGTTCCCTTCACTGGAACTAAGGGGCCAAACCCAACCCCTGAAAAAACAACCCCACGCCATAATCCCCCCTCCACCAAATGATTTAGACCAGTGCACAAAGCAAGGTCCATAAAGACATGGATGAGCGAGTTTGGGGTGGAGAAACTTGACTGTCCATCACTGAGTCCTAATCTCAACCTGATAGAACTAGAACCTGATGAATTAGAGCAGAGACTGAGCCAGGCCTTCTCGTCCAACATCAGTGCCTGACCTCACAAATGCGCTTCTGGAAGAATGGTCAAACATTCCCATAGACACTCCTAAACCTTGTGGACAACCTTCCCAGAAGAGTTGAAGCTGTTATAGCTGCAAAGGGTGGGCCAACTCAATATTTAACCCTACGGACTAAGACTGGGATGCCATTAAAGTTCATGTGCGTGTAAAGGCAGGCGGTCCAATACTTTTGGTAATATAGTGTACTTGGCTTCTTTCACTGCTGAACCAACAATGGCATGCAAGAGATCAAACCTCTTTGCGTTGACCAGAAGCTGAATATTTCAATAAAACTGCTGGCGGCATACCTGGGAAATGTATTATTAACTTGTAAATGTTTCATATGCTGACAGTGTGACACGATGAGAAGTTGTATAATTACAGCAGAGTTAAATGCAGGCTTTGTTCTTGGTTCGGGACGTTGTTTTTTAGTTAAGCTTCACCTTGCAGTTTAGCTGCTTTAACTATCAGTTAAAAGTGCTTGCATGAGAATTCCATTGTGAGACTTTAGCTTACAGCGCACACAATGTGATGACACTACTCCAGTTTCGGTACATGAAAACGTATCCACACAGCAGCTTGAAATTCTAGTAGAAATCTCTTGTCATGTTTGGAAGCACCTTAAAGTGGACCTTCAGTTATTTTTTCATCTTTCTATCTATTAAATCTTCTGCCCTTGTTGTTTTAACTTTGGATAGTAAAACATTTTTTTCTGCTAGTAAATCCTTATACAGCCCACTTCCTGTTTATTTTCCGGTCATTAGCCTAAGCTTATGACATCATGCAAAGCGCTCTCTCTCACTCTCCTGAGAGTTTGCCAGGAAGGGAGGGGGGGTGAGTCATAAGAGGGCCAATGAGAGCTGCAGGGCTGCAGAGCTGGAGCATAGCTCTCAACTGTCCCTGATTTCGAGGGACTGTCCCTGATTTGAAGCAATGTCCCTCTTTCCCCCTCATTTGTCCCTCATTTTGGTCTGATCCATATAGTTGTATATAAAATGCACTTTTAATCTTTCAAAAAAGTGTTTCCCAGTGCTTAACCTTTCATCCACTTTCTAAATTGTTGCATTTGTACATTTTAAAGGCCAATATAAAGGAATAGTAGTGGTAAAAAAAAGCCCTTGTGGATTTAATTAAACCTTTTTTTTTTAAATTTGGTTAATTCTTGTTAAAGGGGGTGTGGCAGGAGGCGTGTACTATGCCTACATATGTTTGTTAGTAGGTGTCCCTCATTCCCATCTCAAAATGTTGGGAGCTATGCTGGAAGTGTGTGTCTGTGTAAATCCAGGAAGTGAACAGGCCACAGCTTCAGCTGCCCACAGTTAAAATGGATTCAGCCAGATTCAGTGGAGGGAGATTTCTGCAGCATTTTGGGCAAGTACAGAATCACAGTATATATAAAACAATATGCAAAGTGGTTGGAGAGAAGCTTCAGAATGGCAAAGATGTTTTTATTACAAATTATGTAGTAGACTGCAGTTCCTCTTTAAGTAGAGCGTATCATAAATTTTCTGCTCAACAAGCCGATTGGTACCCTTAAACATACTATTTCAATGCAAAAGTGGATACACAGCCATCATCATTGGGTCAATTAAAAGTAAAACTAAAAGGTTTTAGGTTTGGACAGAGTGGCGAGAGATTGGAACACCTGTCAGGTTTTCATTGTGGTCTGTGTCCCCGTTAGGGAGATTTAGTTGCTCTCTTTGTCCTCTATACCATTATTACGAAGAAACTGGGAAAAAAAAAAACGAAAATGTTGCCTTGTCAACAGAACAGGAAAAGAGAGGAAATCTTCCAGTGGGGGGCACCATTTATAGTGACAACCAGGCATTTCCTGTTTTGGCTGTGGGGCAGGAAAGGAAGAGAAATCTCCCCAATAGGGCAAATATTAAAAAAAAGTTTTGGCTATAGTGCTAACATATGGCCTTGTCTACACTAGCATTGCTCCCTGAAGAGCGACCTACATTCTGATCACTCTTCAGAGGGCATTTGACAAGCAGTGAGGGTGAAGGGGTTTTGTATCACCTCCTTACACTTGCTTTAACTTCTTGAACCCCACACTAGAACACTGCAACCACTTGTAGGCCGATCTCCCATTCAATAGAGAGTACTCCCTGCTGAACAAGATGGTCACTTGGTCAGGAATAGTTTTTGGGGCGCTTCCATTCCATAGAATGGGTTGCATTCTGCAGGTGGTACTGACTGTTGGAACGCAAATGTGGGGATAATTTTTCGGGCACTCCTATTCAATTGAAAGAGGTAGGGGTGGGGATAATTTTTGCAAAGCACAACATGCGTTTACCCCCAGCTGCTGCCTTTGCAGTATACAGGGGAGCAGTTGGGGGGGGGGGGGGGCGGTAAATACAATAGCTCAACTGTGGGGACAAAGTGCAAAAGCACTGAAAGCTGAAAATTGGCCTGGGCAGGAAGGGGGTAAAAGTGCCCAGTAGACGAGCGGTTTAACACCACACGTTAGATACATTACCTTTCATTAAAACTGTCCTAGACTGCTGGTTACTGCAAAAATCCTAGCTCTCTGGTGCCGGATCTGGCACTTAGGCCCCATTCATACCTGATAGTAGCGTTTTCAGGCAGAAAGTCGCGCAATTTTGCCACGATTTTTGCTGTGTTTTTATGGCATTTTTGCAGCGTTTTTTACGGCGTTTTGTCGCAATTTTGTGCAGGTCAAAAGGTCACCAATGTAAAAAGCAGAAAAACGCCCAAATCTGCCTAAAAAAAAAAGTTCCAGAACTTGTTTGAGCTTCAGGCATTTTGGAGCTTCTGGCTTCAGGTGTTTTGGAGTGGAGATGTGAACCATCTCCATAGAGAATAATAGATTTTTTTCCCCTACAGCGTTTTGTAGCTTCAGGCTTCAAGCTACAAAATGCTCAGGTGTGAATGGGGCCAAAGTGCTATACTTCTGCCGCTATGGCAAAGCTCCCAACTTTCCCTCATTTGGAAGGACAGTCCCTTTTTTTGGGACCAAAACTTTCTAACTTTCTGTCCCTAATGCAGCCTCAGTTATACCTTTATATTACTGCATGTGTTATTTTAAAAAGTAAATTTAAAAGGAAAATTAGGAGGTAAAAAATATAAAAATATAAAAGATAATAAAATATAAAAGGAAAAATAGCCTATAATTTTCTGCATATTAGATCTTTGTGGCCCATGTAATCAGGACCATGGCAGGGATCAGGGTTAGACTCTATAATCTAATGAACCCACAAAAGTGTGTAAAAGCTAAATGTAGAAAGAGGCATTGTTCATTTCCTCTCTGATGTAAAACAGATCAATAAATGATTGCAAAATATTAATAATAATAATAATAATAATGACTGGTGCAATACTGGTTGGCACCAAAATCCAGTAGGTACCACGTGCTGAGGAATGGTTCCGCATGACTGTGGAATGGTTTATTATGGGTAGTTGTATTTATTTGTTATTTCTCACTCTGCACTTGCATCAATATTGTGTCTGAAAACACTGGTGGGTGTGAAATGTTACTAAAACAGTCTATAAAAATAGATTCAGGGTTCGGGGAAAACAGTTCCCGATGAAGACGCCAACTGATACTCCATGACAATTAAATCTATTTTAGCCCAAATAAAAACAAAACACAAATACAAATAAATACAGGAAATAAAACCATAATGCAACCAAGCTATAGAGATGTTATGGGGACACGTTTGTGACAGCGCAATTATGTGAACGCTTCTCTTTTATAGGCATTTCAGGGACATGGGTGTTGGAAATGACGTATATAGTATCTAGTTTTGTATGCAGCAGTATACAAATCTGCGGACCCCTATAGACACCTGTGTTCACAAAAAATAATGCTGCTCTGTGTTCACCAGAATAAAAAAAATAAAAAATAGGACAGGGAGAGGATATGGAGATAAGAAGGTGAGAGGAACATGAGGAGAGAGCTGTGTTCTTTATAATACATCGGGAATGAAGTAGGCAGGGCTGACACCACATGCTTAGGAATTCAGAGCTGTGTTGTCATGTCAAAGAGGAAGGTAGGAGCAAACTGTACTTTTAGCTTGCTGCATGTTTAAATGGATAAAACATTCAGAAATGTGCATGTATTGCAAAGATGTACTAAATACCATATTTATCGGCATATAACAACACGCACTTTTCCCTCCTTAAAATAGGGGGGAAATCGTGTGTGCGTGTTATACGCCGATATAGACTGCCACCGAGGGGAAGGAGGGGACGGGCGCTGCCGAAATAGAGCCGGATCTCCTGTGTACTCAGCTCGCAGTCGCGCTCAGTCCCGCCCCCTGGATGGCTCCTAGCATGGACGTCCCGGCATTGGAACAGCGTTATGTCCATCATAGGATCCGGGCCAAGGGGCGGGACGGGGCGTGACACCGAGTCGAGTACACAGGTGATCCGGCTCTATTTCGGCAGCGCTTGTCCCCACCTATCCCTCGATGGCAGCATATATAACAGCAAGGCTGCAGCCTGGACACTGAGCAATGCTGCAGGTGGGCACTGATTAGGCTGCAGGTGGGCCCTGATTAGGCTGCAGGTGGGCACTGATTAGGCTGCAGATGGGCACTGATTAGGCTGCAGACGGGCACTGATTAGGCTGCAGAGATGGGCACTGATTAGGCTGCAGATGGGCACAGATCAGGCTTGACCATTATCATGCTTCAAAGTGGTTTATTTAAAAAAAAAAAAGGATTTTTTCCTGAAATATACGCCAATAAATACGGTATGTTTTTTTTCCTTGGCATGTGGTTTAAATGGCTGCTATGTAAATAGGTCATACTGGTGTTGAGTTCCAAAGACTGGAGTGTACAAAATCTGGTGCAGTTCCGCAGAGAAAGCTTCCGGGTTTTATTGACAAAGCTTAATTGAACAAGCTGAAGTTAGAAGCTGATTGGCTGCACCAGATTTTGCACTCTCCAGTTTAAGTCGTGTATGTCATTCTATAGTAGTGGATGGCCATACAAATTACTGGTTAATTATACTCTATAGAGAGATGCAGAACAAACAGCAAACAATGACTAAACTAGATATTAGGACAACATTAAAACTAGGCTTCTGCAACACGTCTTCTACCTCTTTATAGCTTTATATAATGGAGCAAAAAATTGTTTCAGAGCACCATTTGGGTCTTCCACTTACATGTATTTGATTTTCATTCTTGGTTTCTTTCTGCTCTGATCGTACATTGCCATCAGCGGGCAAAGTGAGTCTCAGTCGACAAATGCTCCCCTAGAGAGAAAATAAAATTACTATGTTAGTAGATTATATGTTAAGGGAAAAAGGAAAAATAGCTTAAACCAGCTTGCTGTTAAAATATTGTTAGCCTACAAAACACTTTATATAGCTAGTTAGGAATTTCATTAGTATGAAGTATTTTTTAGTAGTTAAAGTATATCTAAAGCCTAAACATTTTGTTTTTAGTTTTGAAATATTTGAAAGCGGAACTAAAAACTGTATCTGAGGACTACAAACTGAAAACGCAATATTCACAGAAAACTCATCCATCCATGTCTCTATGCTTTAATTTTGTTAAGAAATAAAAAAACAAAAATAAACAAACAAATGGCATCCCGAGCCGCAGCCATGTTGGGCAAGGGCAGATGATTCATGTAGCATTTACTTCCTGGAATCCATCTGCCCTTAGCTCAAGCGTGCAGTCTGTGCTTAGCTGAGAAAGCCCCTCCTCCAGATAAAAGAAAAAAATTGCCCATGAAGACTCCTGGGATGTATGACATCATTTTGGCCTAAGCCACTAATCAGGAAGCACCTGAAGGAATCTTAAAAAGAAAAGTTTAAAACAGGTAAATGTAGTATACCTTCCTATCTATTTACTAATTCTAGCAGAATAAGAATTAAAAAAATAGTTCATGTTGATTGAAAAAGAGTTTAGTTCCACTTTAAAACCCCTCTGTATTTTTCTGTAGAGAGGTTTCCCTTCACGTTTCGTCCAAGAGACATTACAGGAATTAATAGGAAATGTATCCAGAAGAAGAGAAAATCTCCACTTAATTTTCACTGGGAAAAGTGTCACAATGACCACCAAGACTGATGGGGCAAATCTCCCCATTGGGGACAGAGAAAGCAATAATAAAGCTGACAAACCTAACCACCAAAAATGCCCAAAATAGTGGAACCTAATAGAAATTAGTGGTGCAGATATTAGTGTTATACAGTGTATTAACTTAATATTTTATCTGGTTAGCATTTTAAAAATAAAAAATATATTTTGGTATGTTATCAAGCAAGCTTTATAAAATAAATTCATACATTCATCTCAGTATTTCCATAGTTCAGAGAGCATTTGACAGGTGTTGAGAAGGCAATATGTTGGCATGGCCCCATTCAGTACCACCTGCTGAAATGCAATTGGGGGGATAATTTTTGCTGTGACGCAATACAAAGCATCACAGCCGCAGCATGTGTAGACCCACATCCTCTGCCTTTGTGGCTTAACCCCTTGCCGACCGCTGCACTCTGATATACGTCAGCACAGTGGCAGCAGTGGGCAAATGGGCATACCTGTACATCCCCTTTAATTGGCAGGGTTAGCGCGTGCGTGCGCCCACCGCATACATCGTGACCGTGCCTGCGGGACCCGTGGACTCTATATCCACCGGTCTCCCCGCGATCGTGTCACGGAGCGGCGGAATGGGGAAGTGCCTATGTAAACAAGGCATTTCCACATTCTGCCTTGTGACAGGACAGCGTTTACTGCTCCCTGTCATCGGGAGCAGTGATCGTGTCATGTGAGTTAAAGCCCATCCCCCCACAGTTAAGAATCACTCCCTAGGTCACACTAAACCCCTTGATCGTCCCTTCGTGTTTAACCCCTTCCCTGTCAGTGTCATTTGCACAGTAATCGATGCATTTTTATAGCACTGATCGCTGTATAAATGACAATGGTCCCAAAATAGTGTCAAAAGGGTTCGATGTGTCTGCCATAATGTCACAGTCATGACAAAAATCACAGATCGCCATTACTAATAAAAAAATAAAAATAAAAATAATAATAAAATAATAATGCCATAAAACTATCCCCTATTTTGTAGACGCTATAACTTTTGCACAAACCAATCAATATACGCTTATTGCGATTTTTTTTTTTACCAAAAATATGTAGAAGAATACATATCAGCCTAAACTGAGGAAAAAAAAATTTTTGTTTTTATATATTTTTGGGGAATATTTATTATAGCAAAAAGTAAAAAAATATTGCTTTTTATTCAAAATTATCACTCTTTTTTGTTTATAGCGCAAAAAAATAAAAAGCGCAGCGGTGATCAAATACCACCAAAAGAAAGTTCGATTTGTGGGGAAAAAAGGACATCAATTTTGTTTGGGTGCAACGTTGCACGACCACGCAATTGTCAGTTAAAGCACAGTGCCGAATCGCAAAAAGTGCTCTGGTCAGGAAGGGGGTAAAATCTTCCTGGGCCAAAGCGGTTAATGTGGAGCAGTTTGGATTGCAGTACAAAAATACACATCTACGTGTTTTTAATGCCCCCCAACCATAAGTGTACTCGAGACCAAAGACATACATTCACTTAGGCCTAGAACTTACCCTAATTTAAATGTCCACCCACAAGAAACTTTTATTAGAGTTGCCAAGTCACCCAACAGGTGGGTCTGTTCCTAACCACTTTAGAGTTTTGACAGTTCCAGTCCACCTTTGGGATGTTCCTACTGTTTGTTGCATTTTCCTTTATAAAAAAGTAAAAATTCAACAAGGACAGTAGGACCTCGAATGATGGCGGTGGTAGGGGTTACAGAGCCAGGAATTCCAGGAGAGTGATCTCATTAGAGGTATAAGAGACCATTAAGTGGTCATGAAGTTTCTATTAAACAGTGAAATAAGTTGAAGAGGTCCTTTAAGAATCTGCTGCATGTACTTTGATGTCATGGTTCACTGACAAGCTACAAATATTTAGCATGATCCCTAGATGTTCCAACATATACAGGACTTTGATTCCTAGAAATGTTGTACAGGTCAACATTTGTTAAACAGTAGTTAGTACAACCCCGTTGACATGTTTGAAGACATACTAGTCATAATCACACAAGGTGTGTATGAATAAGTGATATAAACAACTGCTGTAAACACACATCAATAAACAAAGCAAAAATGCATAATGACCATAACATAAAAGTCCAATCACTAAGTGAAAAAAAAAGCTGATGTCCAAATGAGACAACTGTGGTCAATTCCTTAATGAAAAGTGAAGTGATGCAATTTCAAAAGTGACTGTAGGGCACATTCAACACAGGATAGGCATTTGTCTGATGAAAAATTGTAGATATATACTTCTTACCAGACAGGATGGACCCACCTGTAATACGACAGTGGGTCAATAAGGCTTGTACCGGCCAAGGCCAGGTGGTCATCGGAGGAACACACTCTAGTACGGATGGAACCTGTAGAGGAGTTGCTCTTGGAATGGAGACATTTTTGCATTGCACGGGTAAACTTGCCTAAGTGTGTTGTTTGATAGTTTACAGAAGAAGGATAAAAAAAAAAAAAACCCCCGAGAATATCTGCCTTGAGGATCCCTGTGGCTTGCTTAACCATGATATACTTCCGATGATTGATTCAACGTCTCCATTCCAAGAGCAACTCCTCTACAGGTTCCATTTCGTACTAGAGTGTGACCACCTGGCCTTGGCCGATACAAGCCTTATTGACCCACTGTCGTATGACAGGTGGGTCCATCCTGTCTGGTAAGAAGTATATATCTACAAATTTTTCACACAAATGCCTATCCTGTGTTGAATGTGCCCTACAGTCACTTTTGAGATTGCATCACTTCAATTTTCATTAAGGAATTGACCACAGTTGTCTCATTTGGACATCAGCTTCAAAAAGTTTTTTTTTTTAATTTTTTTCACTTATGCCACGTACACACGTCGGAATTCTCGTCGGAAAAAGCTCTGATGGTTTTCCCGTCGGAATTCCGACCGAATTTCACTCAAACTGTCTTGCCTACACACGGTCACACCAAATTCCGACAGTCAATAACACAGCAGCATAAAACACATTCGACTGCACTATAAAAAGGGAAGTTTAATGCTTCTGAGCATGCGTCAAATTGTTTCCGAGCATGCGTCGGAATTTTGCGTGAATCCGATAGAAAGGTTTTCCGCCGGAAAAATTAAGAACAGGTTCTCAATCCAAAGTCCGTCGGAAATTCCGACAGAAAAAGACCGATGGGCACACACACAGTCGGAAAATCCGATGAAAAGCTCCCAATCGGACTGTTTCCATCGGAAATTCCGACTGTGTGCACGCGGCATTAGTGATTGGACTTTTATGTTATGGTCATTATGTATTTTTGATTTGTTTATTGATGTGTGTTTACAGCAACTTGTTTATATCACTTATTCATACATACATACCTTGTGTGATTATGACTACTATGTCTTCAAACATGTCAACGGTGCTTTTCTCAGCGCTGCACTTTTGAGATAATATTTGTTTGGACTTTGTTTAGTGTTAGCAGCTTTCTTTTAGAGTGGTGTAGCGCAGCAATTTCTCTCTTTTCCATAATCACAAAAGGACAGTCAGGAAATGGAGTATGAATAGGAGAACACTCTCTGACAGACACTCGGTCTACAATTTTATGTCATCTTCATAGCTTGGAGCCAGTGTACCCTCTTTATCTACCTTTTCACCAACGTTTCAATCACCCCTTTTATATAAACTTGTTTCTTTACACTGTAAATTATAATTCCAAACAAACCTGACAGCGAACCTAAAAATGTTTCCCAGTAAACAGCAATTTTATAAGCAGCCATTTTTTAATTAAAGCTGATCTACGCTATAAGCAAATATTGTCTAAATACAAAAGGTCTGTGTATTCTCATTTGAATCTTGACGTGCTTTGTGTATTTATTCTAGGTCTGTATGATAATCCGCTGTGAAACTTTACCTGCATGAGCTTCCTAAAATAAGGACCAGTCACTGCTGCTCTCTCTCAGTGGGCAGGATGACAGGTCTTGTCTCCGCCCCTCCTGTCGTCTTTAACAGACAGCCTGCAGTAGGTACAGTACAGAGATTTTGTCACCACTACTTTCACAAAGGCTATTGGGCGTTTGAGCAGGGCCATGGATATGGGGGTACCATTGGTCCTCCTGTACAGGGCCCAGGCAAGCAGGGGGGCCCAGGCAGCAGGGTGAATTGGATATGGGCAGGCAGAGTGATTGACACGGCAGGGGGGCAGTTACTGAAACCAACCCCCTATATGGCTCTCTCTGCAGCAGCTGAAAGCTGGCTTCTGCTATTCTCCCTCCCACCAGTTTTCTGCTGCTGCAGCGAGTGCCATACGATGGATTGATTCCTGCACCGATCACCCTCCCGTGTACCATACCTTTCCCCGTTACCTGTTTCCCTCACCCACAGTGCTGCTGGTTTCCCCCCTATCCGTCTCTCCTGCAGCTGCAAGCACACAATAGGGTCCTTCAGGGTGGAGAATGGGAGAAGGTTCTGGTAAATATATCATATTTACCAGCCCCTTCCTTTCCTAAATGAACACAATGAGTGATCAGTACTGATCGCTTACTGTGTTCATTCATAACCGCAGCATAGTAACTTGTGTTTATTTGGGGGGGGGGGGCTGTAAGTTTGTCTGTATGGGGCACCGTGGTTTCTAACAGCAGTCCTGCTATTGAGGAAAACATTGCCTAACAGTATTTATGCCTACAGACCAGTTTTAATACATGCAAAAAAAATTGACTTATGCATTCTAGTGCTGTTAAAGTGTTACTAAACCCACAGCAGTAAAACATTCTTGCTTTACTCACTTTGGAACCCAAGGGGTTAATCCTCTGCATTGTGTCAAAAGGCTGTTTTATTCTGTCTTCTCCGATTCTCCCCTTCTTCCACTGTCCCCAATCCATCTCCTGATAGAAAAGAGCCGTTGGAGTCACTCTGCACATGCTCATTTTGGGGTGTATTGCTAGATATATTTTATTTTTTTCTTGGGAGGGTGCATGTGATCAGCACAGGGCCAATTAGCACTGTCCAGACAGAGGGTCAGGGGTCCTGCAGCCTCATAAGATAGTCAAAGCAGAATGAAAACTCATCCTACAAGCTTTAACCAGTGCTCAGCCGGACACCAATTATCAAGTCACAAGACTGCTATATACTGCTGATGAAAAAAGGTATTTAGAAGTTTATATTTACTAAAATAAAATTGCATTTCCATGTTTTTTTGTACTGTGGGAAACCAGATTTAGTGAATGCAGGGTCCTGGGTTTAGTAACACTTTAATGCTTTCTCAGGGAAGTGTATGTTTATCTTGCAAAATGGATGTTAGTAGGTGTAGCTGTGTTTACTTGTAATATCCAATCAAAGTGTGGGGTTTTTTGCTAGTACACAATTCGGTGTGTAACGTGAGCACCTTATTTAGGGGTCCCTGGTTCAAATACTAGGCAGAATACTATCTGCATGGAGTTTGCATCTTCTGCCTGTACTTGCGTGGATTTCCTCTGGGTATTCCGTTTTCTACCCAAACTCCAAAGACATGCCGTTAGGTTCTGCTTCTAAAGCATTTTACACATGGGCCGTGAATCGGCTGAGTCCAGACAACTTTCAGCCCATGTGTACAACTGTCTGTTCTACAGAAGCTGGTCTCACGACTGGATTCTGACGAACGGACATGCTGGAAAACCAGCAGCCAATCATCACTGGCAGACAATGGCTGCAAGCACTGATCAGTGTGTTCTGACTGAAGGGGGAGTCCCCCTGTCAGAACACAAAGGCACAGTGGGGGGGACTGCATTAACGTTGCTTCTGTTAGTACAGTGATCTCTCAGTCTTTTTTCTCAGCCCGCTGGGTTGAGGGGAAACAAACTTCTAGAGTGCCCTGGGCTTTAGATGCTCAGATAAAAAAACGAGAGCTCTGGATCACAATACTGGTTGAATAGAATTAAAAATCCTCTGGTAGGTCCACTTGATAACATAAGTCTATCAGCATACAGTTCCCCCTATGCTGTTACATAGTTGGTAAGGTTGAAAAAAGTCCATCAAGTCCAACCTGTGTGTGTGCGCTTTTATGTCAGTATTACATTGTATATCCCTGTATGTTGTGGTAGTTTAGGTGCTTATCTAATAGTTTTTTGAAATTATCTATGCTCCCTGCTGAAACCACTGCTGGTGGAAGAGATTTCCACATCTTTACCACTCTTAAGCCCCATACACACGGTCGGACAATCCGAGGACCAGGTCCGTCGGATCATGTCCGTCGTACTTTGTCCGATGTTGGTGTTGCGTACACACGGTCGGACAAAGTTGTCGAAAAATCCGATCATTCTGAACGTGGTGACGTTTGTTGCCTACGACGGGACTACGTAGAGGCTAGTAGCCAATAGCTTTGGTCTTGTAATGTGATCTGAGCATGCGTGGCACTTTGTCCGTCAGGAATTCGATACACACGATCGGACTTGGTGTGATCGGACCGTGTTGGCGGCAAATCTTTCCAGCAGGAGATAAGACTTTGTCCGTCGGACAAACCGACGAACACTGTCCGATGGTGCATACACACGCTCTGATTTTTCGACAACATTGTCCGATCGGACAGAATCCATGAAAAAGTCCGACCGTGTGTATGGGGCTTTACAGTTAAGAACCCTCTACACAGTTTAAAGGTTAATCCGCCATTCTTCTAGTTTTAGTAAATGGCTACATGTCTTTTTAAATTCCCTTTCACGGAAAATCTTTATCCCTATATATGCCCTCTCAAGCGTCTCTTCTCTAGAAAGAAGTTCAGTGCTCGTAATCTTTCCTCGTAACTAAGGTCCTCCAGTCTCTTTATCAACTTTGTTGCCCTTCTCTGGACTCTCTCCAGATCCAGCACATCCTTCCTGAGGACTGGAGCCCAGAACTGGACAGCATACTCCAGGTGCGGCCAGACCAGAGTCTTGTAGAGCGGGAGAATTATCATTTTATCTCTGAAATTAATCCCCTTTTTCATGCATGCCAATTTTCAGTTTGCTTTGCTTGAAGCAGCTTGGCATTGCATGACATTGCTGAGCCTGTCATCTACTAGGACCCTCCATCCTAGATTCCCCCAGAGGTTCTCCCCCTAGTGAGTAGATTTCATTCATGTTTCGCATGTAGGTTAGTGCCATCTCATGGTCAGAGGCCGAATAACTTTACCGGCACCCACATACAGAATAAGGATAACATCCTTTACACTTGTCAGTGACACCTGTCCCAACAACTACTACATAGACACTTTAAGGGATATAGTGTTGAGCGCTGATTTTCCTCCACCAGCACTTCTCACGGTGTACACTTCATTGTGCCCAGTCCAAAGGCAAAGAGTGTCGCCATCGCACTTACATCCCAAGGACTTCCAGGCCCAGTCCCTAGAAGGGTTCTGTTCTGCAGTGGGCCCCAAGATAAAGACCCAGCTACTCGGTGGGGTGCACCAAGTTAAAGCCACCCTCACCTACAGAACCTTTCACCACCGTCTCCATGCAAGGGGAAACGACACCATAGAACACAATTAACCCCCAAATAACCACACTTTAACCCTTACTGGAAAACACCAGTAACATTTAGGCACCTGCCTACATGCTCAATAACATATTGTATATGTATTTTAACTGTGTATTTAGCCATTTGTCTGATGTTCAGCTTTTAACAACCAGTAGCGTGTAGGAATGTGGAAGGGTCCTCTACAGGAACACAATGTATTCAGAAATAATAATCACACACTGCAAAGGAGTCATTCACATGGCGCATGTATTGTGTTTTTCCTTTCAGCGTTTAACAAAAGCTACAACCATAGGAAATGTCAATATGGGGGAAAATTATTAGCCTCTCAAGCCAGCTTAATTTCTAAGAATTTAATCCTCAAGTAAATGTCAATGGGAACTATAAGAAAATGAAGCCACTGAAATCAGATCGGGCACAACCAAGAATTCAGGAGTGCCAGCTTTAAATCAGGAAGAAATGCCACAAGAACAATTATGTAAGCAGGACATTCCAGGGTGTGAACTTGGTTCCAAGAGCTGCATACCACACATGATTAATACAGATTAGGACAGGTACGTTCAAAAATAAAAACCGCATACATCAAAATGTGATCTAATAAAAAGGTGACAACAAGCTAATATAACCCAGGAATAAATTACACTTGAACATTATGCTTCTCATTGAGATCTTATATAATTTGAATTGTATGTTATAACACAAGGCAACACATTTCTCTTTTTTACAACAGCTAAATTGATAGAGGAGCAGTCAATATGGACACAGTAGTTAGGCCTCATGCACGCGGATGATTAGGAGTTCCTGTGTGCTGAAATGTGAGATCTCCGGCCCTGGGGGAGCCTCACATGCCACAGACAGCTGCAGACACATGTGAATAGCTGTACAGGGTTGTGCTCAGGTAAAACGCCAGTGGCTTCTGCATCAAGTTTTATCCATGTCTTGGTGGGCCTACGCCAAGTGTGTGGGCAGGGTCAACTGTGCCCATGCAAGTGGGTTTACCTCTCACGCAGACAGAGCATGCTCATCAATGCTCGGGGCAAGGCAGAGACTGCCGTCATGTGAAAAATCTAACAGTTCCCCAACTTAAAGATGACCCTTCACCTTGTGCAGTAATAAACATACAGCGTTCCTCTGAAAAGCGATTTGTCCCATGTACACACTGTAACTTGTATGTTTGCATTAGGAGGGACGTGCAGAGCCCATAGCTCCCAACTGGCTCTGATTTCGAGGGACGGTCCCTGATTTGGAGCAATGTCCCTCTGTCCCTCATTCCTCCTCATTTGTCCCTCATTTTGGTCTGATCTATATAGATGTATATAAAATGCACTTTTTATCTATCACAAAGTGTTTTCTAGAGCTAAACCTCTCATCCAATTTCTAAATTGCTGCATTTGTAAATTCCAAAAGCCAAATATAAAAGAATAGTAATGGTAAAAAAAAGCACTTGTGGGTTTAACCAATCTTGTTATTTTTTTGTACAATTCTACTTTAAGGGGGTGTGTCCTATACCTGCATACTTTTGACAATAGGTGTCCCTCATTCCCATCTCAAAAAGTTGGGAGGTATGGCAGAGCCTGTGCCCACTTCACCAATCCAGTGTACCTCTGTTACCTCACTCCCAGTAACAGAATGGGGTCCCACTGAGCACATAGCGCAGACCTCATGCGTGCTTTCACTTAACTCTTTCTTTCTCGTACCTCGTGACCAGGCCACAGATCTCCATAATGTGGGTTCAGATCCAGTTGCTATTGGATACCGCCTGCTAGGGAGGAAGCCAGAACATCAACCCCCTCGCTACCAGAGCACCTGCCACCTTTACCAGGTACCATGCTTAACAACTGGTTGATTGCAGCTTGTTCCTTTACTTGGTTACCCATAGCAACTACACTCCTCTACTTGTCTTGCCAAGTTAACCGTTCATAGCATGTTTCTTCATACCCTGTTGTGTTTTACAGACCCAGGTTCTTTTGGAATACTGTAGCTGCTGACTTTTAATAATAGGACACCTACCTGTCCAGAGTTCCCTGCGATGTTGGCACCCCAGCAGATTTTCAGATCGGCTGTCGGGTGCTGCCACCACCATTTCTGGTAAGGGAAGGTGGCAGTGAAGCCTTTCTACTTTACAGCCGTTTCGCTACTGCACATGCGTGAAGCATGCTGCACTTTCTAATCTGCCTGGCGGCAGAGGAAGGAGGAGGGGACCTAACTTCCGAGGGATGGTGCCGTCTCCAGAAGTGGGGATATTATAAAATGGACATGCAAACAGTATATATACCTACACCCTATAATGTTTTCTATTTCTCTCCATTAAAATTTAATAATAATTTGTATCAGGAAAGCAGAATGTTGCAATATTCATTTCTGCATTGCAAAATGTTTCTGCTCCTCAGCAGAGGTGTCCAAATTGCATATGATCACGTATGTTATCTCGCTGTAAAGCATAGATGACCCAATAGTGGGTACCATTTTTTTGTAATAAAAGGTTTTGTATTGTTATCACATTGTTTTTTCCTCCTACACATTAGTGTGGCTTCCTACCCACACTCTGACTGCTACGGAGAGATTTCCAGTTCTGGGGAATGAATCATAGAAAGGTACCCATGGCTTTAGAGTGAAACTTGGTATGATTCAAGTATTCGGATGACTGAAGAGTTTGTGTTTTTCTAGTTTGTTAAATTACAGAACATTCCTCTAATCCAGATCTCACTTGAAAGTTTCAGAGAACTGATATAAACTTTGAACAAGTGCAAAAAATCTGAGATACTGAGCCACAGACACTGCAGACAGAAGACACAAAAACAATTGTTTTTTTAATTGTTTGATAATGGCAATCTGTAACAGAAGGTACAATGCAGGACATTTATAAAGAGCCTGTACGAAAATGATTGGACTTTAACTGTCATTTTCTAGTATAGTATATTATGTGGAAAAAATAAATAAAAATCCATGATCAGTTGCCAGAGACTGCTAAAACTATGCAGATAGGCATTGTCTCTGCATGTCTCACCAAGTCCATTGCTGTGCTCTGATGTATCCCAGCTTAGTGGTTAGCACTTATGTCTTGCAGCACTAGGGACCTTTGTTTGAATCCCAACCATGACACTACCTGCATTAGAGTTTGCATGTTCTTCCTATGTTTGCGTGGCTTTGGGTACTCCAGTTTCCTTCCAAAGTTGTGCAGGCAGGTCAATTAACTACTAAATTGGCCCTACTATGCGTATATATGTGTGGTTATTACCACAGACAGCCATCACATACTTCCGAATGCTGAACAGACTATTCTGTGGGACATTTACACAGGAGGACTTTGATGGCACCTGGCAGGTGATGAGGGAGAGGATGTTCACTGAAGACTGTTGCAGACTGGCCCACAGTCTGCTCAGAGACTATAATCTTATGGACTTTAAAGAGGAAGAGGAGGTCTCTACAGACTTCCCCACATTCCCTTGTTTGTCTTTGTCCTTTCAATAAAGCTTGGGGCCTGTGGACTCTTTCCCTCCTCCCTATCCCCCATCACACCCCTGTTTTTGGGTTAAGCCTAAATATACAAATGTTGCATTCAGGTTTTCTGTGATCAGTTAGGAGTCTTCCCTCCTCTGTTTATGTTGAATGTTCCATGTTTTCCATGCGTCACTCCTAGCCCCTACATGTGCAGGCTAAGTGCCTCTGACATTATTGTATGTTTCAATGTTATATCTGCAATAAGAATTATTGAACCAGAACTGTTTTTGAATCGTTGCGTGGTTTGTTTTATTTGTGGTGCCATGTAGGATGTGTGGGACAGGGGTCTAACTTCGGTGGTATAATGCGATGCATAAAGTGAAAAAAAAAGTAAAATATTCCTTTAAATATGGTACCTGGGGGGTGTCTAAAGTATACCTGTGAAGTGACATGTGTTTCCCGTGTGTAGAACTGTCCCTGCACAAAATGACATTTGTAAAGGAAAAAAAGAAGCCATTTAAAACTGCTTGCGGCTTTAATGTCATGTCTTGTCCAGGCAATATGGATGAAAATCTTTGAGAAAAATGGCATGGCTACCCCATCCCCCCCCCCTACCCCAGCCTATTACCAGCCCCTTTGGGTTAAGGGGAACCCTGCACCCAAAATAAAACCCTATACCTAAAACCCTATATACTCTGAACCACAGTATACAGGCGGTGCAAACAAGAGAGGGACTGTAGGTATATACTGTATGTATGTATGTATGTATGTATGTATGTATGTATGGACTGTTGGTGTATACTGTGCTGTGCTGGAGGCACACAAAACACACTAACTCCTGCAGATGGCTGTCTTAGGTGACAACAGGGCAGATACAGTGTAAGATGGTTTAGTGTGCTACTGCTGTGCTATACTCACACAGCACCCACACACACACTAACTCCTGCAGATGGCTGGATTGGTAGAGAACAGCACTGAGAAGAACACACTATCCCTGCCTATTTTTCCTCTATCCCTACACTTTCCCCACAAGCAAAGGCTGAGAAAGGCTGAGAAGAATACACTATCCCTGCCTATTTTTCCTCTTTCCCTACACTTTCCCCACACAGAAATGATTCACATATAGTGTGTACATGTACAGTACACTGTCACTGTTCCTCAAGCCGGAACACACTATACGCGGCGGCCTTATATAGTGTGGGGCGTGTACTAAACCCCCTGAGCTATAATTGGCCACAGGCATCCTGCCTGTGGCCAATTATTGCTCTCCTCGCCACTGGCTCTATGATTTGCCACAGTGCATGCTTGGCCAATCATCAGCCAGCAATGCACTATGACTGGCGCAGTGCATTGTGGACCGTTCGCATCACACGAATTTGATGCGAACGGCCCTCAGAGTTCTGCCCTCGACGAGCGGACAAACGGCCGATTTTCGATTCGAACATGGGATCAAATCGAACACCGGGCCCATCCCTATTCATGAACTATGTTGCAGTACAGGGTGGAATGTACCCCAATAGAGTCTCTTGTTTTTTTAAATATATTCTATATAAAATAACGTTTTTTTTTTTTTAACAAAAATTGTGTATGTCGTATGTGAAGTAGGGAGTTTAGATTGTATGCTCCTTGAGGGTAGGAACTGATGGGAATGATCAATATGTAAAGCCCTGCATGAGTTGTTGGTGCTATATAAATACCTGTATAAATCATAAATGAGGTAACATTTCCCCAAACCAGGTCTACTGGTCCTCAAGTTATCCAGTTATAAGCATCCCTCTAGTCACATTGCTCTGATCAATATCATTCACCTAATGTTGGTGCTTACCTAAAGACTGGTCGGCACTTATGCAAGCCATATACTGCTTGCATTTTGTCTGGTTCCAAATTAATTGGACGAAATTTGCTTTGTGGGTGACTCTGTCGGCACCTTTCTGCCTGACTACCTTCAGTTGAAAAAAGTGAAGAAGCAAGGCAGAAAACCATCTTCCAAACAGCAGCTGCATCCATTTAACTGAAGTCCTGTTCAAGGGTTCTGACAGCCACAGCGGGAGATTCCTCTGCTGTATACTGTGGCTGGAAAAAAATCACATAGATTTTTTGTGGTGTGGGGGGGGGGGGGTCAGCCCACAGACTCAGATTGGCTATGAGTAAGACCCACTGAGGGTCGATAGGTGTGAGCCTGGAGGACTGTTGTATTTCCTCAAGTAAATAGGAGTATCGCAAGAGCTACAGTGGGTGCTATATATTCATTCATTCAGCCTGCAGGCTGAAATAAAAAAGTATATTTGTGTATGGCCAGCCTTAGGGCAATCCCACTTCCTACATTTTTACTCTTGGTTTATACCATTATAATGATAATTATTATTTGTATTTTGCCCACAAATAGCTGATGAAGGAGCGAATTGTGCATGCTCCGAAACGCGTTACCGCCCCCTTGACGTCAACTCCGATCTATACGTTCCAGCGTGGTTGCGCAAGTCCATCGGCCATCTTGCTTCCTCGCTTCTCCCTCTCCTGTCACAGCTGCGGGTCAGCTCTCCCTCCCCCTAGAGGGGTCTACAGGATGCCTATTATGCTGACTGATATGCTCATTTGATCTACTACATTGTAAGTGTTTTTAACCACTTTTTATGAATAAATACTCTTATTACTGTACTTAGAACCGCCTTCAGTTTTTTCCTTTAGTGCCCACAAGTTTCAGCCTATCAATCTGAGGCCTTCAAACAACTACATGTTTAACTTTGGAACAAGAAGTGAGGAGAAATCTCACCAGATGGAACCACTGTCAAAGAGTGGGTTCCCTGATACATACCTTGTGTCATCTTGCTGTCTTAATAGCATCATGGGCCCCTGGGCAAAGTAATGCTCTGGGGCCCCTACAATGGAGACAGCTCAGGTAAACAGACATCAAGTAGGTAGGATGCAGACAAGTGGAGCTTCCCATTTGGGTGGAGCTCGGAATTAACTACATGAACAAACATTCTGTACCACAATGAAACAGTGGGAAAATACTACATACATAAAGTAACAAAGCTGTACTGTGCATATAATATATCTACTAGATTGATGCCTCCCCAGCACTCTGATACCTCTACACCGAAGATATTCCCCAAGCACTCTGACCCCTCTACCTAGATACCCCCCCCAGCACTGTTACCATATACCATAAGATACCCCTTGTATTGTGACCCCACTCCATCCCTGATACCCCCTACACTGTGGCCTCTCTAAATTCCCGATACCTCTAGCACTATAGCCACCCAAGCTACCCCAGGCATTGCTACCCCCTATACATCCCAGATCCCCCCTCAGCATTGTTTTTCCCCCATACACCCTTGATATCCCCAGCACCATTATTCCATCCATGTAGTACCCCCTTTTCCATTGGAGATACAGTGCATGTAAACTGTCCACCTGCAGCACTGGACTCACCTATACCATTTAAGCAGGCAGAAGGAGGGGCGGAGGAGGGAGCATCCCTCCGGGCATTTCAAGTCCTTCGGTGCAAACAGTGCTGGACAGCTGGGCTCACCATCAGGCCTTCAGAAGAAAACCATCAGGCCTTCAGGAAAAAAAATCAAGACCTACCTCTTCTAAGATGCTTGACAACAAAGCACGAATACAGAGCCTTGAGGCGATTCAGTTTGCATGGTAGCGCTATACAAATTATTCATTCATTCATTCACCATGACACCATCCACAATGCTACTTCCGCAGGTGGGCTCTCCCTGCTGCCGACTCAGCAGCTCCCACTCCAGCTCCTATCCCGCAGCCTTCGAGTCCCGAGCATTCAAACTGCATGGGGTGGGGTCAGAGCATCACTGGTGCTCTGGCCCTGCCCCTCCCTGCTGGCTGTGAAATAATAGGCATCGTTCTGCACAGCGCACCACTTCCAGCCTGCCTCCTCTGTGTATCCATCACGCTCAGTGCCATCATGGGGCCCCCAATTTTGGGACAGCGTGGGCTCAAGGACCAGCTGCTTTGGGGAAAGTGCAGGGCCCCCCATGCAGCTGGGGCCCCTGGACAGTGCCCAGGTGTGCCCACTCATTAAGACAGCCCTGCCTTGTGTGATTGTCCGCACCTGAAAAACTTCTGGAACAAGACATTCACTCATTTCTGAGGTCACAGGGTGCTTGACCAAACCCAACACTGCACTGGCATTGATCAGTATAGGAGTAGATGGCTTTCCAACATAGTACAGGTCCATGGTCATCCACATTCTAGTCACTGCTAGATTGCTAATACTTAGAAAGTGGAGAGGCTCCTTGGTTCCCAATATTTCAGATGTTAGGTCTCAGATGAACCTTACGGCCACCTACAAGCAATGCTTAGCTCTCCAATTTGGAAGGCTGAGCCAATTCCATGGAGTTTGGGATCACTGGATTGTAGCGCAGGCCCCAAACCTGAACAAATATATACTAGTTTAATTGACAATGCTTAGGCATCTCCAGGTTTACTGCTCGAAGCTTTGCATTTATATCCCAAGCTACTAGTCCCACGAGACTACGCATTTCTGGGCCAGGTGTCTGAGCTATTATCCTGAACTTGAATTTACATGGTTAACATCTACACCTCACTATGTACTTTGAGTATTTTACACCCATCTGTCTACATATGTTTTAATTGATACTCCTATGCATGACAAGCGATTATGCAGTCACTTTGCATTTTACTGTTTGTCCTATGCTACAATGTTGCAATATTCAACCTACTTTGTATTGTTTGAAAATGACAATATTAGGTTTGAAAACCTGGCAGACTTTCTAGCCCTTCCCCGCTGTATACAAAAACAACAAAAATGCTTAGGCTATAGTTGCTTTTTTTTTTTTGCATACAAAAGTTTTTTAAGGAAGATCAAAAAAAAGTGGCACAAAGCAAATGTAATCATCGTAATTGTAATCCCTTTGCTCATACTGACTAGAGACAATGTTATCCTCCACCAAGTTTCTTTCCCCCCCCCCCCCCCACCCCCCCCCCCCCCCCCCCCCCCAATACCTTCTCTTCATGCAATCTATTGTACAACATTATTTTATTGCATGTAGCTATAATTGGGTTTTAATACTGTGTGGTGCAAGAAAAGTAATTTATTGTTATGATTTAAAAAATATATATTTGTTTCAGTTTCTATCAGTTCTGTTCATTCTTTACTTGAGGCTTGTTACGCCTTCCGTAGTGTTTCCATTCCACACCCAGGATTTCACCTCTACTCTAATCAGTACACAAAGAGGAAGCTGTTTCCAGACATACAACCAGCTTGTTCCAATATACCTAACAGTGTACATTATAAATAGAGACACAATTTTCTTTGTAGAAAGGAGAACGTGGACATGGAAAATTAAAGACGAACACCATCTTTTACATCATGTTACACCAGTATTTACTGGTTTACAAACGGTTTTTATTATAGGTAAGGCATAGTACAAGATTTTGACAGTAGTGGGAGATGTTACACCAGTATTTAGAATGTACCTTGTAACATGGTGCCTTACAGACACCTTCCTATCACAGAACCTCCCCTCCATAGAGCGGGACTCCACCCTCACAGCCACGTCATTCATTCAAAAGGGATCTCCCACCATGGTTGATGGACTTGTAGTTCTTAAAGTGGAAGTAAACCCTCCTATCGTTTTCAGCTAAGGAAGCTGCCATCTTTGCCTCTGTTTAATCTTCAACTGCCACGGTGCTGCACATGTGATCCGTTATGACACCAGCCATTGGATGGTTTGATCGGTTGAGAGCACAGACAATGTGCAGTTAGCATTCACGGCATGCCTTTTTTTTTTTAAAACTGTTAAAATCGATGGGTTTACTTCCGCTTTAACAGAATACAAGTGCACTGATTACAGAAGCTGCAGACCATTGACACTTCCTTCATCTCTCCAACTCAAACCTGTAGCTTGGTACAGACTAAATCTGGCCATGTGTGGTTCATTTTTTTTCTTTATGTTCAGCCAGTAAGCTGAATGAAAAAAAATGAGCAGATTCCTCCATCCACGCAAGCGAGGTGGCTGGAGGAACCTTCCTCTGTGGGACATTGTATTCTGGCAGCGGGGACTCTCAGCTGTCAGAATGCACTAATCAGCAGCTTCAAGTGCTGATCGATAAAGGTTTTCCAGCTTGTCTGCTCGCTAGAAGTCAATCTAACAATCAACTGCTGTTGAATGGGAACAGCTACAAATGGATTGTATTTTGGCCAGTCCGTGCTGAGCTGGCCAAATTTCGATCCATCTATAGCTAGCTTTATAGCTGGAGGAAGAGTCTCCAGGAGCATGGCATTGCACCATTGATCGTGGATACAATACTGGATACAATACTGATGCTCCTGTGAAAAAAATAATTCCTTCAAAAATATGTGCATTTATAATTTTTTTTAAAGGTGGACTTAGCCTTCAATCATGTGAGCTCCGGAAGATTTCACCTCCTCCATGACCAGGCCATTTTTTGCTACTCAGCACTGCGCTTATTTAACTGGTAATTGCATGGTCAGGCAACACTGTACCCACACAAAATTTATATACATTTATTTTTATTTTATTTTTTTTTACACAAATAGAGCTTAATTTTAGTGGTCTTTGATCATCACTGGGTCTTTTGTGATACGAACGAAAGACCAAAAATTTTTTATTATATATTTATTTTTACTGTCCAATAAAAAAATAAAAATTCTGTTACATGTATTTTTTTTACTAATGGCGGTGATCAGCAACTTATAATGAGACTGCCATAGTGTGGTGGGGCAATCTGACGCTAACTGATGCTGGGGGTTATTGACTGCCACTGACATCACCAGTGACACTAATACAGTGATAATACTATACACTGTCATTGTACACTGGCTGGGAAGGGGTTAACATCTACGGCGATCAAAGGCTTAACTGTGTGCCTACCAATGTGTAATGTCTGTACTATGTGCTACTTTTTCTACTAGATCTCTTAGTTTCTCATCCCGGCAAAAACTGTTCATCAAAAACAGAGCTCTGGGCTGTTATTGTTGTTTCAGTTGATTAGCAGGTCCCAGCCGTGAATCATTGACCAGAACTTGCTGACAGGCTCCTGTTGTGTCACCTTGAGGTCAATCTCCCTCCTAATCAGTTATAAAGTATTCCTATACTGGTAATGTGTAAATAAAAAGGAGATCCTAAAGTTATATGACTTGCCAGCAAGAACACATACCAGAGGATGAAATGCCACTAGACATGAGTAATACACTTACATTTAGGTCCAAATATTTTCAGACACAAGCACAATTTTAGATTTTTTTCAGGTATTTACCAAAACATATTTAAAGCTATAGTTATATAATGAATATGGGCTGAAAGTGAACACTCTCAGGTTTAATTTGAGGGTATGTACATCCAAATTGGAGGAAGAGTTTAGGAATTGCAGCTCTTAAGAATAGCTATCTCCCCCTTTTTCAAGGGTCCAAAAGTAATTGGACAATTGAATCAAAAGCTGTTTCATGGCCAGGTGTGGGCTATTCCTTCATTATTTCTACATCAATTAAGCAGGTAAAAGGTCTGAAGTTGATTCTAAGGGCTCTTTCACACGGGGCGGATCAGTGCAGATCCGCCCCGTGGATATCCGCTTGCTCAGCGGGGATCGCCAGAGCGATCTCCGCTGAGCAGGAAGATGACAGGTCCGTCTCTGCACTCCGTGCAGGGACGGACCTGTGACAGCGCCGCTCTCCCCTATGGGGGTTTGGGTGACAATGGACTGTAGAGTCCATCGTCATCCGATCCGCTCTGCAGACGGATGGAAAAATAGGGTTTTCCTCCGTCTGCAGAAACGGACCATGGCGGGCACAGACGAGTTCGGGTGTCAGCAGATGCTCATCCCATAGGGATACATGTATGTCCGTTTTTCATCCGAAAACGGATGGATGAAAAAACGGACATACGGACCGTCCGTGTGAAAGAGCCCTAAGTGTGGAATCTATTTCTGTGAACCTACGTCATGAGTTCAAAGGAGTTGTCCATGCAAGTGAAACAGGCAATTGTAAGGCTTCAAAAACAAAACAAATCCATCAGAGAGATAGCAGCAACATTAGGAGGAGTGGCCAAATCAACAGTTTGGTACATTCTGAGGAAAGAAGAACACACTGGTGAGCTCAGCAACATAAAAAGGCTTGAATGTCCACAGAAGACATTAGGAGTGGATGACCACAGGATCCTCCCTATGGTAAAGAAAAACCCATTCACAACATCCAGACAAGTGAAGGGCACTATTCAGGAGGTGGGCGTATCATAGCCAAAGTCTACAATTAAAGAGAAGACTTCATGAGAGCAAATACAGAAGGTCCAAATCATTTGGTTCAAATCAAGCCTGAAGAATATAGATATAATAGAAAACCCAGGTTAGACTTTGCCAAAAGACATCTAAAAAAAACCAGACCAGTTCTGGAAAAGCATTCTTTGGACGGATGAAACTAAGATTAATCTGTACCAGAACGACGGGAAGAAAAAAAGTGTGGCGAAGGCACACAGCTCATGACCCAAAGCACACAATGTCATCTGTAAAACATGGTGGAGGTTGTGTGATGGAATGGGCATGCATGGCTTCCAGTGGCACTGGGTCATTGGTGTTTATTGAGGATGTGACAGAAGCAACTGGGAGAATTTGCAGCTATTAGAGATATACTGTCAGCCCAGATTCAGCCAAATGCAGCAAAGTTGATAGGACAACGTTTCACAGTACAAGTGGATAAGGATCCAAAACACACTGAAAAAGCAACCCAGGAGCTTTTGACGGAAAATAAGTGGAATATTCTGCAATAGCCAAGTCAATCACCCGATCTCAACCCAATTGAGCGTTCAGTTCACTTGATGATGGCAAAACTAAAGGCAGAAAGACCCACAAACAAAGAACAACTGAAGACAGCTGCAGTTAGAGCCTGGCAAAGCACCAGAAAGGAAGAAACCCAGTCTTTGGTAATGTCCATGAGTTCCAAACTGCAGGAAGTCATGGCCAATAAAGGATTCTCAACAAAATATTAAAAATGAACATTTTATTTATGATTATATTAATTTGTTCAATTACATTTGAGCCACTGAAAATGGGGGGGGGGGGGGGGATGATTATATATATATATATATATATATATATATATATATATATATATATATATATAAAAATGGTCACAGTTCCTAAAATTTGTACTTGATAGTTCAACCCCTCAAATTAAAGCTGCAAGTCTGCACTTCAAATTAATTTGGATTGTTTTGTTTTAATTTTATTCTGGTCAAGGCCAAAAGTATTAAAATTGTGCCTGTGTCCAAAAATATATGAATGTAACTGAACATACTTCAGTTAAGTTCATCAACCATAGTCATTCCGCACCATTCTGGTTTCTGAGTTTCGGGGGCCTGTTCACATCTCTGTATTTGTCTGCAGTGTATCTCCAAAGAGACAAAAACAGCACCTGCACTATTTTTTAGCACTGGCTATGTTAGGCTACTTTCACACTGGGGCCTTGAGCGCGCTGGCGGTAAAGCGCCGCTATATTTAGCGTCGTTTTAGCGGCGCTATTCGGCTGCTAGCAGGGCAGTTTTAACCCCTGCTAGCGGCCGAAAAAGGGTTAAAACCGCCCGCAAAGCGCCGCTTTGCAGGCGGGTTTGGAGCGCTCCCCCATTTTTTTCAATGGGAAGGGGTGCTTTAGGAGCAGTAAATACACCGCTCCTACAGCGCTCCAAAGATGCGGCTTGCAGGACTTTTTTAAACGTCCTGCAAGCGCACCGCTCCAGTGTGAAAGCCCTCAGGGCTTTCACATTGGAGTGAATTCAGCGGCTCTTTTAGTGCCTCAGTGTGAAAGGGGCCTTATAGTGGCCTATAGAACGAATGTCAGCTTTCATGTGAGGCTTTTCACATAGGTCATTTGGTTCCTGCCAGATTTAATTTAAAGTGCATTTTGTTCTGCACTCATGTTACCCGTTTTCAGCCGGATCAATGCTGCATCCCCCGAGGTATGAGTATGAGATGATTTATTTATTTTATATACCCCATACTTCTCTTTTAAAGCTGAACTACAGAGAAAATTCAAAACTACCCTGGCAGTGGGGCAGTGGCAGTGGGGTTCCCTCTGCATGGCAAGGGTTAAATGGTTGTTTTTGTCTAGGGTACCATTTTTTTTTCTTTTTATTGCATTTTAGTGTAAACATGAGATCTGAGGTCTTTTTGACCCCAGATCTCATATTTAGGAGGTCCCGTCATGCTTTTTTTTTCTATTACAAGGGATGTTTACATTCCTTGTAATAGGAATAAAAGTGACACGATAATTTTTTAAAGGTAAAATAAATAAGAAAAAAAAGAAACCATTTTTAAACGCGCCCTGTCCTGCCGAGGCGAAGCAAACGCATACGTGAGTAGCGCCCGCATATGAAAACGGTGTTCAAACCACACATGTGAGGTATCGCCGCGATCGGTAGAGTGAGAGCAATAATTCTCGCCCTAGATCTCCTCTGTAGCTCAAAACATGCAACCTGTAGAATTTTTTAAACGTTGCCTATGGAGATTTTTAAGGGTAAAAGTTTGTCGCCATTCCACGAGCGGGTGCAATTTTAAAGCGTGACATGTTGGGTATCAATTTACTCGGCGTAACATTATCTTTCACAATATAAAAAAAAAAATGGGGCTAACTCTACTGTTATCTTATTTAATTCAAAAATGTGTATTTTTTCCTGACCGCTGTGCAAATACGGTGTGACAGAAAGTATTGCAACGACCACCATTTTATTCTCTAGAGTGTTAGAAAAAAAAAATGGATAATGTTTGGGGGTTCTAAGTAATTTTCTAGCAAAAACAAAAACAGTTTTTAAACTTGTAAACAACAAATCTCAAAAAGAGGCTCGGTCCTTAAGTGGTTAATAAAACTTCTTTGAAAAGGTAAGGTACCCTAGGCAAAAGCGAGCATTTATACAATTACAGTGAAGGGGGGGGGGGGGGCTTGGATCGGCACCCAACTGCAAGGATAGTTTTGAATTTTATGTGCAGCCAAAGCTCAGAAAAAACGCCGCCCCGGACGCACACTCTCTACACCCAGAGTCAATCAAAGGCTCTATTCCCATGTAACCACTCAGATGTGTGGATTACACACAAACAGCAGCAGCGGCAGCCATTGATTGGTACAGAGTACATATCTGACAGCTGCAGCTGTTTGCACACAGTATGTGTAGGCAGCATTTACAACCTCCAGAAAGATTCTACCGATTGCCAGTGTCCACCTTTGGCTGCAGCTGTGCGGCCGTGTGAATGTAGCCTTACAGTAAGCTTAAGACATCTGATCCCCATACCTGCTACCTGTGTCAGTGGATCTGAAAGTATTGAAACCAAGGGGGTCAACATAACAACACATCAAATGAAAGCTTCAAAAACACAGGTTAGAAATGGCAGCTTACCAATTTCTATAAATATAGGTTTCTTTTAAAGAAATGGCCACTAAAGAGAGAGAAAAATCTGAAATATGCTTTGCATTCTTTCAAGTATATTTCTGTGTAATTTACTTAGATGTTTTTCTTGTGTTTAGGAATTTGCTGGCCTAGAGAGCTTAGTCGTGATGATGCATATTATCGTCACTATAAGAATATTTTCATCACTATGGGGATGCACTAAGTAACATAGTGGGGTTGCTTTACTAAAGGCAAATAGACTGTGCACTCTGCAAGAGCAGTTGTTCCAGAGCTTAGTAAATGAGCAGAAGCTTTGCCCACTTCCATCATTCAGTCATGTTCAAGCAAAAATGCTGTTTTTTTTATTTTCCTTGCACGTGATTGGGTATTCTTTGCAAAGTGAATCTTCACCTCGTTCACTAAGCTCTGGAGCAACTGCACTTGCAGAGTGCACACTCTGTTTGCCTTTAGTAAATCAACCCCACTGTAGCTTGAAAAATCAGATAGTATGTAATCACATTTGTGCTTAACTACACAATCCACAGCACCATGTTATAGAACTAAAAGAAAAAAAAACACAGCAATCCTGGACCCAGTAACACTACTCTGATATCCCCTATCCTGGCTTCTCTAAACGGCATAGCACAATGGTTTACATAACCCCTGAGAACAAGAAATCAGGGCTTGGGAATCATATAGGAATATACAATCATATAAGAGTCCCTCGCTGGCACTCCTGGCCCCTCCCTCCTGTCAAGTGCCCCCACAGCAAATAGCTTGCTATGGGGGCACCCAGGCCGAGCTGCAGCTCATTGTGTCCATTTGGACACAGAGCTGTGGTTCGGCCCCGCCCCCTCTTTCTCCTCATTAGCTAACTGACTTTGATTGACAGCAGTGGGAACCAATGGCACCACTGCTGTGTCTCCACCAATCAGGAGGGAGTGTACAGATGGCCGAGGCACTCGTGCACATCGCTGGAGGAAGATCAGGCTCAGGTAAGTATTAGGGGGGGCTGCTGCACACAGAAGGCTTTTTATCTTAAAGTGGATGTAAACCTCACATCTACCCAGTGAAGTGAACAGCCTCAGATGATACACCGGGATGAAACAAATCTCCCTACATAGGTTTTACATGTATACATGCTGTCTTCAGCTTTATATACTGTTTAGAAAGTGCACATTCTGCTAGAATTTTCTCTTCCTGTTCCAGCAGGGGGAGGGGAGTCTTGCCATACACTGTTAGGCCTCTTTCACATGGCCGATCCGTTCAGATCCGCCGGTTAGTTTTTCAGCGGACCTGAGCGGATGCTCCATAGAGGTCTATGGAGCGTCGGATGTCAGCGGTGACACGTCCGCTGACATCCGACCCGCTCCGATCCGAAAAAGTGTGAC
This sequence comes from Lithobates sylvaticus, assembly GCA_028564925.1. Classification (NCBI taxonomy): domain Eukaryota; kingdom Metazoa; phylum Chordata; class Amphibia; order Anura; family Ranidae; genus Lithobates; species Lithobates sylvaticus. The sequence continues at coordinate 525,582,292 of CM053029.1, forward strand.
GGAGGTAAAAACAATTTTTCCATCCATCATCGGATCGGATTGGGTGACGACGGACTCTACGGTCCATCGTCACCCGATCTCCCATAAGGGAGAGCGGGGCTCTGACAGGTCTGTCCCTGCGCAGTGTGCAGAGACGGACCTGTCATCTTCCTGCTCAGCGGAGATTGATCCGGCGATCCCCGCTGAGCAAGCGGATATGCACGGGGCGGATCAGCACTGATCAGCCCCGTGTGAAAGAGGCCTAAGACAGCTGATTGGAGGAAAGGCCCTCACCCCCCTCTCCACATAGGGAGAGACTTGCAGAGCTGTGCTGTGAATTAACCAGTTTTTGCTAATCTATTTATAGCACCCTCCCTGACACAAAATTTCAGGCTGGTTTTATCACATGTGTCAGAGAACTTGCCTGAAGTTATCAGGCTGATAACAGTAAAAAGGAGGAGACAGCCACAGGACACAGGGCTTTGAAGAGAGATAAGAAAACACTGCAGATATATGTGCCCAGCTCAAATTTCATGAATCCGGTTTACATCCACTTTAATGCATTAAGATAAAAAACCTTCTGACTACAACCACTTTAAAAGTAAAATGTAAACCCCAAAACTAAAAAAAAGTTATATATTGCAGCTTACCAAACCTTTTTTTTTATTTCACCTTGTAGTCAGGCCAGTAACACACTTGCTGTCTTAGGGTAGCTCCTCTATCTAACTTTTGGACGGCAGCATTGCCTGGAGAGGGTAGTGTTAGATGGACTAGTAGATTTAGATGGACTTTACATAAGTAACTAACAAATATAAGCTGAACTCCAGCTAACACTTTTACAAAAGCAGTACGTTTTCCTTTTGGGACAATGATTTCAATGAAATGAATAAAATCTGACAATTGTGCCCGCCAGGCACTCACATCAGCTCTGGGCACACACTGCGGCACAATGGCTTCTGCTGCTGTCTCAGCCAATGAGGAATGAGAGACCCGGGAGAGGCTTAGCTCTCGTGCACATCGCTGGATAGAGAGGGGGCTTAGATGAGTGTTGGGGGGGGGGGACTGGGGGGACACTGCACACAGAAGGTTTTTTTTATCTTCAAACATAGAATACATGACGGTAAAAAAGCTTGAGCCTTTATAGCCATTAAAAGTTGTGTATGGCTAGCTCTACAATTCCTTAGCATTCTAGTAGGATCACTACCACCAGAATTCCTCCACTCTGCCATCTATTGTAACCATAATGCTCTTACACATTAATCCCGGTGCAGAATCTTGTAAAATGATACAGAGAAGTATTCTACCACTGCCAGAAATTGAAAGTTGAACTTCAAGAATGGTCTTGATTTCATAAATACATTAGTCTAGCTTGGCACAATGCAAGTATGCATATCTCACAAAGATCTCATATATGAGAACTACAGAGTTAGGACCGCAGTATACAGAGGAGCCTTGATGTGGCCACTGCGGCTTCCACATATATTTGTAGGCTGGCTGGTAAGTGTGCTGGGAATTTTTGTTTGTTGTGCTGACCATAGGGAGGGCACTCGATTGGCACCACCACCATTCACAGAATGCCTTGCAATTCTTTAATGAATACAAAGCATTCTCCGATTGCATGAGGTGGAGATGAGGGTAGTGCCATCACAATATCCACCTCAGCCAATCAAGGAATTCCTTATATGCATTGAAAAAAAAATGCAGCATCAAGGTATTCTATGAATGGCAGCACTGCCAAGTGAGCGACCCCCTGTGGTCAATGTGAAGAGGGGAAGCTACTCGGTACTGTACCAGGAAGATTGTGGTTATCAATGTGTCAGCATTACAGTGATTATCAGCTTTCCCAGCAGTCCATCAGGTATAGAATATACCGTACATACATTGTGCCTAGCTAGACCAATGTAATATACAAGAAAGATCATACCTGGAGTTCAGCTCTAAGCTGATACACTAGTATAGTACAATTCATGCCAACACTGATGGACCTAAATTCCATTTTTTACACTAATTATATATATATATATATATATATATATATATATATATATATATATATATATATATATATATATATATATATATATATATATATATATATACACACATACATACATACATACATACATACATACATACATACATACATACATACATACACACACACACCAGGGATCAAAGAGAATGAGATGTTGTGGTAAGATGATGGAGGAACAGCAGTTCCACCCTAGTTGGCATGTGGATGCCTAAATAATATTTATATTACTGATTTTAAACATATACAATTTTATATTTTATCTCGTATATATACACACAAGATAAAATATATATATACACGAGATAAAATTGTATTGTTTATGTTTAAAATCAGTAATATAAATATTATTATTTAGGCATCCACATGCCAACTAGGGTGGAACTGCCGTTCCTCCGTCATCTCACCCCAACATCTCATTCTCTTTGATCCTTGGTACTGTTTACATGTAGGAAACAGAGACTACTTCCCTTGTAGAAGTCCATGCGCATAGTACATAGGACATTGGGAAATATGTTGGCCGCGTGTCTGACAACATTTAAAGAACTCAGGTCTCACTGAAAAGCAGGACATTGGGAAGTTGAAATCTATAACAATACTGAATAAATATCTTTAACTCATTTCACTGTAATGAGTTTACTTTAAATACGTAGACATGTGCCCGCCTCTAGTCATGACTGCTGAGGCACATAGGCCTAGGCATAAAACCAACTATTAACATAAGCACAACTCCTTGGCCCCCCGTATAAGAAACCACACTTACAACTGTTAAGTTGGAAAAGGGGCAAGGCCACAGCTTTATTGAATTTTCCAACACAGAACATGTAAACACTCTAAACCAGTGCCAGTCACAGTTGTACTGTGAACATGCTTCACCATTAACAAGTCAAATTCCAAAAGGGGACCTGTATTTACCATAAGTGCTGGACAGACAGCCTATTTCCAATTTCCCATTAACGGCTTAGCCCATTACAGCAACTTTAAATGCTGGCAAGGTAAAAAAAAACACAGCTAAAGCTGTGACAGACCATCCAAAAAAGGGGGGGGGGGGGGGAGGGTAGACAGCTCTTCTAGCCACGTGCTCTTCAAAAAAGTCCCAGAATTCCCTGGGGACAGTCCTATTGAGTTATTGAGCTCAGGCCCAACCCCATCACCCTGCACTTCCACCAATCCTTTGGCCACTTCTATACCGTATACTCCCAGCTCCTGGCCATGCCTCCATCAGTCAAGGCTCTCTTTCCCTAAAGGGGATCAAGGAGGCCTTCATCCTGCTATCCATTGACATTGGTGATGGGAAAGTCAACAATTTCTTTTACATTTTTTACTTATACAACAAGAGAATCTTCCAATGGGGACACCTTTCCTAATGATAGGTTTCTGGTGTCTCTAGAACAGAAAAAGAAGGACAATCTACTCAACCAGGTGCATAATGCAACGGTTCTCTGACTGGACAAGGTGGAAATGCGGGCATAGATGAGGCACCCTTCCCCACTTCTGGGAGACTGCACTGTGGCACCGTTCCTTGGAAGTTCAGCCCCCCTCCTCCTTCGTCCAACGCCGGGCTAGTTAATAAAGGCTTCATTGCCGGTTTCCCTTTCCAGGAATGGCGGCAGAGGCAGCACCCAGTAATCAATCTGAAAATCGGTTGGGGTACTGACATCACGGGCTCCCTGGACAGGTAAGTGTCCATATATTAAAAGTCAGCAGCTACAGTATTTTTCCCTAGGCGGAACCCCTCTTTAATTGCATTTTAATTGTAACAATAAAATACATTATTATTCTGGCTTGTGACAAAAATCACATTACCCTAGAATGCTGAAATACATTACAGACAATTGAGGTTCTCATCCAATTTCTCAATTTCTGTCTAGATGGGAAATCTATCACGTAAACAGCCACAACTCAGAGCAGATGATCACAGCAGCTGACTTGCACATTATTAGATTAACAATCACAAGTTTCCTTCTGTTCCCTCAGTAGTTATATTTGCACAGTTTAGAAAGTCTACAAACTGTAACAAGTTTTACGTCTAAAGCTAATTGGAGGAAATTGATAGAATAAAGATCTGGTTATCTGTGACTGACGTCTTTTTATGTTACTTACTAGTAAAGACATTACTGAAAGTTATCATATTATAACTGGAAAGAATATTCAGGGGAATTCAATCCCCTGACAACTGACAGTTTTCTGGTGCTTTGATCCTTTAAAATGGCCTGCACCAGATTCCAAAATCCCGTCTGTTTCAGTAACTTTACCGAAATGTTCAGGAGATTCAGGTAGCTCTTAATAGAGCCACTTTTACGAAATGGCGCTATTAATGCACCCAATTCAAATATAGTTCCTCTGGCTGTCTCTGTACGCCAAGTTAGTGTAGGTCTGAATTACCTGCCTCTGTACGCAGTGTAGCACAGTGGCAGATTTGCGGCCGCTACCCTCTCCCTGTCACTGGTTGGTAAGGACCTCTCCCTGTCACTGGTTGGTAAGGACCTCTCCCTGTCACTGGTTGGTAAGGACCTCTCCCTGTCACTGGTTGGTAAGGACCTCTCCGTCACTGGTTGGTAAGGATGTTGTTGTTGGCTTCATAGCAACCATGGATGCTGCAGTGGGTGGAGCCTAATGGGGAAGCTGAGATGGCTAGTTCCCCATCAGGTCTGCTCCCGACTTGTAATTGACAGCCAATAGGGGGCAGAATCTATAGGCAATCTAAAGATCCACCCACTGCCTGCTGTTAATCACTAGGGGAGTGGATCTGAGGCAGAGTTACTCCACATTTGGTGCATGATCCAGATTCAAATGCCTGTCTAAAGAGTGTTAATGAATTCCCCTGATTTTGTAATATCAAAACTATCCCATCAGTTGCAACTGCATCTGAGAATGTACCAGACTATACAGTACTTTGCAGTAGACACACGTAATGAGTTTCTACACCCACAACAGTAAAATCAGTCTGTATTTGCAGTAAAGAATGCTTCTTATACTCTCTGTGGAACCTAAGGGGTTAATCCTGCACATTGTGTGAAAAGGCTGTTTGATCCAGTCTTCTCTGATCATCCCCTTCTTCCACCGTCCCCGCGTCTTGGGGCACTCTGCATATGCTCAGTTTGGTGCGCATTACTAGAGAGAGTTTTTTTTTTTCTTGGGTGGGTGCATGTGATCGGTACAGGGCCAATTAGCACTGTCCAGACAGAGGGTCAGGGGTCTTGCAGCCTCATAGGACAATCAGGGGAGAATGAAAACTCCTTGTTACAAGCTTTAACCAGACACTGATAGAAGTCACAATACTGCAACAGTGCCTTGAAAAATGATTCATACCCCTTGAAATTTTCCAAATTTTTTCAAGTTACAACCAAAAATGTAAATGTATTTCATTAGGATTTTATGTGATAGACCAATGCAAGTGGTACATAAAATTGTAAAGTAGAAGGAAAATGATAAATGGTTTTCAATATATTTTACAAATAAATATGTGAAAAGTGTGGCATGCATTTGTATTCTGCCCCCGAGTCAATACTTTGTGGAACCACCTTTTGCTGCAATTACAGCTGTAAGTCTTTTTGGGGATGTCTCTACCAGCTTTGCACATCTAGAGTGCCATTTTTGCCCATTCTTCTTTGCAAAATAGCTCAATCTCTGTCAGATCGCATGAAGAGCATCTGTGAACAGCAATTTTCAAGTCTTGACACAGATTCTCAATTGGATTTAGGTCTGGACTTTGACTGGGCCATTCTAAAACATCAATATGCTTTGATTTAAAACATTCCATTGTAGCTCTGGCTGTGTGTTTAGGGTCGGTGTCCTGCTGGAAGATGAACCTCCGCCCCAGTCTTAAGTCTTTTGTAGACTCTAACAGGTTTTCTTCTAAAATTGCCCTGTATTTAGCTCCATCGATCTTCCCATTCAACTCTGACCGGCTTCCCTGTCCCTTCTGAAGAAAAGTATCCCCACAACATGATGCTTCCACCACCGTGTTTTCCAGTTTTCCACCACACATAGCGTTTTGCTTGTAGCACTTACCCCCAAAGGAGCGTCTGGTATATGATTGGGCTTACCGTTCCCTTACTGTTCCACCATATCCGTTATAGGGGTCCCATTAAAGACTTCTTTTCACAGATTTTAGCTCCGACACATAGTCTCTTTTATTTACCAATGCTTTATTTAAGAAAGACACATGCAATAGAGGGATGAAGGGTTTAGGGGAATTCAGGTACCTTTGAATTGCAGATCAGAAATACTTTCTTTGATCCAGAGAACAACAGCTCCACAACTGGATTCAGCAACCACCGGATAGGCCTCTCTCACTGACCTACCAGCCGAAGCGATGCTCGGTCATAGTCTCTGCCACAGACTTTAAGATTCAGTAGAACTGTCACACAATCCTCTGCCACAGGATTGGGTAATTAGCGACTTTTTGCAATGTCAAGGCTTGATCACATAGTACCAGTTCCCTTCTTCCGAACCTACGGTACTGTGTGGTAGGTGGCCCGGGATACATCCCCCAACTGAGTATCCAGGCTCTTCTAGAGGCACTGGCCTTGTGTGGCCCTCTCCTGAAAAGTCCTCCCCTGGATCCTCCAGTCGCTCGACTTCTTCCTGCAGGCAAGACAGCACAGGACCATCCCTGGATCGGTAGGCCCCAAGACTTTTGGGCCTACCTTCAGTAACGACACCTCGGGCCAGCCGGCCCCGAGACAATTTAGCGGTAGCAACACACCTTAGGCCAGGAGGGCCATCAGGTCAGAACTCCTCCCTGTCACGGGGTCTGTCCCTTAAGTACCCCCTCTCAAGAAGCACAGCAGGCAGACCACACCCACTGACTGTTTCCGGGAAAAGAGGCACTCAATACACCCAGCTTGTTGCAATTTCCAACCTTGGCCGAAATAATAAGGTGCCATCCTTAGACCAAGGGGAAAACCACACAACCAGCCAAGCTGAAACAGAACCAGAATTTACAATAATGGCAGTCTGAGCTAAACTGCAGCTTCAGACAAACTACATTTTTATTTATAGCGTCTGTATTGAAAATACCAGCGCTACATGCTTTTAGGCCAAAGAGTTCAATTTGTGACTCATCTGACCAGAGCACCTTCTTCCACATGTTTTCTGTGTCCCCCACATTGCTTCTCGCAAACTGCAAATGGGACTTTATATGGCTTTCTTTCAACAATGGCTTTCTTCTTGCCACGCTTCCAATAAAGGCCAGATTTGTGGAGAGCACGACTAATAGTTGTCCTGTGGACAGATTCTCCCACCTGAGCTGTGGATCTCTGCAGCTCCTCCAGAGTGACCACGGGCCTCTTGGCTGCTTCTCTTATTAATGCTCTCCTTGTCCAGCCTGTCAGTTTAGGTGGACAGCTATGTCTTGGTAGGTTTGCAGTTGTGCCATACTCTTTCCATTTTCGAATGATGAATTGAACAGTGCTCCATGAGATGTTCAAAGCTTGGGATATTTTTTATACCCCAACCCTGCTTTAAAACTTCTCCACAACTTTATCCCTGACCTGTCTGGTGTGTTCCTTGGCCTTCATGATGCTGTTTGTTCACTAAGGTTCTCTAACAAACCTATGAGGTCTTCACAGAACAGCACAGGTGGACTCCAATTAGGTGACTTTTGAAGGCAATAGGTTCCACTAGATTTTAGTTGGGGGTATCAGAGTAAAAGGGGGCTGAATACAAATGCATGCCACACTTTTCAGATATTTATTAGTAAACAATTTGTAAAACCATTTATCATTTTCCTTCTAGTTCACAATTATGTGCCACTTTGTGTTGGTCTATCGCATAAAATCGCAATAAAATTCATTTATGTCTTTGGTTGTAGTATAACAAAAATGTGGAAAATTTCAAGGAGTATGAATACCTTTTCAATGAATTGTATATACTGCTGATGAGAAAAAGGTATTGAAGCAGTTTATTTTCTAAAATAATTGCATTTCCATGTTCTGTATACTGTGAGAGACCATATATATAGTGAATACAGGGTCCTGGGTTTAGTAATACTTTAAGTAGTAGTCAACAATGATAAGGTTTGTTAATCCAAAGCAAGCAGATTCATCTCAGCTTACTGCAGCTGGACCAAGTAAAGGTGATTAGTTTACCTTTAGGGCTCTTTCACACGAGCGGACCGTATGTCCGTATTTCATCCATCCGTTTTCGGATGACATACGGACATACATGCATCCCTATGGGATAGCCGCTGACACCCGATATCGTCCGCCTCCGCTGTGGTCCGATTCTGCAGACGGAGGAAAACCCTATTTTTCCATCCGTCTGCAAAACGGATCGGATGAACACGGACAGACGGTCTGTGTTTATCCAATCCCCCATAGAGGAGAGCGGAGATCTGACAGGGTGGTCCCTGCACAGTGTGCAGGGACCGCCCTGTCATCCGCCGGCTCAGTGGGGATCAGTGGAGCAATCCCCGCTGAGCAGCGGATCTTCACAGGGCGGATCATTACGGATCCGTCCCGTGTGAAAAGGGGCCTTATTCATGTAAAAGATGACCAACAAACCTCATTCCTTGCCTTATCACAATACTTACACCACTGGCAGCCCATGGATATATTAGAAAACCAAAAACTTTCAAACAATCAGAACCAACACCCCATGAAATATTTCCTAAACTTTACATCCATGCAAGATCTTTTTATTTAACATGCAAGCAGAGAAATAGGCTTTGGGAATCAGAGAAAACATGGATGCACTGTGTGTGCCCTTGAACCAAATCAAGCTTTATAAAATCCTTGAAATACGCAGGAAATTGGTGTAATCACACTGTAACAAAAGTAGTTACACTATATAAAACACACCAAAACAATGTGTTTGTGCTTTGGCACAATTGATTTATAAAAGCCACTCTCAGCCAGAGATCCATAAGACTCTAGGAATCCTCTAGAGAATGTTAGGGGTTTCTTGAGCTGGTCTGGATTTACCTCCAATTTGTTGGTGCCTGCAAAGTTCCAGGGCCAGAAAGTATAGCCAGAGCATTTCAGGGGCTCACAAATCCTCCTTCATAAGGGCTTGTGTGCTGGAAATGGTTGATAATGCTGTGAATTATAGGAAATGCAGATTAAGTAATCACAGCACAAGTTGCTGGTTCTATAATTACCTGTCCAGTAATATGGTCGATCATTGGCAGCATACAAGCTCTGATAAAGGGGCATTTTTGAGTCCCCTAAAAAAAATCCCTTGTTGTGGATAATAAATGTTTACTGTGGTGCTCTCATCCTTATATATATATATATATATATATATATATATATATATATATATATATATATATATATGATCTAGATCATCTTCAGCTTAAGATTGCTCCAGGAACCTCCAGGAGCACCCTGGGCAGCCTCCAAAAGGCACCCCACCAAAACATATTTTTTAGCATTCATGATCCAGGCATCTTTGCAAAACAGCAGAGAAAGCGCCACGACCTCCACTACAGCAGCAAAGCTAAGTCAGGAACTCCCTAATCTGCTATCTATATATATATATATCAGAGATAGAGCAACAGCAACGTCATGAATCATCATTCTGCTCTCTCCTCCTGTCAGAATGTTCTCACCGACTATCTCACATAATTTGCATTGCAGCAGAGATTGACCGGCTTCTATTGCCAGTCTTCCCTCTTCCAGCCTCTTGTTGTGCAGGGGCATATAAGAATCCAGTATCAAAACAAATTCAAAAACCTGTTATCTGAATTTAGGACTACATACAGTATAATATAGTTAATGAATACACAATACATAACTGCAATATTTGGTGCTTTTTAAATGTCTGGATTTCCGCATTAACTAACTGATTTGGATTGAACTATCATTCCATGCTAGAGTGTTTATGTAGCTGAAATCTCAGCATGACTGTCTAACTTTACAAAGTACGTGACCTTGTCCGTGCAACTTAATGCTACAAAACAAAGGATCCCTGTTGTGTTTCTTAATGCCTAGAGAACTGTATTACCTGGAAGTGTTTTACATTTTGTCCCTTAAAATCTAAAAACAAGCATTACTGGAGATTCTTTCTATGAGTCTGTGAACTTTAGCTGTTGTGTTCGTGTTCATTTTTTGCGCCAGGCCCCAGCCTCAAGAGGTTTGCATGTTATATTATATATATATATATATATATATATATATATATAATATATTATATAATATAATATAATATAACAGCCTAACCCCTGTGCAGGGCGACCATGTATTTTCTGGGCTTACCGATTACCTCCTCCTTGTAGCTCGTCGTTCGTGTCTAGGGGTTCCCATGGTTCGTACCCAGTAATTGCTGAGACTGACACTCAAAGTCCTTTTGAGGATTTTTATTTGCAAAAAAACATTGAAACAGAACACAGTCTCTCAGTTATGAATAGAGGGTACGTCTGATAAAGCTCAGGCACTGTTGAACTGCTGACATCCAAATAAATGTCTGTCTTTCTAGATAGCCCAGGGAGTAGCCACTCGCAATTGGACACTTCACTGATGGATAAACCCTTGTTTTGCAGATCTAGCAGCCAACAAGTGATTCGGAACATGTAAAAGTCTCTGCCACAGACTAGGTTGTAACCGAAGGATGGGTTAGGAACTATTCTTATGGTACCTGTATCTTTCAGCCGTTGCTGCGATACCATAGGAAATGCGGATTCAACTAGTGTCCATACATCTCAGCTCCCAGGCTCTTACCGAGCAGCCAGCTTCATGGCCCTCCTCCGAAGAGTCCTCCCCTGGTCGATTGTCGAGTTGCTGTGCCTCTCCAATCCGGAGAGGACATCGGGGCACTTCAGAATCCTCCTTCAGTTACTGCGCCTCGAACTAGCCAGTTCCGAGGCTCGGAAACGGATGGATCCCCACCCCAGACCATGGAGGGCCTCTGGGACTGGTCAGGATGACCAGGCTTATGGGGTTGGCAGACACTCCTGGACCGAGACCCCTCACGGGGCTTGTCCGGACCGGAACCAGAACTCCCATCACGTGACTTCAGCACCTTAAGTACCCCTTCCCGGAATACACAGCGGGGCAAGACGCGCCCACTGACAGTGCTTATTGTATAGAAGAGTAAGGCTTGCCTCCCACCCACCACCTCGCCCCCCCTCTTTTTCCTGATCTTTAGCAAATCTGCCATCACCACAAAGCCTAGCAACACTGGACCCACAGACACCTAAAGATGTTTGCCAGGCCAGCCGCCATAAAGACAGAGGCTCCCTTCCTTTGCTCTAGACCATTGGTCTCCAAACTGTGGCCATGAGGCCGGATGTGGCTCTTTGCTTGCCTCTATCCAGCCCTTGGGGCACTATTTCATTCACAACTGACACTAATAATGGGGCACCATTCCTTCCACTGACACCAGTGGTGGGGCATTGTTCCTCCCACAGACACCAACGATGAGGTTCTATTTCTACTCCCAATAAAACCAATGATAGGGCATTGTTTATTCCCACTTGCACTGGGGCATTTTCTACTCCCGTTGGCCATAGTCTGGCCACTTTAAAGTCTGGAGGACAGTAAACTAGCCCTTTGTTTAGTAAGTTTAGAGACCCCTGCACTAGACCTTAGTGCTCTCCATGAGGTAGGTGTAAGATCAGATCAGCACATACCTCCTGCTACTAGCATTGACATAAAGACCCACCCAATAAACTAGTCAGCTCTCCTCCTCAGCAATCACCCTGCCTTTCTAGCAATAACCGCTTTACACCTTTCTCTGCTACTGGAGCTCCTCCTTTTACATTTGGTACTTCATGCCCTCTGGTTCTCATCATTCTGGTTTCCAAGCTAGCCCTTCCTCTACCTGGCAGAACCCCCCTGTATAGCATACTGGGAATAAACAAGTTCTACCACTCTGCTCATATCCAAGCCAGAATTCCCCTTCACTTTCTATCCAAGAGATAATGGTCACCAGGACAAATAGTTTGGCGAATCTCCCCAGCTGGGACACATAAAGCAATAAAAACTTGGCAGAGGATCTGACCCTTCCCCACTCTAGTGTAAACTAAAAAAACAAAGCAAAGTTTCAGCTTTACACAGACTTTAACTATTAGGAATTAAGAAGAATTCCAGATATAGATATTTTTAAATAGATCAATGTAACTAACTTAGATCAATGTAAATATGAAAATACCATACCTGACTGAACCCCCTGGAAGCTGGAAATCATTGTAGTAGGCACTGCTACTCCAGTGATCTCCACTTGCTTCCAGGTCTCATACTTAGCGGCTGCCCTACTGTATTGGGAACACAGATGGGCCATTTAGAGAACCCCTGTGCATTGTGTCATTGAATGCAAAGAGATCACTGGTTGGACGAGGTGGAGAGGTGGGGCAATGATGTCACAATCTCCACGTTGTCCAATCAGAGAACGCTTTGCATTCATTGAGAAAATGCAAAGCGTTCCCTCAGGCTGAGCGAGCGATATCCTGTTTTTAAAATGCAACAGGCAATCTGCTCGCCATGGGGCATAGAAAGTAGTGGAATCACTACAATGAAGTAGCAGAATTTACTACAGTGATTTCTAGTTTCCAGGGCGATTGGTCAGATATGGTATATACATATTTACACTGATCCAAACTAGACCAAATGTAACTATGTAAAAATACCTATAACTGAAATTCTTTAAAATGGTTTTATTACATCCCAGTCCCAAAATTGTTTTATATGTTCTTTAAATAACTCTGTATAAAAGAAAAGTAGTGTTAGAAATGTAGCACGGTCACCTTGGGGACTGCTGAGAACTACATGCTTATCTGTACAGCCATGACCAAGTGAACCTTCCAACCCACCTGACACTCTGGGTTCAGACATCCGGTTAACTCTATAAAGCAAGAAACGTTCTGAAATATTTTACTTGAATCCAAATTGAAAAAAGTTATTCCAGAAAAGGAAGGAATAGATCAGCTGAGCTGAGATAACAGCACCAGCTCAGCAAACAGATTCCTCCTGAAGACACAACAATGGTTAAACGATGGATAATGCTATATACACTATTCAGATCCGAAATCACCTCCTAGTGGATGTTTCAGTTATCTACATATGTGGCCACACTTAGATAGACAGCCTATGCTATTATAATGAGAAAGCTAGTCTCCTGCTGGTGTTAATGTGTGTATATATATTATATTATATATCACACACACACACACACACACACACAGTATCTCACAAAAGTGAGTACACCCCTTACACTTTTGTAGATATTTTATTCTTTTCATGTGACAACACTGAAGAAATTACACTTTGCTACAATGCAAAGTAGTGAGTGTACAGCTTGTATAACAGTGTAAATTTGCTGTCCCCTCCAAAATAACTCAGCACACAGCCATTAATGTTTAAACCGCTGGCAACAAAAGTGAGTACACCCCTAAATGAAATGTCCAAATTGGGCCCAAAGTGTCAATATTTTGTGTGGCCACCATTATTTTCCACCAATGTTTTGACCCTATTGGGCATGGAGTTCACCAGAGCTTCACAGGTTGCCACTGAAGTCCTCTTCCACTTCTCCATGACATCACAGAGCTGGTGGATGTTAGCGACCTTGCACTCCTCCACCTTCCGTTTGGCATTCATGGTTCCCTCAATGAACTGTAGCTCTCCAGTGTCAGCAGCACTCATGCAGCCCCAAAAATGTGAGGGGTGCACTCACTTTTGTGAGATATAGGAAATATATATATATATATATATATATATATATATATATATATATATATATATATATATATATATATATTTCCTATAAGTAATGTAAATAGAGTTCCACGCTAGCTGGAACTTGTTAACTGTAATCTATTTGGTTGTAGATGAAACAATAGGTTCCAAGTGGTGAAGGCCTAAAGCATCTGAGCACAGTGTTCCAGCAATGCAGTAAAGTGTTCTTGGATAGAGATGTGTGTGCACAGTGTTTTGTACTGGTGGTAGTGAATAGATAAAGATTGAGTAGCTTGCTCTCTCACCAATGACCCAAATCGATACAAGGTCTTATAGACAAGAACACAGATGGCAACAATGGTTTCTCTGTCTCGGCCTTCTGTAGTGACTTTCCCCACACGTCCGCACTGAGGGGTAGGCGCTGTAAGTGATGCTAGTAACAGGATGTCTGACAGCGGGTAACAGGAGTAGGCCTCGTCGTGGGAGTAGCTCCCTATCTCTGTCATAAGGAGAGATCCGTCTTGTGTCAGGCCCAGGAGGAAGAGAGCGTGTGTGGGCTTCTCAGCTCCTTTTATCATCTCTCCCAGCATCCTTCTGGCTACTGCAATGATTTGGGATTTGTAGTCTTAGGGTACATGGATTCATATCAGCAGATTCAAAGAGGACTATACGCACCATAACTCACTCTGTTGGCACATAGATAGGAGGTCACTGGCTGCACGAATAATCACGGGGACAAAATGTTTAGAACGCTGAAAGGTACGAAGCTTTCTGGTAACAGTCCATATCGCTACATCAAAAAAGCACTTGTGAGTGTAACCAGTCATTTATTGCATATTATTTTTTGTTATGGTCTGTGTATAGGAGGCTTGTCAGGGGTGTATCATTTGCCTACACATACTTTATGTTATATTGTGTTCCTCTTTCCCATCTCAGAAAGTTGAAACGCATTGGTGTGTATAGTGGCCTAACACTGTATATACAGTAACCTAAGCTAACATTTGCCATGATATTATATCCAAACTTCAAAAAAAAAAAAAAAAAAAAAAAAGGTAAATTCTCTGTATTCTAAGTTAAACACTTATGTAGGAAAACACAAAATCACTTATATTGAATAATACTAAAATAACTGCTTTGTACAAGCTTGTAAGTCTGCATTCATCATACACTGCCTCAGGCATAACTGGTGTAGCACACAACAAACAACTCACTATGTAAAATACCTATGCTGCTACAATGTTTCCCACTCTTAACACTTCAATTTCATCATCCACATTAAACTGCAACTAATCCAGGATAATATACAGTACTATTATTGAAAACAATACAAAATTAGGCAATGCTGAGCTAACACCCAACTTCCGCTTCTCAGTAGAGGCTTTTGCCAGACCTGTGCATGCAGAACTACTTGAAAACAGGTGTTAAAGTCACATCCTCAAACTGTCTTTGCCAACATAAATTTACTGACAAAGGTCGGAGAGCATAGCACTTGTGTCTGGCATGTGGTCAGAAACCAAGATTTTTTTTAATTTTTTTTATTTTTTATTTTTTGTGTGTGCAAATGTAGAGCAAAAATGATCAGTAATGTCTTTGCAGGTAGTAATTATCCTACTGTAAAAATGTGCCACTCCTGTAAAGACAATCACTGGAGATGACAAGTGGTGGGACTCCGAAAATCCTGTCAACCACTAGCTGTACCTGGCAATAGAAGCACAGTGGGCCTTTGTTCCAGACACGTCAACAACTAAACTACACGGACAATTTTACATGTAATCAATGTTTATTAAATATGTTTTTCAAAATAAGAAAAAAAAACTAATTTAGAAGCATACAAAGAGGCATTGTTGAACAGCAAAAATGGAATGGTTATGGCTACATTGTCAATAATAAAAGGTACAAAAACAGATATACATGTACTTGAAATATATCCTCGGTTAGATTCAATGTAGGGTTGATTTACTAAAACTGGATAGTGAAAAATCTAGTGCAGCTCTGCATAGAAACCAACAGGGCTTTTTCTCAATTTATGTGTCCGCCCCCTACCCATGTCCGAGCACACTTTCTTAATCCTTCCCACCTCTCAGTACTGCCCCTTTTAGAAAATACAGAGCCAAGTATAATTTTGTGGTGCTAAGTAGTTTGTGTGGAATATGTTAATGAAAACAAGAAAAGCCAAAACATAGATCCCCTGCAGCCAGCAACAATAGACTCTCCAGCAACAATAGATCTATCCCAGAAACAATGGACCAAACAAAGCAAATATCATGCAAAAATACCACCTTTTGGCATGATGTCACCATCCACCCCCAAACTACAGTCTTCCAGTACTCTTATTCTGCGTACACACGATCTGACTTTTCGACGGACTAGGTCGGCGGACCGGAATCCTTTGCACAATTCGATCGTGAATTTTCTTTCCCAAAAGTCAGACGGACCTAGAAATAAAATGTGTTTCAAATCTTTCCGACAGACTCGAGTCCAGTCGAAAAATCCGGTCATCTGTGTGCTAGTCCGACGGACAAAAACCGACACTAGGGCAGCTACTGGCTACTGGGTATGAACTTCCTTATTCTAGGCCGGTCGTACGTCATCAAGTTCAAATCCGTCTGAGTTTTGGAGTGGTCGTGTGTGGGCAAGTCCTTCGTTTGAAAGTCCGGCGGACCTTCACTGCAAAGTCCGTCGAAAAGACTGTCGGACCTAGTCCATCAAAAAGTCAGATCGTGACTGTGTCAGATTGTGTACCAAAAAGCATTAGGCTTTTTGGTACACAACCATGTCGATGTGCCAAAAACCTGCTACTACTTTTTCTTAGAGCTTGTTTTGAGGTGTCCCTGTACCTATACACCTCTTAGCCTCCAAACTTTTTACCCCTTTTGTTATTTTGTTCAATATGCTCTGGCATTTGCCTACCCTTCTCGGCCTGTTAGGAGGATAGCCCCCCTACACCAAATGTTCTATTCTCTACTTGATTTTGTATAATTTGTTATGTTCATGTACAGTATCTTTCGGACTATTGTCTGTACATTTCCTTTTTGTCAATAAAATATTTGACAAAAAAAATTAATATATATATATATATACACACATATACACATATACACACACACACACACACACACACACACACACACGTAATGGTGGCAGCTATCCTCAGAGAAAGCCGGCTTTGTGGGATAAAGCAAGAAAGGGAAAAACAAGAAGAGCCACCTGAGTTTAGTATTAGTGTAAAATGTTTAATAGCAAATTGCATAAGACTCACAGGCTAGAAGTTAAAACAAGGCTCATCTGGTGTATAGTGTCACTCTGGTCTCTCCTTGTGTCTTTCCAACTGCATTCACAGGCTGCTGGGGTAGAGAAAGGTCTGTAACACGTCCTGTGGCCACCAGGAATTCAAACTGAACCATCATGGAACACACGGAAATGGCATCACTGGAAGTGGAGAGACAGCTGGGAACACTACTGAATAGGCAGGCTACATGCTTGGAGCTTCAGCTCCTTCTACTGGCCTAGCTCCCCAGCAAAAGTAGACCACCATGTAAAAATGGATCTCCTCCAGCAACAATAAATCCCCCAGCAGTCTGCATTAATAGACCCTCCAACACACCCCAGCACCTCTTGCCATTAATACAGTACATTCAGTACTGGAGGTCCTGGAATTGCGTTTAACAAAGCTTAGGGGTGTTCCGGACGTTTTTTTAAGTCAGCAGCTACAAACCTGTATGACCATTTTGCTATTTTGTAGTACATCTTAAACAGAACTTAAATGTAACTTGCATATTGTTTGCATATTCTATGGGGCCAAAATCATGCAGGAATGACACCAAAGTAGTACAGGAACCTTTTCCTAATGCACACTGTGCTGAGTTGCATTGATGTGAATAGGCACCATTGAAAACAATGTGATTTCTTTCCATTGTCATTCAATTCTGTACGACTTAAGTCACATCTGAAATTGCACTAGTGTGAACAGAGCCCAACACAGTGGCAAAAATGAATATAGGTTGCAGGAAAGCGGTCAAGTGCTTGGAGCTGGATTAAAGTGCAATTTGTCAAGGCAGCAATCTCCCTGCTAGCTGTATTATCAGACAGCTTTGGAGGGAGGAGGAATGTCCCGTCTGAACTCACAACTAGCCTTGGGCTGGCTATACATTATACAATTTTCTTATTCAATTTTCTGTTAGACTTACCAAAACCATATAATAATACGGTATGAGGTCAAACCTAAACACTTTCAATTTGTATGCAATCAGGCAGGCCCTCGCACTACATAGTTGAAGGTAAATCTAAAGTAAGTTAAATAAGAAAAAAAAAAAAAAAATGATGGCATGTCACTAGGGTGGCAGATGTAGAAGACTTTAAACAGAAGATAACTTTATGAAAATTTAGCAGTATACCAAATGAAAAGACATGTATTTGCGGACGATCCTAAGCTAAGCAGGGAAATAACTTCTCCGCAGGATGTGGAAACCTTGCAAAAAGATCTGAACAAATTAATGGGGTGGGCAACTACATGGAAAATTAGGTTCAATGTAGAAAAATTTAAAATAATGCGTTTGGGTGGCAAAAATATGAATGCAATCTATACACTGGGGGGGGGGGGGGGGGGATCTAGGATGGAAAATGACCTGGGGGTCCTAGTAGATGATAGGCTCAGCAATGGCATGCAATGCCAAGCTGCTGCTAACAATGCAAACAGAATATTGGCATGCATTAAAAAGGGGATTAATTCCAGAGATAAAGCGATAATTCTCCTAGACTCAGGTCCGGCCGCACCTAGAGTATGCTGTCCAGTTCTGGGCACCAGTCCTCAGGAAGGATGTACTGGAAATGGAGAGAGTACAAAGAAGGGCAACAAAGCTAATAAAGGGTCTGGAGGATATTAGTTATGAGGAAAGGTTGCGAGCACTGAACTTATTCTCTCTGGAGAAGAGACGCTTGAGAGGGGATACGATTTCAATATACAAATACCGTACTGGTGACCCCACAATAGGGATAAAACTTTTTTGCGGAAGGGAGTTTAACAAGACTCGTGGCCACTCATTAAAATTAGAAGAAAAGAAGTTTAACCTTAAACTACGTAGAGGGATCTTTATTGTAAGAGCGGCAAGGATGTGTAATTCCCTTCCACAGGCAGTGGTTTCAGCGAGGGGCATCGATAGTTTCAAGAAACTATTAGATAAGCACCTGAACGTCCACAACATACAGGGATATACAATGTAATACTGACATATAATCACACACATAGGTTGGACTTGATGGACTTGTGTCTTTTTTCGAACTCACCTACTATGTAACATCAGAGTTTAGGTAATTACTGGTGCACACATTATATATTAAACAGGGTTTCCTTCCTGTTCCTTAACTGTCTCTGAATAGTCTCTGAATTATTTGCTTACATTTAGCAAGAAAGGTCTGCACTGGTAAAGAATTGCATATAGCGATATAATCTAAACAGATGTATTCCTTGTGAAGAATTCCATTAGGAATACATATACATGGCTATATTAAGGCCTGATGTTGCTGTGGAGAACTCCAACACATCATACATTCCATTAATACTTGTTGGACATTTTATGGTGTACTTTCTCGTGTTAGCATCAAGAAGAACAGAATATGTCTTCACAGAACTTGTAAACATTTCTGTTGGTTATAACTGGAATAGTCTTATAGCCAACAACGTGTATATATCTACAGCTCACACTTGTAATTCCATAGTGCCCCTTTATTGCAGTGTTCTATGTGTCCGAAATCTTATAAAACCCATGGCTGTACAGTGTCCTGGGCAGTCCACCCCAAACTGAGGTTTTATTTGTAAGTGGATGCTTCCTCCTGTATTGGTGTTCTATAGAGTAGTGGTTCTCAACCACTGGGCCATGGCCTCAGGGCCGCTGTTAAAAATCATGGGGCCCCATACAGCCCTCCTGACGGGGCCCCACCAACCATGTCTACACCCCACCTACTCCCCGGGGTGCAGCAGAAAAAGCAGCACTGACTTTATGCACCTACACCCCCGAAAATGAAAAAAAAAAGTCCCTCCTCTGCTCCCACCTCCTGGGCCTCTCTGTTAACCTGATGGGGCCTGTGGAAATGTAATTTAAGCCCTGGTAAGCAAGGAGGAGTTCATTTAGGCAGAAACAAACAATAA
Source organism: Lithobates sylvaticus (assembly GCA_028564925.1). Lineage (NCBI taxonomy): Eukaryota > Metazoa > Chordata > Amphibia > Anura > Ranidae > Lithobates > Lithobates sylvaticus. Next base: position 525,602,066 of record CM053029.1, read on the forward strand.
AGCCGCCCTGGGCTCCCCTGTTTAGCTGATGGGGTCTGGGCCCAGTACAACAGAACTGGTTGTACCGCCTCATCAGTGGCCCTGCTGATAGGCCATGTTCTCCTTCCTGCCAGGTTGTGGCTTCATGGACAGTTTGGGCTAGGAAGCAAATGTAGCTGGCACCCCTGTAGTATGACTGAAACAGCTGCAGTCCCGCAGTTCACCACGTGTAATGTGTAAGCACAACCTGTAACCAGACACCTTGAAGCAGCAGCCAATCATAACATTTCTGACATTGTCACATGACAACTGTTGGAACTTCTTGATTGGCTGCAGGGTGTCTGATTAGTGACACCGGGTATGCCGGATGTGCCTGGGCACATCCTAATCCCTATATGAGACACATATTCCCCTTGCTGACCGGCTAAATACATAATTTACTGGCCCCTTAATATTATGAATGAACAAAATGATCACTCGTGTTCATCGTGTTCGTGTACATAACTGAAGCATAATAAACTGTGTTTACTATGGTTCAGTTTGTGAATAAACAGGAAGCTGCTCAGCACATGCATTCCCTGTCCAGTGCAGCTGAGGCAACAGAGAAAGGGACTGGGGAATCTCTGTCCTCGGTCCCTTTCATGGTCTTAAAACTGAGAGTTTGAGCTTTGGGGTGCACACTAGGGTTGCTACCTTTTCTTCAAGTCAAACCCGAACACTTTAACGGAGCACGGCAATCTTTTTTTTTTTTTTTTTTAGTATAAACTATACATATATTTTGATATTAAATAACATTTCTAATCATATGAAGTTAATAACAAGAGTTCTCTGATGTAAGGGGGAACACTGTGGCCTCTGGTGTAAAGGGGAACTCTGATGTAAGGGGTGCTCTGAGAACTCTGATTTGCCTTAGTGTACTTACTCAGAGGCAGGAGAGAGAATTGGGGGAGACTTCAATCACAGACAGGGATGGATGGTGAGCTCACTCACCCCTTGGCAGTCAGCACCTCTCATCCAGATGTATCTGAGGCTGCTGGACTTCAAATTTCTGGGCCCCACTTTCCTTTTCTGAGGCACAGTGCCGGGGATTGGAGTGTGGGCAGACACAGAGGGGGTAGGGGTGGGAGGAAGAAAAGCAGATAAAGCCCTCTCTCCGTGTGTGTGTGTGTGTGTGTGTGTGTGTGTGTGTGTGTGTGTGTGTGTGTGTGTGTGTGTGTGTGTGTGTGTGTGTGTGTGTGTGTGTGTGTGTGTGTGTGTGTGTAGGGGCTTGTTAGTGCTGGCTTTGGGCAGTCTGAAAGAGTGTAACAGACACTCTCAGCATAGACAACTACAGCCAGCAACCCTGCTGGGAAGCAATAGTCCAGTCTGAATAATGTGTCCGGGTTTCAGGCAGTCTGAAACACGGACGATTGATTCCAAACCCAAACTGTCTGGGTGAATCCCAGACAGGTGGCAACTCTAGTGCACACAGATGGATAGATAGAGAGATAGAGATGAGAAAAAATAAATATTAAACACTTTTTTTTATGGAATTTTTTCTATTTAGCAATCTACCAAGATCGTCCTGCATTTACATGCAGGAACCACAGAGTCTCACTCCTCCTGCTTTAGCAGAAAGAACCTCCATAAAAGTGTTGCATTCAACATGAAAATTCAACAGGATGAGTGAGACCTCTTGTAAATGGCACATATATGCAAGCTGTAAACGAGTCTCTGTATCTCTTTATATAGACAGTATCATTATGAAGCCAATGCATCATCATGGCTGGAACTAACATTCCTAAATACAGAGGTCATGAATGGCAATCATTATTTTGTCATCACAGTTTCCCATTAGGATGATGTACCTGTCATAAGGTATGGTAGCCACAGGTCACGTACAGGCCTAATAATATATATCATGCAAATAATCCGTACCAAGCCAGTGTTTACACCTTTAAGTGACAATCCTTTGGGATAATGCCATCCAAATTTTTATTTTTATTTTTTATGTAAAGTTTACACCGCTAGGTATCAGCCATAGGGTTGAGCTTTCAGTTCAGTCCAAAACACAAGTCTGGACTGAATTTAGTTTCTGAGTTGGTCTGATCACCGGACTTTTATCCTGTTTACAGGAGCCGAACATCATATAGTATTTGGTAGCGAGGTTTTCTCCCACTGATATATAACAGTTTCCTTCTTCTGCTGGACATTTTTTTGAATTAAAAAAACGTATCCCTTACTCATTTATATGGGGGGGGGCATATCTGGGTGCCCCAGATTCTGATAAGTCCCCCCATCTGCAGAACCCCACAACCACTGGGCTAGGGTTGTGGGGAAGAGGCCCTATGCCCTCATCAACATTGGGTGATTTCCCAGGGGGTCCCCCCTTGCAGAAGCCACCCAACCCCCCAGTGTTGGTTCAGGAAAGGTGGTGGGGGGGCGCACACTCTTTTCCTTCTTTCCTGGCCTGCCAGGAAATACACTATAAATATTTGAGGGGAACCCCACACTTTTTATTTTTTGATTTTTATATGGGGTTCCCCCTAAAAGCCATGCCAGACCCTCAATTAGAATATGGGGCTGGTATAGATGAAGGGCATTCCCAGACGCTTTGTTAACAAACAACAAAGCTGCCGGTAGCTGTCATTTGCTGGCAATTTAAGCACTTCAGGATTGCCCTCCCGCATTGTACTGCGGACAGGCGGCTCCTACAGGCACAGCGATGTACCTATGTGTCACTGCTACCGAGTATCCCCCCACCAACTCCCACTGTGATTGGACACAGCAGGATTTTATCAGTAGGTCCCGACCAATGATGCATGGCTGAGACATGCTGTTCGGCATGTCACAGATCATGGCACAGAGCCCTGTGTTGACAAACAACACAGGGCTCTGTACAGATGGAAGAATCTATTTGTTTCTTAGCAAGAAGAAGAAATAAACACATTTTTAGTAAAAAAAAAAAAAAAAGCACATAATACACACATCAACCTTGTTAGGCACACAATTAACCTCTTTATCCCCCTTCCCCTGAGATGTTAACCCCTTCCCAGCCAGTGTCATTAGTACAGAGACAGCGCACTGTATTAGACCCCTTTCATACCCACAGCACGGCCGCGTTAGCTGTAAAGCTTTTCGCTAGCAGGGCGTTTTTAACCCCCACTAGCGGCCGAAGAAAGGGTTAAATGTGCCCGAAAAGCGCCGCTGCCAAAATCGCTTTGCAGGCACTTCGGCAGCGGTGCCTGTTCATTTCAATGGGCAGGGGCGGTGGAGGAGCGGTGTATACACTGCTCCTAAATCGCTCCAAAGATGCTGCTTGCAGGACTTTTCCTAACATCCTGCAAGCGCATCGCCCCAGTGTGAAAGCACTTGGACTTTCACACTGGGGCTGCAGGGGAGGAATTTTTCAGGCGCTATTTTTAGCCCTTTAGCGCCTGAAAAACACCTCCAGTGTGAAAGGGGTCTTAAGCCCCATACACACGGTCGGAAAATCCGACCACCAAATCCATCGGATTTGGTCCGACACTGGTGTTGCATACACACGGTCGGACAATGTTGTCGGAAAATCCGATCATTCTGAACGTGGTGACGTTTGTTGCATACGACGGGACTACGTAGAGGCTAGTAGCCAATAGCTTTGGTCTTGTAATGTGGTCTGAGCATGCGTGGCACTTTGTCCGTCGGAATTCGCTACACACAATCGGAATTGGTATGATCGGACTTTGTTGTCGGAAAATTTTTAGAGCAGGAGATACAACTTTGTCCGTCGGACAATCCGATGGAAAATGTCCGATGGTGCCTACACACAGTCGGAATTTCCGACAACATTGTCCGATAGGACAGAATCCATCGGAAAATCAGACCGTGAGTATGGGGCTTAAGTGTCACTGGTGATGTCGGTTCCCACGCAGCGTCAGTTAGTGTCAGATTGTCCGCTGACATCACAGTCCCAATACAAGTCGCTGATCACCACCATTACAAGTATACAAAACACAGAAAGTAAAAAAGTTGCTTTTGTTTTTTTTCCAGATTTATGGTCTTTTCTCATTGATATATAAAAACAAAAAAAAACAGTGGCGATCAAAGACCACCAAAAGAAAGCTCTATTTGTGTGAAAAAATTATATCAATTTCATTTGAATACAGTGTTGCATGATCGTGCAACTACCAATTAAAGTATCACAGTACTAAATAGACAAAAATGGCCTTGTCTAAGGGGGTAAAACCTTTCAGAGGTCGTAGGTTGTTGTGTCAACACTGAGGCTAGGTTCACACTGGTGCGAACACAGACATTGCATGGGATTCGCACCGCATTGCTGTGCAGATAACAGGCGTTGTCTGTGCGATGCAAATTCAGTCATTCGCACCAAAATGCCGTAGGACCCTTTTTATGGTCCGCACTGGAATTGGACCACAAGGGTGTTCACACCTATGCCATCCGATTCCTGTAGCATTTGACAGAGGGTGTCATTTCCTTTCTATTGACACCCGCAGCAGTTCACAGAGGGAAGTGTAAACTGGCCGTGAGTGACATGTGATGCAGGAACCCGCACAGGAATATCGCTGGTTCCCGCATCGCATGTGTGAACCCAACCTGACACTGTTTTGATGGGGGAAATCAAGCAATTTTCTTTCCTTTCACCATGGTCTGCCTTAACCTAGAAAATGACCCTTACTGGTTTTTTTTTTTTTAAGATTTGTCTCGCTTTACTTTCAGTGGGGTTCTACATTCAAACTTTAGTAATGTGTAACACACCCCGAACTGAAGCCAGGTATGTTCGGCTCATCCCTAATCACCAATATTGAGGAAGAAACAGGAAGTCTGCTTTTATGACAACACCATATAACTAATCAATCATTTACATTTAGCTACCTGGTTCAATATGATCATGCTTAAGGACTAAAAAAGTGCATAAAACCATACCCAAGATTCTTGTCTTTTACAATCAGACATAAAAAAAAAAAAAAAAAATTGTATAAATTAAGTTACGTTTTCTTATTTTTTTTTTAATATAATGCTGAACAGAAGATTAAGGGTTAACCTACATCCCTCTTAACCCATTATTGACTAGACGCAACAGGTTTACAATCATGTTAAAAAGCTATAGAACATACTGCTGTATTTTTCTTTGTTTTGTTACTTTTACTGGAAGGTAACGCATGCAATTTTATTTCTTATCCTTGATTTAAGAACAAATAAAAATAAAAAAAAGGCAAATATATATATATATATAAAAAATAAAAACAGCCATAACACAGCCTGCTAAGCTTGGGAACTGCCTCAGCTCTGGGAAATGATAGGTAATTTCCTAAACTAAAAATAGAAATAATGAAAAAAAAATACTCTTTGTGGAAGTTGACTTTGTACTTACAGATTTGGGGGCAGCGCCTGGCTCTGATGTTGTTGTGACGGTGGACGCAGTTTTGTATCTCATCATCTTGTCATTCAGCAGAGATCTGTCTGTGGATTACAGAAATATATACTCCTCCAGTCTCCTTTTGTTGAACTCAGTCAGTTGGCTTGCTCCATGTAGTAAGATTACTCATTCGCACACATGTCCCTGAGACAGACTAAGAAGGGGTTTAAGCTCTGATGATCTGACAGTGGAAGTGCTGTTAAATCTCTCCTCCCCTTTCCTGTAGCTGGAGATGTCCTGGTGGAGTAATCCTCCTTTGTCCACAAGTGTCAGAAGAGCTGGATGACAGCTCCCCCTTTCCTCTGCTCTCTGGATGACAGCTCCCCCTTTCCTCTGCTCTCTGGATGACAGCTCCCCCTTTCCTCTGCTCTCTGGATGACAGCTCCCCCTTTACTCTGCTCTCTGGATGACAGCTCCCCCTTTCCTCTGCTCTCTGGATGACAGCTCCCCCTTTCCTCTGCTCTCTGGATGACAGCTCCCCCTTTACTCTGCTCTCTGGGTGACAGCTCCCCCTTTACTCTGCTCTCTGGATGACAGCTCCCCTTTCCTCTGCTCTCTGGATGACAGCTCCCCCTTTACTCTGCTCTCTGGATGACAGCTCCCCCTTTACTCTGCTCTCTGGATGACAGCTCCCCCTTTACTCTGCTCTCTGGATGACAGCTCCCCCTTTCCTCTGCTCTCTGGATGACAGCTCCCCCTTTCCTCTGCTCTCTGGATGACAGCCCCCCCTTTCCTCTGCTCTCTGGATGACAGCTCCCCCTTTACTCTGCTCTCTGGATGACAGCTCCCCCTTTACTCTGCTCTCTGGATGACAGCTCCCCCTTTCCTCTGCTCTCTGGATGACAGCTCCCCCTTTCCTCTGCTCTCTGGATGACAGCTCCCCCTTTACTCTGCTCTCTGGGTGACAGCTCCCCCTTTACTCTGCTCTCTGGGTGACAGCTCCCCCTTTACTCTGCTCTCTGGATGACAGCTCCCCCTTTACTCTGCTCTCTGGGTGACAGCTCCCCCTTTACTCTTCTCTCTGGATGACAGCTCCCCCTTTCCTCTGCTCTCTGGATGACAGCTCCCCCTTTACTCTGCTCTCTGGGTGACAGCTCCCCCTTTACTCTGCTCTCTGGATGACAACTCCCCTTTACTCTGCTCTCTGGATGACAGCTCCCCCTTTCCTCTGCTCTCTGGATGACAGCTCCCCCTTTACTCTGCTCTCTGGATGACAGCTCCCCCTTTCCTCTGCTCTCTGGATGACAGCTCCCCCTTTCCTCTGCTCTCTGGATGACAGCTCCTCTCTGATTTCCTCTCTGGATGACAGCTCCTCTCTGATTTCCTCTCTGGATGGCAGCTCTCTTCTGATCACCTGCACTAACCAAACACAAGGACAAACTCAGGTGCAGCTTCTTCTCTGGCTCATCTCACCTGTAGCTTCCTACTAGACTTGTCAGGCAGCATTCATGGCAGATATTTGTGCTGCTTACCTGGACAGAAGCATGAAAGCACGTCAGGCAACTCCCTCCCACCCCGTCACAGCTAGGAGGGTGGTGTCTGTCATTCTTCTATGTGACAGCAGAGACCTGGCCCAGGTTAACCTGTCACTCTCCACGTTGGGAAACAGCCTGGTGGAGTTTGAAAGCAGTTCAGTGGAATACCAGGAATGCAAGTTTGTGCATGTGTTTTTTTTTTAATGTAGTAGTTAGTATATGTCCATTTATGTGAAATGTCCACCATTTGCAAAAAAAAAAATTATAATAATAATTGCACAAGAAAGCTAAATAAACAAATACAATACAAAAGTAATAAATGCAAAAAAACATAAAATGAATAAATAATAAATAAAACTGTATTGTAAATGGAAAAAAATATATATATAATAAATGCAAAAATAAATAAATAAGAAAAAACTTGCTTATTTAAAAAAAATGTGCATTTATTTCATTTTTTATTTATTTTTTGCCTGCCAGCAAAGCATTCCAACCATAATCAGTGGATCGTGGATGCAATACTGTTGCAATACTTTTGCTCCTGAAGACTGTTCCTCCAGCTGCAGTGAGCAACCATGCAATCTGCTTCCAGTGCAGACCAAAAAAAGGGTCCTGCACCATTTTTGCGAATATGATGCAATTTCAGCCACACAATTTGCCTGGCTGAATTTGCATCTCACAGACATCGCATGTGATGTGCACAGCAATGTGGTGCAAATCACATGCAATGTCTGTGTCTAGCGTGAACCCAGCCTCAGTTTTAGGGCTAGAGGAAGTATCAATGGACTTCAAGTGCAGTGATGTAACCGCACTTGTGTTCTATTGACACATATAGTCCCTCTGCCATGGTGGTGTTTTTTCCTGATTGGCCAGGAGGGGAAGCAGAAAGACTTTAGCAAATATTAATTTGCTACTGTCATACAAGTGGGTGGGCTCTGTGCCCGAGCCCACCCTTTTTGAAGCCAATTAGAGACTTAAACTCTAATCATGTGCTTCAAAGAAAAAAACTCACAATGAAATCCAATGCGTCTGGTGCCCTGCATGGAGATTAGGGGTCTGAGCGCATCATCGCATGGATGTCCTCACCCCCCGAACTTCAACGTCACTGACTGGGGGAAAAAAAAGAGGCTTTAGCTACAGTCCCTGATTGGTGATCCCTGATCATGATTGGGCTTAATCATAGAGCTGAAGAACATGACCAAGATGCAGGGACTGTAGCTAAAGTCTTTGTGTGTTTACCAGTGGATGCAGCTGATTGTAGTTGAGTGTTCCCCTAAGTTTTCTGCTGGGATTGAAACATGTTGTTGGAGGAGCTGGTACCTACAGCGAGAGGAGAACCAAAAAAATGTTCAAGCAGGAGGCTTTTGAGTGGCAGTTTCTCTTGTATTTGTGATTTACAGGACTGAAACAGGAACCGAGGAGATATATCACCTATTCACCACTTGTTAAATGCCTCTTAAAAATAATCCAGTGCAGATCACTTTTCAGAGGTGCATCAAGGGTTGCCACATGTCTAAACCTAGCCTTAGGGCCAGGTCACCCCATGTAACCAGTGCGCTTTCAAGTACCAGAAAAAAAACGTGGAACGTGCTGCATTTTTCCTTTACTGGACTGTACTGGAACGCAGTAAAACGCATCAAAAACACACCAGAATGTACTGAAACGCATCAAAAACGCACTGGACACCAGTATAGGGGGGGAACAGGCAAAAATAAGAAAAAAAGCATCTGGAATGCATCCGGAAACATATCAGAAACGCATCAAAAACACACCGGAACGCATCAAAAACGTCCATGCAGAAACATATGCAGAGGAGATCTGGAGTGCGTTTTTGGGGTGTCAATTAATACATACAGTACATTATATGGTCAAAAGTATTGGGAAGCCTGCCTTTACACACACATGAACTTTAATGGCATCCCAGTCTTAGTCCATAGGGTTCAATATTGAGTTGGCCCACCCTTTGCAGCTATAACAGCTGTACGGACTAATTAGAGCAGAGACGTCCTTCTAGTCCAACATCAGTGCCTGACCTCACAAATGCTCTTCTGGAAGAATGGTCAAACCCATTCCCATAGACACACTCCTAGACCTTGTGGACAGCCTTCCAGAAGAGTTAAAGCTGTTATAGCTGCAAAGGGTGGGCCAACTCAATATTGAACCCTACAGACTATGACTGGGATGCCATTAAAGTTCATGTGCGTGTAAAGGCAGGTGTCCCAATACTTTTAACAATATAAGGTACAACATAATCCTAAGCAAAAAATAAAAATTATATATTCAACAATATTTCCCTTCAATCAGTAAAAAAAAAAAAGTATTAATATTTAGACATAAATACTGCTTTTATTAATGGAAAATGTTGTTGAATAAATATTCTCTCTTTTTTTCCAAATTTATGTTATATATATGTAGCGCCGGTACTTCTGATGAGTACGCGCTATGGCTTTAAATTTAGTTTTTGCCCAAAGCTGTAGTTGAGTTTTGGGCTTAATTGTTGTATATTATGATTTGGCATCAGTTTGCCTGGGCTATAGTGAGGTTCTGCCTGGTCATAGGTGGGGTTTGTACCTGTGAGAGGCCCTAGAACTGCGTCTGGTTCGATGCATTGGGTACCAATCTCTTCTCGGAGCCAATCAGTGGGCGCGTTTGTCTCTCTGTGTATTCTGGGAGAGGGTACTTAAGGTTCTGAAGTCACGTGGTTCGGGATTCCGGTCCAGAAGTTGCTACTGACTCTGTGGTCCTGGTCCTCCTGACCAGCCCCCAGAGGCCCTCATGGCCTGGGGTGTGGATCCATCCGTTTCCGAGCCTCGGAACTGGCTAGTTCGAGGCGCAGTAACTGGAAGGAGGATTCTAAGGTGTTCCGGGGGCCGTCTCGGGCTTGGAGAGGCCCAGCAACTCTACATACAACCAGGGGAGGACTCTTCAGTAAGAGAGCCACGCACGAGGCTGGCTGCAAGGTAAGAGCCTGGAAGCTGAGCTGCCATGGACATTGATTGAATCCACAATTTCTTACAGTATTGCCGGAGCGGCTGAAAGATTCTGGTACAGTAAGAAAAGTTCCTACCTTGACCTTCCGGTTACAACTACGTTTTTCAACCAAGTCTGTGTAAGAGACTTTGCAAAGCTAGAATTACTTGTTGGTTGCTAGATCCAAACTCAAGGATTTATCCAGCATTTAAAGAATCCAGATGCGAGTGGCTATTCCCTGGATTATGTACAGAGAGAGACTTTTATTGAACTGAGCAGTTCCAAGCACCTGAGCTAAACTTTATCCTTATACCCTCTATTCCCAACTTAGAGACTGAGTTTGTTCAACTGTTTTAAGAAAAATAAAAATCCTAAAAAGGAATTCAGGTGTCGGTCTCTACAGTTACTGGGTCATCAACCCTGGGAACCCCTAGACAAGGACAACGAGTTACGAGCTGGAGGAGGTAATCGGTAAGCCCAGAAAAATTCAGCCGCTCCTTCGGGGTCAGTGCTACATAAATATATATTTCTTGGCATCTTTAACTACTTCCCACCCGGCCACTGTACATAAACGGCCGGGTGGGAGCCGTCTACTTCTGACTGAACATCCTTCAGAAGAAGGAGGATCGCGCGCGCGTGCCCGATGCGCTCGTGTCACCCGGACACGGCGCATTTTGGATCGGAAGGAGGGCTCTGTGATTGGCCCTCCTGATCACATGACGGCCGTGTCCAATCACAGCCATCATGTGATGTAAACAAACAGCCGGTTGCTAGGCAATCGGCTCTCCTCTCCTCACACGGAAGTCATCGCTGAGGAGAGGAGAGCAGATCGCTGCAGCCGACTGGTGATCAGTGAGTATTAGCTGTTTTTTTACTCACTGATCACCAGTATAAAAAACTGTAAACACACATGTCCCCAAAACACATGTCCCCAAATAATAAAAACACATGTCCCCCACATATGTCCCACTAAAATCACATGTCCCAATGATTATCTGCACACATATGTCTGTGATCACCTGCACACATCTGTACATGATCATTTGCGTACATATGTCCGTGATGACACAAACCAATTATTATACACTTAACGTAATTTTATTTACCAAAAACATGTAGCAGAATACATTTTGGCTTAAATTTATGACAAAATTCAATTTTATTGGATTTCTTTTAAAATAGAAAGAAGAAAATATTGTTTTTTTTCCAAATTTCAGCAATTTTTTTGCTTACATAGCAAAAAATTTAAAACTGAGTCGTGAATAAATACCACCAAAATAAAGCTCTATTTGTGCAAACAAAATGATAAAAAATTCATTTGGGTACAGCGTAGCATGACCTCGCAATTGTCATTGAAAGTGCGTGAGCGATGAAAGCTGAAAATTGGGCTGGGAAGGAAGGGGGCGAAGGTGCCCTGTATTGTACTGGTTAAAGTCTCCAGTCTTTTCTTTCTTTGTTGTGTAATTCACATCATTAGGGATGATGGTGCAATTGACCTATCAGATATAATTCCCTAGATAGCAAATACCCTTTTTATATATTTTGCTAAGTTTTGCACCATATATCCTATTTTACAAGTACTGTTGATACCTGGCAGGTGCAGCACCCAGATTATTGCAGATTACTTGTACTTAACATTCCAGCATAATAGAATTTAACACCATTATTAAAGCACTGACTGTATTTTACTGTATAGAGAATATTAACATTCCTTGAATGATTGTTTATAAAAATGATGTGTTTTTATTACATTACGTAGAAGTTGCCAAAAATATTTTAATGCCGTTACATTATTAATTTTACGTCTACAAGTGATTAATGTATATTAATAGGAATGATCAACATTTCATCGTGACAAATTGAGCTTTTGAAGCATCACCACCACTTTAAACATACACGCCCTTATTAAAGTTATTGACATGGGATCCTGAGCGTGCATGCTGCACTAAAGAGCAAACACACAATACACAGTGACAGCTGATAGTGCAGCCAGCTCCTGTTACTGAGCTCTTCCCTTTCATACAAGGAGGAGTTCATACAGCTGACACATGGGCCAAACCCTTTATATACCAGGGGCAAGTGCATGGCTGATAGCTGCTACTGAATTCCTGGCACAATTATCCACTGTATTTAAAAAAGGATGATTCATAATGGAAAATAGAGAACGCTGTCATTCTATTCATTCCACAATTCTCTAATTATGACATCAAGTGACGTAATGTATTCTATCATGTTATTATATGAGCATAAAAAACAACCAGAAAAACTGAATAATAATAATTGTGACACTAATGTGGGCATCCAACAACCTGTTGTGAAATGATAGGGTTTAGATTTCGAAGAATAGAATTTTATTATCAGTATAGGAATTACATGAAACCTACAGTATATTGTTTCTGGGTTCATAGTAAAAGAACACACCTATTTAATATGTTGGTAGCTATATATTAAGAAAATAAAATCTTTTTAATGTTACCATATTTAAAAATAGATTTACATCTGTTATGTAAATTGGGAAATTGCTTACTAGATTGCAGCACCTCTGTAGTAATATGAGGGGGTACCGGAGTATGAATCAGCAGGCTCTGTTTGCTTGCCACAATTAAATCTGACTATAAAAACAGATGGGCTGTAGCTAAACAGTCATGTGAACAGGACTAAAGCCTCGTACACACGATCGGACTTTAAACAAACTTTTCCGTGGATTTCTGTCCAAAGGGCGTTGGGCGTGAACTTGCATTGCATACACACGGCAGGACTTTTTCAGCCAACTTTCACCAAATCACGTGGTTTTTCTGCTCTTTACCGCCACCCTTTGGTCAACTTCTGTATTGTTGTCTGATCTTTTGCATTGGTTCTGAGCATGCGTGTTTGTACTTTGGACTTAAGTCCGATAGTTTTCTGTACACACGATTGGACTTTGCTCCATCGGACCTTTGTTGCCAAAAAGTTTAGGCCCATACACATGATCGGACTTTTTGACAACAAACATGCAAATTAGCTGTTTTAAGGCAACATCCAACCGTGTGTACTCCACTCTATGTTATCCTATGTGTCCATGCACACATGGACGTTGTTGGACGTTTATCAGCAGTGGAGTTTATGGGCTGTTTTCTGAACGCTATAAAATCGCGTTCAAGAGCAGTACTCGAAACGCCAGACACCGGTAAAAGGTGTTAAACGAGGGTTAACGCTGTAAAAAGAGCGTTAAGCCTCGTTCAGCGTTTCTCTGCCTCTTCAAAATCAATGGTTCCCTATGGGAGCCCATTGATTTGAATAGAAGTCGCACCAGAAGTCGGATCATCATGATTCAAGTTGCGGTGCGACTTGTGTGCTGAGGATGAAGGGGAACCCCCGCCAAAATGAAAAAAATTGGCGTGGGGTTCCCCCCCTCGGACCCTTGGTCTGGTATGGATTTTATGGATCTTCGCTGAAAAAAACAGCGTGGGGTCCCCCCCAAAAATCCATACCAGACCCTTATTCGAGCATGCAGCCCGGCCAGTCAGGAAAGAGGGTGGGGACAAGCGAGCGCCCCCCCCCCTTCCTGAACCGTACCAGGCCGCATGCCCTCAACATGGGGGGTTGGTGCTTTGGGGCAGGGGGGCCCTGCGCCCCCCCACCCCAAAGCACCTTGTCCCCATGTTAACCACTTGGCGCCCAAGGTACGTCATAGGACGTCCTGGGGTTTGTGGGGGTATATCTGAATGATGCCTGCAGCTACAGACATCATTCAGATATCAGCATTTTCAGCCGGTGATTCCCTGCACCATAAGAACGATCATAGCGGCTGTTCCGCCGCTTGATCGTTCTTACGAGCGGCGGGAGGGGACGTCCCCCCTCCCGCCGCCCTCCGCTGCTTCTACCAACTCACCGCTTCCATCGGTGAGTTGGACACAGGATCCGCCGGCCCCGGGATGGTGATCATAGAGATTTTCGGTGGACCAGATGGTCGCCGGAGTCTCTATGATCGTTCGGAGGCCTCTGCATTCAATTAACGGCGCCGCCTTGGCTGGGAAGCCGTGATCATTTTTTTATTTTTTTTTTACTTTTAGGCTTCCCAGCCTAGAGGTGAGATGTGGGGTCTTATTGACCCCATAGAGATTTTCGGTGGACCAGATGGTCGCCGGATGATCGTTCGGAGGCCTCTGCATTCAATTAACGGCGCCGCCTTGGCTGGGAAGCCGTGATCATTTTTTTATTTTTTTTTTATTTTAGTAATATTCCTATTACAAGGGATGTTTACATTCCTTGTAATAGGAATAAAAGTAATCAATTTTTTTTTTCTTTTTTAAGTGTCAAACTAAAATAATAAAAGTAAAATTAACAATAAAAAAAAAAAGTTAGAACGTGAGAGCGAGAGCAATAATTCTAGCCCTAGATCTCCTCTGTAACTCAAAACATGTAACCAGTAAAAAATGTTAAAGCGTCGCCTATAGGGATTTTTAAATACAAAAGTTTGGCGCCATTCTACGAGCGCCTGTAATTTTGAAGCGTGACATGTTGGGTATCTATTTACTCATCTTTCACATTATGCAAAAAAATTGGGCTAACTTCACTATTTTTTTTTTTTTTTAAAGCATGAAACAGTTTTTTTTCAGAAAAAAACGTGTTCGAAAAATTGCTGCGCAAATACCGTGTGAGAAAAATAGTTGCAATGACCGCCATTGTATTCTCTAGGGTATTTGCTAAAAAAACATATATAATGTTTTATTTTATTATATATATATTATTATATTATATTATTATATAAATTTTTTTATTATATATAATTTTATTTTAAATGTAATTTTCTAGCAAAAAAATTATGAATTTTACATGTAGGAGAGAAATGTCAGAATTGGCCTGGATGCCAAGTGGTTAATGCGGACAAGGGCCCTTCCCGACCACCCTGGCTGTTGGTTGACGGGGTCTGCAGGCGGGGGGCTTATCGGAATCTGGGAGCCCCCTTTAATAAGCCCCCCACCCTATGTGAATGAGTATGCGGTACATCGTACCCTACCCATTCGCCTTGAAAAAAGTGTCAAAAATAAAACACACTACACAGGTTTTTAAAATAATTTATTAGGCAGCTCCGGGGTTCTTCTTCCGACTTCAGGGGTCTCTTCCTTCTTCTCCGCGCCCTCCGGTTCTTCTGCCGCTGTCCGGTATCTTCTGCCGGGCTCCTCCGCTACCTTCTGCCCGCTCTTTTAGTAGCGTTGGCCCGGTCTTCTCCGTCATCTGCTTCCCTCTTCTCTTCTTCTGATGTTGACACACCGCTCTCTCCTGCTGTAATGCAGTGTGCGCAGTGCGCAACGACCTATATTGGCACTGGGCGTGGTCACCGGTTGATGTAATCCAGTGAATCCGCCCCTTATGACGTCACCATCCCATCATGCCCCGGCTGTGACATCATAAGGGGCGTGGTCACCAGATGACATCACCCGGTGACCACGCCCCATGCCAATAGAAGTCATTGCACACCGCGCACCTGGTATTACAGTGGGAGAGAGCGTTGTGTCAACATCGGAAGAAGAGAAGAGGGAAGCAGACGACGGAGAAGACCGGGCCACTGCTAATAAAAGAGCGGGCAGAAGATAGCGGAGAAGCCCAGCAGAAGATACCGGACAGTGGCAGAAGAACCTGGAAAGCACAGAGAATAAGGAAGAGACCCCCGATATCAGAAGAAGACCCCCGGAGCTGCCTAATAAATTATTTTAAAAACCTGTGTACTGTGTTTTATTTTTGACACTTTTTTCAAGTTGAATGGGTAGGGGTACAATGTACCCCATACTCATTCACATAGGGTGAGGGTCCAGGATCTGGGGGCCTCCTTATTAAAGGGGGCTCACAGATTCCGATAAGCCCCCTGCCCGCAGACCCCGACAACCAACGGCCAGGGTTGTCGGGAAGGGCCCTTGTCCTCATCAACATGGGGACAAGGTGCTTTGGGGTGGGGGAGCGCAGGGCCCCATCCTACCCCAAAGCACCTACCCCCCATGTTGAGGGCATGCGGCCTGGTACGGTTCAGGAGGGGGGGTGCTCGATGCGTGCTAGGGCTGCGTGCTCGGATAAGGGTCTGGTATGTATTTTTGGGGGGACCCCACGCCGTTTTTTTGGCAAATTTTTTTTTCATTTTGGCGGGGGTTCCCCTTCATCCTCAGCACACATGTCGCACCACAAGTCGGATCATGATGATCCGACTTCTGGTGCGATTTCTATTCAAATCAATGGCAAATTTTTTTTTCATTTTGGCAGGGGTTCCCCTTCATCCTCAGCACACATGTCGCACCGCAAGTCGGATCATGATGATCCGACTTCTGGTGCGATTTCTATTCAAATCAATGGGCTCCCATAGGGAACCATTGATTTTGAATAGAGGCAGAGAAACGCTGCTAAAAGCTAGCGCCGCTGAACGTGCATTAACGGCAATGCAAAACGGTGATAAAATCGCGTTTTTCAACCAGCGTTTTTTGACAGAAATCTAGCATCCAGAAACAGCTTTTTTGAGCTCCAGTGTGCATGGAGCCTATATAGAAAAGAAATAGCCCCTTAAGGACTAGGAACTTTCCATTCCTTTTGAAAACACAAATGTTGTAGGTTGTATACAGGCGTGACTCCAACTTTATTGTAGACATCCTAGTTCCACTGACTTCAGGAACTACCAGCCCACCTGGCTGCTTCTTCATTAGCCCACCTGGCTGCTACTGAAGATTTACCAGGCCAAGGTAAAAGGAAAGATATAAGACCAATGCTGTCTTCCAAAAAGGCTTGCTATATGTGACAGTCTTTCCCCTTGTAAGGTGCTGACTGTGCTGATGTACTCACACTGTCCTCTTTGATCTTGCTGCTTCCTAGGCAAGATTCCTTCCGGACCATGATACTGCCAGAATCCTCCCAGGCCAGCCTGATCTCCAGCATGCGGGAGAGCCCCCCCCCCCCCCAGCAGGGGTTCCCCTCAGTCTCCTCAGCACTCCATCTTCCCTGCCAGCATGACTCATCCATATTTAAGGGCTAGCTCAGCTGCCATGCCACTTCTTAAGTGTTAGCTGAGCTCCCCTAAATATGCAGATCAACCCTCCTGGCCCCTGCCCTCCAGTTTCCAGAAAGTTCTCAACACTTCCAGATCCAAGGGGAGGCACCAGAGTCCTGCCTGAACTGAAGTAAACTTTTCACCCAGACTCAAAGACTCATTTTACCATGAGCAAAAAAACATAAATTTGCCTGCACTGCCACTAATAGTACACTAGAGGGTGCTGAATGAGCAAAGTCACTTCACTAAGAAATAAATAGACTGAGCTCTTCAGGACACAGGACACAATGTCCCCTTTAAGCCTGCTGACTCTAGCACACAAGGGATGGCCTAAGCACACAGTCTCTAGAACCAGTCTGCACCCACAAATGTCCTTGGATAATTGGTTGCCTCCTTCTAATATCCTTGTGACACTTTTACCCTGTGATACCAGACTAGATCCCCAGATAACACTCTCTCAATCAGTTTTCATCAACTTTAGGCAAAGTAGGCCTCCAGGTCTCGACAACCTGAAGGCACATGACAGAATGGTCAAGGTGGGCAGCAGCCCCCCTAGGCTGTGATCTCTTTCTCAGGGAAAAAGACCAGGCTGCTCTCTGTCCTACAGTATTTATACAGAATCCCAGTCACCATCTAGGCACCTCTCCCCAGGGATTGGCCAGGGCTGTATGAATATTCAGCTGCTGATTGGACACTTCCTGCCCACTAACTTCCAGAACATTTTGTGGACCAGCCAAGGGAAAGCAGTCAATCCTACAGTCACTGAAACATTGAACAGGCCAGAACATTCAGTAATTCAGATTTTCTCAAACTCGGACACATAAGAACATTCACCTGGATTACATGAAATTTTGTGTATGTGTACAGTCACTGCTGACATGATGTAACTATTCAAGCACAAAATATTTATTTTTATATGATTGAGTTTCAGGACGGCTTGCATTAATTATGGTCAACTGCAAGCTAAACCATATGCATGACAAATTAGGGACAAGACATAATAGTGACTCGCTCAATTATTAATTGTGTTGTTGACACATGAGCGACATTGTCTACAGCATAGGGATCCACAACATGTGTGTCAGTTTCAATTCCAATACTCCCAGGGGTACTACTGAAGTCCGTATTTTCAGAATTCTAAGTGTAGCGACCTCCCAACCTCTAGGGGCCTGATGGTGACCCCAGGAGTTATGGAGAGCTGAAGTCCTTCCTTGTAGAGTGGGTTAACAAGAACTGTGGGAGAGCAGGTTAGGGCCAGGACACCCTTAGGTAAATGCAATATTAATTGGCAGACTTCGAGACACTATAGGTAGACAGCTATACAGGGAAAGGCCTCCAGCCTGATGCCACATCTGTATAGGTAGGACCACTGTCTCCTATGGCAACTGAACTTGTATAAGTCACTAAAGGTAATTGTACATAACTCTTGGTAACACAGAATAGTTTTTCTCTTATCTTACAGTATCCCACTGTAGGTCTTCACTCACTGAGCTCCCAGTCTCTCACTAGGCTTCCAGATCCCAGTCGTCATCGGATCTCCTGAGCTCTTCCACCGTTAACCCGCTGTATACTTCTCAAGCATCACCCCCGCTAACCTGCGGGGTCCCTGGCTTGGCACTCGCTGGAACTTTCCAACTTCTTCACCGTCCCTGGCTGGTGAGAAGACTGCTCTGGTACTTGCTCAAGCTTACACTCAGTAGTCTCCAATAATAAGGTAGATGGTCCTGTAGTGGTGACTGCTTCCCCTTTACCTCCGACCATGACTGGTTCCCTTCCAGCTGAACCTTCGTAACTCGGTTGGACTCCAATCCTGGAGTCCCAACCCTATGCTGCTTCTCCTGCTCCTGGATAGGCCTCAGGCAGCCTAGCAGCCAGGTGTCCCCAGAATAGGCCTCTGGCTTCCAGCCTAGCTACCTGGGACGACATAACACACGTCCACCTAGACAGCTGTCTAGGTGGCACAGAACCCCCGATCACCTGACTCCACCAAAATAAATAGGCTAAATAGGCTATCCCAGCAGGTCAAGGGACTAAAGAATCCCCTGCCAATTGGCTGAGACATACATTTATGATCTGACCTTGCTATGCCCCTGTCAATCTAATGTCACCAGCCACAGTGCCACCTAGTGACAGAAGAGAAATGGTGCAGCAATTCCAGAATTCGAGGGAAATCAGTGGATCTTCTAACAATTAGCCAGGACAATTACTACCTGGCAAACGAAATTTGTAAGCAACCCTGCTTAAACACCAGGATGCTCCATAAGCATTAAGGCCTTCCTTGCTGAGTTAAAGCTGAGCTGCTGTTAAAGCCTAACTGAACTTTTGATGTTATTACCCTCATACAAGCCTAACTGAACTTTTGATTTTATTACCCTCATACATACTAGGTGTATTAAAACAAGAAATGTTTACATTCTAGGTACATTCTTCTCATACATTCTAGGTGTATTAAAACAGTATGTTTCCTTTATAAAGCAGCTAAAGCCTGAGCACAAAAGCCTGGCCCCTGCTAGCATACTACACAGAAGCACCCTTGCTCTGTGTGTGGAAGCAGTGGTCTCTCTGCAAGGCCCTCATATGCATTTGAAATATATTAGGCTGATTTGCACTAAGAGGTGTATTTAAAAAAAAAAAAAATCACAGAGCTATTTGTGCTGAGAAACTATATGCACATTCCTTCTGTGTGAATATCGGTTAAATAAAATGTTTCTAGGCTATTCTCTTTCCAGGTTTGATGTTCTTCATTCATAAGAATAACGTGAATAGGAAAATAATGCATTATTGTCACTAGATGGAGGTAACAATCGTAGTAAATAAGTATTTACTGATTCACGCTATTCTCATGAATTAACCACTTTAAGTCCGCCCTATAGCAACACCTGTGCACTGGATCACGTGTATATATATATATATATATATATATATATATAAATAATGTGATCCAACACTTCCGGATAGGGGGCACGCATGCGCACTGCTGGTAGCTAGCTTCCACTGTGATTACGCAAAGTGACGATTGTCAGGCAGAGACACAGAACTGTGATATGCCTATCATGGGTGTCTGCAGGAGGGGGCAAGGGGGGTCAAGTGCCCCCCCTGGAAGCACGTGCACTGTACCCAGGTGCCACAATCTGAGGCAGAGGAGGGGAGCTGAAGCTGTCAGTGCGGCCCGGCTCCTATCACAGGATCTGCGCACACACACATCCGCTCAGTCTCCGGGAGCTTCAGGCAGCTGTGTGGGGGAGGGGCGCTGATGTCATCCTGCAGGAGCGTGGGAGGAAGAAGATCTACCATGTTGCTAAAATGAGGTCAGTAAATAAGAGGGATTGTGCAGAAAATGACCTTTGGGGGTGAAATGATTGTACTGGGGGCAGGCTGCTGCTCCCCCCCCATGTCATATGCAGTGCAGTGACCACCATGTGATGTATTGTGCCCACCATGTGATGTATTGTGCCCACCATATGCAGTGACCACCATGTGATATATTATACCCACCATGTGCAGTGACCACCATGTGATTTATTGTGCCCACCATATGCAGTGACCACCATGTGCAGTGACAACCATGTGCCCTGACAACCATGTGATGTATTGTGCCCACCATGTGCAGTGACCACCATGTGATGTATTGTGCCCACTATGTGCAGTGACCACTATGTGATGTATTGTGCCCACCATGTGCAGTGCAGTGACCACCGTGTGATGTATTGTGCCCACCATGTGCAGTGACCACCATGTGATGTATTGTACCCACCATGTGCAGTGCAGTACCCACTATGTAATGTGGAGTGGTGTGCCCTCCGTATAATGTGCTGTGCCCACTTTGTTATCTGCTGTGCTGTACAGTACCCACCATGTAATGTGCAGTAGGGTGCCCTCTGTTTAATGTGCTGTGCCCACCATGTAATACGGAGTAGAGTGCCCACTGTGTAATGTGCTGTGCCCACCATGTCATGTGCTGTGCTGTAAAGTGCCCACCATGTAATGCAGAGTAGTGTGCCTTCTGTGTAATGTACTGTGCCCACCATGTCATGTGGTGTGGTGTACCCATATGTAATGTGCTGTGCCCACCATGTCATGTGGTGTGGTGTACCCATATGTAATGTGGTGCACTGTGCTCGCATGTGGTGTGTCCACCGTGTGCCCACCATGTAATGCAGAGTGGTGAAAAAAAGGTAAAAGTAAGAAGACTAAGTAAAAAGGGGTTTATTCTATGGGGTACCTGCTCTGGCCTGCTCTAAAGGGGGATCTATATGAGGGGCCCTGGCCTGCGCTTTATGTGATAATAAATTGACTAATCCCCTTTGTCAAAAAGGGGTGGAGAATGGGTGACCTTAAAATGCTGCCCCCCCTGAAAAGTTCTGCAGACGCCCATGGTGCCTATGTAGACAAGGCAGATCACCGTTCAAACACAACCAAAAGAAAGCTCTATTTGTGTGAATTTTATTTGGGTACAGCATTACATGACAGCGCAATTGTCAGTTAAAGTAACGGAATGCTGTATTGCAGAAAATGGACGGTTTATGAAGGGGGGTAAATCTTCCGGAGGTCAAGTGTTAATAACATTCTACCTGGAGTGTAAAAGCTTAGTAGTATTTGATTTTGCCAGCATTCCCACAGAACAAATGTACATGTAGTTTTGCATGCAATTCTTTTATAAAAACAGCCCTAAATCTTCTGAACATTTTAAATACCCACGTGCAAGTACAAGCTCCCCAATTGATATTCTATACATCCAACATGCACATCAACTATTTAGTGCAGTATTGTGTATTTCACTTAGCCCCGTCTATGAGACAGTATAGACATTCTATATCTGTTTACGTCTGTTTAGATGGAGGGAAGGTCAGGTGAAATTCAAATCCATATGAACACAAGCAATAAAAAAACTATTTTCTTTGTTACCCACCTAGGTTGTACCAGAAATCAGACAATCCACTATATGGTTAGAAAATATCTGCAAGAATATGACAACCGTGGTTACATCTTCAGAATCTATCAGCAAAGGTCTCTGCTCAGAGTCATAACTAGAACTTTCAGGGCCCCAGTGCAAGTAATAATGAAGTGCCCCCTCTTCATCGGTCCCAAAGCCCTTCAATCCGAGCATGAGGCCCTTCCCACTAATCCTGGGGCCCTTTACTCCCATTGTGGGGACCTTTTTTTTGTGTGCGACTTTGGTGCGATTTGAGTGCCATCGATTGCAATGTTAAATCAAAGAAGTCACAAGAAAATTACAAGCAAGTCGCAAGGAAATCACAAGCAAGTCGCTTGACTTTAGGGTCACAGCAGTGTGAACCGAGTCCATGTTCTGCAGCGGGCCCCCTTCCTGCTGTCTTGGGGCCTCCCCCCATGGTGGCGGAACACGACCCTGGTAGTTCCACCTTGGTCTCTGCCACACATTACAGCAGTCTGACTTCTAAGCGTATTCTTACAGCCTAGAGTGGAACTGAACTCAAAAAGATCTGCTACCTTATACGGAACATGTAGAAATGTCAATTGTGCCTAAATTTCAGGAATCTCATGCAGTAAATGCTTATTCCCATGTAGCAAGTGCTCATGTTCATGCACATGTGCAGGTATGTGAGTGTAGAAGCTTAACAAGATGTGCAAGGACAAGAATGCACATGCTCATGAGTGTGTGTTGGTAGGTGCATTTAGCTTGCCCGCCACAAAGTTATAAGCAGGTAATGGCTCCCTTTTTAGAGAGTCCTTCCTCTAGTGGTGTAGTGAGTGCCCATATAAAGGCCAGCTGTGGGAGTACTCAGTAGTCTGGGAATGGGAGCAAGATGTCCAGAGCTGCTAAGATGTAGTCTCCTGCAGAGCTGAAATAATGGGCCCTGTGCAGGGGCTAGGTGGTACATAACGTGGGAGGAAAAGCTGTAGTTGGTCTGTCTCATCCTACTATGTTCTTTGGGTCCTGAAGCGAGGTGTTTAAGGGCTGGGAGGTCTGTACCGAGGCCTCTGATGTGAGTAATGGTGGAAGCCTGGTCATGAGTGTGCCATCTGAGGGTGTGCCTGGCTAGGCTGAGCTATAGAAGGTATATACTATGTATATACTATGGTATACTAATAAGGGCACCTTAATCCTACTTGGTAATGGAAGCTATATGCTGTGGACTTAGTATACATGGGGAAGTGGTACCAAATCTGTGGTGCTCCCAAGGAGAGGTGTGGAGGTAAGATTGCTTAAAAGATATGTGATTTTGTTCTGGGCAAAAATAATAACTACAGAATGTCTCCTGCTTTCCACGCTGAAGAATTCTGATAGTATGTCAAATGTAATGTCACGGAAATCGTTTTAAAATTACAGTAAAGTACAGAAAATGCATTTTATGTGGACATACCTTTGTTTTCAAATATTAAGGCCTCTGGCTGGGGATGTTGAGAGTGGGCCCATGACCAGGAGTGTGACACAACATGGCGGGGGGTTCCATCAACAACAGTGGTTGTCCTATCCAAGAAGAAGCAGAAGAAGGACTTACACAATTTGGAGCCAACAACTGCTCAATCGTAGGCCCTTTAACATGTGCACTGTACACGTGTATGCACGAGGGCATCCACAGATCTTGGCACCTGGCGGCCTATATAAACCTGAGGTCTGCCTGGCCTCATTGCTAGAATTTTCATTAGATCGGATCCCTCTATCCTGTATTCCGGAAAAAACTGCTGATCTTGTGACTGACCCAGCTGCATCTGACGCTTCTCTTTGGATTTCCCTTGTGCCTGCTGCTCATCTGTGTTACCAACCCGATGCATAGAATTTTGACTACGACTCTGCCTCCTGACTTTGTACCTTGTTGCCAACACATTGTTGATACTTGCCTGTCTCCGACCTGGAACCTGATTGTGAATCTGTGCCTATCTGCCTGGCTGCTGCCAATCCCAGCTAATGAACTGACTCCATACAGCATACCTCCCAACTTTTTGAGATGGGAATGAGGGACACCTATCAGCAAAAGTATGCAGGCATAGAACACACCCCCTGCCACGCCCCCTTAAAGGAGAATTGTACTAAAAAACAAGATTGGTTAAACCCACAAGTGCTGTTTTGCCACTACTATTCTTTTATTTTGTCTTTTTGAATTTACAAATGCAGCAATTTAGAATTCAGATGAAAGGTTTAGCACTGGAAAACACTTTTTGATAGATAAAAAGTGCATTTTATATACATCTATATAGATCAGACCAAAATGAGGGACACATGAGGAGGAATGAGGGACAGAGGGACATTGCTCCGAATCAGGGACAGTCCCTTGAAATCAGGGACAGTTGGGAGCTATGCATACAGTGCATTTACCCAGTGGATCCCCTGGCTTCCAAACTCAAGTTCACTGCTCCAAATTCTTGCCACGTGTGCCCCTCCGCTTTCCAAGCAGTCCCTGTTCCCACTACCAGGGGTGACTGGAGGGAAATTGTGCAAGAGGCCACCCTTGTCATCTTGGGATCCAAAGTCAGGTATGTGACACTAAGCTGCATCCTGAAAAATTAACTTTTTCCCCTGAATTCCTCCTCAAAACCAGCAGTTTACTTCTTGGTATGTGAGGGTGCCTAGGCACTTCTATGTCTACAACCTCATATGCTGGCCATACACTAACAGATTCCTACATCAACCTAGACAGCGTGAATTGATGAATCTCCCGCTGTGGTTATTGTATTTTGACAGCAGGCCCCACAAGCTATCAAATAACTGAACAGGAGCTGCATCTGGTTTTGGTGGACAATTTTCCACCCGGTTTCTTTGCTGTTTCAGTTGAGAGATGTGGAGCAGGAGGTGGCCGACAGGGCCACCCACTGAGAAAATTTCAGCTGGAAAGGTCCAAAATTCATACAGTGTACTACTGTATGTCAAGCTTTAGACACTGCTGCCTCTGACTGCTGGTCTCCGGAGATTTGTAGTGAGATTTAATGATTTCACTACTGTGATGCAATTCTCCTTGCTGGAGGCTCTGAAATGAGGAAGCAAAGCTCTGTGCCTTCACTAGGGATGAGCCGAACACCCCCGGGTTCGGTTCGCACCAGAACCCGCGAACGGACCTAAAGTCCGTGCGAGCATAAGAACCCTATTAGTTACAATGGATGCGAACGTTCGAAATCAAAAGTGCTAATTTTGAAGGCTAATATGCATGTTATTGTCATAAAAAGTATTTGGGGACCTGGGTCCTGCCCCAGGGGACAGGTATCAATGCAAATTTTTTTTTTAAAAACTGCCGTTTTTTCAGGAGCAGTGATTTTAATAATGCTTAAAGTGAAACAATAAAAGTGTAATATTCCTTTAAATTTCGTACCTGGGGGGTGTCTATAGTATGCCTGTGAAGGGGCGCATGTTTCCAGTGCTTAGAACTGTCCCTGCACAAAGTGTCATTTTTGCAGGAAAAAAAGCTATTTAAAATCACTCGCGGCTAATGAATTGATGGCTCCCGTAACACAGAGAACAGTCATTGATAACCCATTGATAAAAAAAAAGTCATCGATAAAAAAAAAAAAAAAAAAAGCGTGGGGGTCCCCCCAAATTCAATAACCAGGCCCTTCAGTTCTGCTATGGATATTAAGGGGGACCCCAGCCAAAAAAAAAAATGGCGTGGGGTCCCCCTCAAAATCCATACCAGACCCTTGAGGTCTGGGATAGATTTTAAGGGGGACCCCAGCCCAAAAAAAAAAAATGGCGTGGGGTCCCCCTCAAAATCCACACCAGACCCTTATCCGAGCACGCAACCTGGCAGGCCACAGGAAAAGAGGGGGGGACGAGAGCGGCCCCCCTCCCTCCTGAACCGTACCAGGCCACATGCCCTCAACATTTGGAGGGTGCTTGGGGGTCTGAGACCCCCCAAAGCACCTTGTTGATGAGGACAAGGGCCTCGTCCCCACAACCCTTGCCATTGGCTGTGGGGGTCTGCGGGCGGGGTGCTTATCGGAATCTGGAAGCCCCCTTTACCAAGGGGACCCCCAGATCCCGGCCCCCCCCCCAGTGTGAAATGGTAAGGGGTACAAAAGTACACCTACCATTTCACCAAAAAAGTGTCAAAAATTGTAAAAATGACAGGAGACGGTCTTTGACAATTCCTTTATTAAAATCTTCTTTCTTCTGCATCTACCAGGTGGCCCCGCCCTCCGTTATAAAAGACCTGTCAGACGCAGTGAAGCCTCACACAGCGGGAGCCTCCCCATTGCGCGGAGCGGCCCAGAAGAGACGCCGACGCCATGGAAGAAGAAGCCGGACGAGAAGACCAGAGCAAGAAGAAGCGGATCGTAGGAAGAAGATAATGGAAGAAGATGCCGGAAGGAGAAGATGAAGAAACCGAAGGATGAAGAGAGAGAGAAAGAAAGAAGAAAGAAGGAAGACCAGAAGAAAGAAGATTTTAATAAAGGAATTGTCAAAGATAACTGCCTTCACACATAGACAAAGCATGGAACAAGGCATGGCAAGTCAATAAAGGGTTATAGATCAACTGCCTGTTCATGCCTGTGATAACTCGTGTTCAGCATTAACACATTTAACAACAGTAAACAGGAATCAGATGATGTGCTCTTCATATTAATTTGCCTGCGGTAAATTATAGGTAACTAATTTTACCTCTTCCTGTGTCTCATTGGAGATAAATGTCATTTTTTTTTGCCTGTTAGCAGTTTATTTTGCAGCAAGGAGTGGTAGCACTAAAGATAAAACACTGTGTACATTTCCACCCACAACAGAGCCAGCTAAACTTGCTGCTAGTATGAGGATTACCCTTGTATTATGGTGACCTTTGTATTGCAATACCTGCAACAAGTAGCTGAATAATACACAGAACAACCATATACTAAAATGGAAGTGCTTTTCATAAGATAACACTGCCATAATGTTGGTGACATTTCAGTTAAAGGACACACGACTCATAAAAAGAATTTTAAAAATCCATGCAACAGAGAAAAAACTCATAACATTTTCTTTATGTATGTTAAAGGTCCCAACACAGTACAGAAATTACTTTGACTGTAGCTATGGAGCAATATAAACATTTGAAATACTTTTTTACTAAGTACTACTTTACTTACTTGTAATAAGGTGACAATTCAACAAGTCCATTTAAAGCCTTTCTCTACACAGGGTGACAATAGTATTATTACCTGTTGTTCCTGCTAGTAGATCGGTAAACTCCATTCCAACAGCGTTGTCACCCTATTTCAGGAATTAAGTTTACCGATCTACTAGCAGGAACAACAGGTAATAATACTATGTTATAGAGGAGAATACAAAAACTGATATGTCAATGCTAACAAAAGACTGTAGTTTGTTATTTTGCCCATAGTTGCACTCCAAAGTAGAACTAAAGGCAAAACTGTGTTTTGGATAGTTTAGGGAGGGTTATAACTCCTAACAATAACCCCCACAAAAGGGAGTCCTGGGTATGGTATTTGAATTGGTGCCTATACCCCAAATCAGAGGGGAGATGCTTCCAAGTACTTCTACATAACAAAACACCACAAAGGAAACAGCACCTACCAAGACTACCAATTCAAAGATAAGTTTATTGGACATTCACATATTAGGAAGTAATGTGGCACAGGCAAACTCCCCCCACTACTTGGGGTGCCCCCCCCCCACTGCCTAGGCTGTGCAAAGCTTTTGTAAAGAACAGCCCCGATCCTCCTCTTCCTGGGTCCCCGCCGGCACTCCTGGGTCCTCCTCTTTATCCTGTGCCCCCATAGGAAGCCGCACTACCTGCATCCAGACACAGACAGCTGGGCACTGCCCCATCCCCACTCCCTAGAGTTTGATTGACAGCAACGGGATTGGTGTATAACACACACACGCTATTTTCACCCGATTTTCAGGGTGAAAAAGTGTATGTTATACGCCAATAAATTCAGTATATAGTAACATTTCTTAATTTTCCCAAAAATTGTGTAAAAAAAATTACAACTTAAAAAACTCTCAATGCCTCTTACTGAATACTGTGGGCTGTCTTCTTTCCAAAAAGGGGTCATTTGGGGGGGTATTTGTACTGTCCTGGCATTTTAGGGTCTCAAGAAATGAGTTGAAATTAAATGATGTCACAGCAGATATTACTAGTCACTGGCAAACACAAAATCACATCAAAAACCTGCATAAATGCAATACAAAAAACACACTGTGGATTGGCCAAATTTTCGATCCATCTATGGCTGTCCCCATTCATGGGGCGTCGATATAGTGATCACAATCTCTCGAATGGGACTGTTGGAGAACATATGCTCAATCAATGGAGTCCCGCTTGCAGAATACAATAGTGCAGCAGGGAGGATTCCCATATCCACTTCAGATGTGTAGATGGGGAAATCCTTTTTTTTTAATCAGCTGGTTGATATAAAAAAAAAAAAAGTTTAATCTATGGCCAGCTTTAGACCTTAGTGGCATAACAAGGAGCCCCAGACAGACAGGGTGGACCAACTAAGTCATAACAGACTGTGGGGAGGCAATGGGGAACTCAACAAAGGAAGAAGGAAGTAGGTGACATGGCTTAGGACGGGGCAAACGCTGGGAAACGCGGCTGCAGATTCGGTCTCCAGGAGACATTATCATCCCCCCTTTCTGTCCATAAGCATACCAAGGCGTGTTTTTATTGTGCTAAATTCTCTATTGTCTTTCATATGTGTAAGGCCTCTTTCACACGAGGCGGATCCGCTTCCATGGAGTCCGCCTCTGTCCCCCGACTCAGCGTGAGGTCTCTCCGTTGATCTCCGCTGAGCCGGCGGATGACAGGTCCGACAGGGTGAAAGGGGCCTTATATATATATATAAAGGCCCCCATATAGAATGCATTAAGAAAAAAAATACCTTGTTAACTGTAAAATATAAGATTGTTATTTATACTAACAGGCTGAGAAAAAGGCAGGAAAAAAAGCCTAAACAACCAGAGCACAATAAGGACAATAAAACAGTCATTGCCCAGGATGAGAATCAGAGTGATGTCAGAGCCATCATTAAAGACAACAGACTGAAGCCTGGCTTGATTGGGAGCACAAATCCAAGAATCAGATCCAGGATGTAAAAACATTCCGGGGAAATTTTGTATAGCTATTATGGACTTTCCAAGGGCAGGGCAAATGATCAAAATGTGCTTACAGGTCACCAGGAAAAAACATTCCAACATTGTAGGACGTCATGTTCTTCATATATGAAAGAAAGAAACCCACTAACAGAGTGAGATTAAAGCTTGAATTCTGATATAGGATTGTTGATACATTGGAACATATATGTTTTACACCACAACAAAGGAACACTATAACTGGGCATGACAGAAGACAATACCTGTCATACATACAATACTTGTCATTAAAAAAAAAAACATAATCCTCAGCAGCACCAGCACAATTTTCAGTTCAAAGCAGCAATGAGGCAGGAAATGGGAAGCTGGCTCTGACAGAAGGTAAATAGATTCAATACCAGGTGACTTATGAAGATTCTCCAAACATGGCAAAATAACTGAAAATATGTCTACTATACAGCAGTTTCAACATTGGCAAGATTTCCTTATGCTAGATTCTCTATTCAGCTAACTTCATAAAAAATTGATATTGATATTTGCAGAAACTGAACGATAAATCCTTTTAAATCTTTTGGATAAATATTCACTCAATTTTTGATATAAAAAAAAACTGATCTTTTACTAACAGTAAGAGGCCTAAATTGACTGGTGGAAACAGCAGCCACAACAGAATTCAATGTTATAGGAAAGTTTGCTCCTTAAAAAGTAGGTTAAAGCCCACAGTTTTTAGTATCGTTTGTGTGCTTCTTTCTTTTCCTTTCATTCTGCATTGTCTTAAAAGAATATTAGTGCACAAAAACACTTCAAAACCCCAACGCTACATCCCCCAAACACAAGGTAGGTTTTATCTTGCAATACAAATTATAGTATATTGTCTGAGCGACAATAGCCACAAACATTTTACAGTGGCTGGATATTATATATGTAGCTTGGTTAAGCGGCAATATAAGAGGGTCAGAAGAGGCAGGTTTCACCCTAAAATGAAAATTAGAGTGCATTATCTATAGGACAATAGTGAAAACTATTTTATATTAGCTGGACAGGATGTAAGCAACTAAGTTAGGCTGCAGTTTAAGATGGAGATGAGCCAGTTTTATCTTGAAATGAAACTAGGGTGTGTTATTTGAGAGACACAAATATTGTACACTTGCTGGACAGTATATAAGCAGCTTGGTTAGGCCACAATATTAGAGGGAGAGACAAGGCAGGTTTTTTTTCCTTTAAATAGAAATTAACGTACATTATCTAAGAGACAATAGCCACAAATATAGTACTGTGGCTGGACAGTACGCAAGCAGCTTTGTTATGCAACAATATATGAGAGAGAGATGAGCCAGGTTTTATCTTGAAATAGGAACAATATTATTATTTGAGAGATAATAACCACAAATATTGCATAGTGGCTGGACAGTATGTAAGTAGTTTGGTTAGGCCCTAATAAAAGTGTAAGGGATAAGGCAGGTTTTATTTTGATATAGAAATTAGATTGCACTATCTGTGAGAAAATAGCCGCAAATATTAAACAGTGGCTGGACAGTGTGTAATCAGCTTGGTCGGGCAATAACAACAAATATTTATTGATGTCAGAGTCAGAATAGGCCAGGAGAGGTGCAGAAGTTGGTAATTTTTGAGCTAAATTAAACATAAAAGTTTAGTATGTAGTATCAGCAGCAAAGGGTTGGCAATCCAAGATTGGTTCATTTTAATGAGCCAGTCCAAACTGTTAGCAGACAGGTGGATTCACCTCCATGAAGCAAAGCATCCTCCTGGGCTGATGATCCTCTCAAATAGCACACTGGCTGCAGGTCAAGCAAGAAGTTCCTGCACATACTGTGCAAGTGGTCCTTCCTAGACACCCAATAGTCCAAGGGTTTCTCACTTTTGCATGGTCCACTTTCTGTGATTGATGCTTGCAGTCAGGCCTGACTGCAGTAGTTTAAAAACTCTGAAAAGAGGTGCTGAGGCAGCCTCCATCACTGGTCTTTCTCCTTTCATGGCTCAGTGGATAAAAATCAGAAGGCATCCTACAACCTTCAGAAAATGCTCATGGTAGATTTACGTGGACAGTCGGTTGATATATAAGAATGAATAAAAGAATAAGTCAGTTGATATATAAGAATGAATAAAAGAATAAGTGGCATGCTTTGCATATTTGCTTTGCATATTTGACACCCTGGGCTGTTCTATATGACAAATTTATTTTCAGTAATAATAATCAAATTAAACAAATGGTAATAATTGCCACAAAATAAATACAGACACTGAAAATTGTACTATTCCTTCCCATTAGTGGTCACTTGAAACATGCCCTCTTACATTGGTGGTCAGTTGGAGAAGGGTCCCTTTACACTGGTGGTGAGGGGGAAGAATGCGCCTTAATCTAATGCTGATGGAAAGATTGCCAAAAAAGATAATTTGTGTCAGCTGTTACTTATTCTAGAGGCAAAACTTGTTAATTGCTCAATTGACCCCCAGCAACCTGTGGAAGAACCAGGTTGAGAAAGGTTACTCTAGATCAGGCAGCCCGCCCACCACTTTGTCCTGCAGAGCCTACTCGCCTTTAGCTACCTCTGCATGCACATGAACTTCTGCCCCCCTAACTTTAGAGCTGACTGAATTTTTTTAAATAAATAGGATTGCCTACATTTAATGCCAGCTATGACTATAGGGGGGATAAATATGTGGTGCTTTAACGCAGTTTAGTGCACTTTACTGCACAAGTATACGGTGATGTGCTGCAACCAAAAGGACAGTTTTGCTTGTGTCAACAACAAATGCACCCCAAAATAAAACAAAGATGCCATACTAAAATAAAATAAAATATACGTCTACCTTCCAAAAACAAACACTGCACTGTGTAATATAGGGCATTATGGGTCCTTTAAAGATTCTACCAGACCACTTTTTGCGATTTGGCACTGCGTCGCTTTAACTGACAATTGCGTGGTCGCGCGACGTGGCTCCCAAACAAAATTGACGTCATTTTTTTCCCACAAATAGAGCTTTATTTTGGTGGTATTTGATCGCCCCTGCGGTTTTTATTTTTTTTGCGCTATAAACAAAAAAAAGAGCGACAATTTTGAAAAAAACACATTATTTTTTACTTTTTGCTATAATAAATATCCCCCAAAAATATATAAAAAAAATGTTTTTCCTCAGTTTAGGCCGATACGTATTCTTCTACATATTTTTGGTAAAAAAAATCGCAATAAGCGATTATTGATTGGTTTGCTTAGAAGTTATAGCGTTTACAAAATAGGGGATAGTTTTATAGCATTTTTTTAAAAATAATTTATTTTACTAGTAATGGCGGAGATCAGCGATTTTTATTGTGACTGCGACATTATGGCGGACACATCGGACATTTTTGACACATTTTTGGGACCATTGCATTTATACAGCAATCAGTGCTATTTAAATGCACTGATTCCTATGTAAATGACACTGGCAGTGAAGGGGTTAACCACTAGGTGGCAGTGTAGTGGTTTTATGTTCCTAGAGGCGTGTTTCTAACTGTGGGGGGGCGTGGCTGTGAGCTAGTGAATGCTGATCTCTGCTCCAATCACAGAGAGCAGAGATCAGCGTCACTAGTTGCTAGGCAGAACTGGGAGATGTTTATTTCCGCATCTCCCCATTCAGCCTTCCCGTGAGACGATCGCGGGTATCCCCGAGGCGTTCGAGTCCGCAGGACCCGTGACCGGCCTTACGGGGGTCCCGACCGGCATGCTCGATGGCGCGGCGGCATCTTAAAGGGGACGTACCTGTACGCCCTTATGCCTGTCCGTGCCATTCTGTCGACGTACATCGTCGTGCGCCAGTCGGGAAGCGGTTAAAGTGGTTGTAAACCCTAAAAAAAAAAAAAACCTGCAAGACAAAGGCATAGTGAGCTAGTATGCATACGTGCTGTTGCTTCAGTTTGCTTAAGTGGGCATGTGCCGATGACAACGGCACATGCAAATACAGGGGATATCTCCTAAACCGTGCAGGTTTGGGAGATATCCAGTGAAGCTACAGGTAAGCCTAATTATAGGCTTGCCTGTAGTAAAAAGTGGTTGTAAGAGTTTACAACCACTTTTAAGCCCCATACACATGGTCGGACAATCCGCGGACCAGGTGCGTCGGATCCTGTCCGTCGTACTTTGTCCGATGTTGGTTTTGCGTACACACTGTCGGACAAAGTTGTCGAAAAATCCGATCATTCTGAACGTGGTGACGTTTGTTGCCTACGACGGGACTACGTAGAGGCTAGTAGCCAATAGCTTTGGTCTTGTAATGTGATCTGAGCATGCGTAGCACTTTGTCCGGTCGGACAACCGTACACACGATCGAATTTGGTGTGATCGGACCGGGTTGTAGGCAAATCTATCCAGCAGGAGATAAGACTTTGTCCGTCGGACAATTCGACGTACACTGTCCGATGGTGCATACACACGGTCGGATTTTTCGACAACATGGTCCGATCGGACAGAATCCATGAAAAAGTCCGACCGTGTGTATGGGGCTTAAGAAGTATTTGAATTTGAGCAAAGCACATATATCTGCAGTGTTTACTTATCTCTCTCCAAAGATTTGATGGCTCGGTTCACACTGTCATGACTTAGGATATGACTTGTGAGACCCCAAGTCACGTGCCATGTAAAATACCATTTTAGTCAATGAGAGCTGTCTAAGTTAGCACTACTGAAATTGCTCTTACTTTAGAAAAGGTTCTTGTAATACTTTAAGAAGTGGATGTAAACCCAAATCATGAAATTTGAGCTTGGCACATATATCTGTAGTGTTTTCTTATCTCTCTTCAAAGCACTGAGTCCCATGGCTTTCTCCTGCTCTGTTCTTCTGTTATCAGCCTGATATCTTCTGACAAGTCAACTGTGATAAAACCAGGCTGAATTTTGTGTCCTGGGAGGTTGCTATAAATAGATTAGCAGAGAGCTGAACTATTCAGGAAATCTCGGCCTTCTCTGCCTATGTGGAGGGAGGGGGTGCTTTTCCTGCAATCAGCTGTCTTGGCTATATGCCCAGACTTCACTTCCAGTGCTGAACGGGAAGAGAAAATCTGTAACACGATCTGCACTTTCTAAAGAATATATAAAGCTGAAGACAGCAGATATACAGTAAAACCTTGGTTTGAGAGTAACTTGGTTCGAGAGCGTTTTGCAAGACAAGCAACATTTATTAATACATTTTGACTTGATATACAAGCGATGTCTTAATATAAGAGTAGCGTCATGTCACAACTGTGTATAAAAGAGAAGAGAGGCGCCTCTAAGTGTAGCAATATGGTTACATTTAAGGAAGGTACAACATTTAGCAACACACATGGTTGATGATTAAAACAGACACATCTAAGTATGCAGGCATCCGGGGTAAAGCTGTCCACATAGACCGTCCTCCTCACTGCCATCAACGTCATCCCTTTCATGCTGCACTCCACGAGCGGTTCAAGCCTCGCTTTCAGATCGCTCTACTGCAGGGTAGTCTTCCTGGTCACGATTGCAGACTGACAGCGGTGAGAGCCGGCGGTGCGGAGGACTGTCTGTGGACAGCTTTACCCCGGATGCCTGCGCCATGTGCCTCTTTTAATCATCAACCATGTGAGTTGCTAAAAGGGAAGAGGAGCCAGTGACGTCACCCCAGTGTTTGAGCAACACGGAGGTGCAGTGAGGAGGAGTAAGCCTACGAGCCTGACTGTTACTAACATGCTTGTTGCATTTGGGCACACGTGAGTGCATTTATCTTAGCCTTATTCAGCACAGTTGTTCACAACAATATTGCGCAATATTTATTTTCTTTTTTTCTGAGAATCGGCATCCACGGTGAAAGAATTAGTCTTGTGTATCGAGGAGCACAGATATTCTAAGGGGCTTGAAGAAACTCTTCGTTATTCACCACAGATTGTAGTCAATTTGATCGCCACATGTATATGAAAAATTACAGGTATTGTTTGAACCCAGATTGCTGAGAGGAGTTTGGGTATTTCACAAGTGGTCAATTACTATTGGATGAGTAACCTTTGACACAAAAGATTTGTTATTGCACGTATATATTATATTTAATCAACTAACCATTTAATTATTTATTCACTACTAGGTATTTATTCACATTTCGGTTGGATCATGGGCAATTTTATTATGTTTTTAGGTGGTATTGTGCAATTATCAAATGTTGACAGGAGCGCACTTATTGTTTACAATCAATTGTTTACATATATTTCACTTCTGCTTATAGTGTGAGAGCACTTTATATTGGTTGCAGCATTTGTCATTTAGGCATCTTTTCTAATTTTAATTTTTCAATTTTAAATCATACCAGCGCTTTAGTATTTATTATTGTAAAATGTTGTACCTTCATTAAATGTAATCATATTGCTACACTTAGAGGCCCTTCTCTTCTCTTTTATACTCTGTAGCTCCTGCTGGATTTTGCTTCTAATCCCCTTGTGAAGGCTTCCATTTGTGGATGGACATTTTATGGTTAAACAACCTATCACATTGCTATAATATTTTTATATGGACTATAAACTGAAGGATTTATGAATAAATGGTTGTGGAACAAATCATTTGAGTTTCCATTATTCCTTATGGGTAAATTCGCTTTGATATACAAGTGCTTTGGATTACAAGCATGTTTCTGGAACGCATTATGCTTGCAATCCAAGGTTTTACTGTACATGTAAAACTTATATAGGGAGATTTCTTTAATCCCTGTGTATCATCTGAAGCTGTTCACTTCACTGGGTATATGTGATGGTTTACATCCACTTTAAGGCGATTTCTATCTGACTTATGCCCATAGATTTTAATGGAAGTCACCTCCAAGTCTGATCCTCATCTTAATTGATGTGATTTAGATCCTACATTACAGGAAGATTACCCAGGCATTCCCTGAAATTGCTTTAAAGTAGCTTCAAGCCACTTCAAAGTCGCTTCAAGAGCTATCAAGTCGTACTAAATTCGCCCTGAAGTCACCTGGCAAAGTCACACTGTAAAGCCCCATACACACGGTCGGACTTTTTCATGGATTCTGTCCGATCGGACAATGTTGTTGAAAAATCAGACCGTGTGTATGCACCATCGGACAGTGTACGTCGGATTGTCCGCCGGACAAAGTCTTATCTCCTGCTGGAAAGATTTGCCGACAACACGGTCCGATCACACCAAATCCGATCGTGTGTACGGACAAAGTGCTACGCACGCTCAGAAGAAATTCTGTGACGGAAGCGCTCGGTCAGGTAAAACTACCTTTCCTAATCGACACAGCACATTCGTCACGCTGCAATGTTAAAATGTCTTTAATGCAGTGCATTCTCTTTTTCTTTACAATGCAACAAGAATGACATGTTTTAGCTGCTCCTATTCACCCGCACTTCTCACAAACTTAGTTCTTTATTACTTTTCAGCATTTATACACTACATGTTTATTTTTACTCAGATCGTAAAAGAATCTTTGTTATATTTTTAGCATGATTTGTCTTTTTTTTTTTTTTTTTTTGGGAATACATATTTGAAGGAGATTTTTTTTTTTTTTTTTGGAGGGGGGTTGTGTGTCTCAACTTAGCAAAACCACATTATTAACATTTGTATTTCTTGCTTAAATTTACTAGGAGTTTGTTGGTTGTTGGTGCCCCTTGTTAATTCTACTTTAGGATTAGTGAAATGTACCTGCCTACTCAAAGAAAAACTGTCATTGTAGAAAAGTAAAACACAATAGTCAATGATTATTTCCAATCCAAAAAAAATTTATTTAGGTCTCAGCAACAAACCAAAGAGGAACGCAGCCATGGTGAAACTTGGGGAATTTGCAAAGCCTTGGACACCCACGGCAACCATCATTTTTCACGCTTAGAAAATTGGGGGCCTGAGGAGTACCTATCTAAATAATAAGGGAGCGCAATCTGGTCCTGAAGTCCAAAACATCCGGAACTGCAGCAGATGCCATCTAGGTCCCCAGGCTCTGGTCCTACGAGAGGCTCCATCTTCTCTCAGACCAGACTGAATCAAGGTCATCACTCTCTTGTCTTCCCTGTACGCTTCCTTCCACGCCGTGGTGCTGGTGCTGGTGGGGTGGCAGAAGGAGGAGGAGGAGGCGGAGCAAGGTCACTCTCGCAAACATGTGTGAGGGGAGTCATCTCCCCAGCCATCCCCTCATTTAGTATTTTGAGGATGACATCCTCACACATGCTGCGTTGCCCCGCCTCCATACCCGTCATTTTACTGGCAACCAAGGAGGCAAAGGCCTCCTCGTAGGTGGGTGTGGCATATAGGGAGGCTGAAGCATCTTTGATCAGCTGGAGCGCTGACTCTCCCACCTCCCCCATGCTTTTCGCCCTTCTGTAGGGAAGGCGGAGGGGAGGGACTTGGGAGACAGTCAGGCTCCTACGCCTACCCCCCTGTTGGCTGCCACTACCCCCTGCCTCCTCCTGACTGCCACCTTCCACAGCCACCTCCTGGCTGAGGTCTTCCTGTGTATGAAAAAGGGACATAGTTTCAGTTATTTGTTCATCAAACACACACAATTCTCATCTAGTGACTGTTGCAAAATGTTTACAAATAGAAAACCATACAATTCTCAGCCCTGCAGTTTAGAGTCTTCCCAAAAATGTCTCCAACACCACTGTCTGTTGATATGTCAATCACGTTAGGAACTAAGCAATTGGGGATCCTGAATTAACTGAACATCATTCATTATTCCCCAAAATGGTTACAAAACTACTATACCTGGAACAAGCTGGGCTCCTGCACATATTCCATACTGGAAGGCCCAGGTTGGTCCTCGGAAGCCTCATCAGGGGTGGCGTGCGTGGAAGGACGCGTGCAAGGAAGAGTCGAGAGTGACTTCCTGACAGTAGCCTGGTCTTTGAGAAAGTGGAGCCTCTCATAGTACCAGAGCGTGGGGACATAGACATCAGCTGCTGCAGCTCCAGATGCTAGGGACTTCCGGACCTTATTGCGCTCCCGGAAATAGGTACTCTTCATGTTGTTAATCTTCACTTTTAAGTTTGCCACGGTTGCCATGGGCAGGGTTGGCTTTACAAATGCCACAAGTTTCAGCATGGCTGCGTACCTCTTTGGTCTGTTGCTGTAGTCACGGTGCTTTGGTAGCCATAAAAGGGGAAATTCCCTGTATTTATCAATGAAGAGGGGGAGAAAACTCACGTCGTAGAAGGCCTCCATCACCTCTGCAAGACACAACACCACACAAAACAATATAAATAATGTCAGCCTAAACTCTCCTAATCTTCTCCATAAAGAAGCCTCAAGTTCTAATCAGTCTAGGCTAGTTATGTACCAACGTCAAATTGTACCTTCGTTTCTAGCGATCGTCTCGTGCGTGAGCTTTCTCTCCCCTCGTCTCCCAGATCGTGGCTACGACACAGGCGTGTGACGTTTTATATACAGTGCGCATGCGTCAAACTCCGCCCGCCCCTGACGATCTTTCTCGTCGATTCCCCACCCCTTCTCTTTACGGCGCAGTGGGGAGAGCACATGGCGGGGACACAGCAGGTGCGCCCCAAATATCCCACCAACGAGGAGGAGGACGAGGAAAGTCCGGAGGCACAAACGTCCCGATCCCGGAGCCTGAAATTCAAGGCCTCCAATATGTCATTTGGAGAAATGATGGAGATGGTGGACATATTAAAGAGGAGCGACTATGATGGGAAGTATGGGCCTTACCTCAACCCCAATGTCCGCAAGGCCAAGATCATGTCTAAAGTTGTGAGAAGGCTGTACAATCATTTTGGGGTACAACGATCCAAGGAGCAACTCAGGAAACGCTGGTCAGACCTGAAACTGAGGGAGGCCGATCAGTACAGAAAGATCAAGCGAGTTCTTCAAAAAAGTAAGTAGTTGTGTTTTGTGTTTGCTTTCTTGCTTGCATACTGCTCCATGTGGTTTGATTTTTACAAAGTTGTACATTCCAAAATGGCCACTTTCAGGTTCGTCTGTGCATTCGATCGTACTCAGCCTCGATCTTTCTGCCACTGTCATGATCGTGTGTGTCCATTCGATCGTACGCAACCTCGATCGTTCGGCCACTTATAATACGATGTTTGGTTTTTTTTTTGGGGGAAAGGAAGTTTGTTCTCACTAGAAATGTCATCAAGAATGTAAAGCCAATTTATTCAATGTAAAGGAGAGGTCACCCAGTAGCTGTTTACCCATCTGGACTCTAGAGCACTAGTGCTGGGACACCCAAACCCCCTTTTTATTAGGCTTTTCCACACATGTGCTCCAGTGGATACTAGAGGGGGGTCTCCATCACACAAACTTCTACCAAAAAGCTAGTAAGTTTAGCACCTTTACAAAGTGACTACATTCATGTAGTTGGCATTTGTAACTGGCCAAACAAAAATAGTGTCCGTCACTTTCAAGCAATGTTTGTCATTTCCTATTTCTGCCCTCAATAGATTGTGTTGCTAAATCTGCCTTTTGTACATTCTCATAGGGGAGCGAAAACTTGGGCCGTCTGAGGAAACCCCAAAACCAACACCTCACAAAAAAGGTGAAAGAGCAGAAGCAGAGGAGGAGGAGGAGGAGAGATCATCGAACTTGGAGAAATTGTCACCACAACAGGTGAGTGTGGGAGAACACAGCTACTGGTAAGCTAATCAATGTATGGCTGCCTCATTTCCAACACCCGATTTTTTTTTGTTTGTGGTTTTTTAGGTGACGTGGATGTTGTGGAAGAAAAATCGCACTTTACCACAGAGAGTGCCCACATACTCATCGGGGAGATAATGGTCTGCAATAGAGATCTAGATTACATAAAGCAAAACATCAATGATGTTCAACAAAAATTGAAGAACATCATTGATGTTTTAGGAAAAATATGAAAACGCACCAAGTAATTAACACACATTTGTGCCAGCTTCTGAACACATTTGCAACTTAAGAACTGTGTGAAATTTGGAACATGCACACATTGTGTCCACATGTGCTAGCTCCCATCATGGTGGATGAATGCCAACGTTTTTTTGGGGGTGCAACCACTTTACGAACTACGAAAGTGGTTGTGGTGAAGGGGTTGCACCCCCAAAAAACGTCCATTCATCCCCATGATGGAAAATGGCACTTTTGAAGCTTCTAGGCATGTGTTTTACCATCTAATGACCATTTTCAGACCCAAATTGTGTGCATGTTCTAAATTTCCACTTTCCAGGGGTGACCCCCCCATGTGATGAAGGCAAGATCAAACACACTTTGAACATATAGTCATGTCTGATCTTGTCTTCACTTTACAAAGTTGAACTTTCCAAGTTCATAGGTTCTGTTTTGCTCCATGCCTGGTTTTACCAATTGCGGAATGTTTGTAAACAATGTTGTAAATAACCAAGATGTTGTCAGTTTGGGCGTGAAGATTGTAAATGCACTTGTGAATGTTTTCCAAGTAAACTTTTTTATTTTTCTAAATGTGTGGCTTCCTTATTTAAAAAACACAATGCATTATGTATGTCAAATGTAAAGGATATGGGGGGCAATGGGTGTTATTTACTAAAGGCAAGTCCACTTTGCACTGCAAGTTTCTTTTCCAGGGCACTTTTTCACTGCACTTGTAGAGCATAGTGGATTTGACTTAGGTAAATGACACCCACAGTGCTTTGTACGAAAACACGGAGCACAGCATTTTTGAGAATACACACATGTCTGACCTGGTGATGAAAAGGAGTATTTTGGGTGTCAGTTATGCAGTACAAACCTTCTCTAGACCAAAGATTAGGTATCAAACACACAACATGAGAAGAATCTTTTTGGGAAGAAGAGACTGTTACCTCCTTTTGCCCAGAAAGTGCATTCCCACTGTCGAAGGCAAAGGGAAAAAATTTCAAGGTAAAATAAGCTAAAAAGAATAGTGAAATGACAAGAAATCATAGGTTGGTTGAAATATCAGATTTATTAAAAAATGCCTCTCACACATCGTCAGGCAGAGCAATGGCCCCCCTACCCACAAAGTACTCCATATATTGCTCGCGGACTGCGCGGGCATTTAGAGGGGGCAAGCCTGGACGTGCCACTTGAAGGGCTGTGAGGTCCGCATTTGGAGGGCCCTCCACATCTGGGCCAACGGGCACCACATAGTTCCTGTTATGTCTTTTGAGGAAGTTGTGCAATATGCAACAGGCAAGAACTATGTGGTTCAGTTTGTATTCCGCCAAGTTAATTGCCGTCAAGAACAGGCGGAAGCGGCTGGCCAGGATGCCAAAAGTGTTCTCTACAACTCTTCTGGCTCTGGACAGCCTGTAGTTGAAGACCCTCTGGTCTGGGGTGAGGGTCCTCATCGGGAACGGCCTCATCAGATGGGGAGTCAAC
Organism: Lithobates sylvaticus; assembly: GCA_028564925.1. NCBI lineage: Eukaryota > Metazoa > Chordata > Amphibia > Anura > Ranidae > Lithobates > Lithobates sylvaticus. The sequence goes on from CM053029.1 coordinate 525,643,209, forward strand.
GCAAACGCTTCATCTGCGACAAAGACGAAGGGGAGTCCTTCTGCATTCTCCTCTGGAGGTGGCAAGCACAGACTGCCACTTTGGAGACGCCAGTAGAACTCCGTGTGCGCAATGGCACCACCATCCGAGATCCGGCCGTTCATCCCCACGTCCACATACATAAATTCATATGTTGCCGACACCACCGCCAACATCACTACACTATTAAACCCTTTATAATTATAATAGTGGGACCCCGAGTTGGGCGGTGGGACGATGCGGACGTGTTTCCCATCAATTGCCCCTCCGCAGTTAGGAAAGTCCCAACGGCTGGCAAAGTGGGAGGCCACAGTCTGCCATTCCTGTGGCGTGGAAGGGAACTGTGGAGTGAAACAAGAAAAAATAATTAGTCACTTTGCACATAAACATTGCAAGCAGATTAGACAATCAACATCTTGGAACAAGAGCATTGTATAAAATTGGAGGCTGGAAAGTATTTGCACAGAAAAGTAGAGGGTCCCCTTCACAGATTACTCACCCCCCATAAATCCCCACACTTCTGATGGGCCATTGGCAATAACTAGGGTTTTGGGGTGGGGGGGGGGGGTTGTTGGACAGGTAACCCACTGCACTTCATTGATTGGCAAATGGCTCAATAATGTGTGCTAGTTTGGCCAGACACTCTGTACTTAACACTATTGGCAGCCCCCAGGAAAGCTAAACTAACATTTCAACCCCCCCCCCCCCCAAAAAAAGGAAAGCACATTGTGACATTATGAAATTTCCAAGCAAGCTAATAGGAGAGAAAGAACACAAAAAATTAGGAAATGGCAACTATGGAGGCAGCCCCTTGCACTACATGCTTTGCAGAATCCATCCCTAAAGATGCCCACTATAAAGAGGTAGGTATATAGTGTGTATTGACCTTGGGAAAGCCAGCAGATAGAGGATTGGTATCATCTGACAGAGCAGTTGGGGGAGGGGGTTCCTAATGAGTTTGCCCCCCCCCCCCCCAACAAAAACAATAAAAAAAGGGGCTCTACATGAAGTAAACCACACAGCAAACATTTGTGCATATTTTAGGGGGTGTTTGGGGGAAAAAAATACTATGCAGCAGACAAAATACATTGCTTAAGTGACTAGGCCATAGGTGTCTATTGGGGCAGAAGAGCATGCTGGGGAGGTAAGTGAAGGGAAAAATGCATGAAGGAGAAAAGGGGCACAGCATATTAGAACATATTGCAATCATGGTAATTAGGGAAGGAGGTCAAAAATACAAGACATTAGCAAACAGAGCATACATAGAAGGGAATAGTAAAGTATAAATGTTACCTTAATATAGTCCTCCTGCAGGACCTCGATGATGGCAGAACAGGTCTCTGGAATAATGATTCTCAGAGCCTGGGGAGAGATACCTGAAGAGAACTTCAAATCCTGAAGGCTTCTCCCTGTCGCCAAGTACCTCAACGTGGCAACAAGCCTCTGCTCCGGAGTAATGGCTTGTCTCATGCAGGTATCCTGCCGGCTGATAAAGGGGGTCAGCAAAGCCAAAAGACGGTGAAAAGCGGGGTCCGTCATCCGGAGAAAGTTCCTGAAATCATCAGGATTATTCTCCCGGATCTCACGAAGCAAAGGCATGTGCGAGAATTGGTCACGCTGAAGCAACCAATTCTTGGTCCACATACTCCTCGTCACTCTGTTCATGGACGGGTCTTGGGTCAAAGCTAAAAGCCCGACACCAATTCCGCGTACAGCACGAACTCGGCGACGAGTACGCATGGGAAACATCGCTCACAAGGTCACAAAAGGTCGGCTGGTCAGAACGGACAAACAGAAAGCACCGATAAACAGCAAGGCCTGAAAGAACGAAATGAATACCAGAAACGAGCAGACAATAAGCAGTGCAAATCAAAGCGTCCTATATCAAGATATAGGCCGCAATGACCAACAAATGCGAACTGACTACACGCACTAATAAACAGATACGCACGACAAGTACAAACTGAAGAGCAGTAACGATCTGAGTCAGAAAACTGAGAAGCGCGAATCTTAAGTCACCAAACTTCGACTAACTCGAGATAAACACGGGATCAGCAGAAGGAGCCCAACGGGTGCCTGACGTGGTGCTGAACTTCCCTTTTCTAATCTCGTGGACGACGACTTACGTCACGACGTTCTTGCAGACCGGATATTCCGACAACGTAGTCCGACCGTGTGTACGCAACACCAACATCGGACAAAGTACGACGGACAGGATCCGACCGACCTGGTCCGCGGACTGTCCGACCGTGTGTATGGGGCTTAAGTGTGGTTTCTCTCTGATGCTTGGTTCCTGTGTTATCAGTATGAGTCACTTCTAAAAAGTTGTTCCAACACATGAGATAAATTTGTGTGTGTGTGTGTGTGTGTGTGTGTGTGGGGGGGGGGGGGGGGTAGAGCTTAGAACTGAGCTTCTCTATTCACAACACAGTTTGTCTGCTGTGTGGAGGGGGGGGGGGGGTGTGCTTCTCCTCCAATTAGCTCTCACACACTGTTACTGCAGCCTCTCCACTCCCTCCTCTGTGCTCCTAACAGATGAAGAAAGATTCTAATGCCGCGTACAAACGAGCAGATTTTCCATCGGAAAAATCTTAGATGGATTTTGCGACGGAATTCCGCTCAAGCTTGGCTTGCATACACACGGTCACACAAAAGTTGAACTTTTGACCGTCAAGAATGCGGTGACATACAACACTACGACAAGCTGAGAAAATTAAGTTCAATGCTTCTGACCATGCGTGCATGTGTCAAATTGGTTACGAGCATGCGTAGGAATTTTGCGCGTCGGAATTGGTACAGGCGATTGGAATTTCCGATCCAAGATTTTTCCGACCGAAAAATTGAGAACCTGCTCTCAATCTTTTGCTGGCTGGAATTCCGCCAGCAAAAGTCCGATGGAGCATACACACAGTTGCATTTTCCGACCAAAGGATCACATTGGACTTTTGCTGGTGGAATTTACGATCGTGTGTACACGGCATTACACTTTTCTGCCCTTTTAAGGGAATATTCAAGTGCCTTCTGGGAGATCAGGAAATCATTTATTTTTCCCCTGCTGGAGAAAATTGGACCATGCTTTATATAGGGTTAATTTGCCTTCGTATACGGAGGCTTTACATTTATTTTTTTACTTTTTCTATTGGTTGAACTAGACGGATTTGTGTCTTTTTACAACCAGTAACTATGCAATGTAAATGAATAAAATGCTTAAAAATTATTCACACAAAAATGAGCTGATAACCTAGCATACACCGATGATTCCCGAAACCAGTGACGCATTTGTGTGTTTAGTGACCATGAGCAGGCTGATTGCATGGACATTATCACAAGGTTCCCCGCTCCACAGAGGATCAGAGCTGTGTGTGATTTGCTCAGTAGGCATGCCTTGGAGAATAGAAAGCCTAGTGCTGATAAAGGATTTGTTATGTGGAAAGTGTCAGGAAGTATAGATCCAAACAACCAGGAACAAAAACATACCAGAGAAGCATTTAGGGAATACACAGGATAGAGTGACAATCCCAGCATATTAGGGACCTTGTGAAGTCTGACATCTTGTATAAAAAAAAAAAATTATGTAAATACTAAAATTTAATTAATCTCACCCATATTCTTAACACCTTTCTGTTAGTGTATTTACATTTTAACCTAGTAGCTGTAACTCATATATTTCCCTTAGGTCCAATATGTGACTTCCTGAGAACATGCTGGAGGAAAGGACACATCGAATGTATATATAGCACCGTCCTGGAAGTGCTAAATGCATTCATTGTTGCAGAAACAGAAGGGAATATCTACAGCTGCCAAGTCCATCCCGTGGTTTCACTCATGTAGGAAAAATAACATGACCTGGTAAGGCGCATGTGAACATTGTATTTTTTTTCCTCAAGAAGCTCAAAAAGTTGTCTATTAGCCAGCCCATTGTAAATGTCTCAATATGCCTAGTTAGTTTTTACTTATTTATTCTGTTTTGGAAAATAGTATTTGAGCCCCACTTCACACCAGTACGACTTGTCATACGATTTGACAGTTCAAAATCGCATGACAAGTCACACCCTATTTGTGCCTAGGGAACCGTTCAAATTGGTGCGACTCTGACTTGCACCGATTTAAAAAAAAAAAAAAAACTCCTACACTATTTTTGCGGATTTCATGTGTGACTTGCATTGAAATCTGTGCATGAAATTGTGCTCTTTTGATTGATGCAGCTCTGAGTATTAGTTCCCATGTTCCTCAACAAATGGCGCTGCCTGTCTAGAATGTTGGTTGAAAGCAGCTCCAAAATTTAGAAAGTCCTCCTTTTGTAAGCTATGTTGATACATGGACAACAAGTGGGTAAAATACTTCAAACTCAATTTGAACAAAAAAAAAAAGTAAGTTATTTTTAGTTTGCTAAAAGTTAGTAAAACTGGAGCATCCTGCTTATGAGCCCTTCAGTTTACATTTTCAGTCTGAAGAAGTCCTTCCCAAAAATGTATCTGCTGGATGTGTATGCTGTAATAGATAGTAAAATAATTACACCTCAATATGCAACTTTCTAGACATGTGCAATTCGTTTAGTTCCAAATTCGTTTTTTAACGGATTTTGATAAATTTCGCTAATTCCAAATTTATTAAAGGGGGCTCCCGGATTCCGATAAGCCCCCGGTCCGCAGACCCCGACAACCAACGGCCAGGGTTGTCGGGAAGAGGCCCTTGTCCTCATCAACATGGGGACAAGGTGCTTTGGGGTGGGGCGCCCCCCTTCCCCAAAGCACCCACCCCCCATGTTGAGGGAATGCGGCCTGGTACGGTTCAGGAGGGGGGGGGGGGGCGCTCGCTCGTCCCCACCCCCTTTCCTGACCTGCCAGGCTGCGTGCTTGGATAAGGGTCTGGTGTGGATTTTGGGGGGACACCCACGCCGTTTTTTCGGCGTAGGGGTATCCTTAAAATCCATACCAGACCTAAGGGCCTGGTATGCCTCTAGAGGGTGAATCCATGCCGTTCATTTTTTCAAAAATTGGGCGTGAACTTCCCCTAAAGAGGTGGTACAATGACTTGCGAATTTCTGTTCAGAACGCAAGCCAGGTGTAAATCAGATGCGTGCCCATAGAAGATAATGGGCCTGAATTCGTACCTGATCCGCACCAAAGACGTTTGCGTGTTTTTGTCAATTCGCATTGCGCATGCACCGGACATGTGTGAACGCGCCCCATTGAAAACAATGGGTTTTCAAATGTCCTGCGAATTTGCAGTATTTTGCCCCGCTGCGAATTCGCTATAGTGTGAACCCAGGCTGAAGGAATTTCCAATACCTATAATTTAACAGTTAGATATTATTTTGAATTTTACTGATTTTCTTTCTTTTTTCAGATTTTCGAATTTTCAGATTTTCAAATTTTCAGATTTTCAAATTTTCAGATTTTCAAATTTTCAGATTTTCAAATTTTCGAATTTCCGAATTTCCGAATTTTTGAATTACGAAAATTTGGAAATTTGAAAATCCGAAGTCTGTATTTTCGGATTTCCGAATTTCCGAAAAAAGCAAAAAAAATCAATGAAACTATTTTTTTTGTCAGTGCACATGTCTACAACTATCTAATGCTTAATGTAACCCCTAATAACAGCCCAACCTTGTAAAAAAAAACATAAACTTGACACACATTATGGCAGATTCCATTTAGTGGTTGTGAACCCTTACATATACCCAATGAAGTAACTGTCCTCAGGTCATACAGAAATGAAACAAACCCTCCTACATAAGTTGTACCTGGTACTCAGCAGTCCTCACTACTTTACATCTTTTCCAGAATTCCAGAATTGATAAAGCTTGTCTAAGCTGTCAGAAAACGGGGCGGAGAGCTGAAATTACACTCTGTAGAGCTCAGTGAGGAGAGCTCTGAGAGATAATTGGAGGGAAGGGACACACCCCCTTTTCACACAGCTGCGGTTGTCAACATAGGTGTGTGCAGGGGGTGTGCCAGGTGTACCTGGGCACACCCTAATCCCTACATGTGGTGAAGATTCCCCCTACTGCCTGGGCTTCCCCCCCATTTTGCCTCTACCTTCCCCTCAATGCTGCTGGTTTCCCTCCTCTCCTTCCAACTGCTGCAAGGGATGTTTCAGGATGAAGAGTGGGGGAAGAGGCTAATAAATATGAAATTTACCGGCCCCTTCCTTTTCTAAATGAACACAGTGAACACACTCACTCGCTGTGTTCATTCATAACTGAAGCTTGGTAAACTGTGTTTATTATGCTTCAGATTGTGAATGAACAGGAAGCCGCTCAGCACAGAGCACTTACCATTCATTCCCTGTCTAGTGCAGCTGAGGTTGCAGAGAAAGGCATGTGTGTTTGAGCTTTGAGGTGCACACCCTAATGCAATAGGCTGTGCACACCTATGTCTGTCAATCACAGGCTGTTTGAGGAGATCCCTCCCCTGTCACCTTTTTTCTCTTGGTGTCAGGAAACTTTTTAGAAGGGACTCATGCAGATAGCAGAGGAATGAAGCAGCAGGCAGAAATTACACTTATGCGGCGTACACACGGTCGGAATTTCCGATGGAAACAGTCCGATGGGAGCTTGTCTTTGGATTTTCCGACCGTGTGTATGCCCATCGGTCTTTTTCTGTCGGAATTTCCGACGGACTTTGAATTGAGAACCTGTTTTCAATTTTTCCGACGGAAAACCTTTCTATCGGATTTTCCGATCGTGTGTATGCAATTCCGACACGCAAAATTCAGACGCATGCTCGGAAACAATTCGACGTATGCTCGGAAGCATTAAACTTCCCTTTTATAGTGCTGTCGAACATGTTTTATGCCGCTGTGTTACAGACCGTCGGAATTTGGTGTGACCGTGTGTAGGCAAGACAGTTTGAGCGAAATTCCGTCGGAATTCCGACGGGAAAACCATCAGAGCTTTTTCCAACGAGAATTCCGACCGTGTTAGTGATCTGGATTGAGAAAAGTGCACAATATAGAGGGGTGTGCTGTGTTCATATTTCATATCTGAGGCGTACAACCACTTTTTAACGGGACTGTGACATTGCGGCGGACAAATCAGGCACCTAACTGACAATTTCAACACTTTTTTGGGGACCAGTGACTAATACAGTGATAAGTGCTAAAAATATGCACTGTTACTGTACTAATGACACTGGCAGGGAAGTGGTTAACACCAGAGGCGATCAAAGGGTTAAGTGTGTCCCTAGGGGGTGCTAACTAACTGTGTGGGGATTGCTTTGTCTGGGAGAACACAGAGATCCTGCTTGGCAGGAACACAAGATCTCTATGTTCTCCCCTGTCAGAATGGCGATCTGCCTTGTTTATATGGGAAACAATCGTGGGTGGCCGCTGGACATTGGCTCCCCCTCTGTCCAATCGGCATGCGCGCCCACAGAGGCTACTGCAAGAAGCGACGTACAGGTATGTCATTTTGCGCAGCCAGGCCTCCTTGCCGCAGTAAATGTGCAGAAGGCGGTCCGGAAGTGGTTAAAGAAGAAAAATTCTCTTTCACCACAAAACTGCCTATGCAGATAAGGGGTACCTATAGATGAAAACAAACTGCGCAGCTCTGACTAAAGTTGAATAAAGCCCTTGCTATAGATGTAAACAATTTACATACCTCATGAAGCCTCATTGGAATACTCCCAGGATGTTGCTAAGTGAGGCCTAGTCATCACTGATCACCTCCACCATCACAGTGAGCTCTCAAACGCTGAGCTCAGAGCTACTACATCAGGGGAAGAAAGAGCATGTGATGGTGGAGGTGAACAGTGATGACTAGGCCTCACTTAGCAACATCCTGGGAGTATTCCAATAAGGCATCATAAGGTAAATAGCCTACACCTATAGCAAGGGTATTATTCATCTTTCGTATGTTCACACTGCTCGCGACTTTAAAGTCACGCAAGTCGCAGTGATTAGAATGGTTCCATTGCACTGAATGGGGTCTGAATTCTGATGCGACAAGTGCGGGCCATCGTTTGTTTTATTCTACAAACATCCCTTACCTGCATAGGCGTGTTTTTTGTAATGGTGAACTATCCTTTTAAGTTGATAGAGTAGATTATTATACTAAAAATTATATATTTTCATAAATGTGTGTATTTACTTGATTATCTAAATAGTTTCCTATTGCCCTAAAACATAGTTTTGTTTTTTCATTTGGCTGACAAATTCTTCCCTATATTAAAAAAAAAAAAATACCTGAAAGCTAACAAAGAGTTATAGGTCGACACTTTCTATTGTTACTTTGACATCTTAATTGACGTATACATATGAATGTGGGAAATATAGTCACTATACCCAGTGGCGTAGCATGGGTTGTAAGCACCCGGGGCAAGTCAAGTAATTTGCTCCCCCTAACTCGTGTACTTTTAGTACTCCCTTCCACTAGTACAGTATTAAACCCCTTACCCCATAAGCACATTTATGTAATTAACCACTTCAGCCCCGGACCAATTGGCAGCCAAAGGACCAGGCCCCTTTTTGCGATTCGGCACTGCGTCGCTTTAACTGACAATTGCGCGGTCGTGCGACGTGGCTCCCAAACAAAATTGGCATCCTTTTTTTCCCACAAATAGAGCTTTCTTTTGGTGGTATTTGATCGCCCCTGCGGTTTTTATTTTTTGCGCTATAAACAAAAATAGAGCGACAATTTTGAAAAAAATTCAATATTTTTTACTTTTTGCTATAATAAATATCCCCAAACAATATATAAAAAAACATTTTTTTTCCTCAGTTTAGGCCAATACGTATTCTTCTACATATTTTTGGTAAAAAAAAATCACAATTAGCGATTATTGATTGGTTTGCGCAAAAGTTATAGCGTTTACAAAATAGGGGATAGTTTTATAGCATTTTTATTAATATTTTTTTTTTTTACTAGTAATGGCGGCGATCAGCGATTTTTATTGTGACTGCGACATTATGGCGGACACATTGGACATTTTTGACACATTTTTGGGACCATTGTCATTTATACAGCAATCAATCCTATTTAAATGCATTGATTCCTGTATAAATGACACTTGCAGTGAAAGAGTTAACCACTAGGGGGAGGGGAGGGGTTTAGGTGCTGTGACGTGTGTATTTTTTTTACTATTAGGGGGCGGGGCTGACGTCTGACGTCATTGATCGGCTTACCCTATGACAGGGAACAGCCGATCAATGACAGGCAGAGTAGGAAGCGCGGGGAGAGGTGTGTTTACACACACCTCTCCCCGTTCTTCAGCTCCGTGACCCGATCGCGGGACACCAGCGGCGATCGGGTCCGCTGGTCCCGCGGCCGTGGTCACTGAGCTCCCGACCGGGTCGCGAGCGTGCCCCCGGGGGCGCGCGCGCGACCAACAGCTAGGCAATTAAAGGGGACGTACATACACGTCCTTTTGCCTAGCCGTACCCTTCTGAGGACGTATATATACAGTGGGCGGTCGGGAAGCGGTTAAAAAAATGCATCTGTGTCACTGCCCCCTCCCCCCATATATTATATATACACTGACCCCCCATCACCCCATGTATTACACACTGCCCTCCCTCACCCCATGTTTTATATATATACACTGACCCTATATATTATATTTACACTAACCCCAATATATTATATATACACTACCCCCCATAGATTATATACACACTACCCCCATGTATTATATATACACTACCCCCCATAAATGATATATACACTATCCAAATATATTGTATATACACTACCCCCTATAAATTTTATATACACTATCCAAATATATTATATATACACTGACCCCCATAAATTATATATACACAACCCCCCATAAATTATATATTCACTATCCAAATATATTGTATATACACTACCCACCATAAATTATATACACTCTACCCCCATGTATTATATATACACTACCCCCCATAAATGATATACATACTATCCCCATATATTATATATACACTACCCCATGTATTATATATACACTACCCCCTATAAATGATATATACACTACCCTCCACCCCTCTATGTATTATATATACACTAACCCCATATATTTTATATACACTGAATTTTATATATGTACACTGACTCCCCATATATTATTTATACACTGGTCCCCATGTATGTTTGGAGTCCTGAGTCAGAAATCGGAATGATAGGAGTCGGAAATTCTGCGCCTCTCTAGATATTGCGCCCGGGGCCATCCCCCCCCCCGCACCCCCCACGCTATGCCACTGACTATACCTATTGCTGCATAACTCATGTATCATGTCTTCTTACAAAATACTTCCCAAAGATATCCTTGTTCTGACTTGGTATAATGTATTATCCCTAAACCTTTCCTTTTTAATTTGTATTTCTCTGAACACTTCCAGTTTAATAGAACCCTTACTGAACTCTTACTGAACTCTCTCAGTCACCTGACACTCAGCAGTGGGCAGCAAGCCTTGTGCACTATAACACGTCCTTTGTGTTCAAATACTCAGCACCAGAAAAACTCCTGAAGGCAGACAGTTTAACTACCTCGAGCCCACCGTATAGACAAATGACGGCGGGCAGGATGCATCATATGATGTTGCCCCAGTCCCACTGCGCTTGCGCGCCTTCGGGGGTGCATAGCGCGGGCGATCATGGGCGCGCTGTGTCACTAGGACATGACGCAACCCTGATCTCAAAAGGGCTGATGATACGGCTCTTTACCCATGTGATCAGCTGTGTCCAATCACTAACAGAGTGTAAGAAGAGGAGAGACAATCAGCAGAATCTCCTCACAGCGAAGACCCGTACAGATAATCAGGGCACTGATCATCAGTGCCCTTATTATCAGTGGAACATATAACAGTGCCCAGCAGTGATGTCAGTCTGTGCCCATCTGTGGTGCCAATCTGTGCCTATCAGTGACACAAATCTGTGCCCATCAGTGAGGCCAATCTGCGCCCATCAAGGCCTGCTCATCAGTGCTGCCTATCCTTGCCACCTATCAGCGTCCATCAGTGCTGCCTATTAGTGCCCATCAGTGCTGCATATCAGTGCCACCTATCAGTGCCCATCAGTGCTGCATATTAGTGCCACCTAATCAGTGCCCTTCGGTGAAGGAGAAAAATTACTTATTTACAAAAAAATTTCGGTCTTTAAAAAAACAAAAAAAAAACAACAGTGATTAAATACCACCAAAAGAAAGCTCTATTTGTGTGAAAAAATTATAAAAATGTCATATGGGTACAGTGTTGTATGACCGCGCATTTGTCATTCATAGTGTGACAGCACTGAAAGCTGAAAATTGGCCTGGACAGGAAGGGGGTAAAAGTGCCCGTTATGCCATCTGTGTCCCATTGGGGAGATTTCCCTTTACTTCCTGTCCTATAGCAACAGGAACAGGAAACAACTGGAAAGTGAGAAGAAATGCCTGCAAATTAAGGGAATTCCTTGTGGGGATCCCCAGGCCACCTGAACTAGTGACCCATTGGAAGATTTCCCCTCTATTATTTTTCTGGGGACAACTCAAAATATGGGATTTTCTTTTACTTTCACTTTGAATGATAATGGTAAACAGGACAAATAGAGAGGATGAATCTCCCTAACAGGGGCACGGACAGCAATAAAAACCTGACAGTTGTTCTAATTCTGTTCCACTTTATCCAAACCTAAAAATAAATTAAATATAACATATAACATATGCAGGCAATATCCATGTATACCTATATATCTCTTTTTGTATACATGGATATTGCCTGCATATGTTATATGTTAGTTTCTATCCTTTGTATCTATCTTATCATTATTATATATTCATGGTTTTTCATTTATTTTCAGTTTATCATATTCTTTAAATCCAAAAAACTCCTGATGAAGCTCTGAAGAGCGAAACATGTTGAGTGGTATAAAGAAAAACTGTCCAAATTTAACTGTTTCAATATTCAAGTATTGACTGTTATGTTTTGTGTTTCCATGTTCTGAGGAAACATATTTTACAATTTTTCTATGAATTTGTATAATAAAAATACTTTTATAGATATTATTTAATGTTCATTATTATTCATTAATTGCTGGTATTTTTTTGACACCTTCAAAGTCCTGGGGGTTGGTGAACCCCTAGTCCTTTTCTTGTCTCTTTGCATTGTATACATTATATCCATACCTGTGTGCATGTCCCCATTGAAAATAATAAACCTGCATTCAGATCAGTAAACTAAAAACACTTTGAAATGCGTTTTGTATGGCCATGTGCATGAGGCCATACTCTTTCGGCAAATTTAACTGGACTCTCCTGATGTGTTCTGAACATCCTGAACCAGCACTTCAACAACATATCTTAATTCTCTATTATTGAAAGGAGACTGAAGCTGCCCATACATGGATGAAATTATGGCTGAATTTCATACTAAATCGGCCAAAAATTTGATCCATGGGTGGCCTTACAGATACCACCCAGCTCAAGAAACTTCAGTTCCGAAGATTGGAGGAGCCGAGGAACCATTGACAGTCAGTGACTGCAGCCAATCAGTTGCAGTCTCTGTTCGGACATTCTGACTGCTGTGGGAGCATCGTCTGTTAGAATACAACAGCTGGAAGGGGTGATTTGCTGTTAGTGTAGATAAAGGCCTCTGTTAGATTTCTTTCATTCAGACTGCAGGCTCAACAAAAGAGATCTATGCATGGATGGTCGGCTAAATGCTCCTAAATTGGCCATGTTTACTGAAGGTAACTACGTGATAGGCCCCTTTTACATGGGCTTCAGGTCCGCCTGTCAGTTTTTTAGGCGGACCTGAACGGATGCTCCATGCAGGTCTATGGAGCGACTAATGTCAGCGGTGACATGTCCGTTGACACCTGATCCGCTCTAATCCGCTGAATTCAGACGGATGGAAACCCTATTTTCCATCCGTCTGGCGTATCGGATCAGATGAAAACCTACAGGCGATCCGTTTTCATCCGATCCCCCATAGAGGAGAGCGGAGCTCTGACAGGTCCATCTCTGCACAGTGAGCAGAGACGGACCTGTCATGCGCTTGCTCAATGGGGATCAACAGAGCGATCCCTGCTGAGCAAAATGGAGTCCGTACACGGACACACCCGTGTGAAAGGGGCCTTTTCAACAGCAAAGTTCAGATGGAATGAATCCGTTGGACAATTCAATCGTGTGTGGGCTCCATCGGACTTTTGCTGTCAAAAAATCTGACACACTTTAGAAACATGTTTCAAATTTTTCCGCCGGAACATCGCAGGGCCCAGTTCCTATCGAGAAATCCGCTCATCTGTATGCTAGTCCGACGGACAAACAACGACGCAAGGGCAGCTATTGGCTACTGGCTACGAACTTCCTTATTCTAGTCCGGTCGTACGTCATCATGTTCGAATCCGTCGGACTTTAGTGTGATTGTGTGTGGCCAAGTCCGTTCATTCGGAAAGTCCGTTGGAACTCCTCTGAAAGTCCGTCAGAAAGACCGTCGGACCTAGTCCATCGAAAAGTCCGGTCGTGTGTACGCGGCATTACTCAACTTTAATCTGATCTATTCTAGCTACAGAGTCCTGAGAAATGTTTTTTAAAATGTTCAACCAAGGTGAGCTGTAGATAACCTTGATTTAGTCTAGGTGCACATCTATGCGTTTATGAACTGCAGAAACGCGCAACAATCCATTTAACATTATTTCCTATGGGCCCGCGTTCACTTCCATGCAATTTCCTGCAGTGCATTTTTTGGAAAGGTGCAGGGACTTTTTTTTACACCCAGGACAGTGTGTTTTTGGGTCCACCGACTTCAAGGGAAGTACATCAAAACGCATAAAAAAATGCATGTACATGCGTACACGCATTTTAAGACATTTAACTATTTCACACCCAGCCTATTGTCAATTAATGCCTGGGCAGGACATTCGTCATTCCGGCGGAACGTCATATGACATCCTCCTGGAACGCACCTCTCGCGTGGCCGTGGGGCCGCGCTGAGGTGCAATTTTTCACCGGCTGTGTCCGCCGGACACAGTCAATGACTGATCACTGTCCTGGCCTGCTGCCGGTACCATGTAATCGCTGTGACCACTGACCAATCACAGCAGATCCAATGATAATTGTAAACAATGGGTGGCTTCCTTTCATGCCATTCATTGTATACCATTGTGTTGCTAGCTGTGATTGGTACATGGTACAGACAAGGCCAATCACAGCTAATCACAACAGTAAGACTGAATGAATCAGTTTCATTTAGTAAAAATGGTTGCTTATACTAATGAAATTCACTGGTAGAAGCAATCATTATGTGTAAAAAAAATCCTGATCCCCAGAGTAGTACAACGGTACTATAATAACATCAGAAAAACATGGGCTAAGACTAGGCTAAAGCTAAGTTTGGGACTTTATATGAGGCAATAATGAATTATATACCTCCATCCCCGATATTTTGAACAAGACAGAACAATTTTTGGGACTTTGTGTGAAGCACATTACTAACTCAAAAATGGACCAATCAAGATAAATATAATTATTTATTACAAAGGGTATAGATGCACATCGAAGGTAAAGTAATAAGTCAATAAACATGGTACAATATGATATTGGGTCTCGATGAGTACAATCTGAACAGTTCATGGTAAATGACAATTATCTCAACATAGTTGGGTAGAAATAATAAAAGTACCAAATGCATAAAATGATACAGCATAATATTAGATCTTGATGGATAAAGTCTGAACAGTTCATAATTTAGAACAAATATCTCAACATAGTTAAAAAATGACAGACCTAGGGCATGTAGACCACATTGCAATGGTATCATATAGGCATATTAGTAATAAAAGATTGGTTCATTATAGTAGGGATGTATTATGGTATAAAAGGTAGACATAGAAACTGTGACATAGCATCATAAACAAGCTCTACGCGTTTCGTGGTTACATAGAAATGCCAAAGATTGTATGGTGTTAAAAAAAGAGATATAAAACAGAGAAGAAAGAGGGGGAGCATGAAAGGTCCCAAACACTCTCATCTATCTGTAGTATGTAAGTAGGTCTGGTTGGTGGTATCAATGGTAGAGGACACTTTGAAAGACGTTATCCCTGGGAGCTGAGACGGCAACATCAGAGGCACGGGCAGTGGCACCGGCAACCAAATTGAACATAAACAAGAATGTCCAGTATGCAGTTGGGAGATAAGTGTTTGATGGTGTGCATGTTGCATGATAGCTGATTCCCAAAAATATCTATGGAATTCAATATTAAAATAGTAAACTAATTGTCCAATTAGTGAACTAGAAAAAACAGCACCCAAGTAGAAGTGAGGAGAACAAAATTCCCATAAAGTAACAAAGTGAATATTGAATTCAGATCATAAACGTGGCCCTATAGCAAAAAAAACCCAAAGGGAAAGGGAAAAAGGGTTAAGTGAGCTTAATAGTGTAGAGGTACCTGCAGGGGTAAGTTAAGGGGAGTCCAATGATGTGCAGCAATGTCTTTAACGAGTGAAAAAAGTTAGAGTGTGATCTCAGTGTGTGTGTGGTATAAGTACCAGCCGTGAACCAATGATGGCCGACAACGTCACGCGGCTGGTACCTATACCACACACACACTGAGATCACACTCTAACTTTATTCACTCGTTAAAGACATTGCTGCACATCATTGAAATCCCCTTAACCACTTTAAGACCAGCCTCGTTTTGGATTTTAGGTGTTTACATGTTTAAAACAGTTTTTTTTGCTAGAAAAAAACTTAGAACCCCCAAACATTATATATTGTTTTTTTTCTAACACCCTAGAGAATAAAATGGCGGTCGTTGCAATACTTTTTTTCACACCGTATTTGCGCAGCGGTTTTGCAAGCGCACTTTTTTAGGAAAAAATTTACTTTTTTGAATAAAAAAATAAGACAACAGTAAAGTTAGTCCAATTTTTTTATATATTGTGAAAGATAATGTTACGCCGAGTAAATTGATACCTAACATGTCACGCTTCAAAATTGCGCCCGCTCGTGGAATGGCATCAAACTTTTACCCTCAAAAATCTCCATAGGCGACGTTTAAAAAATTCTACAGCTTGCATATTTTGCGTTACAGAGGAGGTCTACGGCTATAATTATTGCTCTCGCTCTACCGATCGCGGCGATAACTCACATGTGTGGTTTGACCACCGTTTTCATATGCGGGCGCTACTCACGTATGCGTTCGCTTCTGCGCACGAGCTCGTCGGGACGGGGCGCTTTAAAAAAATTTTTTTTTGTTTTTCTTATTTATTTTTCTTGATTTTATTTATTTTTACACAGTTTTTTTTAAAAAAATTAATTGGCTCACTTTTATTCCTATTACAAGGAATGTAAACATTCCTTGTAATAGAAAAAAGCATGACAGGTCCTCTTAAATATGAGATCTGGGGTCAAAAAGTCCTCAGATCTCATATTTGGACTTCAATGGAAAAAAAAAAAAAAAAATGTCATTTAAAAAAATGACATTTGAAAATTCCTCTTTAAGAGGTATGGGCGGAAGTGACGTTTTTGACGTCGCTTCCGCCCTCCTATGGTATAGAGATGAGTGGCGGCCATCTTACCATCACTCATCTCTATACCCAGCAGGAGAAAGGACCTGATCGCCTCCGCCGCTGCCGACGGTTCCGGTAAGCGGCGGAAGGCGCGGGAGAGCGGCGGGAGGGGGGGGGGCACCTCTCCCGCCGCCGATAACGGTGATCTCGCGGCGAATCCGTCGCGATGACCACCATTATCGGAATGCCGACCGGCGCCTGAAGAGATGGATATCTCGGTTGTGGCAGCAGCTGCTGCCGTTACCGAGATATCCCTCTTCAAAATCAGGACGTACATCGTCGTGCGCCGGTCGGAAAGTGGTTAACTTACCCCCGCAGGTACCTCTACACTATTAAGCTCACTTAACCCTTTTTCCCTTTCCCTTTGGGGTTTTTTTGCTATAGGGCCACGTTTATGATCTGAATTCAATATTCACTTTGTTACTTTATGGGAATTTTGTTCTCCTCACATCTACTTGGGTGCTGTTTTTTCTAGTTCACTAATTGGACAATTAGTTTACTATTTTAATATTGAATTCCATAGATATTTTTGGGAATCAGCTATTATGCAACATGCACACCATCAAACACTTATCTCCCAACTGCATACTGGACATTCTTGTTTAAGTTCAATTTGGTTGCCGGTGCCACTGCCCGTGCCTCTGATGTTGCCGTCTCAGCTCCCGGGGATAACGTCTTTCAAAGTGTCCTCTACTATTGATACCACCAACCAGACCTACTTACATACTACAGATAGGTGAGAGTGTTTGGGACCTTTCATGCTCCCCCTCTTTCTTCTGTGTTTTATATCTCTTTTTTTAACACCATACAATCTTTGGCATTTCTTTTATAGATACCTCCAAACTATGCATCTGCTCCTGATGAGTGGTAATGTAACCACGAAACGCGTAGAGCTTGTTTATGATGCTATGTCACAGTTTCTATGTCTACCTTTTATACCATAATACATTCCTACTATAATGAACCAATCTTTTATTACTAATATGCCTATATGATACCATTGCAATGTGGTCTACATGCCCTAGGTCTGTCATTTTTTAACTATGTTGAGATATTTGTTCTAAATTATGAACTGTTCAGACTTTATCTATCAAGATCTAATATTATGCTGTATCATTTTATGTATTTGGTACTTTTATTATTTCTACCCAACTATGTTGAGATAATTGTCATTTACCATGAACTGTTCAGATTGTACTCATCGAGACCCAATATCATATTGTACCATGTTTATTGACTTATTACTTTACCTTCGATGTGCATGTATACCCTTTGTAATAAATAATTATATTTATCTTGATTGGTCCATTTTTGAGTTAGTAATGTGCTTCACACAAAGTCACTATAATAACATTGTTTTGCTCTGGTCACAGTGTGTTAAAAAAAATTGTAAAATAATAGTAAAAAAGAGAAACAAATGTAATAAAGACATTTTTTCTTTTTACATACTTTCACCAGTCTGTGGCCACGATCAATGCCACACCCATTATAGGATAACGCTGTACTGAACTGGTGACTGTATGTACAAAAAACTAAATTGTGAAAATGAAATTACAACTTCAAAAACTTCACCATGCCTCTTACTAAATACCTTAAACTGTCTACTTTCCAAAAAGGGGTCATTTTGGGAATATTTGTACTTTCCTGGTGTTTTCAGGCCTCAAGAAATGAGATAGGCTGTGAGTACATCAGGATTGATCAATTTTCAGATACACTATATTGTCTAAAGTATTAAGACATCTGCCTTTACATGTACATGAACTTTAAAGTGGTGGTAAACCCTAGAAAAAAACAGACAAGGGCATAATGAGCTAGTATGCATAGCATACTAGCTCATTATGAATTACTTACCTGAGATCGAAGCCCCTGCAGCCATCCTCATACCCCGCTCCGGTGGCCAACATCGCTCCCGGAGTTACTCCCGGGTATCGCGGGCTCTGATGCTGTGATTGGCCGGAGTCGCGATGACGTCACTCCCGCGCGTGTGCGCGGGAGCCGCCGGTAATGACACAGTCTAACTGAAGCAACGGCACGTACATAGCAAACGTACGTGCCGTTGCTTCAGTTTGCTTCAGTGTGCATGTGCCAATGACGTCGGCACATGTAAATACAGGGGATATCTCCTAAACCGTGCAGGTTTACGAGATATCCAGTGTAGCTACAAGTAAGCCTAATTAAACCTGTAGCAAAAAGTGGTTGTAAAGGGTTTACAACCACTTTAATGTCATCCCAGTCTTAGTCCGTAGGGTTCAATATTGAGTTGGCCCACCCTTTGCAGCTATAACAGCTTCAACTATTCTGGGAAGGCTGTCCACAAGGTTTAGGAGTGTGTCTATGGGGATGTTTGACCATTCTTCCAGAAGCACATTTGTGAGGTCAGGCACTGGCTTGCAGTCTCCGCTCTAATTCATCCCAAAGGTGTGCTATTGGGTTGAGGTCAGGCCAGTCAAGTTCCTCCACCCCAAACTCGCTCATCCATGTCTTTATTGACCTTGCTTGTGCACTGGACTGACCTCACAAATGCACTTCTGGTAGAATGGTCAAACATTCCCCATAGACACACTCCTAAACAGCCTTCCTAGAAGAGTTGAAGCTGTTAGAGCTGCAAAGGGTGGGCCAACTCAATATTGAACCCTACGCACTAAGACTGGGATGCTATCAAAGTTCATGTGCGTGTAAAGGCAGGTGTCACAATACTTTTGACAATATATGTGTATGTATACCATAGATTGTGGACTCTACAATTTTCCTACAGACTAAAAAATATACACTGATTTGGGTTCTTTTTACCAAAGAAATGTAGCAGTTTGGCCTAAATTTATGAAGTAAGATAATATATTTATTTGCAAAATTTTATAACAGAAACAAAGAAACAAAAATTTTTTTCTACATTTTTGCTTATTTAGCAAACAATAAAAAAAAACAGCAAACCCACCAAAAGAAAGCTCTATTTGCGTGGAAATACATATCTGGATCCATATTTGCGGATTGATCTAATATCTGTTCCTGGAGTGATCCCTCTACACAGGCTACGACTATCTTCAAGTTGGTATCACCGATGAGCTTCTGGCTTTCAGCCAGTCTAAGCACCGACTGACCCCCTGTCATACGACAGGTAGGTCCACCTTGTCTGGTAAGACGTATTTTACCACAACTACTTACCAGATGAATGTTTATCCTGCTTTGTATATGCCACGCAGTCACATTTTTGTCTACATTGTTTCATCATTCATCAAAGTGGATTATACCACAGTCATTTGATTGGACACTTTTTATGAAGTTTATATTTATATATATATATATTTATATTTTTATATTTCTTTGTACTTAGTGTTTGGACTTTATTATGTTTTAGGTATCATACACCTTATTGTGGTTCTTACCCTTAAGGTTTTGAACACTATCACCTTGTGTTACAGTATTTTTACATACTTTTCACCCTGGTTCACCATACCCATGGTGTTCCTCCTTCTTCTTGGCACACTTTCTTACATTTTAAACAAAATATTAATAAAATGTTATACAATAAAATAAATACATATCAAGGGTGTGGTGTGGTGAAAATCCTGTCTGGGTGGTTTTATAAAATCTGTAAAAATGTTCCAATCTTTATGGAGATCCAGACTTGTAATGCTATTTATTATGTTCGCATTGTAGCTGCAAACCTATTATGATCATTGGCTTCACCCACTGGCCTTTCTAAAAATATTTTGCTATACTGCTGTGCTGCCATCTTGTGTTTGTTCAAATTATTTCATGTCCTTCTCTTTTCTGCCGAGTTCTCTAAAACTGTATAGTGGCAAATGTTTTGGCAAGCATGATTGTTTGAATAAACTGGTCCCAACCAAACAGGACCCTTATGGTTTTCATTTTGGATACAGTAAGGGAGGGTTAGAACCCATGTCAGTATTTTTTTTCATCTGTGTTCAATTAGAGGGATTGCCCTTTACTTCACGTCAGACCGCCAGGCAACTAGCATTTCCAAAAGGAGGTCAGCATTACCATTTCTCTCGGTACAGGTCCTATTTAAACCCTACATGAAGAAAACTGATGGTTTTGGAAAAATGCACACACTGGGAATAGGGGATTTATCCAACAGATTACATATGTTGCACCCTGTAGTTTAGGCAGGGAGCTTCTCACAAATGTACTTGCCAGGAGTAGTTATCCCAGTTAATTTATAGAGACCTATTTATTTCTCCCTAAGTTTGGCCTTGTTGCACTTTTCTCTTATACCGCTAGGTGGATGGGCTTGGTGGTACTAGATATGAGAAGGGCAACCCAAGGTCAAGTTATGGGTAAGTGGGGTGTCTCAGCCAATGGGCGGGGGTTTTATTGGATCCCTTGGCCTGCTGGGAGAACCTATATATCCGGGTGGAGTCAGGTCATCTGTGTTCTGTGCCACTTTGACGGCTGTCTGGGTGGACGTGTGTCATACGCCCCGGGCTGCTAGGCCAGAGATTGGGCCTATCCTGGGGGCATCTGGCTGCCAGGCTGTGTGAGGGCCTATCCAGAGGCAAGAGGGCAGCGCAGGGTTGGGACTGAGGCTTGCAGCCCAATCAGAAGTGACGGTTCTGCTGGCTGGAGAACCTGTCAGTGGTCGGAGGTCAAAGGGAAGCTGTCACCACAAAGGGACCAACCACCATCTTACCAGGGACCACAGTGAGTAACTGAAGCAAGTACCGGAGCAGCATTCTCACTGAATGGGCACATTGGAGAATCGGAAAACTTCAGACGGTGATCAAGTCAGGGACCCAACCAGTGGAGGTGACGCTTGCAGAGCAGCCTTGTGAGTCAAGCCAGGGACTGAGCCGGTTAGCAGGGGTGAAGCTTGAGAAGTATCTGGAGTGCCAAGCTAGGGACCCAGCAGGGAAGCGTGGGTGACGTTTGAGGGAGATACCACCGCAAAGCTTTGAGGAGCTCCAGGGATTCAGAGTCAGTGAATCAGAGAGTCCAGTGAGAGACCAGGAGCTCAAGGGGCTGAAGAACTACAAGTGGAAGTTGTAGTGAAGCTGAGAGGACTGTTAAGATTTGTGTTAGGAACTGTTAAAGATGTTACCATAGGGGACAGCAATCCTGCACGTGCAGAAGTGGCGTCTTGCTGGGGCCTTTCCCTGCACGGCTGTCCTCCTATTGAAGTCTCTGTGTCTGCTAATTGAAATTTCAGCTGCTTAAGGGTGTCCTGGCCCTAACCCTCTTTCCCTCATAAAAGAAAGACTGTAAAAGAAATAAACATCCCTTTTGTATTCGAGAAGTGTCTGGCGCCCAATAACTTACACCTTGAACCCACTATGCCTCACAACCCACTACTTACAGAAGGATGTCAGCTATCTTTGACCTTAGAGGCATGGGCGTCCGCAGGTAGGGGCAAGGGGGGGCGGGTGCCCTCCCCTGGAATCAGGGATCATATCAGGAGTTCCAGCAAGGTTTTGTCCTGCATAATTATGTTGCTTATGTGCCAACTTGTGGCTGAATAGGACCTGCAACAGTGTGAACACCCAGCACATCCAGGCATTGGCCAGCAAGCCTGCTGGATGTTCACTGTGCAACTCCGATGAAAGACTTCACCTGTCATATTCAAGATGTGATGTCGGGTATGAGCTGGACTGCTACTCAGACCCGCCCCTCTGTCAAACAACCAATGTAATGAAAGAGCAAACTCACATGGTACTACATGTATTGCTCCTCCCCCTCCCTATCACATCCCACACACCACACTTCCCCATTCCTCCCTTTCACAGAGCACAGCAGCTCCTCCCCTCTAGAACGTTGTATCTAAACCCCGCCCCTCCCCCTCATTTCCAGCATGAACAGCTTCTGTCAGTATACACAGGGACAACACTGCACATGAATGTAAGGTGAGTGTATAGTGAGAGGAGGCTGAGCTCTGATAGGACAGTGGGGTATCAGACATTCACAGGAGGGACTACAGGTCCCAGCATGTCAGCTGTTTTCTGGGGAGGTTTGTGATTGTGCCATCACTAGTGCTGAGGACATCACTTCCTGGGTAAAACATGCTGTGTGATGTTCCATCCACTCAGTGTGCTGGGGGGGATGATGTGTCAGGCTGGCCTCCCCCTCAGCTCTCAGTATGTATTGGTGGGATCTATATCTCTCTGAAGATTGGACCTGTCCAGTGTGTGGGCTTCAGGGCCCCCTACAGGAGATCTGAGAGGGGTGTCTGGCAGTAAAGAGAACCTGTCATCGTCCATTCAGATCAAAGTAAATGATAAATACTAGAGCTGAGCGCCTCCATAGCTGACACCCTCCCTGCACTCAACTGCCATCTGTCTGTCTGTAAGGCACCTGGTGAATGCTTTGCTCTGTGCCAAGTCCCATCCCTGGTGTGGGGACACATTAAAGCTGACATTTACCCGAAAATTTAATTTGGTACACACTATTCAATTTTTCTCATTCAACCAGCAGGCTGAATGGAAAAAAAAAACTGACAGCTCTGGGCAATTCTTTCATTATATTGGTTGTTTGACAGAGGGGGCGGGTCTGAGTAGCAGCCCCCCCCCCCCCATAAATGACATCACAGCTTGGATCTGACAGGTGAAGTCTCTGATTGGAGCTGCACAGTGCACATCCAGCCAACTTGCTCACCAATCCCTGGATGTTCACACTGCTGCAGGTCCTATTCAGCCAGAAGTTGACATATATCGCTGGCTGGGACAAAGATGGAAAGTGTCAGGAGCAATTGTGTGTTCCCCTCCCCAGGGGGGGTTTTCAGCCTTGTGTAACCCTGCACGCACAGATCGCCACTTTCCCTTACTTCACTTACCCTGTACATAATGCATTCCTGAATCCTTCTACACTTTGTGTAATGCACACTTTCATAGTTTATGCAAAACCATTTGTAATGGAAGATTTTTCTTTATTACAGTGCTGGGGTTTGCATGTGTCCGTGAGACTTTATCTTGTGGCACAGCAATCAAAGCATATTTTAGAGGTACAAGGAAACCTGGGTTTTGTTTAGCCAGGCCCATTAAGCCCCCCCCCGGGGGGGGGCCCAGACCCCCCCCCCCCAGAGCGACCCCCCCCCCCACCCCCTCACTGTTAAGAGTTTGACCACATCCACTTTTGCCACGTGCCATCGGATGCTTCCTCCCTCATGTGTCCCTCATTCTGAAGTTCAAAGTTGGGAGGTATGGTCTTTTCTGCCGTAAAAGCCTGTTACGGGCAGCGATAGCCGTGGGCCGGACATGCAATGATTCCAAAGCCTGCAGGGCTCAGGAAAGATCGTACAGGCTTGACCAGGCAGCGCATGTGCAGTAACGTGATGTCGCCGCCTGGCACCATTTTTAAATGGAAGGCACTCGTTCTCGGCGGTGACGCAGTGGTGCAACGGTGCAGAGAGGAGACACAGGCCACAGGAGGACATTACTGGGGGGGGAGCCGGCCCGGCAGAGGAAGACAGTACACTGATGTGCACAGTGCCCGACTGGAGAGGTGAACGGGACAGAAGACAGACACTGACTGATGTGAAACGGTATGGTATGAAGGGGGGGACAGAGAAGGAAACTACCATGTCCACAGCATCTAACCGTGTCCTGTCCACAGTATCTGAAAGATGGGTTTCAAATGTTTTGACAGGGACGCAGTGTCAGTGTTTGCCATAGGCACCATTTTCACTAGATACGCCTCTGCGCACCTGTACACAGTTTAGCAGGGCCA
Organism: Lithobates sylvaticus; assembly: GCA_028564925.1. Classification (NCBI taxonomy): domain Eukaryota; kingdom Metazoa; phylum Chordata; class Amphibia; order Anura; family Ranidae; genus Lithobates; species Lithobates sylvaticus. The sequence continues at coordinate 525,667,379 of CM053029.1, forward strand.
GTGACAGCTGGTGCGAGGAGCGGGACAGCGAAGGCCTCAAGGGGTGGGCAGGATGACATCACCCAGTCTACATAGTGCGAGCGAGTGGTCTAGGAGACGGAAGCCATGGGAAAGGAGAGCAGCAAGACGCCAGGAACAGTGGGTACAACGTCCCCGGTGCCTCCCAGAGCCTGGAACCCCTGGACTCCTTAAACCTCATCACTGCTCCCAGGCCTGGGGGACAGACTGACCGGGGGTTCAGAGAACAAGGACTGGCAGGAAATGCAAGCAGCCATGGACCGCTCCATGTCACATAATAGATCCGATGGATGGAACAGAGCACCTCCTTTCCTCACCCAGGATGAAAACGGGTCTTGCCAGCTGCTGGCCATCATGGGCATCCTAGTGGCATGCAAGGTATCGTACTGAGCATTACACACACCACTGGGACATAGGGGCACTTGAGGGACTGCAGACAGGGCTAGGGGGTCCCTCTCTCTGACCCCCATCACCCCCCTCTGTCTCTCTCTGTTACACTCTTCTGTCTCTCTCTGTCTCCCCCTCTGTCTCTCTGTCACCCCCTTTTTCTCTTTCTGTCATCCCCTCTGTCTCTTTCTGTCACCCCCTCTCTCTGTCACCCCGTCTCTCTCTATCAGCCCCTACATGTATGCAGTCTCTTAGAGTCTCTTGTGCCATGTCCGCAGTCTCTTATAGTCTCTTGAGCCATGTATGCAGTCTCTGACAGTCTCTTGGGCCATGTCCGCAGTCTCTTACAGTCTCTTGAGCCATGTATGCAGTCACTGACTGTCTCTTGGGCCATGTCCGCAGTCTCTGACTATCTCCTGTACTACGTCTGCAGTCTCTGACCATGCTAATGTGATAATGACATTGTCGAAAAGGATCAGAGCATGGGTGACATTAAATTGATGCCCCCCCCTGAAAAAAGTTCTGCGGACGCCCATGCTTAGAGGTCCTCATTAGAGGCTAAAGACTCTGCTACACATACAGTATCTCACATAAGTGAGTACACCCCTCGCATTTTTGTAACTATTTTATTATATCTTTTCATGTGACAACACTGAAAAAATTACACTTTGCTACAATGTAAAGTAGTGAGTGTACAGCTTGTATAACAGTGTAAATTTGCTGTCCCCTCAAAATAACTCACCTCACAGCCATTAACGTGTAAACCGCTGGCAACAAAAGTGAGTACACCCCTAAGTGAAAATGTCCAAATTGGGCCCAAAGTGTCAATATTTTGTGTGGCTACCATTATTTTCCAGCACTGCCTTAACCCTCTTGGGCATGGAGTTCACCAGAGCTTCACAGGTTGCCACTGGAGTCCTCTTCCACTCCTCCATGATGACATCACGGAGCTGGTGGATGTTAGAGACCTTGCGCTCCAGCAGCTTCCGTTTGAGGATGTCCCACCGATGCTCAATAGGGTTTAGGTCTGGAGACGTGCTTGGCCAGTCCATCACCTTTACCCTCAGCTTCTTTAGCAAGGCAGTGGTGTTCTTGGTGGTATGTTTGGGGTCGTTATCATGTTGGAATACTGCCCTGCGGCCCAGTCTCTGAAGGGAGGGGATCATGCTCTGCTTCAGTATGTCACAGTACATGTTGGCATTCATGGTTCCCTCAATGAACTGTAGCTCCCCAGTGCTGGCAGCACTCATGCAGCCCCAGACCATGACACTCCCACCACCATGCTTGACTGTAGGCAAGACACACTTGTCTTTGTACTCCTCACCTGATTGCCCTCACACATGCTTGACACCATCTGAACTAAATACAGTTATCTTGGTCTCATCAGACCACAGGACATGGTTCCAATAATCCATATCCTTAGTCTGCTTGTCTTCAGCAAATTGCAGGCTTTCTTGTGCATTATCTTTAGAAGAAGCTTCCTTCTGGGACAACAGCCATACAGACCAATTTGTTGCAGTGTGTGGCGTATGGTCTGAGCACTGAAAGGCTGAACCCCCCACCCCTTCAATCTCTGCAGCAATACTGGCAGCACTCATACGTCTATTTCCCAAAGACAACCTCTGGATATGACGCTGAGCACGTGCACTCAATTTCTTTGGTTGACCATGGCGAGGCCTGTTTTGAGTGGAACCTGTCCTGTTAAACCGCTGTATGGTCTTGGCCACCGTGCTTCAGCTCAGTTTCAGGGTCTTGGAAATCTTCTTATAGCCTAGGCCATCTTTATGTAGAGCAACAATTCTTTTTTTCAGCTCCTCAGAGAGTTCTTTGCCATGAGGTGCCATGTTGAACTTCCAGTGACCAGTATGAGAGAGTGAGAGTGATAATACCAAATTTAACACACCTGCTCCCCATTCACAAAACTAACGATTTACATGACACTGAGTAGGAAAAATGGCTAACTGTGGCCTATTTGGACATTTTCACTTAGGGGTGTACTTACTTTTGTTGCCAGGGGTTTAGACATTAATGGCTGTGTGTTGAGTTATTTTGAGTGGACAGCAAATTTACACTGTTATACAAGCTGTACACTCACTACTTTACATTGTAGCAAAGTGTAATTTCTTCAGTGTTGTCACATGAAAAGATAGAGTAAAATATTTACAAAAATGTGAGAGGTGTACTTGCTTTTGTGAGATACGGTAGGTACAGCATACAACTGAAGTAGATACCGGTTTTCTTCCTGATTCCTGATGCTAACACTCACAAAGCACCATCAAAAGTGGTCTGCTCCTCTAATAACTGCACCTGGTTGGATCTACATCAGGCATGTCCTAAGGCCTCTTTCACACGGGCGGACCGTATGTCCGTATTTCATCCATCCGTTTTCGGATGAAATACTGACATACATGCATCCCTATGGGATAGCGGGTGTCAGCGGATGAACATCCGCTGACACCCGATATCGTCCGTCTCCGCTGTGGTCCGATTCTGCAGACGGAGGAAAACCCTATTTTTCCATCCGTCTGCAGAGCGGATCGGATGAACACAGACAGACGGTCCGTGTTCTTCCGATCCCCCGTAGAGGAGAGCGGAGATCTGACAGGGCGGTCCCTGCACACTGTCATCCGCCGGCTCAGCAGGGATCAGCGGAGCCATCCCCGCTGAGCAGCGGATCTTTACGGGGCGGATCATTACGGATCCGCCCCGTGTGAAAGAGCCCTAAAGCCCCATACACACGCGCGGATTATCCGAGGACCAGGTCCGTCGGATCATGCCCGTCGTACTTTGTCCGATGTTGGTTTTGCGTACACACGGTCGGACAAAGTTGTCGGAAAATCCGATCATTCTGAACGTGGTGACGTTTGTTGCCTACGACGGGACTACGTAGAGGCTAGTAGCCAATAGCTTTGGTCTTGTAATGTGATCTGAGCATGCGTAGCACTTTGTCCGTCGGAATTCGCTACACACGATCGGATTTGGTGTGATCGGACTTTGTTGTCAAAAAATCTATCCAGCAGGAGATAGGACTTTGTCCGTCAGACAATCCGATGGAAACTGTCCGATGGTGCCTACACACGGTCGGAATTTCCGACAACATTGTCTGATAGGACAGAATCCATCGGAAAATCCGGCCGTGTGTATGGGGCTTAAGTCTGGCCTGTGGGTCAATTGCAGCCGTGGTCCGTTTTCATATGGCCCCACTGCCACAAAAGATATATACAGTATTTATCATTCCTCTGAGGGGACAGGGAGGGGGGCGAGACGAGTGCCATCAGATTACATACAGAAGAATCTCCTGTTTACTCGGCGACCTCTGTAATAGGAAGTCCCATCTCCTGGACTGGCATTCTGTCTATCATAGGAGGTGGGACTTTGTATTAAAGAGGCTGCAGAGTAAACAGGAGATTATCCTGTATGTAATCTGTTGACGCACATCCCGCCTCCTCCCTGTCCCCCCTGAGACTGCAGATGGGCATAGATCAGGCTGCACTGATGGCAATGGTGAGGCTGCATTCAGAGGCTGCATTCATGGCAATGGTGAGGCTGCATTCATGGCACTGGTGAGGCTGCATTCAGAGGCTGCATTCATGGCAATAGCGAGGCTGCATTCATGTCAATGGTGAGGCTGCATTCATGGCAATGGTGAGGCTGCATTCATGGCAATGGTGAGGCTGCAGATAGGCACTGATTAGGCAGCATTGATGGGAACTGACCCTTATTTTTGCTTCACAGTTCTTTATTTAAAAAAATGTTTTTTTCCTAAAACTTCCCTCTTAAAGTGAAGGTGCGTGTTATACGCCGATAAATACAATATATACAAATAACATGCCCAGCTCATCCTTAGACTCTTCACGAAAAACAACCACAAAGGCAAGATAATTCTTGTTGGGCAGTGTATTAGTTCATTTTCATTTAATTTTAATGGTTCAAAGAATGTCAGTCAAAATGGTCGGCCCTCATGCATGTTCACTTCATCAAATCTGACACTCCCCGAAAAAAATTTGGACACCCCTGATCCACAGTAACTGTAATGCCTCGTACACACGACTGGTTTTACCGTCGGAATAAACTCTGAAGGTTTCTTCGACGGAATTCTGATGGAATTCCGCTCAAGCTGTCTTGCATACACACGGTCACACCAAAGTCCGGCCGTCAAGAACGCAGTGACGTACAACGCGTACGACGGGACTAGAAAACGGAAGTTCAATAGCCAGTAGCCAATAGCTTCTGTCTCGTACTTGCTTCAGAGCATGCTTTGTTTTTGGTGCGTCAGAACAGTATATAGACGAGCGGTTTATCCAGATAGTAATTAGTTCCATCGGAAAAATAAATGTTCTCCATCTAAGTCCGTCTGAATTTTCGACTGAAAAAGTCTGATGGGGTATACACGCGGTCGGAATATATGATAAAAAGCCCCCATCAGACTTTTTCTGTCAGAAAGTCCGACCATGTGTACACGGCATTAGGCTACACTGTGGCAGTAAATATTTTTTTTACTGAGAGCTTTAACCACTAGGTGGCAGTCATCATTTGCTGAAATCTCACTGAAATGAATAAGCTGCTTTTGGGATCACCGCCAGTAAGCAGTTAAATCTTATAGTAGAAGACATGTAATCAGCCATGTACCCCTGGCCTTAGAGGTAGCTTGTGTGAATAAAAATATGGGATCTCTAATTGCTGAGTTGTTTTTAAAGGTCCAAAATCTGGAGCTGTCATCCTTGTTCTGGCTTCAGCACCTAACGAGCCAATGGTTCTGGGAAATCATGCAGACAATGAAGCCTGAAATGTTCTTTGTAACTTCAAACTTGTATGACAATGTTTTTTCTTGTACCAAATTCTGCTCTTTAAAGCCTAACTCCAGGAATGGCAAAAAAAAAAAAAAAGCTATTAAAAGGTTATTAATGTGACACAAAACAATATTCTTATTCCCCAAAAATAATTCATACACATTCACAACTTAACAGCCCTGTAATCTTTCATTCAATTGTTTCTTACTGTGTTTTTCTCTCTCCTTGTATTGTCCTCGGTGAGCTCCCGAAGTTCTCCTTTTCCCCCTCACTTCCATTTGGCAGTGTAAGTTAGTTGCAGTCATGTGCACTGCTCAATGCACACTACAAATCCCATAGTCCAACTCAGAAGATCATGGCTATAACAGCAGTTCCACAAGAATTGCTCAGATTTGGCATATCTATACACATTGGTGCCAGCTGCAACACAACTATGCAATAAAATTCTTATCTAAACTTTAGGTTTAAAGTGCTTGTAAAGGTTAAAGTTTTTTTTTTTACCTTTATGCATTCTATGCATTAAAGTTTTACTAAACGCAGGACCCTGTGTTCACTATATTTGGTCTCCCACAGTACACAGAACATGGGAATGCAATTATTTTAGTATATATGAACTGCTAAATACCTTTTTCTCATCAGCAGTTAGAGCAGTCTTGTGGTTTGTATTCGATTCCAGTCAAGCACTGGTTAAAGTTTGTAAGAGGAGTTTTCATACTGCACTGACCTGTCCTATCAGGGTGCAGGATCCCTGACCCTTTGTTTGGACAGTGCTGATTGGCCCTGTGCTGATCACATGCACTCTCTCAAGAAAAAAAAAAAATCTCTCTAGCAATACACACCAAACTGAGCAACTAGGCATGTGCAGAGTGTCCCCAAGGCTCTGTTATACCAGGAGATTGTTTGGGGGCAGTGGAAGAAGGGGAGGATCTGAGAAGACAGAATCAAATAGCCTTTTTACATGATGCAGAGGATTAACTCCTTAGGTTCCACAGTGAGTATAACAAGCATGATTTGCTGCATATACACACTGATTTTACTGTTGTGGGTTTAGTAACACTTTAAGGTAAAAACCTTCTGAGTGTGCAGCCCACCCAAGCCCCTGCTAATACTTACCTGAGCCCAATCTCGATCCAGTGCTTTACACAAGAGCAGCAGCTCTCGCCCAAGTCTCCCTCCTCATTGGCTCCCGCCGCTGTCAATCACAGCCAGTGAGGAGGGAGCAGGGGGCAGGACGGGGCCGAGCCATGCTCTGTGTATCAATGGACACGGGCCTGAACAAGTACCCCTATAGCATAGGGCTTACTATGATAGTCACTCAGACGAGGGGAGGAGCCAGGATTGCCAGTGGGGGACTACAGAAGAAGAGGATTGGGGTTGCTCTGTGCAAAACCACTACACAGAGCAGGTAAGTAACATGTTTGTTATTTTTTAAAAATATAATTGGATCCTTTACAATTACTTTAAATGAAACTCTAAAATATATTCTGGTTTATTACATTTACCAGTTTTATGATATTGTGTGTGATGTTTCCTTATGTATTACATGGATCTTCAGTGGTCTTTCATTACAGCCAATAGTCAAAGCACAGAAGCAGTCTAACATGTAGAGCATGGCTGCTGTGATGTGGCCCATGACCTCCTGCTCTGGGATGGAATAGAATAGAATACTGTTATTAAAGGTAAGTTTATTACTAAAATCACAGTGTAGATATGGGCATATGTGTTTTGCAGTGGTTACTGGGCTGTTTTAAAACTGATCTGCAGGTGCAGAGCAGTGCACCTGCGGGTTACCTGCACTGAGCCATAGACTTCTATTACCTGCGAGTTTGGTGGGCTTTCTGAAAGTGCACCACACCTCCAGAAAATAATAGAAGTCTATGGCAAAGTGCAGCTAACCTGCAGAAAAGCCACAGGTGAACTGAGCTGCCCCCTGCAGTGCGGGTTAACAACATTGCATCAGTATGAAAGCAGCCTTAGGCCCCTTTCACACAGTCATTCTGACCCAATCGGACCCTCTAAGGAGTGGCAGATGTAATTGGACTTGTGTCCGTTTACAAAAGCCTACCTCCAATTCGATCTGCTAAAAAAAAAAAAAGATTAGAGTGGGTTCTATAGAGTAGAGTGGGCTGCCATCCACCCGCTCCGCTCATTGTGGCCCGTGACCGGTTACCAAGTCGCTTAAGTGGCCCTCCTTCTTCAAAAGGTCGGGCACCACTGATGTAGAGCCTATTAGGAGGTAGTTTTGTTGTAGACCCAGATGTACAGCAGTTCAAAGGGCAATAAATAAATGATTAGTATGTCTCCACCATCAAACTTTCAAAATAAATGGTGCCAACAACTTTAAAAAATTTCTGTGCAATAAAATAGGTGTTTAAAGTGGTGGGCCAGCGAAAAAAACGTTTTTTTTTTTTTTAAAAGTCAGCAGCTCCAAACACTGTAGCTGCTGACTTTTAATAAGCACTTACCTTTCTAGGGTGCCCGCGATGTCGGCCGCCCGAGGCCGACCCATCCCTCAGCTCTCGGGTCCTGGCGCCACCATTCAAAGTAAGGGAAACAAGCAGTGGAGCCTTGCGGCTTCACTGCCTGTTTCCTACTGCGCATGCGCGAGCCGCTTTGTGAATGGGGTGCGTGAATCGCACATGCGCCCCATTCACCAGAAGACAACGCAAGGGGGAGAAGCCCGAAAATTACTGTGGAATAGGAAGAGGCAGATTAGGACGATCTGCCTAGCAACAGCCATTTCTGGTAAGTAAAAAAATAAATATTTTTTTTTTTTTTGGAGCCTTTTTATGCATTTTTTTTTTAGGGTGGACCTCTCCTTTAAATGTGCCGCATAAATTTCAATTCTGTCACTTTCTATCCAGTGTGCAGTTATTAACTGAAGCCACATGATGGCAGCACTTCCCCGCAGTACAGCAGTCAGTGTGCAGCAGGTAGGTTGGACAGGGTTAGTGCATGGTGCTCAGTACACTGAGTATTATACACAAACTACATTTTAAAGATATGCTCAAGCGATGCTATTTCAAACTCCAAGTGTGATAACAGCGTGAATTAACCTTGGGATGTCCTGGCCTATTCTAGTTAAATATAAACACTGTATGCAATGTCAGGATATTGACTCAACATTTGGAAGATACACTGCATATTAATCATACTGAATGGATCAATAATTTGATGCTCCAACCTTGCCTGACCCTCAGATCTTCTTCTTTCCAGTCTGGAGATTAGGTGTTGACGTATGGACGAGGAACAAGAAAGATTAGAGTTTAGACTCTGCAGAAATAGGATGATTAGTCACAATCTGTTTCTGTTATTACAGCTAATTCTCTGTAAAGAGTCATTCAAAAGTTGATGAAAACAAATAAAAACACATTTTAAAGTCATAAAGTAATGAGTCAGTCTAACCAAAAGTGATAGGCCAGTGTTTGGGCTAACATTGAAGTCTATATAGATAAAAACACAGTTTAAACTGACTATATATTTAAAAACAAAGGTGTTACAGTAGGTGCCTTGAGCCCCCGGTCACTGGTGCGATTTGTCATGCCATTTGATAGTTACCTATTGCCCTACGGAAGTAGTGAGGCCACTGACATGGCTTTGCTGTGTGACAGGGTGTCGATCACAAGAGGAGCTGAACGGGATTATAATTATTTTAGCAGGGAATAATAATTGTATATCCACTGTGTATTTCGCTGTTTGCTTGGTGTTCAGCTTTAAAGCGGTTCTGCACTGTGTGTTGTTTTTTGTTTTTTTTCTATGTAATGCATAGGATTAGGAGGTAAATTGGGGGACTCACGTGTTCCATGTTTTTAATTGATTGCTGGCGTTTTTCATCCTTTAAAATATTTTTTAAAAATGTATTCTTGCTGGGGGCCATCTTGCCTGTGGGCATGTGAAACCCCACAGGCACTTCAGATGGCCCAGCATGCACCGCCGTTACTGCGCCGAGCTTGCGCGTGCACAGTAACGGCAAAGTGCAGCTCACGTTCTCCGAAATCTCGCGAGATTTCGGCACATCTGCCGACATCTCGCGAGATTTCGGAAGATGTGCCCGAAATCTCGCGAGATTTCGGAAGATGTGCCCGAAATCTCGCAAGATTTTGGAAGATGTGTCCGAAATCTCGCGAGATGTCGGAAGATGTGGCCGAAATCTCGCGAGATTTCGGAAGATGTCCGCACTGACTGCTGGGATCAATGACACCAGATCCCAGGAGACAGTGCGGCGTGACGACGATCGACGCAGAGACCCCGCCCACCGCCGCAGAGACAGAGGACAGGAAGTCAGCGATTACAAGGTAAGTGAAAAAAAACAAAAAAACACATTTCATTTAGTACTCTTTGCCTGATTTGGAAGGCAAAGAGATTTACTAAATGAAATGTGTGCAGAACTGCTTTAAGTCACATAACAATTTCACCTTTTGCCATTCTGGCGTGTTGCATGCGTCGTGTGTTATCGTGCCTCTTTCAAATGAATGGGCTGCCAATGCACCGGAATGGACAAAAAATCTGACATGCAACATTTCTGCAATTCAGTGCTCCACAATGCAGAGTGTTGGGTTACCATGCATTGTGGTGTGTTGCTGCTGCATTGAGGTGCCATTGAAAATAGATGACAACACACCTCAGTAGCAAAGTGTATATGGAACCTAACTCTCATAGACTCCCCAGGGCTGCACAATTTGCATCAATATAACACGATCAGAGCTAGGCCGTATAGCGGGAAGTAGATCTTGACAAATAAACGCTAGAAGGTGACTTACCTAACCAGACTCTACCTATGTTTAAAATCGGTGGTGGCTGGTGCTCCATTTATTGGAGGAGGCTGCTTCCTCCTCAGCAGCCAATATGATCACTTCTCCTCTCAGTCAATCGGGTCTTAAGAGCCACTTCCTGATTGGCCGGGAGGAGAAGCAGGAATACAATAGTGAATATTAATTTGCTACTGTCACACCTACTGGGTGGGCTCAGGGCGCAGTGCTCTGTGCCCCGAGACCATCCTTTTTTGAAGCCAATTAGAGCCTCAGGTTCTAATCATGTGCTTCAAAAATTAAAAAAAAAACATTGAAATCCATGCTCCCTGCGCCCTGCATGTAGATTAGGGGCTGGTCTCATGGATAAGGGGGGCAGCACCCCTAATGGAGCAGCCGCGACTGTTTAAAATATCACTTATGTAAGTACTCGGGAGTAAGCAGGGCTGGGACAAAAGGTGGGCAGGAGGGGAAGCTACCCTGGGCACTGTGAAGCAGAGGGACAGAGGTTGAACACAGGGCAGTTAAACCCATTCTATGACATGCATTAACAGTGGGCAAAGGCGTGTGATGATGTGGCCCACCCTAATCAGTATGTGCGGTGCCAATTCCCCCTACTGCCCTGGCTCTTCCTCCTTGTTGGCCCCCCCAAACTGCAGTGCTCCTAGCTTCCCTCCCCTCCTCTCCTTGCTGCGGGGGATGTTTCAGGTTGGAGAACAGGGGAATGGGCTAGTAAATATGTAATTTGCCAGCCCCTTCCTTTTCTAGATGAACGCAGTGGACACACTTGCTCACTGTGTCCATTTATGTCTGAAGCATAGTAAACTGTGTTTACTATGCTTTGGTTTGTGAATGAACAGGAAGCCGCTCAGCACAGACCAATTCATTCACTGCCCCGTGCAGCTGAGGTTGCAGAGAAAGGCATGGGTGTTTGAGCTTTGGGGTGCACATCCTAACGCAGTAGGTTGCACAGACCTATGACAGTGTGGGGGGGGGGGGGGGGTGCACAGTTTCGCATTCTCGCCCTGGGTGATAGACAAGCCTGTCCCGTTACTGGGAGTAAGGATTGGGTGCAGCAGTTGGTTTCTCCCAGAATCAGAAGTCTGGCTTTTTATGGGGTTGCAGCAGTAGGTTTTGGGTACATATAAGGCTATATAGGTGAAAGCAGGCACCTTGTGGTCAAGGCTTGAGTACATGGGCTTCAGACTAGAAACAAGTCAAATGCAGTATGTTTTCCTGGTCTTCTGAGATGAACTGACTTGCAAATGAGTTGTTTTAATTAGCTTTTTTATCTTAAAAATTCAAAAATTCTATTGCCCGAGCATTAGCAACTGCTAACATACTATTTTACCAAGAACATTTATACATTATTCATTGGAATGTGCCTGTCATTAAAATAGAAATTGATAATGATTGGGGAAGAAACGGAAACATGTGTGAGCTAAAACCTTTATAGAACCATAGTCTTCATGGAACTTTAATTTATTATTCTCAAAGGGGAAAAAAAATCATCTCCTCCAAATATTACTCATAAAGGTAAATTCTCTTAGGGATTGAGTTGTGATACCAAAACTCACCAGCAGGTGCTGCTGCAGAGCAGATGGTGGAAACGCACTCAGATAATAGTCTAATATCAAAAAATTCTCATTGAGATTTTAAAGCTGAACTTTGGGAAAACAAAAAGCATACCTCCCAACATTTTGAGATGGGAATGAGGGACACCTACTAACAAACGTATGTATGCATAGGGCACGCCCCCTGCCACACCCCCTTAAAGGAGAATAATCCAAAAAAAGGTTAATTAAATCCACAAGGACGTTTTTTACCACGACTATTCCTTAATATTGGCTTTTAAAATGTACAAATGCAGCAAGTTAGAAATTGGATGAAAGGTTTAGCACTGGGAAAAACTTTTTGAAAGATAAAAAGTGCATTTTATATACACCTATATGGATCTGACCAAAATGAGGGACAAATGAGGGGGGTAGAGGGACAGAGGGACATTGCTCCAAATCAGGGACAGTCCCTCAAAATCAGGGACAGTTGGGAGATATGAAAAAGTGCTCCTTTACAGTGGGGCTTGCCTGCACTGCAAGGGTTGACTGCTCGTTTATGTCTAGGGGGACCGGCTACAGCAGACTAATTTACCAGACCCTCCATGCCCATGCTGCTAAAGCAGTCCATTCCGCCTCTTCTTCCCTATACTTCTGCGGACTCAGATCCTCTAAAGTCACCAAGACTAATGCAGGGCCTAAAGACTTCCACTGGATGCGAGGACACCGAGGGGTAGTCCATTGCCAGAGCATAGGAGAGCAACATCTAATTGGTAAAGTGGAGGATCAGGTAAGAAAAGTGCTATTCCTGTCCCCTAGACAGAAATGAGCAGTTTTGAAGGTTGCTAATTTTGGACGTCAATATTCTAAACCAGGGATCTCCAAACTTTCTAAACAATGAGCCAGTTTACTGTCCTTCAGACTTTAGGGGGGCCGGATTGTGGCCATTGTTAGTAGAAAAGGTCCAAACGACAGAGGGAAAAAAAATGTCCCATTGTTGGTGTCAGTGGGAGGAATTGTGTCCCGTCATTGGAGTCATTGGGAGAAATTGTGCCCCATCATAGGTGTCACTGGGGGGGAATAGTGTCCCATTATTGGTGTCATTGGGAGGCAATGTGCCCCATCATTGTTGTCATTGGACCCCATTGTTGGTGTCATTGGGAAAATTGTGTCCCATCATTGGAGTCATTGGGCCCCATTGTTAGTGTCATTGGGAGAAATTGTGCCCCATCATAGGTGTCATTGGGGGGCATTGTGCCCCTTCGTTAGTGTCATTGGGAGGAATTGTGCCCCTTTATTGATGTCAATAAGGGGAATTATGCCTCATTGTTGGTATCAGTGAAGGAAATAGTGCCCCAAGGGCCACATAAAAGCAAGCAAAGGGTCGCATTTTGGAGACCACTGTTCTAAACCATATTTTAAAAGTTAAAAAATAAAATAAAAATAGCAGCCTGATGATGTATAATTATTACAGGGAAATTGCCGTATACAGTAGTTATCATATGTGGTTCTTATAGCTTCCAAATACAATGACCTCTTTTTGCCCCAAATTTCTTTATAATTCTTTCCTCCCAAATGGACCCTCTTTCAGGTAAGAGGGCCATTTAAAAACAGTTACTATGTTGCTATTTAAAAAAAAAAAAGATGTAAAACAGGACTGGCTGTATGGAAAATAAATATTAACATTAAAGTGGATGTAAACCCACTTTTTTTGATGTCATAATGTAGATATGATTTCCTTTCATTAGAGCCCAGTTTTGCCACGCAGATTTACTCGAGGCCTGAGCAATCCTCTTTTATTGTTCAGTTAGAGAAATCTTGACAAAGTCTTGAAAACTTTGTCAAAAACACCCCCTTGCTGTGAGTGACAGGTGATTTACATATCTCATGCACTAGCCTGAGACAGGCACATCCTGTGTTCTACTCTGCCCAGCTCTGACTACATACATCTCCCCTATATTCTTCTTGCTGTTCACTGCAGAATGCATTTCCCTTCACTCTGGTCTGTGGATCACATCCCATGATGAGAAACATCCAGTCAAAACACAGTAAAGGCAGCCAATCCTGGGAGAGCTGGAGGGGGGGGGAGGGGGATGTGAATTGTGAACTTTTTACACAGGATGTGCCTGTCTCAGGCTAGTGCATGAGATATGTAAATCACCTGTCACTCACAGGGGGCGTTTTGGACAAAGTTTTCAAGACTTTGTCAAGATTTCTCTAACTGAACAATAAGGCCCCTTTCACACTGGGGAGGTTTTCAGGCGGTACAGCGCTAAAAATAGCGCCTGTACACTGCCTGAAAAAACCGGCCTCATTCACTCCAGTGTGAAAGCCGGCGGGCTTTCACGCTGGAGCGGTGCGTTAGCAGGACGCCAAAAAAAGTCCTGCTAGCAGCATCTTTGGAGCGGTGAAGGAGCGGTGTATTCATCGTTCCTATACCGCTCCTTCCCATTGACTTGAATGGGACACCGCGGTAACACCGCCGCAAAGCCCGGGGTATTTTAACCCTTTTTCGGTCGCTCGCGGGGGGAAAAAACGCACTGCGAATGGCCGAATCCCGCGGGCAAAACAACGGTAAAGCAGCGCTAAATATAGCGCTGCTTTACCGTCACCGCGGCTCCCGCCCAGTGTGAAAGGGGCCTTAAAGAGGATTGCTCAGGCCTCGAGTAAATCTGTGTGTCAAGACTGGGCTCAAATGAAAGGAAATATTATTCTCTACATTATGACATCAAAAAAAAATAAAAAAATTTCAGGTTTACATCCACTTTAATATTAGTAATCCTGCCACTCACACCACCAGTCTTCGCTTTGTTCCAGAGCTATGCTAGCTGAAAACTCTTTGTTAAGGGACCAAAAAGATTGTCATACTCAGATACAAATAGCAATCACCTCAATCTATAACTAGCCTTTGCAGCAAGGAGCACATGGAAGGGCAACGCGCATTAAAACAAACAAAAATTCCCAGCTCACTTACCAGTTAACCTGCAACAAAACCAAATTGACTCTGTCTAACAGTTTGTGCTAAAACCAAAATTATAGAGTTAGGACTGCAATACACTGGGGTGCCTTGACGTGTCCACTGCGGCTTACACATATGTTTGCAGATGTGTGTGACTAAACCCCTTCTTTTTTATGTGAACTGTTAGACGGGGACAATTTGATTTTGTTGCAGGCTAGCTGGTAAGTGAGCCGGGAATTTTTGTGTGTGTTGGATGTGCGTTCCATGTGCTTCTTGCTACAAAGGCTAGTTATAGGTTGGGGTGGTTGCCATTTGTTTGTATAGTTGGTGAATTGGTACGGAGACTCCTTCAGCTGCCATTGTACCCTTGCAGGCTGTCCCATGTGTCCCTGTACTTTCAAGGAGGGGGTGGGCTTCCTCCAGGCAAACATGCCCTTAATCTATCCACTGCTATATATGTGCTCTGCCTTGGGAGACTCTCAAAATTATAGTTAGAACCGCAGTACACTGGGGTGCTTTCATGTGGCCACGAGGCTTACATGTTTGAAAACGTGTGCGACTAAACCCCTTGTTTTTAACGTGAATTGTTAGACAGGGCCATTTTGGTTTTGTCAGACTCAGATGCAGCAAGAGCAAAGAGTGTCACCAGCACCAGCGCATTGGTCCAGATATTGTCCCTTCTTGTCCCATGCAGGCAGAATATTGAGCAACACTCTGGAGTGGAATTAGGCAAATGGGAGACTGCCTTGATGGCTACCATCATCCAAATATGTAAAGTTGGGCGGCACCTGAACTGTAGATTCTGACTCTGGAAGAGTTTGAAGTATTTCCTGCGGGAGAAAAATTCTGCTCTGATCAGTAACCAGAATGGAACCCAGATACTCCAAGCAAATAGTGAGTTCCATCACTGACTTCTGAAGGTTCAGGATCAAACTCAACCTTTGTAGGGTCTAGACAGCCTGTCAGACATTGTCCAACAGAGTCTGCACTGCACTGTTCACTTAATAGGAAGTCATCTAGATATTCCACTATAGAAATGCCTTAGTAGTACAAAAAGACCAACACTAGGGCTAGAACTTTGGTGATATGGAAGACAGACCAAATGGAAGGGCTATAAACTGATAGATTTGTGGATGCATAGCAAAATAGGGACATGCAAGTACGCATCCTTGATGTCAACAGGGGCAAGAAGGACCTGATGAAGGAAGGTTATGCCAGACCTGGTAGATTCCATGCTATAATTGTAACATAAATAAAGATATTGAGTTCCTTCAGATCCAAAATTTGGTGAATACCCCTGTTTTTTGAACGGTGAACAGGTTTGAGTAAAAACCTTGAAACCTTGAAACCTTTCCACTTCCAGGCCAATGGCAATGTCTTCTTGACTTAGGAAATCTGATAGAACAGCATTGGGGTCTGTTAACCTGTGCAGAGACACGGGTGGGTTGGCAAACATAGAGCAGAGGTAGAAAGTACATCCTTTACACATGTATCCAAGATGCTTTCTGTCCAGATGTCCGCAAAGGCCAATAGACATCTACCCATTTAGATCAAAACAGGTCATACATTTTACAATCCGATTGTACAATCTCCTTTCTACTAACAACTATCTAGTACAAGGGCCTAACTGGATACAAACTGAATGAATTAAGTTAGTCTTCATATTACTTAATTTTGTTAAATGTAACCTCTTGGCGCCGACCGCACGCAAATATGCGGCCTCTCGCAGGTGGGCCTTGGCACCGAATGGGCACGTATTTGCACGCTCCAGGCACAGTTACAGGAGGCTAACTGAAAGTAATTTGATAATGTGACAGCCAATCACAGCGGTCACATCATCATAAACTTTGCCTCGTCTCCCTAAACCTCTTAATGGGCCAGGAGCCGCCAGCTCCAAGTGGTTAAAGTAGATTGTACAATCAGATTGCATATTTTTATGGCTAGTTTAACAGCTCTTTCACACCATGTGCAATGACCTGCATTTTCCTGCACCAGATCAATGCTAGTCAATGCAAGGGCATGCAAAAAAATGTGTCTAAATTTGAATGCAATGTAAAGCCTCATACACACGATCGGACCGTGGACCAACTTTCCTGTGGATTTTTGTCCAAAGGGCGTTGGCCCCAAGTTGGTATTGCATACACACGGCAGGACTTTTTCAGCCAACTTTCACCAAATCACGTGGTTTTTCTGCTCTTTACCGCCACCTTTGGTCAACTTCTGTATTGTTGTCTGATCTTTTGCATTGGTTCTGCATTGGTTTGTACAAAAGTCCGTTGGTTTTGTGTACACACGGTCGGACTTTGGTCCATCGGACTTTTGTTGGCAGAAAGTTGGTCCGTTCGCACAGCCAACAAAAGTCCGATGAAACCTGGAAAAAGTTGGTCCGAGGGAGCGTACACACGGTCGGATGTTGGTCCAAAACAGCTAATTTGCATGTTGGTTGTCAAAAAGTCCGATCGTGTGTACGGGCCTTAATGCAATATACATGATCACAATTCAACGCAACTAAAAGTAAAGATATAAAAAAATATGTTTTTGCTAGTTTTCGACTCCTCCAAGGCCCTTTCACTTCACAACAGATGACACGAAAATGCTTTCCAACACACAAAAATACACAATATAATGCAACACAATGCGCACAAAAATGCATGTCAATGCACATGGATTTGGGATTCTTTGCTGTGAGTTTCTATGTGCATATGGTGTGATAAAAGTGCACCTATCACAGGAGGCCTGAGGGTCTGTACCATATACTGTACATGTTTGGGTGATAAACATTCCCTCATGTAGTTTTTGCTCAAAATGTATGTGACAAAAACATAGCACTAAACTAAATACTCCCTCACTAAAAACACCTACTGTACACCTGCTTTCAGAACCCATTGTACTGAAACTGGAGGATTTAAGGTTAGAGCTGAGAAAGTTGGTTCCACAATACCAGAACTTCTCCTGTGACACTGATCTGGCAACCTGTTACAAATCATGTGGGGTGTTTTGTTATATCTGCAGAAATTCTGCTTATAGGAGAAATATGTGCAGTTATTTTTTTTCTCTTTTTAAATAATGCATAAAAGTAAACTTCAGGTACAAAATTGACTTGCTTTGTACAACTGCTATGCTAGCTTTGCATGTTACTGTATACCTACCTGTGTGTGTAATACAAACATGCATTCAATGTGAAAAGGAATGTGACGTGACGGCTTTTGCTGCAAACAAATAGTAGAGTTCACCCACAAAATTCAATATTTACATTCTGCACCAATTATCTAAAGCAGTGCCCTCCCGTTCCCGACAGAAAAAAGTGCACAGCATGCAGATATTAAATCACCTTAGTTTCTATAATGTAAAAAAGGCATTTAACTGTTGCTTACATTGAGAGGCTAAGTTCACTTATGTAACATTTCCGGAAAAATTTGAAGCCATGGCAAAAAAAAAAAATTTTTCCCCCAGTTTTTTTGACGAAAAATATGAAAATGTATTATTGTAGCGGCCATAAACCTCGATGGGGCGGCCTTGACTTTTGGTCTTACCGGTTAACTCAGCGTTGGGTTGTTCTTCCATGTCCAGGGGTTCCCAGGCTTAGTACCCAACAACTTCGGATGCTGACACCATAAAAGTCCTTTTAGAAGGTTTTTATTTGCAGGGGTAACATACAACAAACACAGTCTTGTATGGGAACAGAGGGCAAGGGTGAAGAAACTCAGGCACCTTGAACTGCTGACAATTGTGTCTCTAACACAAACCCAGAGTAGCCACTCGCAGCTGGGCGCTTCAAAGCTGAACAAATCTCTAGCAAGAGATTATGGCAGTCAGCACTTTGATCCGGAAACTTGCAAAGTCTCTGACATTGAATAAAGTCTCAACCGAGAGTGAAATAGGAACCTTTTCGCAGTACCTGAAACGGCTTCTTTCTCCTTGGTGGTACTGGGAAACTGTGGATTCTTTAGTGTCCTTGACAACCCAGAAACCAGGCACTTCATGGGATGCCAGCTTGTTGGCCCTCCTCCGAAGAGGCCCCCCCTCGGTCGCTTACACGAGCTGCGGTGCCCCTCCAAGTTGAGAGCGCACCCAGACACCTTGAATCCTCCCTCCGGGGAATGCTGATACTCAAAACCAGGCCTGGTTCTGGGCCTGTCATGTGCACCTAAGTGTACCCATGACCAGGCAGAAACCTAGCACAGCCCAGCCAAACTGATGCCAAAGTGAACCTGCACAATTAACCCTCAGAACTCCATTACTGTTCTGAGGAAGAAAAAAAAAAATTCACACATAGCGGACACCTTGCAAAGGTGTCGCCGCTACATTATCAAATACTTACCGTCATTTTCCTTTCCTGATGGACTCCATGGCAGCCTACGTGTGGGTTAACCCTGCCTGCTCTCCAATGCTATAGGACCCTACTCCCATAAATTTGAGCTCACCACGAGGGACTGCGTTCCATAATTAGCCAACTCTTGACCAATGGGTGGGACCTCTGTCTGCCATGGAGTCCACCAGTAAAGGAAAATTACGGTAAGTATTTGATAATACATTTTCAGTTTTCCTGACAGACTCCATGGCAGCCTACATGTGGGAAATAACTAGTAAGTCCACACGGGTGGGTATGCTGATCAAAGAAAATTTTATTTAACCCGTCAACCGACAGGATTCTTAAACCAAAGTTGACAGAAGATAGAGAAGCAGGCTCTATGCAGTAATGTGACATAAAGGTATTAATGGAGGCCCATGAGGCCACTTTGCAGATGACGTCTGAAGCCACATGATGAGCTGCTGCCCACAAAGCCGCCATACCCTTGGAATGTGCCGTCACTGCCTCTGGAGGAGCCAAGCCCTTAGCCCTATAAGCCTGCTGAATGGACTGGACTATCCAGGCTGCAATTGTTCTGGTGGAAGCTCGCTTTCCTTTGTTACTGCCAGAGTGCAAGATAAACAGGTAGTCGGAGCGTCTAAAGAAGGAAGTAACTTGCATGTATTACCTCAGTATTTGGCCTACATCCAGAGGATGAGTTTCGGTGGACCCCTGGGCCCTAAATGTAGGTAGGACAATTTCTCTATTTTCATGGAACACTGAGGTGACTTTCGGGTTTGAGCTGAGCATAGTGATGAGGACCACCCGGTCCGGGAAGAAAGTCAGAAATGGTTCTTTATGACCCAGGGACCTGATCTCAGAAACCCTTTTGGCTGAGATTCACATCTGGACCTAGATGAGGAAGGTTGAGTTTGCGGCCTGGCAAGGTCCCTGTTGTCTTGGACAAAAAAACTGGTGATCCGACCTGGAAGGGCTAAAAAGGAGAAGGGCAGAAAACACATCACGTTGTGGACCTGCCCTCCCACACTCCACGTACCTAGAGCGTGAGGGCTAGCCGCACGGAGGTGGTGATTTGTCCATGGCACCCTGGCAGACAATTAAGTGATGATCCTGCTGCCTTGTAGGAACAAACACACTTCCTGGGAGAAGGAAAACAAATAGCATGCAGCTTGCCCTTTAAGAGCCATCTCCGCCGGAGCTTACCTCAACCTGGGAACCTGGTGCATGGAGGAGCTGTCGCAATGTGCCCACAGTGATTCCCAGTATGACAGGGGCTCACAGGGATTTAAATATCCCCGCTGTAATGACATCACCGCCAAATTAGTGCCCCGTCCATACCACGCATGCGTGAAACCAACCCTCGGCTTCGTCCGGAGCCTGCATTCCAGGCGCCATAGAGGGGGGGGGGGGAGAAAGGGAAGGGAAGGATAAGACAAACAAGGGGAGACACAAGCAAATAACAAAAACTTGCTGCCATGGAGGAGTCTTCAGACCTGCCAGCTGATCCACCGCGCCTGGGCATAGAGAGGCTGTCCCCAGCACCGGACACAGAGGCTTGGAGCCACGCCCCCGCTCATGGATGGACCCTGGGCTATCCTGACATCGTTAGAAGGTATGCCCGGCATCAACCTCGATCGATTGGATGTCTGTAAACGTAACCGGAAGCTCCAGGAGAATAATCTGGATGATTTTCGGAATTATGATCTCCGGATGACGGACCACTGCTTTCACCAACTCTTGCCATTGTTGACCCCCTATATTAAGAGGCAGGACACATGCATAAGGCTTATTTTTTATTTTTTAGTTGAATAATGATTTCATTTGGTATATTTTCTATATTTTTGGATGCATAGAATGCACTTTTTGGTTCTATTCTATTTTAGTTCTATTGGAAGATATCATGTCTAATTTTGTTTGTTTTCTTTTTTTAATGCACAATAAAAAAAATTGGGGAGAATGATACTGTGTTTTACTTCAAATGACAGTTTGGGAGTAGGCAGTTACATTTAAAAAAATAAAAAGTAAAATTAACAAGGGACACAAACATAGTTGTATCTTTGATCTTAAAAACTATGGGAGAATGGTGTTGTGGTAACTTGACCCAAAAAAACAAAAAACAAAAAACAAAAAAACAAGCATAATATTATTCTTGATATCACTAGAAAAAAAGAAGCCTTTGAAAATTTGTTTGCAATAACTCCATCAGTATCACCAAAAAAACAAAAGAAACACAAAAAAAACAAAAAAACAAGCATAATATTATTCTTGATATCACTAGAAAAAAAGAAGCCTTTGAAAATTTGTTTGCAATAACTCCAATCAGTATCACCAACAAAGCAGCTTCATTATTTATCCCATTAAGAGAACTAAGAGATCATTGGTGGTCAGTGGGAGTAAAAAAACAAAAACAAATTGTGACATTTTGTAGGAGGAATAGTGCCACATAATTAGTGCCCACCAGTCACAGTGCCCCATCATTTGTGTCAATAGGAGGAATAGTGCCCCATCAATTAACGAAACGCTAGTTTTACAAGACCGACCGCTTTATTGACTTCTGATCTACTGTATCCTAACAATCAACCAACTGTAGGAGGTACAAGATGGAGTCCACAAGCTTACTGGAGCCTTTCCCCTGCAGTACCCCAAGTGGCAGAAATACATATTTTTATTTTTTGAGAACTGAATTGTTGAATTTGTTACTTAGACCCCTTTCACACTGGGGCACTTTTCAGGCGTGTTAGCACTAAAAATAGCACCTAAAAAGTGCCTCTCAAGCCACCCCAGTGTGAAAGCCCGTGTGCTTTCACACTGGGGCGGTGCGTTTGCAGGATGGGTAAAAAACCCCTGCAAGCATCATCTTTGGGGCGGTCTTGAGATTCCCTGATGGTTTCTGCAGGACACAGAAAACCAAACTAGGATCCCAAGGAGGCACAGTGTGCTGTAAGGGTGGTCTAATCTGAGAAACATCCTAATCAAAAGGGAAAACTAAGGCAGGGTTTTTTAAAACCAAATGGAGAGTACTTAAAGTGTTACTAAACCCAGAACCCTGCATTCACTATATCTGGTCTCCCAAAGTACACAGAACACGGGAATGTAATTATTTTAGTAAATATAAACTGCTAAATACCTTTTCTCATCATAAGTATATAGGAGTCTTGTATCACTGTCTGCTTAAGCTCGTAGGAGGAGTTTTCATTCTCCCTTTATCCTCTGTCTGGACAGTGCTGATTGGCCCTGTGCTGATCACATGCACTCTCTCAAGAAAAAAAACAACTCTCTAGCAATACACACCAAACAGAGCATGTGCAGCCTGACTATCGAGATATGGGTTGGAGTCAGTTAAAGAAGAGGAGAATCAGAGAGATTGAATAACACAGCCTTGATACATAATGCAGAGGATTAACCCCTTAGGTTCCACAGTGAGTATAACAAGCATGCGTTACTGCATATACACACTAATTTTACGGTTGTGGGTTTAGTAACACTTTAAGACCAAATTCTGATCAAGTCCCAATTGTAGGAAGTCCAGAATGCGAGGCACAGATAATTCGGTGGGATTGAAGTGGCTGCGTTCACACCTGGCAAAGAAGGATTTCCAGGCACAACAGTAAATTTTTCTGGATGTTGCTTTCTGGCTTTCAGCAATGTGGGAATGACAGAATCTGAGACACCCCTGGCCCTCAAGACCTGGAAGTCAACAGCCATCATTAATGCCAGTGACTGTGAAGTAGAATGGACCAGGGGCTGTGAGACAGCAGATCTGACCTGTTTGGAAAGAAGGACCCTATAAACTGGTATTTAAGGACTTTAAAAGGTACCATAAGTAAAAAATTATCAAAAATGTTATTGTAAGAAGTTTAAAAAGATTGGAACAGTAATGTGACCAGGGGCTGTGAGACAGCAGGTCTGGCCTGTTTGGACAGAAGGACCCTATAAACTGGTATTTAAGGACTTTAAAGGTACCACATAACTAAAAAATTATCAAAAATGTTATTCTAAGAAGTTTAAAAACATTCGAACATACATTCAAGACAAAACATAACACACAACTCCATATATAAATAGTATTTGTGCTACACAGTAAGAGATTGAATGATCAGCCCTGTAGGAATCAGGAACGGCTTTGCTGCAACTTCAGATGATGAATTTGGAAGAAGCCAACAAATGTCTCCTAGAAGTTTGAGTATGTCTGTGTACCAGGTTCTCCTAGGTCAGTTTAGTGCAATGAGAATCACCAGTTTCCTCTCTTCTCTTTTGCAGAGCATTCAAGAAGTTTTGTAAGTTGATTACCCAACCAAAGGCCTGAAGCAGCTGAATCGTCTTTGGACGTTTGCCGATAGTTGAAGGGGAGAGGAATTCTTCAGAAGAAAGTTGTCTAAGTAACCTGTTATCTGGATGCTCTTAAAGCAGAAGTAAACCCATAAATTTAACAGTTTAAAAAAAAAAAGGCATGCCGGGAATGCTAACTGCACATTGGCTGTGCTCTCAACCAAACAGTCAAACCATCCAATGGCTGGTGTTATAACGGATCACATGTGCAGCACCGTGGAAGTTGAAGGTTAAGCAGAGGCAAAGATGGCAGCTTCCTTTGCTGAAAACGATAGGAGGGTTTACTTCCACTTTAAGAGGGAAAGAAAAGGTGCAGTGGCAGCCCACATATATTTATATACCGTATATACTCGAGTATAAGCCGAGGCACCTAATTTTACCACAAACAATTGGGAAAACTTGTTGACTCGAGTATAAGCCTAGGGTGAGAAATGCGCAGCTACTGTAAGTTGAAAAGAGGGTCAACAATGCCCATTTGCATGCCTCACTGTGCCCATTTGCAGCCATAGGCCCCCCAAACTTCAGACTTGGTAGTTAAGGGTTCCTAAACGCCCCCTATCTGCAGCCAAAATGTGGGGTCTCTGGACCCAAAGGGTCCCGAAAGGACATTGCTGCAGATGGACACAGTTGACTGACTTTGGGGCCCTGTATCTTGGGGTCACTTGGTGCTAGGAACCACAATAACATTGGATATGTTGTAGTGCTAGTTCCACTGGGTTTGAATACCAAATTTGGGGTTCCTAGCACCAAGTGGCCCCGAAATACGGGGCTCCAAAGTCTGGTCGGAAAATTGACTGCTGCAGAAAAGTGCTTGACTCGAGTATCAGCCGAGGGGAGCACTTTCAGCACAAAAAAAAATGTGCTGAAAAACTTGGCTTATACTCGAGTATATACGGTATGTGTATTTTAACCGTAACTCCATGAGTACTGTGGGTGGAGCAGGGGACCTCTATGTACTTTTTTCCATTGCCTTGCTAAGTAGGGCTTTTTGTCAGTGCTGTAAAATGCAGAACATACCCAACAAAACTTTTAAAATGTGGTTCACATATAATGTAACAGAAGACATTTTTGGATTGTGCTGCACAGGACTATCATTTTAAATGACTGAACTAGAAAATCTATACTTTGCTGTGGGAATAGGAAATGTAATAAGTAAAATCAATAACATTATGCACAGTACATAGTGTCAGGGTGAGAGTCTGCAGGAGTCATAGTGAAGGGCACGTGCATAACTGCTTTTTAATGATCACGAATGGAGTAGGGAAATATGGCTGCAGAAATTAGCACTATACCCGGTGACAACTGCCAGACCAGCTGTGTTTACTGAGGAGTAAAATAAACTTCTGCTCCTGCCTAGGAACATAGACATTAAGAACAGTGTTATGATTAAACATTCATAACACAACTTGCTCTGCTTGGATTCCATTATGCTTTCATTGTGCGTTGAGCAAAAGTGTAGGGGGGGGGGGGGGGCAGCTCAATAGGTTCCGAGTTAAATGAAAAAAAAACATTCAAATCAGGGTTGGGCAATCTGCTAGTTTCTACATAAAGTGAACATTTATTCAGCCAAAATGACACCCAGTTCTAGTGAAACTTGATGGCAGCTGACTGTACCCAGATCCACATTGGGCAAAGTGTGCAACAGGGCAGGTCTGGGGAATACGGAACAGCAGGCCATGCACAATGGATAGCTAACAACTGTGCTAAGTGTCCCTTGTTATTTCTAATTATAGCATGTACTACTGTACTGGCTTCAGGTGAGAGGCTACATGCACTGGGTACATTTCATGGAAGGGGATGCAGGCTGGCTGTATGGGGTTGCTACTGGGAAGACTAACTTGAAGCAAATCAGAAACAATAAAATCAACAAATTAAAGCACCAAACAGCTCAAACGTCCATAGTCCCTTCATTTTGGTAAAAATGTGACAATAAGAACAGTGTTAAGCCTAGTACACACAATGAGATTATCGAACAAATGATCGTCCATTTTTTTGCATGCGTCCATTTTTTTTGTGTGAAAAATTATGGTTACTAAAAGTACGAAAAGTCTTGTGCAACAGAATAAAAACTCAGAAGGGATGTCATGTGTTGTAGTGTATTTGTATTGCATTTTCGGACAAAAACTGTCTCGATAAAACAAAAATCGTACGATCTGATATCGTCCGAGAATAGTTTTCGCGTTTGTCTCTTCGGAAAATTTCGTACGAAAGCTGTGTACTAATGATCAGATTATCGTACGATCATTTTGAAAGTGGTATTTGTTGTACGATTTTCTGATCGTGTGCAGAGGCCTGTAGATGGATTCTATAAAATTTCTATAAAATTTCCTGGAGGACAATCTCTCTCAGAAAAGGTAACCATGCCTTCTCAATTGTCTTGTATTTGAGATTCTGGTCAGGTACTAACTGTTAGCAGGGCGGTGCTACTTGCGTGACGTCACGCCGCCGCTATTGTCAATTTGGCGTTTGCATGTGAATGGCTTTATAGCAATTTGCACTTTATGCAACATGTTTTATTCATTTTAATAAAGGGTACTGCACTATGCTGCTCTGTTTCATGTATATGGTATCATGCGGTGGTTGGAGCAACTGAATGTCCCCCAACATCTATTGTTGAGATCCTGAGCATTACTGGAGATCGGTGATAATGCTGTGATTGATCCGGATAATCTTTTGGGTACATTGAATGATCATTTGACGTGTTAATACATGTGGTCTTGTGAGTTTGCACTGCATGTGGAGAGAGGCTGGAGTGTGGCACAGAGTCTGTCGGCTTGTCATTAGCACAGGTGTTCCTTCCCTATTTTTTCTTCACATTGATGCAACTTTAAACCTACTATACTATGAGTTTTTTTTCTGTTATTTTTCACTTTATGGAGGAAATTAGGTCTAACACTTCAGCAGCAGTGGGCTCCTTCAGAAGATCCACGCTAGCATCTTGAATGCGAGTGGCCATTTCTACCATATTTCTACTATATGGACTATTACATGGTTACACAGATTTTGGACTGATTCAGCCCTTTTTGCATTGGACATTATTATTTATTCATTTTGTGTGTTATTTCATTAGCGCTGCAATTTTTATTTTTTACTAGAGGGTGGTGTGTTTTTCCTCTATTGCAGGGATATGCAATTACTGGACCTCCAGCTGTTGCAAAACTACAAGTCCCATCATGCCTCTGCCTCTGGGTGTCGTGATTGTGGCTGTCAGAGTATTGCTATGCCTAATGGGACTTGTAGTTACAGCTGGAGGTCCACTAATTGCATATCCCTGCTCTATTGCTAGCAGCTCGAAACCTTTATTAGCACTGATCTTCTTTCTTTTTTTGTTTACTGTCTGTTATGAATCATCTTTAGCTATAAAACTGCTGGTGCCTATTCTTCACCGAACCGTTCTAGCCTGTCATAGGTATTGGAAAATTACACATCAGCAGGTAAAAATAAATGGCAACCAAGTCTTTCTTCATCCTGCTTGCCACACACATACATTAAAACCTATGCTAAGACCTATTGTGATCCAATAATATATAGGCATTTACTCCATTGAGCATGCCCTATAAAGTACTATGAGAACAATATGACTAGAGTGTCTGTTAGAGAACAGGTCTATAAGCATGGATTAAACAAAGGGTGGGAGACTTATTGGGTGCATGAGCATACACTTAAGCTGGCCATACATGGTTAGATTTCTCTTAACTGTTCGTGGTATAGTCATCAGAACAATATTTCCTGCCAGTCAACTATTTTAGCATGAACAACTACAACTTTATCCAGAACTGCTAATGGAATGATTGGATTCCAAATTTATTATCATTAAGCTTGAAGAGGAATTACATTTGCCTTCTCTTGCTTCAGAGAGTGCAAGCAGCAGACATGGCAATAATTCAGATTGATGGTAGGATGATCATGAATGTGATGTATGCCCCCTCCATTTTCCCCTTCCGTATCCCCACACTCCCCTTTTCCTTTGTACCCCCAATCTAACTGAGTTGTAGCGAGAAGTGAGTAACCCAGGGGAGAATTAGCTCCACTACTGTGCCGTCTTGGACACATCAGTTTGCCTGTGTTGACATCACACTATAATATGTCTATTGGTTGTATAAATAGTCCCGATCCTTACTTGTGGACCTAAGAAGATGTTGTATAATCTGTTTACATTTATGCGACCAGTTTGCCAATATGTACTTCCGCTACTCATATACCCCTTGATTGTACAAAATTAAAAGGTAAAAAAAATAAAAAAAAAGTTACAATATATATTATATATAAACATTTTTACCTAATTAAAACCACATTCACAGTTAGAATTTTGTTTGTTCAAGAAAAAATGTTCCATCCCGTTCTTTGAATTTTCCTGTTAAAACATTCTTTAATAGGTGTAATAACATTATTAAAAAAATAATATTTCATTTCATGATAGCAAGAGAAGCATGTTGTAAATGTGACACAAGATTGGATTTTACAACAAAGCAATCTAAGAATCATTAAAAAAAAAAACAATTATTTACATCAGACTGTTAGCTGTGTCAATAAAGGGAATGACATTCAGCGATAAAGCTACTTGTTTGGATGTCTGAGGTCTTCGCTAACAAGAAAGCTTGCAGCAACTGCACTGCGATTAGTCATTGAAGCTAAATTAATTTGATAACCGTTTATTATATACGGTACTTGAATATAAGATGACATACTCTATAACAAATTATATACGGATTATAATATTTACAAAGCATAACATCCTTAAGACATTGTTCTGTACAAATCAGCTTGGGTGGCTTGTAGCCCAAACTGTTGCTTTCCTGTTTTTTATTTCATGGAATGTACAGTGCACGGTGTCCTATGTTATTCATCTTTTACAGTCCAAATAACAGATCCAGTTTAGGTGGCAAGGCCATCATCCCTGGAAAATTTATATAAGGAAGGTGCTTCATAAAGGCTCTCTCCATCAGTGCTTAGGTCATCATCGTCATCAAGGTCATTCAACGTCTTGCTTGGGGAGTTCCTGCGTCTGCTGCAAAGAATACATAGCATTAAACAAAGTTATGCAAATGACAGAACAGGAAAAAAAGCTATTTTAAATATAGAAACAATGTACATACGGCTTATCATGTCAAAGCCGAAGTTTTTAAAAAACAAGAAAAAAACGAAAAAAAATAAATAAAAACTTTTCCTTGTTGAACACTGTGCTATGAATTACACAACTGTAGAAGAGTAAGGAATCACTTTGCAAAGAAGGAGCAAAGAAATAGATACATACTAATGAACACAGTATACATCAAAGTAAGCACACAAACTAAAATACATATAATTAGGACACGGCCATTATTAGAAGTGAACCTGTGTGTTTTTTTTTAATTCTTTATTTGTAGTAACAAAGCATACAGAAAAGTTAGCAGTCCTGCAGGTTTTGAGAGAAAAGGGATCATATATTATCCAGGAAACTGACCAAGATATAGTAGTTCTGTCCAGAGCAATGAGAATGTACTCGAGACCCAAGAGACCCTTGTAGAAATAGTAATAATTAGGAGAAGTCAGGCAATCAACCTTCAGGAGAGGAAGCATGTGTTGCTGACAGGAGAACACTATGGTTCTCACAATTTTGTATTATATTGTAGATAAGAGGAGAAAAGCCAGAGGACAAGAGAGGGGGAATTAAGAAAACAGGGTGAAAAAAAATAATTAAAAAAATACGAGGGAGTGAAGATCCCTGAACTGTAATCTCACTGTCTACTCCAAGCTGAAGGCCAGCAAATTTGTGCATTTGTCGGAGAAGGTGAATAGAGTCCAATAGAACCAAGTCCTCTTGTTGTAATGTAAGCTCATCCAATCTCATTATGTCATTCACAGACTTGATCCAAAAACGTACTGTGGGGGGGTTGGGGTGGACTTCCACTAAATCAGGGTGTGCAAGCTCCACATGTGTTGGTAAGATTGATTACTAAGGAATATTTTTGTTTGGAAAGGGAGCTGAGGTGAAGAAGACAGGCTTACAGGGTCTTGCTCAAGTGAAAGGTCCATGAGATCTTGGATCAATTCACATACACTCTGACAGAAAAGGCGGATCAGCAGACAGGACCAAAAAATGTGAAACGGCATGCCTCTATCTGCCTTGCACCTCCAGCAGGTAGGGTCTACCTTCAAGAACATGCAGTGTAGTTTTATATATGACCTGGTTAACAACTACCGAGATTCCTAATTTATGCGCAAAGAGGACAATGAATTTGCATTGTACGGAACCTGTGCTTTTTCACATGCAGGGTAAAGCAACAAGTTCATTTTAATGGCAGCCCAACTAGCAGCTTATATTTACCTCCCTTGCTTATCCTTAGGAGAAAAGAGAATTTGCCCCATGTAAGCTCTGAGTTGTGACTTAAAACTTACACAGGGCTGAGTACCCTTCTTCACCCCATATGATGGTCTTGTTGATTAACATTTTATGTGCCCAGCATATGTGGTCACATGGAATCAAGAGGAGTGGGTCACATGCTTCCCACCAAGTGTAGCAGCTGGGGAGCAAAGGCATAAAGATAAGCTGTAGATGAGGCTGCCAAGTGAACTCGTTGCATGGCCTTGTATGGACAGAGCACGGGTTCACTTTGAACCTGTGGCTGTGAAATATTAAAAACACAACTAAAACCTGGGCTGCTCTTTGTAAGACATGCCACAATTGGTATTATTAAATTAAAGCAGAACTAAGCTCACAATTTGCTCACCTCCACCTTCTAGCAATGTGACGGTTACATCTCTCCCTGGCCGCTGTCATCTTCCCTCCAGCTGCTGTGTTTTTGGCCTATTGATTGGCCAGTGAGGGATGGCATCATCCCACAAATGCACACTAAAGTCAGTCATTCAGAAAACTGGGAGCAGGCAGGTAAGTGTACATTATTGCAGAACAGACATAACATGCTGCCTGCTCACTGCTTTCTACAGTTTAGGTTTACTTCCACTTGAAGACTAATACTGTTCACCTCACTACTTGAGAGGTAAAAATAACTGCTACTTTTAATCATTATATAACAAAATTATCATTTTCTGCAACAAATTAAACAAAAACAAAATGATCAACTTCTGCAACAAATTAAAGCTGAATTCCAGGCATTTTTACACAATTACATTGGTCTAGCTTGGGATAATGCAAATATGTATGTGCCATACCTGTGGGTTCCACATGAAAACTGGAAACGACTGTAGTAGGCACCACTACTACAGTGATTTCCACTAGCTTCCTGGTCCCGTGCTGAGTGGCTGTCCTTCCATTTACTGCACTGCAGTCACTTTAGTAGAGGTGCCTATCCCAGTGATTTCCAGCTTCCACAGGGATTCCATATCTATGGCTCATACATAGTTATATTGGTCCAGCCTGGGCCAATGTATGTATGTAAAAATTGCCATACTTGGAATTCATCTTTAACAAAATATACCATAAAATGTGTACTTACTAGTAAATGTAATGTTTTTTTAAAAATAATATTATCATCTAAAATATTACAACAAAAAGGAGCAAACACTTGGTGCTCCTTTTGAGATACAAAGCTCACCACAGATAAACATGCCCCACCAACCATTTAACAAATGTACATGTGTTGAGGTTATAAATCCTCTGTTAGAGTACACCACACAGAATAAGAAAATGATATATTCTATGAAATAATGTGCAGTATATATTTGTAATGCTTTTATTAGTTGAGCACCAGTCACAAGCAGTACACACTAACCTGAGTTCCTTCTTTGAAGCATTCAGCTGGGTTTGCAGTTGCTCATTGAGGTCAATCTGTTCCTCGAGATCTCTTTGCAGTTTCTTTTTGGAACTTTCTAGCCTATCAATTTCTTCTTCAGCTTCTTCTACTTGTCTCTTCATAGATTTCAGTCGAAGACTTAGCTATAGATTTCAAGAAGAAACAAATGTTCTGTGAGCATACAACTGCATTACATTGTTCCCCCAACCTAGGCCTCGTCACTCACCAATAGACAAAAGAGTGCTTTTAAATGATAAAAGGCATTATATTATCACTCTGTATTGTGACAAGTCAAGAATGTGGATTATGTGTGGACTTGAGAAATTACAGATAGGTCCACTGTAATGTAAAATGCCTAGACAATGCCTTTGACAATCAGACAGATCAGAAAAATCAAAAACAGTCTGATAAAACCTGGGGATTTTACGTCCACTGTAAACAGTTCTGAATACATTTCAAGGTCACGCTGATATGCCCGTATTATCCTATCAGCACTGGATGACAGAGGGCGATTGTAACTCTATGCTTTGTTATTAACAGGTTGCTATTGTGTGGCTGATAAATGAAAACTGGAGGAAAGGAACAATGAAAGTATTAATAACTGTAACCAGCAAGGAAAAGTTTCTTAGGCTGGCCATAGACGGTGTGAATTTCTTTCCTGCAACCACGGGTAATCACTGTCTTCTCCTATCCCCGTCGGGAGAAGACAGTGATTATCGCTTAGGGCTGTAGCAGTCGCTAGTGATAATCACAAGTAAATCCGGCAGGCTGCTTGTACCCAAGTTGATCGAACAATCAACTTGGTACATTCATTCTGCCCATTAATGATTTGAATCTTGGCCTGGTTCCTGCTGAACTCGAACCATGTATGGCCGGCCTTATTCTTATCCAATTTTATAAAGTTTAAAGATGGAATCCAACCAGTGGCGATCACTCTGGATGCATGGATTTCAATGAGTTTTTTTTTGAAGCGCATGATTATAGCCTGAGGCTCCAATTGGCTTCAATAAAAGGTGGGCGCAAGGCCCACCCAGTTGTGTGACAATACGGAATTACTATTCGCTATTGTCTTCATGCTTCTCCTTCCGGCCAATCAGGAATAGGGTCTTAAGACCCGATTGGTCAAGAGGAGAAGCATCCGTATTGGCAGTCGAGGAGGAGATGCAGGGGGAAACTGCTGAGGAGGAGACGCAGGGAGAAGCCACCCGCAAGCTAGATGGGGTAAGTGCGGGGTTGGCGGGGCGACAGGAAAGGGGGGGTGGTTTGACTGAAGGATGGAACGAACAGATGGTTTGTTTGCTACCCCACAAAATGGAGCACCAGCGCCGCTGAATAAAACTGATTGTTTTTGGACAATCGTTACATATTCCTTTACACCACCTTTTAAAATACTGAAACCTTGGTATTCTGGAAGTCAGACATCCTCAAGAAATAGAGTAAAGAGTGAGTTGCGACAAAGAAGAATTATGTTCTATGCTGGGGTATAAATGGAGAGAATCCTGGCAAAGGGAAGACACAGACCCAAAGGTCAAAAGAGTGCTGCTCACCCCTAAAGGATAGCAAGAAGGAAAAATCCCCCACGTTGGGGTTTTTAGGCAGCGTACAATGAAAAAGTCAGAGTTGGTATATAAAAAAGTTTTAAAGTTTATTCAATAAAAGATGGGACAATTGGGTTAGAACATGAGCTCCAGTGGGAAAAATGGTATATATAAAAGAACATGGATAAACATCAAGCAGACTAAAGTTCACATACCAACAGTGTAATACAAAGTCTGTCGTATAAATGAGAAGATATCCCTGACGCGTTTCAACCCAATAAGAGGGTCTTCCTCAGAGGGAAAAAGGTCTGCACAATGATGTATATCCTGAAGATAAAAAGTATGATATTCCCACGTGGAGAGTTTTTAGTAAGGAAGACACCATCCACTTTCCATAGGGTGTGCCAGAGAGACTCCGCTGGAAAGTCACACGGATCCTAAGGCGCCAAGTAAGCCTTACGGGAGGTCACACGCATAGAATTCCTCTCCTTCTCCCACTACCGAGGCAGGGGTATCCAGAGGGGAGGAAAACAACCTGGGTGGGGCCAGGAGACACGCGGGCACCACCTGAAGGTGTAAGACACAAGGGTAGTGCCAAAAGCTGCTATCAGTGATGCAGTGTTACAATAGCAGATGATGCGCTGAGAAGGAGTCCCAGGTCCTGGTCACAGGAGTGATGGTTTTTCAAAAGGACCTTGGGCCAAAAAGGTGAAAATCACCTAGTCGCATAAGAGTCTCAGTGGGATGTGGTCCTGCTTGGATGATGGCAGAATAAATGGAGAGAATCCTGAAGAGGAACTGCAGTCTGCTCACATAATTTGCAATAAAAACATCTTTGCCATTCTGAAGCTTCCCTCCAACCACTTTGCATATTATTTTATATATAATGTGATTCTGTACTTGCCAAATATGCTGCAGAAATCTCCCTCCATTGAGTTTGGCTGTAACCATTTTAACTGTGGGCAGCTGAAGCTGCTGCCTGTTCACTTTGTGGATTTACACAGACACACAGAGGTACACCTCAAGCTCTGCAGCTTTCATTGGCCCTCTTATGACTCACCCCCCTCCCTTTCTGGCAAACTCACAAGAGCTGTGCATGATATCATAAGCCTAGGCTAATGACCAGACAAGAAACAGGACGTGGGCTGTATAAGGGATTTACTGGCATAAAACAAATGTTTTACTATCCAAATTTAAAACAACAATGACAGAAGATTTAATAGATGGAAAGTTGGAAAAATTGCTTAAGTTTGCCATCAATGGACTAATCTTATTACTTGTGGGCAGTAAATGACATGCCCATCCTTGCGCAATCCACTGAAACTAGCTGTGGTATAGAGTTTGATTCAGAGATAAGTATTAAATTGGACACAAATTTGGGACCTGCCATCCTGGTTCTAGCTTCACTAGATAACACTCTGTACAGAAGAACCTCAGAACTCCCATTTCCTGCTTGTGCTATTGGCCCCCGCTTTCCCTAGACATCTGGACAACTCAAGAGGTGACTCAGGTTCTCCTAGAATTGGCTTTATGTTGGAAGCATTGAGTGTTATCTTGGCAGAGATACTTGCCAAGGACACTACATGTCTGAAAGGACGCGAAGATGCTGGCTTTCAATACAAAATTAGTGTCCCTGTTCGCAGGCGGGCAGACATATTTCAGACACCCATGTAACCTAACCCTGTAATAATCATATGCTGCTAATTTACAGTATAAATGAAACGTTATAGCAGTTGTTTTCTCCATAATTAGAGAACACAAGCAGTTAAAAATCAACCATGAAGTTTGAGAATACCTTTGCAATGCATATATCCAGAGAACATTATTTTAACAAAAATGTTTTCATTGCATTAAACTACACACTCAATTCCAATCACTTTACTGACAACTGAAAAGCTAAATGCACTCAGAGTATTACCCTGACCCAGTAAGTAGGTGCAAACAAGAATGAAATACAGATGTGGCAGATGTGATAAATCGTCCATTGCCTTTTTTTGATCGAAAATCCTTCATATGGTGGGTGAATTTATCTCTGTTATTCATCACTAGTCCATACAAGAGCTCAAGCAATGCCTAAATCTGTTGCATCCAGAAAGGTTGCTCGACTTAAGCCCCGTACACACGATTAGATTATCATACAAAAAATACTGCTTTCAAAACAATCGTACGATAATCTGATTGTTAGTACACAGCTCTCATCCGAAATTTTCTGAAGGGACAAACAGGAAAACTGTTCCGGTACAATTTTAATTTAATCAGTACAGTTTTTGTCCGAAAATACAATACAAATACATTATATCTCTGTCTCTCTGTCAATCCCTCCACTGGCTTCCACTCGGCCAAAGAATTAAATTCAAAATACTAACAACTACGTACAAAGCCATCCACAATTTCGCCCCCAGCTACATCACTAGCCTAGTCTCTAAATACCAACCTACTCGTTCTCTTCGTTCCTCTCAAGACCGCCTGCTCGCTAGCTCCCTCATCACTTCCTCCCATGCTCGCCTCCAGGACTTTTCCAGAGCCTCTCCAATCCTATGGAATGCCTTACCCCAATCTGTCCGCCTTTCTCCAACTCTATTAGCTTTTAGACGATCCCTGAAAACCCTTCTCTTCAGAGAAGCATATCCTACCCTCACATAACAACCGTATTTTCATTTTCTCCATCAGCTCATCCCCCCACAGTATTACCTTTTTGTTCCAATTGACCCTCCCTTCTAGATTGTAAGCTCCAACGAGCAGGGCCCTCTGATCCCTCCTGTATTGATTTGTATTGTAATTGTACTGTCTGCCCTCATGTTGTAAAGCGCTGCGCAAACTGTTGGCGCTATAAAAATAAAAAAAAAAAAAAAGACGATAGTTCGTCCGATAATACTAAAATTGTGTGTACTAGGCTTAAAGGCAAGTAGACTGTTCACTTTGCAGGGAATTATTTCCAGATCTTCGTGAATGAGGTGAAGCTCTGCTAACTTCCATTCCCCAATCACGTGTATGCAAATATGCTGTTTTTTTTTTTCCTTACATGTGATTGGGTATTCTTTGCACAGCAAAGCTTCCACACATTCAATGAGCTCTGGGGAAATGTCCCTTGAAAGCGAAGTCTACTTCCTACGTTGGGAGGAAGTAGAGAGAAGACATTGCTGGAAGTGACAGCAGAGGAGAGAAACCTGCATATGGACCTCATTAATGAGGATGGAGGAGGACCGGGGTCACATGACTGAGAGGATATTAAACCTCACCCTGGAGATACCTGCTGACTGGAGAGAGATTTCCTCTTCTAAAGTCAGTCAGGTGATCATATGACCATCACTGTGCGTCCATGTGACTCCCTAAAAGCTGAGAGACACAACATGCAGAAGATTCTAGGAGTCACTAAGAAGATGATGGAGCTGCTGACCAGAGAGGTTCCTATAAGGTGTCAGGATGTCACTATTCATTTCTCCATGGAGGAGTAGGAGTATCTAGGACACAAGGATCTCTACAAGGACATCTTGATGGAGAATCAGCCGCCTCTCTCACATAACCAGTTATCACCGTGGCTGCCAAACCATGTTGGTTTGGGCTTGCGTCCTACCGGTTTGTTTTGCCGGGCCTGTTTGGATCCTATTACCACAGCTCCTGGGACAGACATTCCTAGTGGTAGCCAAGTGAATATGGGCATGTATTTTCATTGTCAACAGTTTTATATTAAGTTTGCATCAACCCTTGAGGTAGTGAACGGTTGTTCACAAAAAACGTCGAGACATTAGGATGCATTCTTGTACCCCCACTATTCTATGGAAAATTGTACCCGACAACAATATACAATATTACAAATCTGTTCATAATATGACATCTGCCTGTGGCTACTCCTGATCTTGTATGTATCAATAAATTATTTTTTTTAAATTCATCAATAGAAGTGTCGCAAAGTCCCAAGGGCAAAAAATTGTTGTATTTGAACAGTCTACTTGCCTTTAGTAAATCAACTAGGGCTGAAACAACTAATCGATTATGAAATTAATCAATTACTATTTTCATAATCGATTAATCGGCCAGTAACATAATGGGGTTAAAAAAAAAAAAAAAAATGAGCCCTTTATAGTACAAAAAGAGCAAATAATCGCTACTGTAAATATTACTTTCACAGTTCTACAGTAAAAAAATGAACCCCTACAGTAGTGATTATCTGCTTTTTTTTTTGTATTATAAAGGGCTAATTTTAGTTTTTTTAACCCCCATTATGTTACTAAACGTCTCAGGCCTGGTTCACATCTATGCGTTTTTTGATGCTTTTTGCAGAAACGTACTACAGTTCATTTACATGGTTTCCTATGGGACACGTTCACATCTATGCTTTTTTCAGCTGCTGCTGTTTGGAAATGGTCAGGGACTTTTTTTTTTTTTTTTTTTTTTTTTTTTACGCAAAACTGGGCTTTTTTGGTTCAATATACTTCAATGGAGAAGCTGCAGAAAAGCATGTAATGCGTTTTTGCAGCAATTTGTGTTTTTTTAATCTGCCCAACAACTAATTGGCCAAAAAAAGTATCTCTCTTCTGTCTGTTATTCTCAGTGGATTAAATATTTTGCTCCCTAACCATATAGTTGGTTATTTATATTTACCACTGCATATAGATATTTAAGAATAAATTGCCTTTTTTTTTAAACTTTACATATTAACTAAATTATACACCACACTTTTTTTTTTTAAGGTTATTAATCGATTATTCGAAACAATAAATTGGGCAACTAATCGATTATGAAAATAATCGTTAGTTGCAGCCCTAAAATCAACCCCATTGAGGTTCCTTTGGGCCATGCCCACCCTTAGACCACTTCACGACTTCTATCTGTGCAGTATTAACATTAAATTATTACATATCTCAAATTACCTAGGACTAGATTTATCATGTTAGTATTATGCACACTATTGGCTGTCCAATACATTTTATTGTAAATAGTAATAATGTTCCTGCAAATCCCAGTGTTCTCATGCAACATCAGATTGATGCTGCTTGGAATTTACCACTGAAAGCAACATAGTTCTATAGTTACATAGTTATTCAGGTTGAACAAAGACAACAAAGTCCATCTAGTTCAACCAATAAAAGAGAAAAAAAGAGAAACAACATTAATCACAAGGTCTGAATATACGGCTTTAAGAAACAGCTGTCATTTGCAAATAAACCTTGTCATCTAAGGCCAAACATGGGAAATATAAAAACTGTATCTGAAATCTTTAAATTTGACATGCAGTAGTTAATTAAGGTTTGAGAGGAGAACCATTTAAAATCTGCTCTACCTGATCTTTCTGATCGGTTAAAGAGAGATGCTCGTCATCCACCTGCATCATTAACTCCTTCACCTTCCTCTCCAGCCTGCGGTTGCCGAGTTGGAGGTTTGCCCGATCCCTGTGGAAAGGAAAAGCACATTGTTGGGAAATAGAAGCTGGAAACTGTGCCAGGCTCTTCAACTTTCACTCAGAATACTGATGAAACGTATGCTGCATTTATTATTCTGTGGATTTACTGCTTGAAGCTCAGAATGTTACATTGCTATGGATCTACCACAAAAAAACAAGTTGATAATGTGATTTCTGAAACAAATATGCCCATGTACATCTAAAAATGGTATAAATATGTACGTAAACTAATTGTAACCAGCAAATATACAGAGACACAGGACAGTTTATGAAGACAGTGAAGCAAGACATCAGCACAGCAACCGGTCACTGTGAACTGCACTGAATCAGAGCAAAGCATTCAAAGGAAAGGATAATAGACATCTGGGTACAGTATGCCAGCTTCCTGTGATGTTCTCCAGCACAAGTGGAATACTAATGCCGGAGCTTCGGCTGCAGACATACTGCAATGTCCCAAGTTCCATGCAAACAAACGATCCAAGTGATTGTATTTGGCCATGGACAGGTTTCCCTTGATTCCAATTTTTTTTGGCTGCGTCGAATAGCAAAATTTATTTGGCTCGACTTCTTATTTCTTTTTTTTTTAACAGGCTTAAAAAACAAACAACTGGGATATTCTGAGAATCTGAATATTCATTCTTAAATTATGATTGTGTGGCCTTGCTTATAAAAGATTAAAATACGGTATTTGTAAGGTTGTTCTGTTATGTGACTAAAGTCTTCCCAACTGCCTGATCTTATGCACCGTTTCTCGACTTCTAATAGAAAGGTAGGCAGACAGGGTAAAAAAACAGAGCCATGTAGTTGTGTATATTGCTCTTGACTACAAGGCTTTACTATGCGGCACTGCTATGCAATCTGAAGAGCTGAGAAGCAAATTTGCCAACCCTTACACTCAAGCTAAAGTGTCATTGTATGACAAAGTAAGTGGAGCTAAATAGGAAAACAAATGAAAAGCCTTCACCTAAATTTTTTTTTTTTTAAAAAAAGAAGGAAAAAAAAAATAAAAATGAAGGTCTTCTTAAATTCACCCCTATACCCAACTCATTTGACCCAAAAAACGTATTTCCATTGCTTAATCTCCGAATATACAGATCACAAGTAAGGCTGGGTTCACACCAGTGCAAATTTGATGCAGGTTTCTCCACATCTAATTCGCATGACCGGCTCTCTATGGAGCCAGTTCACATACAGTGGTGTGAAAAAGTGTTTGCCCCCTTCCTCATTTCCTGTTCCTTTGCATGTTTGTCACACTTAAGTGTTTCGGAACATCAAACCAATTTAAACAATAGTCAAGGACAACACAAGTAAACACAAAATGCAATTTGTAAATGATGGTGTTTATTATTAAAGGTGAAAAAAAATCCAAACCATCATGGCCCTGTGTGAAAAAGTGATTGCCCCCTAAACCTAATAACTGGTTGGGCCACCCTTAGCAGCAACAACTGCAACCAAGCGTTTGCGATAACGTGCAATGAGGCTTTTACAGCGTCCTGGAGGAATTTTGGCCCACTCATCTTTGCAGAATTGTCCTAGTTCAGTTACATTAGAGGGTTTTCGAGCATGAACGGCCTTTTTAAGGTCATACCACAACAACATCTCAATAGGATTCAGGTCAGGACTTTGGCTAGGCCACTCCAAAGTCTTCATTTTGTTTTTCTTCAGCCATTCGGTGGTGGACTTGCTGGTGTGTTTAGGATCATTGTCCTGCTGCAGAACCCAAGTTCGTTTCAGCTTGAGTACACGAACAGATGGTCGGACATTCTCCTTCAGGATCTCTTGGTAGACAGCAGAATTCATAGTTCCTTTTATCACGGCAAGTCTTCCAGGTCCTGAAGCAGCAAAACAGCCCCAGACCATCACACTACCACCACCATATTTTACTGTTGGTATAATGTTCTTTTTCTGAAATGCAGTGTTCCTTCTACGCCAGATATACTTGGACACACACCTTCCAAAGAGTTCCACTTTTGTCTCATCGGTCCACAGAATGTTGTCCCAAAAGTCTTGGGGATCATCAAGATGTGTTGTGGAGAAATTGAGACGAGCTTTGATGTTCTTTTTGCTCAGCAGTGGTTTTCTCCTTGAAACTCTGCCATGCAGGCCATTTTTGCCCAGTCTTTTCCTGATGGTGGAGGCATGAACGCTGACCTTAACTGAGGCAAGTGAGGCCTGCAGTTCCTTGGACGTTGTTGTGGGGTCTTTTGTGACCTCTTGGGGTAATTTTGGGCGGCCGGCCACTCCTGGGAAGGTTCACCACTGTTCCATGTCTTCGCCATTTGTGGATAATGGCTCTCACTGTGGTTCGCTGGATTCCCAAAGCTTTGGAAATGGCTTTATAACCCTTTCCAGACTGATAGATCTCAATTACTTTCTTTCTCAATTGTTCCTGAATTTCTTTGGGTCTCGGCATGATGTGTAGCTTTTAAGGATCTTCTGGTGGACCTTACTGTGTCAAGCAGCTCCTATTTAAGTGATGCCTTGATTGTGAACAGGTGTGGCAATAATCAGGCCTGGGTGTGGCTAGAGAAATTGAACTCAGGTGTGGACAACCACAGTTATAGTATGTTTTAACAAGGGGGCAATCACTTTTTCACACAGGGCCATGATGGTTTGGATTTTTTTTCACCTTTAATAATAAACACCTTCATTTACAAATTGCATTTTGTGTTTACTTGTGTTGTCCTTGACTATTGTTTAAATTGGTTTGATGTTCCGAAACACTTAAGTGTGACAAACATGCAAAGGAACAGGAAATGAGGAAGGGGGCAAACACTTTTTCACACCACTGTATCTCCATTGCGGCTGCAGAGCGGCTTGCACTGTGCGTCTTTGGCTTAGTTTCAGGCAAAAATTTGGCCCCGATTTGTCCCTTAAAAAGAGAACAGGGACGCACCGGACCACATCGGAGGTGTGAACCCAGCCTAACTCTTATTTTCCCAACCCTCGTTCATTAACCTACACCCCAATTTCTTTATAC
Organism: Lithobates sylvaticus; assembly: GCA_028564925.1. Classification (NCBI taxonomy): domain Eukaryota; kingdom Metazoa; phylum Chordata; class Amphibia; order Anura; family Ranidae; genus Lithobates; species Lithobates sylvaticus. The sequence goes on from CM053029.1 coordinate 525,708,127, forward strand.
TTACCTCTTTTCTTTTCCTTTTAAAAAAAAAAAAAGGAAAATGTTTTCCAGAGCTTTATTATCTTTATTTTTTATTTAATTGTCTACATGTTGAACATAGATCATACCAATGTCATCTGTTATTGATTCTGTATGATTACAGACATCCTTCCTCTACAATATATTTAAATTGTTACATATGAATAAAGAATTAAAAAAGGAAGAAAAGGTGAACTAACTTAGAAAACTCCCCACACCCCCAATCCCCACTGCACTCAACCGCTTCAATGGTGCACAACAGCCAGTACACTTCAAAACTTCACTACAATCTGATAATCGCTTGTCCTGATCATTGAGGAAGAAGGTTCAAAAGAGATTGTCATTGGTCAGATCAGTTATGTGGCAGCACTGACCAATCCCAGCTCATCATTGACTGCATTCGGATGCTACACAGCCTCTAGGGCTGCGAGTTCTGAAGTGTTCAACCTGTTACAGTGGCTGACAGAGGCAGCGGGACTATGTCATCAGAGCAACTGAGTACAATAGGGACCGGGGCAGAGCTAGTTAACCTTTTCATTTTTTATAAAGAGTTGAATTAAAGCAGAAATAAACTCCTGAAAATACTCACCTCAACCTCCCAATGGTGCCAAGGTCATATCCCTCACCAGCCACTGTCATCTTCTCCCAGGCTTCTTGTGGGCGCTGGGTTTGCAGCCTCTTGTTTGACTGGCGGGGGGAGGTGACGTTATTCCATGCATGCGCACAACACTCATTCCTGGACAGCTAGAGTGTGCCGGGTCTGCACATTTCAATGTTCATTGCTAGCAAGCAGGAAGGCACGTGTGTTATTGCAGAAGTAAAAGTGGCTGGGGATTTGGAATTTTAAAACACCTGTCCCCCCAGTAGGCAAACTAAAACCTCCACTCTGCACCCATAGGAGAGAGGGCGCAGAGACCTGCTGTTTAGCTGCTCTCACCAAGAAAGCAGGGAGAATGGATACAAGCATGCAGAGGAGGGTGGAGCAGTAGGCAGACAGTGGGCGCAAAAGGCGCGCTGCGTGGGAGGGGGTCAGGCCAGGAGTGCCAAGGAGCAGGAAGTCGGCATTTGGGAGGCTCCCCACTGGTTGCTGCAGCCGCCGCCGCTACCAGGATTCCTGCTGGAGATAATCTCCTGCCTACATGGGTCACAGATAACCCTTCTGTCCCTGGGGCTGCAGGACCGGTGAGATGTGGGGGGAGGATATCTGGGGGTGTGATCAGAGTAAAGGGATCTGGTGGGGTATCTGAAGGTGTGATCACATTGGAGGGATGGGAGGGGGGATCTTGAGATGTGATCAGAGTGGAGGGATCTGGGGGTATATCTGGGGGGTGTGATCAGAGTGGAGGCATCTGGGGTGTGGGTTTTGCCCTGGGCACTGAAAACCCACGGTACGCCACTGCTGATCTGACCAACATTAGCAGTCTTCCATTTTAAAAGCCTCCCCTCTGTGGGGCACTTACTGACTTTTTATACCCTTCATACAAATGATGTAAATTGGCCACTAAAATCTAGTGCAGCTCTGAATAGAAACCAATAGTCTTCCAGGTTGTTTTTTTTTTTTTTGGCAAAGCTTGAACAAGCTGAAGTTAGAAGCCGATTGGCTACCATGCACAGCTGCACAAGAATTTGCTCTCTCCAGTTTTAGTAAATCAACCCCTGCGTCCTGAAATGAAAGCCAACTCCACATTTACTGTCCCTTTAACTAGCTCATTTGTGCCAAGCTGGCCCAAACTAAATATTTCTTACACTTCTTATACACACAGGTTGTGCTGTATAAACTGTTTGTAGGATCAGCTACCTACAGTATACAATGCTGTTGAATAAGGACTTCCTGTCCCGCTCCCAGATCAAAATTGAGTTGGGCTTAGCGCTGTGTAGCCATTCATTGGCCTGATGTCATCCACCCGCCTCTCCACCTCAGCCAATCAGAATAAGCTGTGCATTCCTTCATAGAATACAGAGCTACCTACGAATGGCTGAGCAGGAGCTCAGCCTGAATCTGTTTTGTTGGGGGGTGTGGGATAGGAAGTTCCCATCCCACTGCTGAAACACAGCACTGTATACCGTATGTATCTGATGTAGCAGCACAACCCAGTAAGCGAACCAGTAAGTGTAGCCAATTGTTTGTTTGGCCCAAACAAACTATTTAAATGTGAAGTAAATGTAGATTTAGCCACTAAGTAAACACGGCTGACAACATGTACTTATGAAATCTGAGCTGTGTTGTCACGTCAAAGCGCTAAGACGGTAGGAGCATATTTTAAATTTTTGGGACGTCAACCGTTATTTTTCTGTACTTGCAGCAGTTCAGACCTAATGCACATTGAGCTTAAAAAAAGCTGCTTATACAGGTGTTGAGTGTTTTTTTTTTTTTTTTTTAGCCTGTAAAAGGCCCCTCTACATAAGCCTAGGTGTCCATGGATACATAGGCATTTACAGACGTATTAGAAGAGAAACGTTTATAACACAAAAGGCATATTTAGGAGAAGACCTAAATAGCAGGAAAAAAAAAAAAAAAAAACACAGGACACCCCTAAATGAGTATAAACACATATAAAACACTAGACGCATTTAGGCACGTCTAACATTTGAACGCTAGTGCATTCCAATGGCCAGATTAATTTATATTCTGGCCAATAGAATGCATTAAATGTGAAGTACAGCCAAAGCTTGTAATTCTCCTGTGGATCACAGGAGTGAGGATCGTTGTGCACTCCTGTGACCCTTTTTCAGCAGATAGCAGGCTTTCGCCCGCTGCCGGCTGATGTCACAGAACTGGTCCAGGCAAGATTGTGACAATGAATTCGGGATCTGCCCACATGTCTGGACTGGCACCCGGCTCGGCCTCTCAGCGAGCCTCTGATAGCCTGAGCTAGCTGCTCCTGTCCCCTCCACAGCCCAGTGCTTCAGTAAGCGAGGGAGGGGGCAGAGCAGAGAGCTGCTGACTGTCAGTCAGCAGCTCTCTGCTCAGGGAGCCCTGAGAACTGAGCGATCGGCAGTGTTTGATCGCTCGGTTCTCAGTCTTAGAGCCAGCAGGGGACCGATGCTGCATCCACCTAGGTAAGTATGATTCTGCACAAAAATAAAAAAATTAAAAACCCCATACTTCTCTTTTAATATTCAAGTACTAGATGTGCCTAAACACGTGTGGAATACATGGCTTTTAGCGCATTTTTTAAGGCAGTTTTTTCCTGTTAGGAGTTCTGTTGTACAGAGGCGCTTGGCAGATGCACAGTGTACATGAGACCTTACAGTGATAAAACATGTGGACAAGTGCATGTACTAATTATATATATATATATATATATATATATATATATATATATATATATATATATATATATATATATATATATATTTTTTTTTTTTTTCATTTTGCCTTGACATACGTTTTAAATGTCCAAATCCAACATCATACAACAGTACATGCACTCAATTAACATAAAATATCACAAAGATATTTACTGAAATATATAATGAATCTCGGAAATTGATTCTATCTAAGCTCTGTAATTTTATTTCTTCTCCAGTAAACTGGTATTTTCACTATTTTATTTTATTTCACTATTAGCAGGTTGCAGGATGTCAATTTGTGCATAATTCAGGGGTTCATCAGCAAATTAAACATATAGGTATGAGAAGAAAAAAAAAAAAAAGAAAAATATAAGCTTAATATTACATCATAAAGCATAACTAGAAACACAACTATGCTACAACACTAAGACATAAAAAGACAAGAAAGAGTTAAAAAAATCATCCAGCAAGCCCAAACACAACAAACAACTCCATTACCTTTCTTCATTTTCCAGGCGTTCTTCCAGCTCCACTATTCTTACTTCCATCTGAGCAACAAGCCCTTCTTTATTGGATCGATGTGAAGTTTCAAAATGAGATATTCGGCTCTTCAGATCTTTGTTCTGAGCGAAACGAAAAGTGCAGTGGGTCAAACAATTTTCAACTTTAAATGCTACACAAGGTTTTAAAACAAAGCTGGACGCTTCAACAATGCCCAATGAATCTTTTAAGAATAAGAGATTTTCAGCTGAAAATCCTCTTTGTGATCCAAGAGATCCCATTTACCTCCAAACCAGGGCATACACTCCCAAGGTGCTATACAATACATTAGGTCATTAATATTTAATTTAATGCACAGTGAAAAATTCAGCACTGCAATACATTCATGAGAAATGTAATTTGTTTTGTTTTTTAGCCCACGTATGCAAAAAAATAATACTTCTAAAAAAATAAAATATGTTACCTGTCTTTCCAAGGATATTTTATCACACTCCAGATCTTGCTTGGCAGCACGTTCTTGAAACAGTTCTCCCCTCATCTGTTCAATCTGATATGAACAACAATGATTATTTTTTTAATTCTCATAATTATGCATCATATTAATTAGACTTTTTTTTCATTTTGATTTTTATGATTGCAACAGATAGCAATAAAAACATTGACTCCATACAATTGTCAAGTATACGTTCCAAGTTACTGCAAGGAAAAGCTCCAAAAATATCCACAGAGGGGTACGGCATTACATACAGAAACCACATTGACCCGTAAGAATCTGTATACGAACGTATCAACTGTCTATACAAACATGGTTAAATGACCTGGTTAATTGGGTATATAGAAAGACCTCTGGGAGTCCGCGACCTTATACAGGGTAGGAACCAAAGCCCAGAAAACCCAAGTCATCTTTTATTAAAGGGACGTGCACTATCATCGTAATATACCATTAAAATCTGCTTTTATGAGGACAGTGTGGACAACTTTTACAAAGCCTTTGCAAAACTTTAAATTTTTAAGCAGCTTTCTTGAAGCTCTAAGGCTCATGTTCACTCCTTGTAGGTGTGGTGGAGCCAAACACTTTTTTGCACATTCTGTGTATCATGTTTAGGGCAACCCATTATTTTTATGGGTAAGAGGTGTGCAAAAGAAGTACCTGACCCATTTTTTTTATCACCAAAGTGCATGGTACTGCGTGGGGGTGCCATTAAGAATTAAATGGCACCACCGTGCATCTGCAAAAAAAAACTCTGGCTCCCCTGTTTCAGTGAGCAAATGGTGCAGCGGAGGGAGTGCCGACAATGTGCTGGGTTATGGAAGCCTAGGGGGACATCACAGCTCTCTGAATTCCCAGCCGTAAGGCAAGGTGGGTGGAAGCAGGAGGGAGAGAACATTTAAGAGTTAAGCTGGAATCTTATCCAGTTCAGAAGAGACCGGCCGAAATCCGAACCATCTATGGGCAGACTGACTGTACCCAAATCGATTCATCGATGGACTTGGATACAACCAGCATGCTGGATTTGCACATGCAATTATTGGCAGCGGCTTTAGCAGTTAGCAAAAATCACTGTGTTCTCCTGGCAGGGACAGCTCCCTGCATCCCCCCTCCAGGAGAACACAAAAGCTTAGCGGGAAGGATTTCCCAAACAACTCAGTCAGTATTGAGCAATTTTCTTTCCTGCAACCCGTAGTTGTAGGAAAGAAAAATCGCAACATCTGTGGGCTGCCTTAGACTTAGGTATTTCTTCCACTTTAATGTCTAAACGGGCTACACTATATATCTTCAATATGTATTTAAAACAAAAATACTGTTTGTAATATTCTATCCTAAGAGAAAACTGGTTCTTAGGGAGCAGGCACATTCAGCTATCAGCTGGAGTGACTCCTCATCCCTCAGGTCTCAGTCCCTGCACCTCTTTCAGGTTGAGTGACACCAAACATCATCAAACCCACCCCATGAGCCCGGAGCAGCAAGAGCACTCTTCCTGGGGGTGGATCATCAGGCTGCCATGATCTCTCACAGGAGAACACTTCAGTACCCATCACTACTTAAGGCTGTCTTCTGCACCATAGAGGACCATGGGACGTCACGTGACACAACTGCTACAAAATTGTTGTATACAAAAAAGTTGTAACAAAGATTGGGGTGGTGATTTATGGAAAGGGGAGATACTTTAGTTGAAAAGGGGTGTCCCCAACCTGACGCTGGACTTTGGAAAGCAAGCAATAACGTTAAAGAGATATGCAGATATGAGATCCACTATGGCACTGGGTATGTAACCCGGATATTTAACTCCTATTCTGTTGCTTACATGGGTACTCACTTTATCCAATAGGAAAGTTTACTTTGTGCTAAAGAATACCTGTAGGCATATTTCCTACAGTTGTGTTAATTGATTGCATTTGTGATTTTAAGAGCTCTCTTAAAAAAAAAAATATATATATATTATATATTATATATTAATATATATATATATATATATATATATATATATATATATATATATATATATATATATATATATACACACACACACACACATATACATATATATATATATATATATATATATATATATATATATATATATATATATATATATATATATATATATTATTTAGACCGTAGTTCTTTTTCAGGTCTTATTTTCATCTAAAAGTTTTAATACATACACAAACAGCACATTTTTTATTTTTATAAGCAATTTGCTTATACATAGATTCACGGAAAAACAAAGTGCAAACTGGATACAGCATCGGATGTCCAACGGTCACACCTAAACTGAGATACAGACATGCCAGAACACTCGTTTTATTGGGGAAGAAATAAACCGTATGGTGAAGGTTGGCAATTAGCAGACCCTTACAAAGCATTCATAAACTAGAGAAGAAAAAGGCCCCACATTCCAGAGCAATGAGGTCACACTGTACTGCGGAGAATCACATGGGCTCATTTCTAGTGAAAGTAAATGGCCAGTCAAATCCTTTTAATTGCTCAAACAGCCCTCAGGTACAATACGTTATGGCTGCTCTGTGACTCCGGCAGTAATAATATGACTGTGGGAACAGAACAGCAGACTCCTGCGTGCACTTTTTTGTGCCAAGACAGATTTAGAGGCCAATGTTCAGATAACTATTTGGGTTAATTTAACAGATATTTTCAGAGGCAGTGTAATGACAAACATTTTAAGGCTAATTTTGTAAATGAAAGGAACGCTTAATAATGTATTTTTAACTACTTCAATACCAGGCACTTACACCCCCTTCCTGCCCAAGTCAATCTTCAGCGCTCTTTAAATGACAATTGCGCGGTCATGCTACACTGTACCCAAACAGAATTTTTATCATTTTGTTCCCACAAATAGAGATTTCTTTTGGTGGTATTTGATCACCTCTGCATTTTTTATTTTTTGCTAAACAAATAAAAAAAAAAGACTTATTGATAGGCGGTACGGATGGGCACTCATGGGTGGCTCTGGTTGTACTGATGGGCCCTGAAAGGCTGCATTGATGGGTACTTATGGGTGGCACTGATAGACCGCATTGATAGGCATCACTGATGGCACTGGCAGGCATTGGGGATGGGCACTGATTGGCAGATGCCTGGGCACTGATTGGCATTTCCCTGGTGGTCTAGGGTGTCATACCTGGTGGTCCAGTGTGGTTGCAATCCCTGGTGGACCTGGCAGCATCCTGGTGGTCCTGGGTGGGCATCCGAGGGGGAGCTGCGATGATAAACAGTCAGCACAAACCCTCCCCGTCAGGAGAGCCGCCGATAGGCTCTCCTCTACTTGTGTCTGTCAGACGCAAGTGAGGAAAAGCCGATCAACGGCTCTTCCTGTTTACATCGTGATCCGCCATGATTGGACACGGCTGATCACGTGGTAAAGAGCCTCTGTCAGAGGCTCTTTACCAAGATCTGTGTATCGGTGTGTCAGACTGACACACCACACCACCAATCGCCGCGATGCGCGCCCCCATGGGCGTGTGAGAGTGGTCGTTCCGGAGGGCCGTCATATGATGTCCACCGAGAACGAGAGCCACGCCGTCAATTCACGGTGAGCGGGCGGCAAGTGGTTAAAGTGAAACTGTACTGAGAGAATGTGAAGGCTGACATTGCTGAATTTTAGTTGCCAGGTGGTCAAGCTAATCTACAGTTGCATATCTTTCTGAGTTAGACCTAGAAAAAAAAAAAAAAAAAAATGTAGTGCAGGAATACATATGTCAAATGCATTTTAAATGCATGTCGGATTTTAAGCAGAAAACCTTTTAGTCTTCATGCACTCATAAAATATGTTTAGTGTAACATTAATGGCGTTTTCCGGCACCCGAGGTGCCACAAGTGGGGCATACAGTCGACCAGGGAATTGAATGGCTTCACATTCCTGTAGTCGTGTAAACTCCCATACCCCTATGCATTGGCGATTACTCACACATGTGCATACAACAAACTTCCAGAATGCAGAAATGTTGCACAGAAGCATCAACGTTTACATGAGTATAGGCACAGCCCTAGGTGTGCACAGGAGGTGTGCCTGGGCACACCCTAATCAGTCTTTGATTCCCCCTACTGCCCAGACTTCCCCCCTCCCCCACCTGCAGTGCTGCTGGCTTCCCTCCTCTACTCTGCTACTGTGGGGGATGTTTCAGGATGGAGAGCGGGGAAAGAGCAAGTCAACACATCATTTAATGGCCCCTACCTTTTCCTACGCTCACTCACTGTGTTCATTCATTGTGTTTACTATGCTTCCATTTGTGGATGAACAGGAAGCTGCTCAGCACAGAGCCCTTCCCATTCATTCACTGTCCAGGGCAGCTGAGGTTGCAAAGAAAGGCATGTGTGTTCGAGCTTTGGGGTGCACATAATAATGCAATAGGCTGAGCAAAACAGAGAATTTTATCAGCATCAGCCCCCGGCCAGATCTGATATCTCTGTACAGTAGGTGGTTGTAAAAACAGTAGTTTTTTTCTACCGTAATGCATTCTCAGCAATAAGGTAAAACACCTTCTGTGTTCAATAGCCCCCCCCCCCCCCTTTTTTTTTTTAATAATCTTTATTTTTTGGAAGACAAGTTACATGTCATGTTCAACATTTGTATCTGAATAAAGTCTCAAACCTACATGGGCGTGTATCACATAAACAATAAACATCACAAACAATCAGACTGAACAAGAAAATAATAATGAAAAGGAAAGGAAATATCAGGTGAATATTTTGCCAAATAGTCGAAGGGCTGTCCCCGTTAGGGATTTAGGGAAGTCTCATTGGAAATAATCACAGTGAACATATTTAGTATGCATATAAAAAAAAAGGTATAGAAGAGCCTCTGCACAATAGCCCTACCACAGGCGCTAAGCCAGCGGGTGCCATCATTAATTTCTTAGTGAAAATAGGGTCACCTAGCCGGTGCCAGGCACCGGGTGAGGGGGCCCAAAATAGCCTCCAACTAACCTCCCCCTGCCCTCCGCACGAGCCAGGGGTACCCGAGGTTAATGTTAAACGATCGGGGGGATAAACAGTGCCACCTTTGAGGAAGGGGCCCTCCCCTCCAGCGATGAGGCATGAGGCATTATGTCCATCAACAGCATGGTGTGCAATACATAAACCACCATCCCTGTAACAGGCGATGTATACGATTCCCGAAAGGTATAAGAGAGAGAAGAGTGAAAGAGGAGACGACTAGATCATACCTGAAGTCTTGTGAGGTGCCCACACCGAGCACCCCGTTCTTGGTTGGAATAGGTGACCCATCGGGACTCGAGAGCTGCTGTACAGCGAGGAATGTCCCCCTGTCCCCTATGTTCCTGGTGACACACGGGCTTTAACTGCTTCCCGACCGACGCACACAGATGTACGTCGGCAGAATGGCATGGACAGACAAATGGGCGTACAGGTATGTCCCTTTAAATTTGCCGCCGTGCCAAGCATGCGCCGGTCGGGACCTCCATGAGTCGGATCGTGGGTCCCGCGGACTCGATCGTCGCGGGGGTACCCGTGATCGTCTCATGGGGAGGAAGAACGGGGAGATGCTAAAGTAAACAAGCATCTCCCCCTTCTGCCTAGCAACAGTGTCACTGATTTCTGCTCCCTGTGATTGGAGCAGGGATCAGTGATGTGTAAAACACAGCCACGCCCCCCCCCCCCCACAGTTAGCAACATGCCCCTAGGACACCACACTTAAAAACCGCAGGGGGGGGTCAAATACCGCCAAAAGAAAGCTCTATTTGTGGGAAAAAAAATGATGTCAATTTTGTTTGGTAGCCACGTTGCACGACCGCGCAATTGTCAGTTAAAGCTGTATGCCCATATGCCTGTCCGTGCCATTCTGTCGACGTATATGTACATCGGCAAGTGGTTAATCACTGCTGGGTTTTTTGTTTTTAGCAAAAAACAACTGTTTCATAGTTTGTTATAAAATTTTGAATTTTTCTCCTTCATTGATGTGCGCTGATGAGGCTACACTGATGGGCACTGATAGGAGGCACCGATGATCACTGATGGGTGGCACTGGTAGGTGACACAGATAGGCAGCACTGATCGGTAGCACTGACGGGCATTGATTGGCAGCACTGGTGGGCATTGATAGGTGGCTCTGTTGGGCAAAGGTAGGTATCACTGTGGGCACTGGTAGGTGGCACTGGTGGGCACAGATGAGCTCCCTGTGTGAGGGACCGATGTCCCTCTGACAGAAGCTGGTGATAATTGGCTGACAGCAGATCACATGGTGAGGGTCCGGGATCATGCACTGGAGGACATCTAGTGACGGCCTCCCGGCAATTAAGGCCCACGCTGTAGCCGTCATTTAGCTATAGTGCGGGTGCGAGGTCGTTAATGAGTGAAATAAGTATTTGATCCCCTATCAATCAGCAAGATTTCTGGCTCCCAGGTGTCTTCTATACGAGTAAAGAGCTGAGATTAGGAGCAGTCTCCTAAAGGGAATGCTTCTAACCTCAGCTTGTTAACTGTATAAAAAGACACCTGTCCACAGAAGCAATCACTCAATCAGATTCCAATCTCTCCATGAGGGCCAAGACCAAAGAGCTCTCAAGGATGTCAGGGACAAGATTGTAGACCTACACAAGGCTGAAATGGGCTACAAGACCATCGCCAATCAGCTTGGTGAGAGGGTTGGTGCGATTATTCACAAAATGGAAGAAACACAAAATAACTGTCAATCTCCCTCGATCTGGGGTTCCATGCAAGATCTTACTTCTTGGAGTTTCAATGATCATGAGAACGGTGAGGAATCAGCCCAGAACTACACGGGAGAATCTGGTCAATGATCTCAAGGCAGCTGGGACCATAGTCACCAAGAAAACAATTGATAACACACTATGCCGTGAAGGACTGAAATCCTGCAGTGCCCGCAAGGTCCCCCTGTTCAAGAAAGCACAACTGAAGTTTGCTAATGAACATCTGAATATTTCAGAGGAGAACTGGGTGAAAGTGTTGTGGTCAGATGAGACCAAAATCGAGCTCTTTGGCATAAACTCAACTCGCCATGTTTGAAGGAAGAGGAATGCTGCCTATGACCCCAAGAACACCGTCCCCACCGTCAAACATGGAGGGGAAAACATTATGCTATGGGGGTGTTTTTCTGCTAAGTGGACAGGACAACTTCACGGCATCAAAGGGACAATGGATGGGGTCATGTACCTTCAAATCTTGGGTGAGAACCTCCTTGCCTCAGCCAGGGCATTAAAAAATGGGTCGTGGATGGGTATTCCAGCATGACAATGACCCAAACACACAGCCAAGGCAACAAAAGATTGGCTCAAGAAGAAGCACATTAAGGTCCTGGAGTGGCCTAGCCAGTCATATGTGGAGGGATTTGAAGGTTCGTTCGAGTTACCTAACGTCAGCCTCAAAACCTTTAATGACTTGGAGAGGATCTGCAAAGAGGAGTGGGACAAAATCCCTCCTGAGATGTGTGCAAACCTGGTGGCCAACTACAAGAAACGTCTTATCTCTATGATTGCCAACAAAGGTTTTCCCACCAAGTACCAAGTCATGTTTTGCGAAGGGGTCAAATACTTATTTCACTCATTAAAATACGAATCAATTTATAACTTTTTTGAAATGTGCTTCTGAATTTTTTTGTTGTTGTTCCGTCTCTCACTGTTAAAATAAACCTACCATTAAAATTATAGACTGATAATTTCTTTGTTAGTGAGCAAACGTACAAAATCAGCAGGGATCAAATACTTTTTTTCCCCTCACTTTAAATATGTTTGTAATAGGGCTGTTACTGATTAAAATTTTCGTGTTTGATTAATCGCTTTTTTTTTTAATCGACTAATTTCGATTAATTATAACACACATACAGATCCAACTACTTTTAGCTGATCTCCTTGCATTGCAACTCTGTATTAGTCAGTGGTAAATGTGGTATACACTATATACAATCACCCGACACTAGTTAGTTTCCACAATCCATGACTTAACTTCACAGTTCACAAATACGTTTTAAATTCAAACTGCAGCACTGATGTAAGTAATTTTTTTCCCAAAAGCATTACAATTCCTTCACCTCCGGTCTAACTTATCACTCTCACCTTATGGCATGGACCCCTGTGCAAACAGGTGGTCATGTAAGCGGGTATCAAAAGGGTTAACACAGACCATAAACTTCTCTCACGTCTCCTTAGATCTCAGCAACAACGCCAGGTCATGGGTAGAAAGAAAAGATCTAAGTGCTCACCGCTTAAGTATAAGATTTCATTTTTGTGTTCAAACACAAACTACTCACATAAAGATGATAAAAACACAGCATGTAAAGCCGACAATCGTGTTAGTTCCGTAGGGCAGCAGCGGGTGACGTCATGCGTAGCTCCTCCCCTGTACGCATTACGTTCATTTAGAACTTCAACGTCACCGGACTCCTCCCCCCTTCCCTTCGTTAGCAGACAGAGGCACTTGGGGAAGGGGGGGAGGAGTCCGGTGATGTGGATGTCTGTGACCTCACCGGATCTCCTACGGAACTCCCTGAAGACCCGGAAGCCAGCGGAGAGGTGAGTACCGATCAAAAGAATTTTGATCGATCAAAAATATTAAATCGAGGAATTAATCTTTAATTTCCACAGCCCTAGTTTGTAATGATGCTTCCAAACGGCAATATGAAACACCAGATCCACTGGTTTGAAAAAACCCAACCAACTCAAAGTTTGAAAATGCAAGTAATTAGCTATGAACTTATAAAGAAAGACTTCTATTCCAACTACAAGAACAACTGCTGAAAATAATTTTATTTTCTGTTGAGAAGGGAATTTTAACTCCTGCGTTAATTGGAGCTAGCCGCATAGCAGGTTCCTCTGGCAGCGAATGTGATCATTCTTAATGCATTATTTTCATCCTCGGAGGAACAACAAACATTGTGGTTTTCAGCAGAAGTTATCACAGCTGGGTTTGGTGAGCACTAAAAACAAAGCATTTTCAACGAGCCACAATACCCCTCTGAGAGATGGCAAGGATTTAATAAACAGAGGCCGCGCTCATGCTAGACGCGGTATTAAGAACAGCTGGTTATCATCGTCTTGTTAATGAAAGCACACAATTTCATTTCTTCTCAATTATTGATATCGGGAAGCCTGGAACCATCCCTTCATGTCTTTTTTAAAGTAGTCTGTAATCTTACATCTCATAAATAGAGTGTTTCATGTAAGCCCACATGGAGGGGGGAGGGAGTGGGGTTCCGTTAATGAGGTACATATTCCATTACTCCAGACAGTTGACTCCAAAGATCGCCTTGTGCTATAGTGCTATAGTGCAGTGAGGAGGCCTGGATGTTAGGGGCTTCAATCCCCGGAAAAGGGCCTTCGTTTCTCCATTCTGATTTACTTGCTTTGTACACCTGGTGCACAGAGTGGAACAGGTGTTGAGAATCCAACTGGGAACGCTGCTCAGATGAACGAAAAAAAAAAGTAGCAAGGCCACTGTAACTCTAGCCTGCCATATTTACATTGTCACCATAGAAACCCCCTGCTCTCCCACGGTTTCAGGAAAGAAATCCACAGCCAGAAGGTTCTCATTTAGATTTCTCTCCCCCTATGAAGCTAGACATTTGACAATTAACTCTTTTCCTGTTACTGGGGTCCCAGCAGCCCCATTCTGCAGTTTCATTCGAAAAGTTGTTCTCTGCAGTAGGGGATACAATTTTGGCCATTTAGACAATAACATTTCTTTTTTAGCCCTTAAAATCTTGAGCTGTTCTAATGAAACAATACCTCTTGTTTTCTTAGCAAGCATTAAAAGCCATGCTGTGATTACATAAGCTACTATATATATAATGATCATAGGAAGCAGCAAACTATATGGGGACCATTTAAAGCGCAACTCCGCTTTTGTTGAGAAAAAACATTCCCCCCTGGGTGATCTGTGTATATTGCAAGGGTTTTAACAAACTTTGTTGCAGATTCCTACCTTTTGTTATTCTGAAGAAATCACTGTTTGTTTCTCTGTGCCCATGTGCATAGTGAGTCTAATGGGCGTGGTTTCATGATTATCAACCAGCTGCTGCAGCTGTAGATCTCTAATGAGCAAAATGGCAGGGTCTGCAACCCTTAAGGTGTATTTTCCTATTGGGAGTATCTTACCATAAATTACATTTTTGTTGCAGAGGATGCCAAAAATCGGACTTGTATGTTAGTGTAGACTTGTAGGAAAATCAGTGAGCCAATCACACAAGCAGAAAATATATATACACACACAATTTATATATATATATATATATCTATATATCTATATATCTATATATCTATATATCTATATATCTATATATATATATATATATATATATATATATATATATATATATATACACACATACACATACACACATATACATACACACACACACAGTATACTCTGCATTCAGTCTAGCCTATATATTCACTCAATGCAGGCAGTGTAGTTTATATAACACAGTGTATTGAAGTGGTTAATGGGGAACCCTGCGCCAACAGTTAAAAACAAAATGGTGCGGGGGTCCCCCCCAAAATCCATACCAGACCCTTATCCGAGCATGCAACCTGGTAGGCCGTTGGAAAAGGGGTGGGGGGACAAGAGAGCGAAACGTACCAGGCCATATGCCCTCAACATGGGGAGGGTGCTTTGGGGTCTCCCCCAAAGCACCTTGTCCCCATGTTGATGGGGAGTAGGGCCTCATCCCCACAACCCTTGCCCGGTGGTTGTGGGGGTCTGCGGGGGGGCTTATAGGAATCTGGAAGCCCCCTTTGACAAGGGGGCCCCCAGATCCTGCTCCCCCTATGTGAATGGGTAGAGGTACATTGTACCCCTACCCATTCACCAAAAAAAGTTCATTACAAAAAAAAAAAAAGTGTCCCACGATGTTCATCCATCTTCAATGCCGATGCCAACGGTCCAGAGAAGAAAAAAACGTCCCACGACTGCTAAGGGCAGGGCCACCCGTTTTTTTTTTTTTAAATAAAGGAATTGTCCAAAACGGTCTCTTTCTTGGTGAATAGATAGGCGTACAATGTACACGATACCCATTCACATGGGAGGGGGGGTGGGATCTGGGGCCCCCCTTGTTAAAAGGGGCTTCCAGATTCCGATAAGCCCCCTGCCCGCAGAACCCCACAATCACCTGGTAAGGGTTGTAGGGATGAAACCCTTGTCCCATCAACATAGGGACAAGGTGCTTTGGGGGGGACCCCTAAGCACCCTCCCCATGTTGAAGGCACGTGGCCTGGTACGGTTCAGGCGCTCTCGTCCCCCCTTTTCCTGCCAGGTTGCATGCTCAGATAAGGGTCTGGTATGGACTTTTTTTTTTTTTTTTTGCGTGAAGTTCCCCTTCATGTACATACACTTTTTATGGCAATAACTTGCATATAAGCCTTTAAAATGAACACTTTCGATTTTTCACGTTCGTGTCACATAGACTTTAACGGTGTTCGCACAAATATTTTGTCTGCTCGCATGTTCTGGTGCGAACCGAAACGGGGCGTGTTCGGCTCATCCCTAGTGCTTTACACCTACACAATTAGTTAGAAGTTCTAAAGTGACACGTCACTTTAACAGCAGGGGTAGGAGCCAGGTTCAGGGCACTTAGCCCCCTTGCACATGGGGCCATCTAGCTGCTGTGCATTTTATTGCGGCTGGGACAGACGGGTATAGAAGACCTGCTTTCTATGCATTCCTCCCTGAACGCATAGGGCCCTAAATCTGGGTAACACTCAGTAGTGCATTCAGCCCTGTCACAGCCTGCTTGCACTACAATGCTCGGAGGGAAGCACAGCAGCTAGACACCCCATGCCCAGAACAAGTGGTGCTGCGGCTTGAATAGGAGATCAATTTATGCTGTCATTAGTATCATTTTTTAGGTGCTCTAAATTAAAGTGGTATTAAAACCAAAACCAAAAACTGAATATATTGCAGCTTATCCATCCTTAAGCCTCATGTACCCTGGGTGTTTACCCCTGGCACATGAGG
Source organism: Lithobates sylvaticus (assembly GCA_028564925.1). Lineage (NCBI taxonomy): Eukaryota > Metazoa > Chordata > Amphibia > Anura > Ranidae > Lithobates > Lithobates sylvaticus. Next base: position 525,724,385 of record CM053029.1, read on the forward strand.
CTCCGGAGTGTAGCTGTGGATGGAGGACACAGAAAGACCGTCCAGCTCTGTGAGAGTCTGACATCTGCTGCGGCTGGATGGTGCACCTAGCAGTATGTACATTTAAGGCAGCATGCACCCAGAATGCAGTCTGTGTCCCAGGCATTCATCCTTGGGCACATACTGCCCTAAACAGAAGTACCATTGAGCCTAGCCCTATCCAGCTACAACAGCTGTCAGACTGTTAGAGTTTGAAAGACTGCTGGCAGTGGAGGTGGACAGGGCGCCTGTGTCCTCTAGCTGCAGCTATAGATCACCAAAGTTTTTAAGGATTCTGCCCAGTAATACAATTGTGTACACCTGCAAGTAGTTGAACCAGGGTCCCTGGTTCAAATACTCTTAACACTGCTATTTTATTTAGTTGTTAGCCTACTATTTTTTATTAAAAAGATAGAAAGTAAAATAATAAATCGAAGCATCAATTCTGAAGGTCTATAACCATGTATCAGAGTACTGAATGCCACAATCTTACAAGACAAATGATCAATTCCCAATATCAAAACTCCCCTGAACTATCTGCTACATGCTTACAATGAGTAACCCCCTTTACCAGCCAAACATTTACTTGGGCATCTCATTAATGAAGCGTGCAGCCTAATCCCCCCCCCAACTATGGCGGACACCTACAGTGCCTTCAATGGAGGACTGGATAGATGAGGTGGAATCCATTATGCACTACAAATTCCATAGACTGAAACTATTTAACAGCAGCACTAAGGTCCCTGGTTTGAATACCAACCCCAACACTACCTGCCTGGAGTTTGTATGTTCTCCCTGTGCCTACGGGGATTCCTCTGGGTGCTCCGGTTTCCCCCCACCCTCCAAAGACTCCTGTCTAAATTGGCCCTAGTATGTTTATGTATGAATGTGAGTTAGGGACCTTAGATTGTAAGCTCCTTGAGGGTAGGGACTGATGTGAATGTACAATGTATATGTAAAGCGCTGCGTAAATTGACGGCGCTATACAAGTACCTAAAATAAACATGGACATGGAATCATGGGCAGAATTGAGGAAATCATCATCTTACAAGGCAATTAAGCAAGAAAATGAAAAAATTATATTCCGTCACATGTTTACTACACTTGGGGCCCATATTTACCTACACAAAAACACAGAACTTTCTCCCCTTTTCTCTTTTAAGTTACCCTATCTTTCTGCCATCCCCTCGCCCCCCCCCCCCCCCATCTCCCTACCCTATAGGGTTGTCTCTTTGGGCTCAACCCCTAGCCCGGCGCAGATAACGAGGTGCACTGGACCCTAGGCACAACAACCATGGACTAGAAGCCTTAAGCCTGGTACAAACTATGAGTTGTTTTCCACTCAACCCTGCAGGTTGAACGAGAAAAAGAAAATGGTCAGCTCCGGTCAGAGCCACTGTACTAACGATTCAATGTTAGTACGGCGAGATCTCCCCTGCTGAGCAGTTGTGTTCTGACAGGGGCAGTCAGAACACTCCAATCAGCACTATCAGCCATTGGCTGTGAGCGCTGATCAGGAGTCGGTTGGCTGCTGGTTTTCCAGCATGCTCCTCCGACAGAAGCCGACCAAATAGCCAGCTTCTGTCGGACCAGCTGCCATACACATGGGCCGAATTACGTTTTTTATTGAACTGACCGATGTCACCCAGCATTCGGCCCGTGTGTACGGGTCTTCAGAGTTATTTAGTTCATATATTTTTTTTGCACCACCTGCATTACAATACTCAAGTATTATGTCGCTTATGCCTAACCCAATAAAAGTTCATGTGTGTAAATTTATGTTAAACTGTTTCTTTTCCTACAGTCCAAACATAATAGTTTAATCTGTATTTCACTTGGTTTTTGCATATCTTAATCTTCAATTTGCTTATATACTATATACAGTATTGTCCATGTTTCATTATAATGTGATATTTGGAGATGCATTCATGTTATTGTTAAAAATCAAAACTAAAAAAAAAAAAAAATGTTGAAAAAAAGTACTGAACTCTACATACTTTTCCAATAGAGTCTGCATATTTTATCATTAGGTTTGTTTTCTTATCGTGCAATAGGCATGTATCTGATGTCCAGAACAGGGGTCTCCAAACTTTCTAAACAAAGAACCGGTTTACTGTCCTTCAGACTCTAGGAGGGCTGGAATTTGACCAGTGGGATTAAAATTTTCCTGGCATCAGTGGGAGTAAATATCACCACATTTGGTATTAGAAGGAGGAATAGTGGCCCATCGTGGTCATCATAGGGAGGAATAGGGACCTGTTACTGGTGTCGGTGGGAGAAATAGTGCCCCGTTGTCTGTGTCAGATGGCAGAGTCGTGTCATCAGTGGGAGGAATAGAGCCCCAAGGGCCGGATAAAGGCAAGGAAAGGGCTGCATCCAGCCCCCGGGCCACAGTTTGGAGACCACTGGTCTAGAAGGACATCAAGGAAGAAAACTGGGTCAGACATTTCTGTTATGTTGACTAATAAATTTGTGGTGCTTGAAAGTCCAGTGGGGCTGATTCATAATACTAGGAGGAAACAAAAGGTTTGTTGCAAGTAGAAATAACCCAGATTTTAACAATCATTGTTTTTCAAAGCAAAATATAAATGTGTACATCTGGGCCCAATAGATGTAATTTTCTTCATTCCTCAGCAATTCGTTTTTGTTTATTTAATATTTATTATGTTTTTTGTTTTTTTTTTGGAAAATCTGTTTGAGTTTTAAAACATTGAACAGAAAAACAACATACATTGGTCATGACAAGAGTTGGTACCTACATAAATATGATATAAGGCAAACAATTACATGAAATAAGGCAGGGAGCTCAAGACATCACAATGGTCTCAGCAGGTTGGCATTCATGGGTAGGAGGACATCGTGGGGCTAGAACGTGTATCTCAGAAACATACGTTACATTCACAGTTGCAAATTCCTATTCATTGGCAGAAGATAGTGGGTTAAGAAGGGTGCGAGTCTGAGGCTGTGGAGGAATCTGACAGCCATTTGGACCAAACCTTATCATATTTTTGAGGGCAACCCCTATTAGCATAACAATCGTTATACAGAGGCAGGCTATTGTTGACCAATTGTTTCCACAGAGAGAGAGGGGAGGAGGAGTAGGCTTACGCCAACTAAGGGCTGTGGCTTTGCGGGCGTAAAAGAGAAGTAGCCCAACCATAGTGCGGCTAGCCACAGTGGGAATTATTTGTTCTATCAGGCCCAATATAAATATTTATAATGTTTAATTTATCAAAGGGTTTGAGGAAACGTGTCTCACGCCACCTATGTGACTTTGCAGCAAGGTCATCCTTTCATTCTCCCCATGATAGATAAGAAGAATCTTATTGGTTGACATGTTTAACAAGAGTTACTCATTTGACACTTGATAAGCAGGGCCAAATGTTTCGGTCTAGTTCAGTACCAGAAGCACAGCTGCTCAAGCCACTTATGTGCAGATAAAGACCTACCTGTTCCCTGCATCTGGTTATTCTTTCTAGTAGGAGATCGGAGTTGTTTTTTTCTTCATCAAGCTCAATTTCCAGCTGGGATATCTTGTCCTGGGGGAAAAAAAACAAAGCAGTTTTGTATGTGGAGTTTTAGAATAAGAACTCAAAGATGAATGAACGGGATTATTACCAAAATTTGCTGCTGGAGTGTTGAGTGATCCAAAGATCTATATTGTCATTTGCTATGTCAGTGTATACAACATAAACCGTCAAAATGAAAGGAGAGGGGGCCGCCTGACCTGCAGGTGAGGCCACAGGAACAATTGTGAATTTGTGCCTTTATGTTTTTCTTAAGTCAGCAATAAAATGTTTGAATAAAAGACGGGCAGAGCTAGTGACTATTACCAGAACCATTTTCTTTTTTTTTTTCTTAAAAAGTTAATACGATGCATACCTGCACTCAATTAGCTAACAGAAATAACTAAGCATAAGAGGAAGCATTTTTCTGTTTGTTATGTTTTTGTCTCTTTTAAAAAAAAAAAATTAAAATCTTCTGTGAAAGATCAGCTTGACCATTTTAGGAAAATAGTCACTAAAGCTTAGATCCCCAGGCTAATTTAAACAGCGCCTATATGTGTTGGTTAACTTGATAGTAATTATAACCAATTTTCCTAACCAAATAACTTTTTAAAGACATATTAGGCTTTAATTGTTACACTGTTTTTAATACTTTTGGTATTTTATCTACGCTCTAAGCTTGTTAAATGAACGAACATGTTTTAAAATGCATTTTACACTTTAAGTGATTGTAATTGATCACCTTGTAAACAGCCCATTCAGCTTAATAAAACAAAAAAAAAATTATAAAATACCCTTTTGTATAAGTGATCATATTCCCTATTCTCAGTTGCACAAGAGCTGAGGGAGGAGTAACAGCAGTGCACTGAGTTTCCCAGTGAAAGTACACTATATTACCAAAATTATTGAAACGTCTGCCTTTACATGCCTATGAAATTTAATGGCAACCCAGTCTTAGTCCGGAGGTTTCAATACTGAGTTGGCCCACCCTTTGCCGCTATAACAGCTACAAGTCTTCTAAGAAAGGCAGTCTACAAGGTTTAGGAGTTTGTCTATGGGAATGTTTGACCATTCTCCTTAAAGCACATTTGTGAGGTCTCCGTCTTCAGCCTCCTCTCAAATTCATCCCAAAGGTGTTCTATCGGGTAGAGGTCAGGACTTTGTGCAGGCCAGTCAAGTTTCTCCACCCCAAACTCGCTCATCCATGTCTTTATGGACCTTGCTTTGTGCACTGGTCCAAATCACTTGGTGGAGGGGGGATTATGGTGTGGATATGTTTTTTAGTGGTTGGGCTTCCAGTGAAGGGAACCTTTTAAGGTGTCAGCATACCAAGATATTTTGCACAATTTCATGCTCCCAACTTTGTGGGAACAGTTTGGGGATGGCCCCTTCCTGTTCCAACATGACTACGCACCAGTGCACAAATCAAGGTCCATAAAGACATGGGTGAGCGAGTTTGGGATGGAGGAACTTATATGGATTGCATAGAGTTCTGACCTCAACCCATCTTTGGAATGAATTAGAGTGGAGACTGCGAGCCAGGCCTTCTTGTCCACATCAGTGCTTGAAATCACAAATGTGCTTCTGGAAGAATGGTCAAACATTCCTATAGACACACTCCTAAACTTTGTGGACAGCCTTCCCAGAAGAGTTGAAGCTGTTATAGCTGCAAAGGGTGGACCAACTCAATATTGAACCCTACGGACTAAGACTGGGATGCCATTAAAGTTCATGTGCCAGGTGTCCCAACACTTTTGGTAACAGTGTATGTACAGGGGGCGTATGTCAGGACAAGCCTGATCATTGGAGGAGAGTAGGCCGAGTTCCCAGTAAGCTAGAGAACTGAGGACAATGTGCTCTCATGCCTAGTGTGGTTAGTTTTTACCAGTAGAGGAGAGAAACTGACAGGAACACCAGGGATTTCACACAAAGGAGGCAAACAAAGCGAACAGGATCCTTTTTTCATACAAGTATATGGTACAGTAGACCCATATCAAGAATATGAAACAGCAAATTGTAAAAAAAATAAGAAACTTTTTTTTTTTTTTTTTTTTTTTAACAATGCATTTTATCCTATCTTTTTGGTGTATAATAGCCAGGTTGCCTTATACTGGATGTCTTTATATTTTAAGGTAATACAATGTTTAACAAAAGTGTCTATCAGTCAATACCTCAAGAACAATTTAGCTGGATTAGCGTAGTTTAATTACAGAGCTTAGAATATTGACCTGTGGAGATAAGCAATTTGAAGCCTCTTGTGTGGGAAAGGGCTACATTTACTACACAGAATGCTGTGAACATATACATACACACACATATTATATATATATATATATATATATATATAAAAAAAGAAATGAGGATACAATGTGAACATTTTCCACCACTTGGGGATTTCTTCATAGCCAATATTCTAATACAACACAGTCAACAACAGTCTTTCTATTTTACTGTAAAGGCTAGCCCTGATTTAGACCCTCTGGTTGGAAACACATAGTTAGCTTAATGTTGTCATGTGCCCATTCACTGCTGGCCAAGAGAAAAATGTCAGAGCTAGGTGCCACATCACTTTTCACAGCTCATCCTTGCTTGACTAATGTCATACAGGGGAAATATATTACAGCTAAAAAGTTTAGGTATGGTAATTTTTACATAGTTACATTGGTCCATTTTGGACTAATGGAAGTATGAATATGCCATAACTGTGGGATCCCTGTGCAATCTGGAAATCCCAGTAGTAGGCACGGATACTACAGTGATTGCCACTAGCTTCCAGGTCCCCTACCAAGCGGCTGACCTGCTGCTTATTGAACAAAGGTGGTCGTCTGCCCCACCTCTCTATTATGTCGAATCAGATATCGCTTTACAGTCATTGAAAAATTGCAAAGTGTTCCCTGAATGGCGCTCATGTTGAATTAGTAATCTCCTGTGTTCGCAATGCAGCAGGGCCCCTGTTTGAGATGAGATCTAGAGAAGGTAATGGAGGTCACTGTAGAGCCCAGTTAGAATTTTACTTTCACATACACAAAACTGTACTAGACAAGTAAAGATATCACCTTTAACGTCTGCACATTAGTAATGTTTACTTTCTATCCAAATGGCAAATTTTGGGACTAAGGGTTTTGCCTAGAAATACTACCTCCATTGACTTTATTTGTCTAGTACGATCATCCTTCAAGTGGTTTTTGGCATCCAGCTCGTACTGTAGATCTTTAATTGTCTGCTGCAGAAGATGATTCTTGGTCAGTGATTCATCTTGAGCGCTTTGGTGGTCTTGCAAATTTTCTTCCAAGTGGCGAATCTAAGGAGAAGATGCCAAAGTTACACAACCCTCTTTGAAATACAAAATTACACAACCTCAGAGTAATATCACATGGCATATTCTCGCATTTTTATCTTTGCAACAGTGCTAATTACCTCGTCTTGCAGCTTCTTGTTTGCCTGATAGCATCTTTCCAATTCCAGTGTCTTATCTTTAATCTGTCTTTGCATTTCAGAGCCATCCTTCCGATTCCTCTCTTTATAGTCATCAAACTGCTTTTGAAGCTCCACAGTGGATGAACGGGAAAACTCAACATGTTCTGAAATCTAATCAACAATAATAATAATATTCAATGGGTGAGTCATGGTTAGTGGTTACAAGTACAGTAGTTAGTAATCTGGCCGCGGCCTCAGCTCAAAAAAAGAATTATCCATATTCATTTTTGAACCTATTCCTACTAAGAAACCTTCCTATTAAGAATTGCATTGTATGTAAATGTTGTAGTTTTGTTACTTTTATTGATCGGGTTTAAAATAGTTATAATGCCTATTGGATTCTAATTCTATCATATTTCTGTTTGATGAGTTGCCATTAGAAATCCTTATCTTTCTTTTATTCTGATTGCCATTACATTTCAAACTAATTTAAAAAGTGAACCTGTATTTTTCCCACGCACGGTAAAACACAACCAGTTTTAACATTGGCCTCCATAGCTGCTTACAACTACCTTCCATTCGCTCCCGTAGCGTGTAGTATGCTTAGAAAAATTGCCGTTCTCCCAGTCCAGTCTATGTTGTTAACATTTAGAAGATGGTCTCAGCCTTACACCACTCCACAATCCATGGCCAATGACTTGTTTCGCCCCACCCACCAAGGCTTAAGCCCCATACACACAGGCCGAATATCAAGCGGTATTGGCCGATTCAGAAACTGGCCAACATTCGGTCCGTGTGTACAGCAGCCGGTTCGGCTTCTATCGAAGGGGCATGTTCTGCAGATCGGCATCTGATCAGCGCTCTCAGCCAATGGCTGACTTCGCTGACTGGTGTGTTCTGGCGGGGGGCATCCCCCTGTCAGAACACAATAGCTCAGCGGCGAGATCGCTGTACTGTACAGGATCTCCACCCCAGAACTTTTTTTTTGTTAAGTGCAAAAAAATTCTGAGAGTGTGCACTAGGCTTTAGTCATAGCGTTAAATGGCAAAAACTGCATGGAAGAAGCTATGCATCATTGGTCGTGAATATGAGGCGATAAACATGTGCAAGTTATGAAGTGAATGCATAAGATAAGATTCACGTCATCACTTTAATCACTTGCACATGTTTATCTCCTCATTTTCATGGCCAGTGATGCATTAGTACTTCCATTCTGCTTCTGCCATTTACCTCTATGACCAAGCCCCGGTGGGTAGGGCGAAACATGTCAGAGGGCATGGCTTGAGGAGTGGTGTAAGGCTAAGGCCAATTTACACATTATTGTTAATAACATAGACTGGACTGGGAGAGTGGCGATTTTTAGAAACATACTATACACTACTGGATGATGATATTTCATGCTGGCACCCCATTTCTGAGCACCAGTGGGACAATATAGATCTTCCTTTTTTGCTTTGAACGACACTACAAGTATACACATGTTCCATTCGCTCCCCTTACACTTTTGGGGTAGCATTTAGGCCTCATTCACATCATTATTTTGCACATTACTGCAGTGCAATGATGTGAATAGGCCTTAAGTAAAACTTTTCTGCATGGGAAAAGCACAGGTTCATTTGGTGGAGCACCATCAAGCAGCAGCATTAACAGTTAAGGTAGATAAGTAATACGTTTACTTTCATATCTAAATATCAGACCATATAAGAGAAATATGTAAAAAGGAAGAAAGGTGGCAGCACCTTCAGGCATAAAAACAGCTTCTTTATTCGTTTATATGATTAAAAATGCATAATAGCAAAAAGACATACACACAGCCTACAGAACAGTGTGCACTCTTTCATATAAGAGGAATAACCGCAAAAGGAATAGAACGTTGGTCTCCAAACTGTGGCCTGGAGGCCAGATGTGACCCGTTGCCTGCCTTTATCCGGCCCTTCGGGCACTAATTATCCCACTGATATGAGACACTATTCTGCACACGGATACCAAGAATGGGCACTATTCTTTCTCCTAATACCAAATATGGGACACTGTTTACTCCAACTGATACCAGAAAATATTTAAATTCCCACTGGCCAAAGTCCCCCCCCCCCCCCCCCAAAGTCTGCATGACAGTAAACTGGCCTTTTTTTTGAAAGTTTGGAGAACCCTGGAAGGTGGATTTGGGTTTGAAAAAGGTCAGTTGGAAGATACATGGATTTGTAGATACAGTGCCTCCAATTGTTACATATTTCAGGTCTTGCTTTGTGTTGTTCTATGTACCTACACATACAAGTCTCACTCTCTAGAACACCTGACGTCAGCATCCTGTATAATCCATAGATGTGAATGTTAGCCCTGAGCCTGCTGAGAGACAGACTTTCCTTCATCTCATGTAATATGTTTAGAGGGCTACACCTACATGACAGGGAAAAGTAAATTATGGCTTTTCCCAAATCTTTGCAGGAAACCCATCCCCAGAATTTTCCAACAGGTCTTCTTAAAAAGAGCAGGTATTTTACCTGTTGTATCAAATTATGCCATTGCTGATGGCAGAGCTGTGTATGTTACATGGCATACAGCCAGTCTGTGTTCATCTACACTACTTTCACTTAAGGGATTTCCCTTTGTTTAAGCTTACACCAAACCTAAAATCGGCAAAAAGATTTTTCTGTTTTAAATGATCACTAAATTAAAATATATTAGCACCGTGCAATTACTGAAAAATAATTACCAAAATACCCTTAAGTGTAACACCACATCTAATTATTGGTAAGCTGCAATATTTTATATCACTGGCTTTGGGTTTAATACAATTTTATTTCTGTGGCGTACATTAGTACAAGGATGACCATACCAATTTTAATATTAGTTTCTATTCTATTTCTAGAGCCACCACTCTACACACAAACTTCCACTTTAATTTTGTAGGGAATTCTTGCCCTTTAAAGAACCCTACTCTGACACGACCTTGGCTCAAGAACTAAAGGTTTGTCATCTAAATAACTGAGTGCAGCTCATGACTGACTAAAAGAAATATCAAAACATGCAGCCTTGTGGCACATTGAACCCAGGCATAATGATTAACAACCCCAGGCTTTATTTATTTATTTGTGATGCTCTGGTATCCGTAGGCATATTTCAAAGTATATTCCAGTTAAGGTCTGCGATTCTGCACTGCAGCAGCTACAGGCCAGTTCTTTCTGGTATCGCATAGCGATCGCTTAGTAGGTCTTGAGAAATTGTAGAAAATGATTCAGTAGGTCATTATTTCTGACATTGCCTTGATAGGTGTGGCTTACTTATAAAAGCAATGGTTACTAGAATTATTTGAACATAGCTTAACAAAAGTAAAGCCTCTAGTACAAAGCAAAGTCCCATAACACATTTTTTTAGCACCACAGGGGGTGGTCTTGTATAAACCATTCATTTTAACATTCAGTAGCATGGAGCAATATCTACTATGACTTGGTTCACACTCATAGAAATGTATCTTATAGTGGTTTAGACCTTGCCATGAAGTCCCCAAATCTGGGAAAGCAAATCTGAAAAAAATGCATGCTGTTACCAAACAATCTTTCCGAAGTGGAACCGGTTGGCATCCGGCAGTTTCCTTGTTAGTATAGCATTTCTTTTATGTGCAGGGAGTCCCCTAAATGCGACTCCACACATCCAAAAATGTTTGGTTTCCTCCACCTCAAGTCTGTGGCATGCCCATTATGTTACAAGGTTGTGATTAACTGGGGTGGCATGTCAGAGCTTTAGTCTGCAGTATTGTTGAGGATCCCTGGAAGCATGGGCTTTAGGACTCTCAAGGTAGTCTAAAATGTATATCACCATGCATAAACCCATATTTAAAGTGTACGTTTGTGTTAAAATAATGAGGGGAATTGCAGTGCATCTCTGCAATACATGTGCCAGAAATCCCCTCCCAACTTCCTGTAGTATACAGATCTACCTTTGCTGCACTGAAATCAAAAGCAGTGATTTCTCGTACTGGACTACAGAACCCCTCACCTCATCTCCATAACATAAAGGGAGTGGAATGTTGTCCAGTGTCACCTGCAATCAATAAATGGACCTTCTCACCACAGGGTCAAAAAAAGAAGAAGCCCTCACTGTTAAAGAAGAGCATAGATACCTACCTTTTTGACAACTCCTATCTTCAAACTCTTTTGAACACCTGCTCCACAAACACTGGTTCTTTTACAGGACTGTAGATCAGAAAAGTACATACAAGCAAGCGGGAGAAACCACAGCTGGGCACACCCATAAGAAGCAAAGCAGCAGAAATGGGAGACATGGACCACGTGGAAAAAGCAAAGCAGCAGAGATGGAAGATATAGACCACACCAAAGAAGCAGAGCAGTAGAGATGGAAGACATGGATGCCCCGGAGGAAGCAAAAAAAAAATCAGAGATGGAAGACATGGACCACCTGGAAGAATCAAAGCAGCAGAGATGGAGGACATAGACCACCTGGAAGAAGCAAAGCAGCAGAGATGGAAGTTAGACCACATTGAAGAAGCAAAGCCGCAGAAATGGAAGACATGAACCCCCTAAAAGGAGCAAAAACAGCAGAGATGGAAGATATGGACAACCTGGAAGAAGCAAAATGAAAGATATGGACGAGAATGAAGCTAAGCAGCAAAGAAGACATTGGCCATGCAGAAGCAAAAGCAGCAGAAATGGAAGACATGGACCACCTGGAAGAGCAAAGCAGTAGATATGGAAGACATGGAACACCTGGAAGAAGCAAAGCAGCAGAAATGGGAGACATGGACCACGTGGAAAAAGCAAAGCAGCAGAGATGGAAGACATTGATGCCCTGGAGGAAGAAAAAGAGAAAAGACATGGACCACCTGGAAAAAGCAAAGCAGCAGAGAAAGAAGTCATCGACCATGCAGAAGCAAAGCAGCAGACATGGAAGACACGGACCACCTGAAAGAAGCAAAACAGCAAAGATGTGGAAAGATAAGCTATTATTTTACAGCACAGGCTTCGATTACAAGCAACTCTGTGGTGACAGGGTCATTTTAAAGACTCATTCTTATATGTTATTAAGGGATTTAGAATTTATGGATATCCTAAATGAATAACACTAACAGTAATTTACCAAAAATAAAAAAAAGACATCCATCTTGTTTAGTAACCTGAATGAATATTCAAGTGCCCCTTCTCTAGCTTTTTTTATTATGGAGGTGGAATGAAAGGCTGAGTTGGAATCAGGATTGTGGCTGCAGAACAAGTGAATGCCTGTTAAGGAGAACAACACTTGTAGCAGAAATACAGAGGATCAGGACCCCTAGCTATAAGAAAGTCACGTACTATGTAACCCTGTGTAATGTAAAACATGCAGAGCAAATTGCTGCAGTTCTGCTCAGCAGAGAAAGTATTACTGATCATAACAGCCAGCTTGAAGGTTAGAACCGTATGTCCATGTTATTGCCCTGTTAATGTTTTATAGGGGAAGTTCTCTATAACTGCACAAAAAGCACAATTGAAATAACCATGTTTGCTAAATACAGTCAGTATACATCTCATTACACACACCTAATGTTTATTTGAGCAACCCCTCAGCCCTTCCAAACAGCACCTCTTAGTAAACTGAGAGAACAAACTGTACAACATGTCTTTCTTTATCTCCTAACATGAATTCAAGGCGACATTTGCTGCACTGCAGAATGTAAAGTGTTCTGCTCAATTCATTCTCAGTAATTTGGGAATGACCCAAATTGTTAATGAATAACCAAAAGAAAACTCATCTTCATGAACAGTTCAAAAATAGAGCAGTGAACCAGCTGCTCGGTGAAGAATCACAATTAAACTTACAGAATGGCTCTTTGAAGCTTTACTAGTAATTACAATCCTTGTACTATAAAGAAAAAAAAAGTATTAAACCAGAGCAATAATGTGGGAGAAGTTCATTCCTATATTTTAATGGAACTGACGATGCCTGTTCTTAAACATTTTATTCTTAGCGCAGAATGTCTAGTCTGGTTACTTGCTGCAACTTCATAAGCACTATGAACCTCCTAAATAAAACTATGATGAGAAAAATGAATTTCCCATTTAACTGCAGCTGTGATAATTCCCGGGAAAGCCAGTGAAGGAAACCAAGATTCAGTTAAGTTGTAATGGGCAATAAATTTCCAGCACTTTTTATCTAAGCAGCACTTAGGTCCAGGATTGCCTAAATTACATATAGTGAGGAAGCTTTACAAGGCAGTCACATGCATTCAAAAAATTTCTAAAAGCTTATCTGAAACTTTAAAGGTACTGTATATACTCGAGTATAAGCCGACCCGAATATAAGCCGAGGCACCTAATTTTACCACAATAAGCCTAGGGTGAGAAATGCGCAGCTACTGTAAGTGTAAAAGAGGGTCAACAATGCCCATTTGCAGCCTCATTGTGCCATTTTGCAGCCATAGGTCCCCCGAACTTTAAACTTGGTAGTTAAGGGTTCCTAGATGCCCCCTATCTGCAAAGGGTCCTGAAATTACATTGCTGCAGATGGACACAGTTGACTGATTTTGGGGTTCCTAGCACCAAGTGGCCCGAGATACGGGGCCCCAAAGTCGGGTCGGGAAATGTCAAGCACTTTTCTGCAGCAGAGAATGACATTTTCCGAACAGACTTTGGGGCCCTGTATCTCGGGGAAACTTGGTGCTAGAAACCCCATATATGGATTTGTAGTAGTGCTGGTGCCAATGGGTTCCTAGCACCCGAGATACGAGGCCCCAAAGTCGGTCGGAAAATGTCATTCTCTGCTGCAGAAAAGTGCTCGACTCGAGTATAAGCCGAGGGGGCACTTTCAGCACAAAAAAATGTGCTGAAAACTCGGCTTATACTCGAGTATATACGGTATATATTACAATTGCCAACTTCAGATGCCAAAAAATAGCTCCAAAAATGATAATATTCATTCACATATTACTGTATATAAAAACCATGTACAAATCCATAAATGATCCCCCTACTTGAAGAGACTATCACAAAGGTGGTCACCACCCTACTCTGTACACCACCTTATTCTATATAAATTATTCCAGGGTTCCATTCATTTAGAATGCAGAGGTCTCCCTTATTAATGTGTTTCACCTTTTAAGCTTCATCAGGAAAACAAGGAGAAGAAAATAATCAATATGTTGGCTATTCAGTCACATCACCGGCTGTGTATTATATTATATATATATATATATATATATATATATATATATATATATATATATATATCCATCCCTCATACATTCACAAACAGGAATGGAGAGTAAGAAAAGGCAGTCCGGGATAACAACATGGATGCTGCAATTGGCGTACATGTGAATTTTATATCCTACTGTTTAACCACCACCCGGCCACTGCACATATACGGCCGGGTGGGCACTTCCTCCTTCTGAGTGGATGTTCAGGAACGTCCCTCAGAAGGAGGGGGATACCGCACAGCACCGCGATCCCGATGCGCTCGTGTCACCCGGACATGGCGCATTTCTGATCGGCAGAAGAGCTCTGTGATTTATGACAAAATTAGATTTTATTCGATTTCTTTTAAAACTGAAAGTAGAAAATATTTTTGTTTTTCAAAATTTCTGCTCTTTTTTTCTGCTTATATCGCAAAAAATCAAAAAAAATAACGATTTGTGAATAAATGCCACCAAAAGAAAGCTCTATTTGTGTGAATAAAATTATAAAAATTCCATTTGGGTACAATGTTGCATGACCGCGCAATTCTTATTCAAAGTGCGACAGAGCTGAAAATAGGCCTGGGAAGGGGGTGAAAGTGCCCGTATTGAAGTAGTTAAGTATATTCCAATATATATATATATATATATTTCTCCAATATACCTCTGGACCTGTGACCTGAGATAGGCCCAGTTTGGCTCATAATTTCAAATACCAGGCTATCAAAACCAATGTTGTCATGTTTCCGCAGCCTTCATAAAAGATTGTGAAAAAGAGGGCAGCTGCCCTATTGTATTACAATTGCAGAAGCCGATAAAACAAACCACATTCACATAGAACTGTGATCTACTTAATCTGAACTCCAGGTATGATCATTAATCAAGGTAGACATTGGTCCACCTTGGACCAATGTAAATATGCATATCTAAAAACTGAGCGGCCCACTGGGGAACCTTAAAAATCACTGTCATAGTTGGTGCTACTATAGTGGTCTTCTAGGTCCTGTGTTCTGCTGTACACTGACCACAGGGGTGGGGGGAGGTCGCTTTCTCAGGACTACCGCCATTTACAGAAGGCTTTATATTTTTTATTCAATGAATACAGGGCATTCTCTGATGGGATGAGGTAGAGATCATGATGATATCAAAGCCCCTCTTCTCCACCTTGTCCAATCAGAGAACACCTTGTATTCATTAAAAAAAATACTTGGGAAAAATGTAACAAAACTGGAGCAGCCAGAATATGGAGCAGTTGTGCATGGCAATCAGTCAGCTTTCTATCATTCATTTTCCAAGCTTAAAGCAGAAAAAATTCATTGGTTGCAAGGTCTCTTCTGCAATAAAATAAACCTACCTGCCTTCTTGCAGTCTTTTTTAAAATGTACACTGAGCTACACACGCACAGCTTAGTATACTTTCTGCCACAGTGCCTGTGTGCCAACATGAATCAAGATCGGAAAAGGTCGGCTCTGTAAAAAATCTGGGGAGAAGGAAGTATTGGTTGCCATGCACAGCTGCTCCAGATTCTGACTGTTCCAGTTTTCATAAATTCCCCCTAAGACAGGCCCCTAAGGGCAACCATTTGGTATTGTACCAAGGATGTTGTGGCGATCACTGTAATACAGTGACTGTCACCTTCCATAGTGATCCTTCAGGTATGAGATATAATGTAGGTATGCATTTAGGACATCACTGCCCTGCCTCTCCACCTCATCCAATGACAGAATGCGTTGCAATAATTTCAGAAAATGCTTTGCATTTTGCATTTTCTGAATGGCGCCCATGCGGAGCAGCTGACCTCCTGTGATTGCAATGCAGCAGTGCAGCCATGCAGCACAGGACACAGAAGAAAGTAGAAATCTCTGGAGTAGAGGTGTCTACTTCAGTGATTTCCAGCTTCCAGGGACATCGGCCAGGTATGGTGCTTACTGTATACAATTACATTGCCTCAAGCTTGACCAATGTAACTATGTAGACATATACCATACCTGGAATTCTGACCTGTATCTTAGTGCAGATTTCTGGGAGCTTTAGTAAGCCAATCACACAAGCAGGAAATTACATTTCTGTGGGAGTGGGTTACATATGACCTCCAAGTCGCCATATTGCATTGAGCTTTACAGAAGATTACAGCAGCTGCAGACTGAAAAGGAAAGGTGAGGTTAACATTAACATATATTTTATAATATATATATATATATATATATATAATATATATGGTATATATATATATATATATAAATATATATATATATATATATATATATATATATATATATATATATATATATATATATATATATATATATTATACACACACATACATACATACATACATACAATGTACACACACACACACACTCAAAAATTTACATACACTGGCATAATATATGATTTATTGGCCATTTTTCAGAGAATATGAATGATAACACAAAAAAATTTCTTTCACTTCACTCATGGTTAGTGTTTGGCTGAAGCCATTTATTATCAATCAACTGTGTTTACTCTTTTTAAATCATAATGACAACACAAACTACCCAATTGACCCTGATCAAAAGTTTACATACCCCAGTTCTTAATACTGTGTATTGCCCCCTTTAACATCAATGACAGTTTGAAGTCTTTTGTGGTATTTGTGGATGAGGCTCTTTATCTTCTCAGATGGTAAAGCTGCCCATTCCTCTTGGCAAAAAGCCTCTAGTTCCTGTAAATTCTTGGGTTGTTTTGCATGAACTGCACATTTGAGATCTCCCCAGAGTGGCTCAATGACATTGAGGTCAGGAGAATGAAATGGCCACTCCAGAACCTTCACTTTATTCTGCTGTAGCCAATGACAGGTCGACTTGGCCTTGTGTTTTGGATCATTGTCATGTTGGAATGTCCAAGTACGTCCCAAGCGCAGCTTCCTGGCTGATGAATGTAAATGTTCCTCCAGTATTTTCTAATAACACTGCATTCATCTTGCCATCGATTTTGACTAAATTTCCTGTGCCTTTGTAGCTCACACATCCCCAAAACATCAGCGATCCACCTCCGTGTTTCACAGTAGGGATGGTGTACCTTTCATCATAGGCCTTGTTGACTCCTCTGCAAATGTAGCGTTTATGGTTGTGGCCAAAAAGCTTAATTTTGGTCTCATCACTCCAAATGACTTTGTGCCAGAAGGTTTGAGGCTTGTCTCTGTGCTGTTTGGCGTATTGTAAGCAGATACTTTGTGGCATTTGTGTAGTAATAGCTTTCTTCTGGCGACTCGACCATGCAGCCCATCTTTCTTCAAGTGCCTCCTTATTGTGCATCTTGAAACAGCCACACCACATGTTTTCAGAGAGTCCTGTATTTCACCTGAAGTTATTTGTGGGATTTTCTTTGCATACTGAACAAATTTTCCTGGCAGTTGTGGCAGAAATTTTAGTTGGTCTACCTGACCGTGGTTTGGTTTTAACAGAACCCCTCATTTTCCACTTCTTGAGTTTGAACACTGCTGATTGGCATTCTCAATTCCTTGGATATCTTTTTATATCCCTTTCCTGTTATATACAATTCAACTACCTTTTCTCGCAGATCTTTTGACAATTGTTTTGCTTTCCCCATGACTCAGAATCCAGAAACATCAGTGCAGCACTGGATGAAAGATCCAAGGGGGTCTGTCAGGAGTCCAGAAACGCATTAAACCTTTTATACACACACACTAATTACAAGCAAACAGAACACAGGTGAGGATGGTTACCTTTAATAGCCATTCAAACCCCTTTGTG
Source organism: Lithobates sylvaticus (assembly GCA_028564925.1). Taxonomy (NCBI): domain Eukaryota; kingdom Metazoa; phylum Chordata; class Amphibia; order Anura; family Ranidae; genus Lithobates; species Lithobates sylvaticus. The sequence goes on from CM053029.1 coordinate 525,742,243, forward strand.
TCAACTTGTGTGCATGTTATCAGGCCAAAATCACCAGGCTATGTAAACTTTTGATCAGGGTCATTTGGGTAGTTTCTGTTGCGATTTAAAAAGAGTAAAAACACAGTTGATTGATAATAAATGGCTTCAACAAAACACAAACCATGAGTGAAGAAAATGTTTTGTTTTATCATTCATATTCTCAGAAAAATGGCCAAGAAATCAAATTCTGCCAGGGTATGTAAACTTATGAGCACAACTGTGTATGTATGTATGTGTGTATATATATATATATATATATATATATATATATATATATATATTTTATTTTTTTTTGCCACAAAGGTGGAGTAAGCCTTTACCGATTTACCGTCTTTTTATCGGCGCTATTCGGCCGCTAGCGGGGCAGTTTTACCCCCGCGAACGGCCGAAAAAGGGTTAATACCGCCCGCAAACCGCCACTGCAGCGGCGTTTTGTGGGCGGGTTTGTATCGCTGCCCCATTGTTTTCAATGGGAAGGGGCGCTATAGGAGCGGTAAATACACCGCTCCTACAGCGCACCAAAGATGCGGCTTGCAGGACATTTTTCAGCGTCCTGCAAGCGCACCGCTCCAGTGTGAAAGCCCTCGGGCTTTCACACTGGAGAGATAGCCTTTAGGGTTCGTTCTTCCTGTGTCTTGTGTCTAGCATTTTTTATACCACACTGGATATAACTGCAAGTCACTGCTAAGGCACAAAGAAAACAACTGTGACACTTTCAAATAAAGCTGAGAAAAAACAAAAAAAAAAAATGCGTATTGCACTGCTCCTTGTTGAAGCCAACAGTGCATTAGTCTGCACAGTAAGACGCTGACTTTTAACACGCAGGCCAGTGTGAACCTAGCCTTATTTTTCTCTAATTATTTTATAATGACAGACATACATGTAGATTGGAAAGACAAAACAAAAAATCATTGGAAACAACCACATCACTATATGAAATTTCTTTGATGTATCCTCCTCATTCATTTGTAAGACAGTAACACAGCTGCTATACTCATTAAGCGGTTTTAATGCTAAAGATGTTTTCTATGAGGTTTACTAGTAACACATTACTATAAAAAAGTCGCATAAAGATAGTTGTCACCATCTTCATAACAAAAAATTACAGTAACGATCATGTTGTTCTCTTCTCTGCACAAATACATAAAAAGACTTCACCCTTCAGTAACACAGACATTGATTGGATGGAATGTAATTTACTATTTCTAAACTTACGGTACAATTTCTGCAACATAGTCCATCTTTGCTGGTCAAAGGTCCAATCTCTTAGTAATGTAGTAATGAAAAAAGAACAGATGCTTACATCTTGCATCATCTTTAGCAACTGCAGGCTTTTTGGAAAAGGTCCGAGCCTACCCAAAATGACAATGTGCATCACCACTTTTTTGGTACACACTAAACCGAGTGTGATGTGCTGCGCTTGCATTTGGTTTATAGTTAGAGATGTAAGGACATACACATACCTCTTTATGTAATTTCTCTACTGTCTTGTCCAGTTGCCATCGTTCACTTTCCATTTCATTCTTTAGGTTCCTTAACTGTTCCTTCTGAGTAGATTCATCTTTTAATCGCTCAGTCAACTGATTATGCTCATGGGTGATCCTAATGAGGCTTCTCTGAAAACACACAAGCATACGATCATCAATAAAATAGAACACAAGAATAATATATGATGGTTTTAAAGTAGAACTATAGGCAGATTTATTTTATTTTGGATATAAATATGGAAGGTCATAACCAACCATAAGTATTTTTTTTTGCCATTTGTGTCCCATTGGGGAGATTTCCCTTCACTTCCTGTCCCATAGCCAAAACAGGAAGTGAGGCAAAATCCCTGCAAATTAAGGGAATCCATTGGAAAATTTCCCCTCTATGACTTTTCTGGGGGCAACCCAAAGTTTGGGATTTTTTTCTTACTTTCACTTTCAATGATAATGGTAAACAGGGACAGGGTGAGTCTCTCTAATGGGGATACAGACAGCAATAAGTCCTGGCAGGTGTTCTAATCCATCTCTACTCTGTCCAAAAATTTTTAACAAATTGCCTTTAGTTGTATATTAGGCTAGAGAGCTCAGTGCAGGCATTTTGACATCCTAAACTCTAGACAAACAGCTGAAAGGTAGCTGAAATGGACATACTGAATGAGATTGAATTGTGTCCTTAAATTTAGCTGGAGTTCAACACCAAGCCATCCACACATCAGGATGCTGTCAGTAACACACTCTTGTCTATGATAAAAGATTGTAGATTAGTGGCCTGTCAGTGGAGTCACTATATAGTGGTCCTCCTAATGCTGTCCCTGCAAAGTTGGTATATTTTTTGTTAGTGGAAAAGTGTACTGTGTAATTATACGTTGGTCCATACACTTTGAGACATAATGCAAGCAGGGCACAGTAAAGCTGACCATACAGTTAGATTATCGCTCACACGTTTATAGACAATTCGTTCATCAGAACATTCTTTTATGCCATGATTGAGTTAACTGGTTTCTTTCATAAGTCCTTAAAGTGGAAGTTTAGGCAAAAACAAACTAACTCTAATCCATGCCACATTTTAAGTCTAATCTATCTAGCCCTGTAAAGCAAAAATCACTATACTTACCTGTTCTGCAGCTGCTCCGGTCAGCGGCGGCTTCACTGTGGAAACGGGTACAGTAAAGGTAGCCGACAACCGAAGCCTCATAGGCATCTCCCAGTCGTTGTCGCTTCTCTCCTGACACAGCATCTGCCGCTACAGACCAGACCGGATGAGCTGCAGGACAGGGAAGTACAGCAATTTTTTCTTTACAGGGTTAGATTGAGTAGTCTTAGAATGTGGCATAGAGTAGGGTTGGTTAGTTTTTGCCTTAACTTACACTTTAAAATTTCATCAAGACGTGCCATTTGAATTTAATTCCAGATTTATTAATCTGGTTTCATTCCTTCAAAGAAAAAATTCCCATCTTGCTCCTTCAAATTTCGCCACTACAGTCGGCAGCGAACGTCAATTAGACACCACTGACCATTGGAAAATCTAACAAACGTTCCGAAAACAAAGATCTTCTAGTCATTGGTTCTAGGTGTACTGACACAGAATGGGCAAACTGTAACCTTCAGCCTCTCCATCGCCAACCACAGCAAACATTTTGTCTGATTTTTTTAGCCCGTTTCTAAGGCTAAGCGTTCTAATGATGCACAAGGGTATTCAGTACAACAGAGCTGGTATTGGGCCGAAAGTATAAAAAAAAAGCATTAATGTTTTGAAATAAATATAAAATTAGTACTCAGCAGACTATCAACAAAAAAATCTATAAAATATTTATATATTATATACACGTTTTTTAACCTATATAACAAATGAATGGCTTTGCACTCATTAGACGTGAATAATCCAGCATATCTTGAGACAGGTGCCTAAGCAGCAGTAAGCAGTATCAAAAAGGTACCTGTGAATTATATGGACTCCTCAACTACTGCTCGGCTATACTGCTCTATACAAAACATACTCTGTGCAGTTTCATTCCAAAAGCTTCAGGGAAATTTTGATTTTTTTAAAGCCAGCCATATATGGATCGAAATTCAGCCAATTCAGCAGACACCGAGCAAAATTCCATCCATCTATGGACAGGAAGGTTGTACAGAGTTTTATCTAAAGATAGACTTCTGTACAAATCGCCCTGTCAGATTTTCTCTGCTTGATCATCACTGCAGGTTATAGTCTGCAATGCTGATCAACGTATTCTGACAGCAGTGAAGTCTCTCCGTTGTCCGAATACAATAGTTCAGCAGGTAGGATTTCTCCATACACTTTCAGTTATTTTCATTTAACCTGCTGGTTGACTGTAAAAACGGACTGGTCTAGGGGCTGCCTAAAGAAGGGCTGGCTTCCTATTTAAGTGTTAATTGCCCGTTCACTAGGACCAGCTTACCTTTGTGTCTTCAAGTTGTTTTTCTAACCCTCTAGAAATCTGTAGTGCTTCTTTTTCTTGTTCTTTTGCATCATCAAACTCTTCAAGAAGCTGCTGCTTTTCTTTCTAGAATTAAAAGAATGATGATTATATAAAATGTCTATGCAATAGCAGAAGTATAAATGATCCCTCTCTGTCCCTCACAGCACATTACATATTTCTGAAAAAATAAAACCTGGATCAGAAAACAAAGGCCCCACAACCACATTGTATGCAGCGCCCTCTCTTTTCCAAACATCACCCTTCCATAGGAAAGTCTATTCAGTTATACATTACTGTGCTCTACTGCCTGTCACATAGCCATACCTGGGAACTTTTGGAAATCCTAATTCCTGAGAACGTGGGAGAAGAGGGGGATGTGGGCAAATCTAATTGCAGATCCAGTAGCATGCCATGCCCAGCAGTGGGTGGAGCCAAATTATGTTAAGAGTGGGAGGCGCTTAAAGGATAGGTCCAGTGTCTACAGTAAAATACACAGGACCATATAACCCCTTCCTGGCTCTGTGCCTGGCTTACAAATGGTGCCATGCCTAGCACACCACCCCCTCTTATAGGCATTCACATGACATCACATTATGAAGTCATGATGTATGCATGGTGCTGATTGGCAGAAGCAAACATTGCTAGCCACTGCTTGGCATGCACAGCCCATAGAACACAGAGACAAAAAAGCACTGAAGTGTACTGCTCCACAATAAACTGAGTATACACCAGTAGAACACCCCATAAATATCCTAAAAAGCCTAAGAGAACTTGTGTAGTGGGTAGAGTCAGTACAGACTGTTTAAGAAAGTGGTGTCTATTCAACTAAACATGTCACATACACTGTAAAATCCTGGGACAGACTTCCCCCCAAGTGTCACTTACAAATGCCACCATGTTGTACTGTCATAAAGGAGTAGCTGCCACCACTGGGCATGTATTGCAATATGTGTGATCTAAATATCCCTATTTTTATTGCAAGGGTGCTTGAATGGCTATAGCAGTGTGCAGCATTTAGAATGGAGTAGCTATCACCACTGGACCTGAACGGATACATAATTATGTACTTATGTATGTGGACTTAAATAGTATCCAGCTCTGTTGCATATCTCTAAGGGGTCAATTCACTAAGAGCTAAATAACAGCAAACAAAATACGCTAAAATAACGCATGCTGTAAATCAGTTGTAAAAGTTAAATTCACTAAGAATTTTGCATTAAATGATGATGTGGTATGTTTTTGATTGTTCGGTAACTACCGCATTTTCTCATTCTAATTTATCACACGTGTCAGTGGTTAAGGGTTGTTTAAGGTAATTTCCTTATAACATTTTATGTTATAACATGTTTGTTATTTTTCTTTTGTAAAAAAAAAATTTTTTAATCTAATATTTTTTTTACAGTAAACTGTATTTGGAGGCATTGAAATCTGAACTACCTTCTCAAATGTATGTCTCCTGATGCTCGTTAATCCAAGCTGTCTATTTCATGTGGATCTGTTGCCTGAAAATAGCTGTTAAACTGTGTTGCGCTCCTTTACTAAATCCATCATGCCATACATTAAAAAAAAAAAAATTTTGAAAATGTATGGCCTACTAGAGCTGTTGAAAGAGCTCTTTACTATATTGTTCTATGTTTTTGGGACAAATTCTATGCTGCTGCCTATGTTTATACTGTGGAAGCGAAATAAAATTTTACTATATCTTTTTATAATTTTTTTAAACATTTTTATCTATTGTTCCTATGAAAGTATAACTTGTTGAAATGGTGTATATAAAAAAGTAATATTCTTTTGATTATATTATAGTGACCACTTCAAGAGGTTGCTTCTAGTTGGAGTAATTGTCATGGTTGACATACTCCATTGTTGCACGTTATACTTTAGTATATGTATATTTTTTTTTTAAAAAGCTCTTGATGTTAAATTTCAGCCGATGTTTGCATTTAATTTGCACTGCACGTCATGCCTTTTTGAATTAAAAAAATAAAAATAAATACTTGTGTACTTGGGATGTATAATGCCACATTTTTGTGTGTGTCCACTGCTGGTGGAACAGTGTCAACTTTCTGTGGGTCCTCTGTGAGTTAAATTAGACTCTCGTTGGGTGGAATGCCCCTTTCTGAGGGTTTGCATAGGCCCCTCTTCTTGGTACCGCACTGGTTACCGCCACCAAAAAAGAGTGGTGTTAAATATTGCACCTTTCTTTAGTTCCGGTTTCGTATGTGAATTGGATTCAACAGATTAACGCGTGAATTTTTGCAATATTCACCGACAATTTTTTACTGCAAAATAATTTTTCTAAATGAATTTAGCGTATATGATAATTTATGCAAATTAGTAACATAATACCCTTACAAAGCTTAGTGAATTGCCTGGAGGGGGTGATATACTTCTGCACATGTGTCCTAAAGCGTGGATTGCATATTTTTCATTGAAAATTTTTTGGAACTTAAAAGTGAACTGTTTACCATTACATAAGTCTGCCATTGTACTTTGACATAGGTATTGCTGCTGATATTATATTGATAAAAAGCTCTCTACCTTTGGAGGACTTTAGAGATCATTGGATTACAAATCACCAAGCCACGTTTTTGGCTAATGTTGGCACCATCATAATCTTTGCACAATTCCAAGTATTCCCTTAGTGCTATTGAGCGTGGTAATTTGGGTCTTAATTTGTAAATCAAGGCAGAACAGCTAAATGCTCATAGTCAATCTGTTCTTTAAATTCATAATAAACCCTCAGTTTAAGCACTTGGCAGCTGATTTAATCACTTACCGAGTATGCCACTTATTTAGCCATAAAGCCTTGCCTATAGTAAAGTTTAGGCGGGTGCCACAGGTTTCATGGCTCCTTTCTCTTGCAGCATCCCATAGAGCCACCCTTGCTTGCAGGGACTAATTAGGTCTCCCTACGCTGTGTGCATCAATAGAAACACACAGCCCTGTAGCCTAGAATGGACAAGGCACTCCCCTGCTCCTCTTGCCTTCTCCAAGCTAAAAGACTGGCCCCACACTGCACTGCACTGCACTGTTAACTCGTTCCTGTGAAGACCAGAAGTTCAGGAAAGCAGCAATGAGAGAGCAGGAGCTAGCAGCATTACAATTTGTAAACTTCAAGCACTGGCGTAGGAACCCCAACAAAAAGTTTACCGGCAAATGTTTATTTTATAGTGATGATGTTCTAAAAAGGATGTATTACTACTTTAAAACTTCTGGTACTACAGCCCTCAGTGCTCCGGGAGTCAGGCATTAATAGGCAGGTTGCGCACTGACAGCATAACTCATGGGACTGACGCACTGACGTTACTTTGTTTACAAACATTTTCTGACAGGCTGAACTCGGAGACTAACCCAGCAACCACAACGAAACTCCGGCATTGCTGGGTCAATTCCAGCAAGTTCTCAAATATGCACTTACTGTATCCAACCACATTGTCTTGTGACAGGTATGCTTCAGTTTCCCAACAATTAGACAATCACAAACTTTGACCCCGCATACAACTTCCATGTAACCTTTATGTTGCTTAATGACTGCCTGTCCTAATTCACATATACTGTAATAACAATAACACAAGGAATGGTCCAGTCTGACAGCCAAGCGTAATGCTTGGGTAGGCATAAGGCCATTAGGGCAATCCTAGGGCTGATCATGAGCTCTCATTATTGCTCATATAAACGTTCATTGTTCCCAGAGAGATGTCTGCCTTTTTATTGCCAGGCAAACTTTGGCAGCAGTAGATTTGTGAACTTGCTCTGTAAATATATGCAATGGAAGAAAATACAAAAAGGAGACCATTTTCTACACCAGGCGTATCCAATTCTAGTCTTTATTGCTGTATTCCGGCTAAGGTTCTGTAGCACATTCAATTTGGTTTGATTTCTTACTGTCTGTTAATTATGGAAATCTGGAAACTCTGGGGAGGATCATGGCCTGATTTGGACAGCACCGCTCCATACAATAACATGTGAAATATTAGTTTACACTGATACTGTTCAGAGTAAATGCAGCCCAGTTCATTATCATATCTAACCCTCTAAGTCTTGATAAAACATATCTGCTTTTTAGATGTTCATTTTCCTGACCTCAGTTCTCCGCAGTCTCTCTTTTGTTCTATCGTTATCTTCGTTCAGCTCATTGATTTTCTGATGAAGCTCAGTTATTTTGGCCTCCAGCTGCTGTATTCTTTGTCTCAGTTCTTCATTTTCTCGCAATAAACTTTTTACTCTACTTTCACATGCATTCTTTATCTCACTTGCTTCATTCTTCTGAGCAGTGATGTCATTTACATTCTGTAAGGGGAAAAACAACCACAAGCATTTCTTACTTGGATAACAAGATTGGTTGTGAGATTGTCCTTCATTTATACAAAATATCATTCAAAAGACACATATTAGAGAAGCTACACAATATATACAGGTTTATTTTAAAGCTCAACAATAAGAAACCTAACCACCCACTGCCCAAACCGCTCCCACCCTTTGCAGTGGAGCTGCACCCACACTGCAAGGGCCAACAGCTCGTTTATATCTAGGGAACGGAAAAGCACTTTTACTTACACAATCTTCTGCACTGCTAGATCAATCTTGATGATGAAGCATACGGAAGAAAAAAAGTTGAGGGAACCAGCCTAGCAGTGCAGAGAAATTTTATATTTTGAAACACCCATACATGTGCGTGAGTAAATGGCAGTGCCAGCAGGTACACATGTATAGGTGCATGGCAATTTCTGCAGTGCATGCCTATGGGCAAAAATATGTTGCAGCTGTGGCTCCCAAGCACCACAACTACAGCTGTATTTTACTCTGCATGTCCATACACTGTAGATTACAAGTACAAGAGACCTAAAGGATCAGTCCACCCAGAACGGATATCTCACCATTTAGTATTTGCTGGAGAGTTCAAAAATACCTAAAAGCCTTTTTGTTGCATTGTAGTAGGGTAGGGATGTTCATTCCCTGACTTTTTTTTTTCTTGACCTTTCCCATTGGTAAGGTTTCACTTTACCCTTCTATCCTGGAGACACAACAGGTAGTGAGACGAAATCTCCCCAACATGAAGATAATCCCATTTTAGAGACAAATATATGTTTTTATTCATCAATTATGAGAACAATAAAGGGGAACTTCCCGATCAAGTAAACACGATAATCTTATTTTAGACAGGTGTCCGCATTGGAAGATTTCCCCTCTATGCCTGTTATGGTGAGAAAATTTGTCATCATTTTCTGCCCCATTGACCACGGTCTTTAGGGCAAAGAAAAAGTAAGCATACGTAAACAGGCTTTGGACTTGTGCAGCTTGCTTTTGGGTGCATTCAACATCAGTTTAAGAGCTTCTGAGACCATTCAGCATTCACTGACAAATGCATTTGACCTGCAGTTGTTCTCATTCTAAACAGAATTTAAAGTTCTCTTATTTTTTTTTTTTTATATGGTACACTTCATGAATTTGCTAATCTTCTCTGTATCGTTCCAATTTTAGTATATGTGCTGCCGAAGCAGGCACCAGAATTTGATCTTCTAAGCTGCATCAACTTACTTCAAGTTTTTCCATAGCCTTGTATCGGGACAGAACACCACAGCCCTTTAATCTCCACAGCAAGGAAAGTGAACCATAAAACCCAATAAGGTTCTATGGCCCTACACTACCAAAAACCAATATGAAAAAATAAATAAATAAATAAATAAATAAAAAAAAGGTATGATCTGCACTATAGAGACTTTCCCCTGTCAAAGCTGTATTAACAAACAATTAAAAAATATTATATTGCACTTTGTAAAGCCTTAAAGTGGAACTAAAGGTTTTTTTTTCTATTTGGATAAGTAAGGCCTGGTACACACGGTATGAAAATCTGTCTGGGGATTTTTGGATCATTAGTACGGTGCATTCGACAGACGATTTGACTTTTATATCAGACAAAAGCTGGATGTGCAGGCTATAAAATTGTTGTTGGATGAGAACTCAACATCTGATTTTCGGATGGCGAGTACAGAAATCATCACACAAAGTCGAAAGTACAAACCCACATGCTCGAAATCAAGGAAACTACTGGGAAGAGTTTGGTCTTGTAATCTAGAAATAACATTCGTGATGCGGCAATTGATAGAATGCAACGTACATTTTCATTTTCTTTAATGGGATAATAATAGGGGTGCAACGGATCAAAAAACTCACGGATCGGATCAGCAATAATAATTGAATTTGCAAAAACCTGTGAAAATTCCGCCACCATATAGTCCCCACTGTAATATCCACGTCATCTCCCCCACTGTAATATCCACGTCATCTCCCCCACTGTAATATCCACATCCTCTCCCCACTGTAATATTGGCTGGGTATCGCAGAGTATTGGCTGGGTATCGCAGAGTATTGGCTGGGTATCGCAGAGTATTGGCTGGGTATCGCAGAGTATTGGCTGGGTAATGCAGAGTATCGCAGAGTATTGGCTGGGTAATGCAGCGTATATGCAGGGTAATGCAGAGTATATGCAGGGTAATGGCTGGGTAATGCAGGGTATGTTTACAAGTGATCGCTCCGTCATTTGACGGAGCGATCACATTGTAAACAGTGGCCGGGTGTACCAAGATTTCCTAAGACCGAGGCCGCGGAGCGCTCCGCGGATCGCGGGGTGTGCCGATCCGAACGGGGTGGCCCGTTCGGATCACGGATCGGCGACGATCCGTTGCACCCCTAGATAATAATGAAGCTGCTTTGCTGGTGATACTGATGTAGTTATGCCAAACGTATTTTTAAAAGGCATTTGTTTTGTACGATCTGAAAATCGCGAATCAACGCTCAGCAAAATTCTACTAACATGAAATTAGCATAAGGGGCCCAAAGGGTGGAGCTTGAGAAATTAACGTCCTCTTTATACTCTCATAGTACGTCACTACATTCGTGTTTGTCAAACGACAATTTGCGGAGAGTTAGTATGCTAGACAAAATCCTGCACATGCGCTTTTGACAAAAATCAGACGCTCGGTCTTCCAACAATCAAACCGCGTGTACGAGGCCTTAGAAAAGGGTTATATCCCTGGAAAAAACTAAAAATCCACCACCTGCAAACCATTGGGGAGATTTCCCTTCACTTCCTGCCCCATAGCCACAATAGAAAGTGAGACGAAATCCCTCCAAAATGAGAGAACCTCTGCCTGTCCCCTGGGTAATCAAAACTAACAGCCCGATTAAGATATCTCTTGTTTTGGTGACAAATTTTGGGGATTTTTTTTTTGAATTTCACTTTTGGTGATAATGGTAAACAGGACAAATAGAGAGAGAGAGAAGATTGCCGTTGTAAGAACCCCTGTCAATATTAAATGGCTTGTCTCAACCCTTTGACACTTTCGCTGGACAGCTTGGTCTATTAAAGGAAGTAAAAAAAAAAAAAAAACAACGGCCAGATCACCAGGTGAAAATGAATGAACAAAGCCTAAAAAAGAAAAACAATTGCAGCCACCACATTCAAGAATTAGTAAGCTGTAATATATAAAATGTTTGTTTCTGGGTTTAATAGCACTTTAATTATTTGCACTTAAATGTTATATTGCTGTAACCATCAGACTTTTTTTTATGTGGGCTTTGTCCTGCTATAAATATTCATGGTCAATGTTTGTGCTCTTTCATATACGCCATCTAATTTTTTTTATTAGTACTTAATTAGTAATTCATTTTAAATGATATACGGTGTATGTATGTATGTATATATATATATATATATATATATATATATATATATATATATATATATATATATATATATATACACACACACACACACACATACATATACATATACACACACACACTCAGCCCTATGACCGTGATAATTACTGTGATTCTTCTTTTCCCTAAGCTGGCCGTCCACTAGTAGATTTTCTAACAGACATTTGTATATAAATTCCCTTTAGTACATTTGATGACTTGTTGAATGTTGTTCCGATTTTGTAGTGAATGCACTTTCCCGAATGAAAACCACAATCACTGTCAGAAATTTTTTTGTTCGAGAAAATTTTTACATCCTGCTCCTCTGAATTTTCTCTCCACTGTGGTTGAAAATTAACATTAATTTGACATTCCATAAACATTAGAAAATTAAAACAATTGTTCCTATAATGAAAATTTGCAAACAAACTTCTTCTAGTGTATAGCTAGCTTTATTAGTAAATCTACACAATGTATTATTGACACACATGCACAGAATTCTTCAAGTTCAAGCACACAAATTAGTCGGAGAATACTGACTCTGCTACCCTTGCTCTACCCAAGACAACAAAGGAAAATTGATGCTCGTTGGGCCTTCCTTATAGCAGACATGTCAGCAGAAAAGTAAAACAAACTAAGCAAATCAAGGAACAATGAAAGTGTTGCCTTTAATGCTTGACCTGCTTCAAATCTGTGCAGGACAGGCATTAGATAAAGAAAAGGAAGCAGGCCAATTCAAGGCTATTAGGAGACAGGAGAGTGCTTATTTTGAGTTCTTGTTAGTCAGCATTGCTTACTGGGATGGGATTCCCTAGACTGCACTGAAACAAAGGTATATGGGCCTCAAATGGCCCTTTAGGGTAAGAAGCCAACATAAGCTTTTTGCAAAGCCAGCATGTAAATAACATACAAAAGACCCTCCAGTCACAATATATCAAGAAGAAAAAAAGAGAAAAGTTCAATCAAGACGACAACAATTAGCAATAAATTTGGAGCCATCACACTCTATTTAGCACGATCAATGTGTAATGTTACCTAAAAAAAAAATATACTGAGATGCCAGTACTGCTACTAGTTTTGCATTATAGGAACTACATGCACAGCAATGGATTTGTTGAACTAACTTCAAATAACACTGTATGTAAAGCTTTCTATTAAATCATGAAATGTATTCAACAATAACAGAAACATTCTTTGTTGGAATGACTGGCTGCCTCACTCAACTGAACCAGATAATCCTAACAGCTGCACTGAGGATGTGATGGTCAAGAAATGATATAGACCTTTCTTCATTGGAGACCAGGCACGAGCAGGGCAATTTTGGTGAAAATGTCTCCAAAGTGGAAACTCCCAATTTTGCTGAGCTGCTTAAAGTGAAAAAATAAATTCTCCTCTGTGGTTTTTGGGAAGGGGGTGTATTCAGAATACTTTAGCGTATTTCATTTAGTGATGGATTTATAAAAAACAATAGCTGTCTGTCCATTGAAACTGCATGCAAGTTTGTTGTGTACAAATGGGGAAAAAATTGAAAGTTCTCTGACTATATTATCTGCAATTGGAATATGTGAATGCAGAAAATATCCATTATAATCATTAGATGGAGCTGAGGAGCATAAATATTTTCTATGATAGTCAACACCATCTAGTGTCCAAAATGCCATGCATTCACACATTTGAATTGCAGAGAAGGATCTATTGAGAAATCTATGGACGGAGCAACAAGAGTGTACTGATAGTACAAGAAAAGACAGAGATCTCAAACACAATTCTTTTTGGAAGAAATAGTCACAGACTAGGTGGTCAGCTCTGTAGTTTGTATGTGTAATATTTTATTATTAGGTACAACCAGTTTGTAGGGTTTTTCCCAAATGACAGGTGCCGCCAGCTATAGCCGGCAACACTGATCATTGTATTCTTCTGGCAGGAAAAGCTCCCTGCTGGTAGAATACAATAGCTGAGTAGAAGGATTGGAGCATTGGATGTGGATGGGGAATCAGTTAATTTTTTTTTTCATTCAACCTGCTGGTTGAACAAAAAAAAAAAAAAGATTGACTGAATCTGTCGACCTAAAACCTAAGTAAAATTCTGATTTAAATGCCAACTCTAGCTAACTTTTTCCCATTTTTGCTAGAGTTTAAAAAGGGATAGAGCATCTATTTTTTTTCTGCTGTCTGCATCTCCATCAGGAAGATTGTCATTATTGTCTTGGTCATGTAACACAAGGTTTAACAGTTTTAAGTGAAGGGAAATCTCCCCAGATATGCAACCATGCCACCCATTGGTCCAGGTTCTTTCCTGCATCTAGCTACTACAAGATAAGAGGAATATCGGTGTGGACCATCGATGTACATATCCAGCAGAGGCTTTCCTGGCAACCAATCCATCTTACCAAATAATCATTAACAAGAATTTCCAAGCTTGCTGCAAAACTAAGGATTATAGATTGTAAGCTCAAAAGGAGGGCCCTCTGATTCCTACTGTATTAAATTGTATTGTATTTGTACTTATGAAAAGTAATTAATAGAAATTAATTAAACCGCACTCTCTATAAATTGTGCAGTATAAAGTGCAAAAGTGCTAAAAAAGCAAAAAAAAAAAAAAAAAAAAAAAACAATCTCTAAGTGCAAAGATATATATAAATAATTGTTTTGTATGTGATATCACAAAAAATATTGATCAAGTGAAGAAAATGTGATACAATAAAGTTCATTCAAAATTCAATGATCTATTCATGTAATTCAATCCGGGTCTTGATTAAAATTAAAAAATTGTTTTCAGCACCATCAACACCTGCCACACATCCTACTTACCGAAATCCCATGACACCCATTACAGGTATTCATATAAGCGTAAACGAGAATCCAAAATGAAATTCCTAGCAGCCTCAACGCTGGTCCAAATGGATATTAATGACAGGATTCGATCAGCACCATTCATCGGATGTTTCAATGGGTATGCTCCAAATGGATAATGTTCACCATACCCACAGCAGGAATCCAAGTTTTAGTGGAAAATAAAGAAAGATGGAACTTCCATCGCTGCTAGGAATTTCATTTTGGATTGTCGTTTACGCTTATAGGACTACTATATATATATATATCTTTGCACTTAGAGATTGTGGTTTTTTGCTTTTAAGCACTTTTGTATTTTATACTACACAATTTATAGAGAGCGTGGTTTAATAAACTTCTATTAATTACTTTTCATATTTACACTTGTTGACAACGAGCTGCTCTCTTTCTGTGCGTTTTTAACAATTTCTACCAATTGCGAAGGTAGAGTGTGACTTTTTTCACTTATTGGTTTTATTGTATTTGTACTGTCTATCCTCAAGTTGTAAAGCGCTGCGTAAACTGTTGGCGCTATATAAATCCTGTATAATAATAATATTAATTAATTATAAATGCCATTCAATTTGATTTGATAATTATGGCAAACCTATTTCAACAACCCTAGCATTTAAGGCATGTGTGTGAGTATAAAGACGGTCACACATACACAGATACAGACAGTTTTAACTCAGCAAATGTAGTTTCCAAAGTCACTTTTCAATAAATTACATTTAACTAATAATAAAATAAATTTTTAACTTATGTTTAATCTGAATTGGTCAGTTTTTACAAACCAGTATTAGCATTTACAACTAAGTGGTTCTATTATTAAATATTTGCAGTGTGAATGCCTCAGCATAGTCAAATGATCCCTGTAATGTTTTCTATAATCACTAGCTCCATCTAGTGACCATAATGTGGTATTTTACTGAAATACCATAATCAGTAAAAAATAGTACATTATGCCCAATAGATGGTGCTGACAATCATAGTAAATATACATATTGGACACTTTATGGGGATTTTTTGCAATGGCTGTGTGAATGCTGTGATGTACTCATTCATCAGTGGGAACACAAAAAAAAGAGCCTAGAAACAAACTAGGAATCATATTCACTTTTTTCTTTTTTTTTTTTATGAACAGGCTTATTGAAAACTGTTTCTAAAATGGGTGACGCAAGCTTTATTTAATTTTTTTTTTTAATTGTGAGGAGCTAATTTCAGCATATTCAGCAGTCTGGCTGTCCCTGCCATTGCAGAACAGAGGAAGTTTTGCACCCTGAGAAGAGGAGATGTGTCATTTGTAATTCGGCTGCTATGGTGGAAACAATGTTTTCTAATTACTAACAGTAATACAAGTACATGTGTTTAATGGGCTGATTCTGTTTTGGCAGTACGCAGAGATCTTCCAGCATAACAAAGCATTTCATTCACCTGTGTGTGGTTCAGTTCATTAGGATAATCATTCAGAGCCACAAGCACACTGATCACTTAGTACTAGACAAAGACGCACACCAAGAGTTTTATTACCTAATGCTATAAACAAACATGTGTGGTCAAACATGTCAAGCATACCCAGAGCCTGAAAACTATGCCAGCAATGTAAACCAGTCAGTGCACTAATCCGTAAAACAGGATTGCTTGGGGCGGGGGGGGGGGGCGGGGGGCACAGTCACTGGAATGAAGACAGTGCAAACATTGGTGCAGGGGACATTCACATCACATGCAGTATAATACAAACATTCTAAGTGTATGGTATTTAGACGGTAATGATAAAAAAAAAATTAATTATACTAGTACCTCATCCCCTAGGTATTCGAATTAATACAAAAAAATTCAAGAAATTAAAAAAAAAAAAAAAAAAAAATGGACTTTTCAGATACTTGTATAGTACATTTGTGTAATAATCGCAGACTGAGAAAAACAGCCATGTCTATTCTATTACATAGTTGAACCAGAGAGGAACTGGAGACAACGTTGCATTTATTTATTATAGGTATTTAAATAGTGCCGACAATTTACGCAACACTTTACATCAGTCCATCTCCCCAAGGCGCTTACAACCTAAAGTCCCTATCTCACATGCAAACATACATATTTTAGCCAATTTAGTCTGCTTTCACCCTGCTCCGTTGCAAAAATGTAGTAAAAACATGTGTTTTTGTTGCGATTTCAGTGTGTTTTCTGGGTTCCTATTACCCACCATGCACCTGTGTTTTTTTGTTTTTTTAAAAAGCAACGCAGGTGCCTTTTGATGCATTTTCTATTCATTTGAGTGGAAACCTGCATGTTCGGTGCGGTTTTGAAAACTGCACCAAAGATGTGGCATGAACGACTTTTCAAAATGCACTGCACCCGTAGTGCAGTGGCGTGAACAGTCCCATGCGATAGCACAGTAAAAAACGCAGCAAAAACACAGTGTGCAAGCAGCCTAGTACATACCATAAGAATATCGGACGAATGATCGTCTTTTTTTTTTGCATGCTAGTATCATATTGAAAACCAATAGGTTAATAAAGTTACGAAAATACTCGTAGGACAGAATACAACTTCGGAAGTGATGTATTGTATTATAAATGTATTCTTTCGTTTGGTCACATGATTGTTTTCGTACAAATACATATAGTTACATAGTCTAGTCCATTTAGTTCAACCAATACTATATTAATACTATACTAATTACACGAAAATCATTTGCTTTATTATCATATGAGAACATTTTTTGTGCTCGTCACTTCAGGTATTTTTGCATGAACTGTCATGATCGGCTCTCGAAAGCGGTATACTAATGATCAGATTATCGAATGATCGATCCGAAAGCAGTCTTTTTCGTCCAAATTGCTCATCATTTGTACTAGGCATTAAACAGGAGCCAATTAACCCTTTAACATGCCTTGGGTGTGTAAGGTATAACCAGAGTATCCAGAAGAAATGAATACAAGCACAGAGAGAACATGCAAACTTCATGCAGGAAGTGTCCTGGTTGGGATGCAAACCGAGGACCCCAACCCCAGAGTTGCAAGACAGGAATGCTAAATAACCAAACCACTGTTTAAATATACACAAGTCCATATATGGGTGACCAACGTCCCGACCCTTTATTTTACATGTGATGTGAGACAATTAAATGACGCTGCCTGCAGCTGATTGGACTAAGGTGAGGCTTTATTGGGCATGGGCAGGCCACGCTGCATTGGGAACAGGCAGGCCACATTGGGAACAGGTGAGGCTGCATTGGGAACAGGCAGGCCACATTGGGCACTGGTCATGCTGCATTGGGCACAGGTGAGGATTATTGAAGCGCTAAAACCAGGTGTTTGGAATATCTTTATCTGTTGATTGTTAAACTTTCTGGAATACATATATTGCTATTGTGGTGTAGGATCTGGGCCTGTTGTCCCTCCATCCCCTTTCTTTGCTTTTTCCTTCCTTCCTTCCTTCCTTCCTCATTCATCTCAGACTCGAACCACACCCCCTTTGAGCCACGCCCTTTAAACCACGGCCACTATTTAATTTAAGCCCCACCATTTTTTTCGGGGGGGGCATACAACATTTTGCTATGGGGCCCTGTGATTTCTAGTTACACCCCTGGGTTAAAGTATAACTAAAGGCAAAACTATTTCTTCAGTTTTGGATGAAGTGGAGATGGTTTAGAACACCTGTCAGTTTTTATTGTTGTGTGCGCCCCCGTTAGGGAGATTCATCCTCTCTATTCGTCCTGTTTACCATTATTATTCAAAGTGAAAGTAAAAGAAAATCCCAAATTTTGGGTTTTCCCCAGAAAGGTAATAGACATGGGGGTCCCCAAGGGGTTCCTTGAACTTTTGCAGGGATTTCCTTTTACTTCCTGTTTTTGGCTATGGGACAGGAAGTAAAGAGGTAAATCTCCCCAACGGGATGGCGAAAAATAAACCAATGGGTTATAACCCTCCCTCCATCCAACATAAAATAAAAAGTTTTGCCTATAGCTCTACTTTAATTCTGGATTGAAGGGAATTTATTAAATGCTATAATTAAGACTTATTTTCAGGCAAGTAAGTTCGAACGAGTTTAAACAAAGTTCCCACACATCTTATCTATATGCATGTATATGACCATTCTCTGCTGCGCACTATAAACCCACCCCTATGTATTGTTATCATTGTTTTCTTTACTTATACTATAGTTCTACTTATCAAACAAATGCATATTTGTGCTGTGAGAACGGTCTCTGAAAAATTGTGCTTTTATGAATCGTTAACTCGGCATGACAACCATATTGACAGGACCCCATTTTTTTTTTTCAAAAGCTTGTCTACTGTGAAGAAACTCCATTGTGGATGAATAGTATATCAGAGGCCAGTACACTCCTATAGGGAGTCAATAAATCATTGTTCATCTTCACTGAGCAGAAAGATAAAATAACTTGTGTAAAATATGCTAATGAATAAGTCAAAGAAGTTATTCACCAATTTCGACACCGATGCAGAATTGGTGCTATTTTAATCCCCACCCCCTGCAATTTCAAGACTAGCTGGAGATGATTGTTACTTCAAACTTCTTCTATTCTTTATAAATGATGAGAGTGATGATTCTGCTGCCAGATGACTGTCTGTTGTTTCAGAGGCATGACATAAAGAATATTTAATCAGCCAAATCATCTTTACTGAAATTACACTGAACGTTACTAATTAGTAAGCACTCCGATGGTGACTGCTCTTTGTTGGCAAAGGACAATCGTCTATCGGGAGAGTGGGACCGGATGATCTCTCAAAAAAAAGAGTTTCTGTTCTCGTCTGTATCCAAGCCGTTTTCAACTAGACTTGAAGGTGCTGCCATGGGTGGTGTGAAATTCCTATAATTTATGACTATAATCTGTGGCAAAAAAAACAGACAGACATTCTACCAAGCACTAAATGTCACCAGTTAAGAAGTGTGTACTTTTAAACATATTAAGATAACAGCAACATATTTTCCCTACCTTGTCATGATCGTAAAAAGCCACCATTCGTTGACAGATATGGTCGCTGCTCAAAGCCTCCTGCCAGAGGTGTAACTAGAACCTTCAGGGCCCTGGTGCAAGAAACCATAAAAGGGCCCACTGACTCCTAGCCAGGGCCCCCCCACGGTGGTGTACACCAGGGCTCCCCCCCCCATGGTGGTGTACACCAGGGCTCCCCCCCCCCCCACGGTGGTGTACACCAGGGCCCCCACGGTGGTGTACACCAGGGCCCCCCCCACGGTGGTGTACACCAGGCCCCCCCCCCGGTGGTGTACACCAGGGCCTGGTCACAAGTGTGACCTTTGCAACCCTGGAAGTTTTGCCATTGGTGTCAGTATTATTATTTTATTTTATATTATTTTTTTACCATTTTGTTTTATTTTTTTTACAAATTTTAATTTTTTTATTATTTTTTAATTTTTTTTTACAATTTTAATTTTTCTATTATTTTTTTAATTTTTTTTTACAATTTTTTAGAAGCCCTGTTTTTTTGGTGACATATCAGGGGTCTAAGCAGGCCTCTAAAACAGAGAAAGGAGATTAAAGACACAGCCCTCAATCTCCTTCTCTGCAGCCTCAGATGTACAGAATGAATGGACAGGAATAGCTCTGTACAGAGCTTCCCATTCATTCACAAACTGAAGCATAATAAACACAGTTTACTATGCCTCAGTTATGAATGAACAGAATCAGTGATCAGTATGGATCACTGACTATTCATCAAGTCAAAGAAAAGGGCTGGTAAATGACACATTTACTGCCCCCTAACCCACTCTCAATCCTGTCAGATCCCATGCAGCAGCCAGCGGGAGAAGGGAGGAGGAACCTGGCAGTGCTGTGGGGGGATGAAGGGGTAGGGGAGTACACAGGAGCTTGAGGCAGTAGGGGGTCGATAGGAGGGGCGGCGGGGCAGCATGTAGAGGAATCAAGCCCCTCTATTTTCCTCCTGCAGCCACTGAAAGGCTGCAGGAAGAAAATGGAGGGGGATCGGCTCCTCTATATACTGTCCCTGCCGCCTCTCCTGTCCAGGTGTGCATGGGGCCAGGTCCCAATTGTGACCCCTGTACATATGCCCCTGCCTCCTGCATACCATCCCACTGGCTCGCTCTGTGATCCAGGTGCTGGTCCCCCAAGGGGCATGTCCTGCTCTGTCTATCCACAGTGATACAAAGCCCTGGGCCACACACTATTAGGTTGATTTACTAAAAGCAAACAGAATGTACATATTGCAAGTGCAGTTGCACAAAAGCTTAGTAAATTATAAAATGCTGCCGACTTCTATCATCTAATCATGTGTAAGCAAAAATGCAATTTTTTTTTTTTTTCCTTGCACGTGATTGGGTATGCTTTACAAAGTGAACCTTTCCCTCATTTACTAAGCTCTGGAGCAACTGCACTTGAAAATTGTATAGTCCATTTGCCTTTAGAAAATCAACTCCTATGTGTATTAACCAAATCTCAAAATGAAATTAAATGTTTCAGCTACAGTCCTTGCAACTATGACACGTTTTACTCTGATGAGGCATAATCGTAAAAGGTCTCTACGATTACATCCAGTCAGGGTGAAACGCGTTAGTCGTGGCTAAGGGGTGGGGACTGTAGCTTACGCTTTTAGGCTAAATTTACACTTGAAAAAAAGAATTCAAACGCTAATACGAAAGGCAACCAACGCACCTTCTTTAGGGGGGGGGGAGCGTTTTTTTCCCACCTCACGGATATTTTATAAATGGTTGTCAAAAGCACTATAAACGTGCTTTTACAGCCCATTACCATAGACTTGAATGGAAGGCGTTGACAAGCTTCAATGCCTTCCAAACTCTGCATGCAGCTTTGTTTTTGCTGCACAACAATTCAAATCTTACATGTTTTTTAAGTGTGAACAGCTCTGTCTACTGTCCATATAATACATTGTAAGCTGCTTTGCTAGGTTTTCAGGGAATGGCAAAAACACACCTTAAACACCTATTTCTAATGCCAGTGTGAACAAAGCCTTACTTTCACTTTGAGACTTGGTTGAAACAGTGAAGACCAGGGCTTTGTAACACTCTTGGCTGTCATCCTTTGTTTACTACTTCTAGCTGAACTATACCTACCTACTCCCCCCAGCGATGACAGATCAAACCTGTTCCTTGATGTTTCGTCTGCTGTCACTGCCATCTTCTCCAAGAGTCATGTTGGTCAAACATCATTCATCTCCACCATTTGGGTGGTGGCTTCTGATGTAACCCCTGCTCATGCTCAGGAATTGCATCGTCCCCATTACCTGGCTGCATTTCTGACATCTTATAGATTTCAGGGTTGGGGTACACCGCACTATGCATGGGCCCCATGCAGTGTAAACTTTTTTTTTTTTTTAAATTTTTAATAGGGGAAAGGGTTTTTTAGTAGACATACAAAGTTGCTTCTGTTCAAAATCTCTATCTCCTAGCAATTTCTAAAAAATGTATATAAAGTTCCACTTTAATGAACCTCTGTGCCATCAGCTTTATACTTGTTGCTGATCTTCTGCCATCAATGCATATTGAGGCATTTAAGAATAACAGCATTGACGAATTCACTTTCCAAACAGGTCAGCAGTGTCAGAACCTATATTTCTACACTAACTTGTTGCTTATACAACGGAACCAGCAGCAATGCAAGATCATTTTTATGAACTTCATGTCTTAGGTTTCTGAAGTAGCAGCTTTGCCTCTGCATCCCCTGACTACTAAATATATACTATTAAATAATAATATAAAAGTTGCTTTTGCATCGGCAACCTTCCTCATCACTGACCTCTATACAAGTGAGGGTTTACCTAGGATGTGTATTAACTGTGGTAAATGGGTCTCGCCATGGTTAGTAGTAGTTGGACACATTCTCCTGGAATTCCTTAATGTTGAAGGATGTTTTATAATAGCAAGATTTGCAAACCACTATGATACATTTAAAGTGGGATTTAACTGTATCTGAGTACCACAAACTAAAAACGCTATTTAATTCATTTCTAATAGTCAAGGAGAACTCTCCCATCCATCCATTTCTCCATTCTTTATTTTGCTGAGAAATCACTTAAAAAAAAAAAAACACTCTCCTAGCATTTCTAGTGACGGCCATCTTGAGTAAGGGCAGATGATTAATTTAGCATGTACTTCTGGAATCCATCTGCCCTTCGCTCAATCATGCAGGTAGGAGGTTGTGCGTAGCTGAGAATGTCTCTCATTTCTTCCTTCATAAGAAAAAAAAAATGACCATGAATGCTCATGGGATGTCTTACATCATTTGGCCTAGGCCAGAACCAGAAAGCAACTGAAGAAATGTAAAAAAAAATTTAATAAAAAAATAAAAGAAGAAAATATTAAAAACAGGAAAAACCTTCCTATCTATTTACTAATGCTTGCAGGATAAAAATTAAAAATACTTAACTTTGATTGAAAAAAAGTTTAGTTCTGCTTTAGAAAAATTTTAGTTGAGCCATGTTACATAGTTAGTCAGGTTGAAAAAAGACCATCTAGTTCAACCCAAAAATACAATCCCATATACACAATCCTATACCCACAGTTGATCCAGAGGAAAGCGAAAAACCCCAGCAAAGCATGATCCATTTTTATATAGCAGGGGAAAACATTTCTTCCTGATCCCCCAAGAGATAATCGGATTTTCCTTGGCTCAACTTTACCGATAAATGTTAGTACCCAGTTATATTCTGTACATTTATGTTCATCTTTGCAAGTCAATACTGAATCCCAGCACTCTGCAGCCCGAGTTCTTGTGTGGCAAGAGGTTTGATTTACTACAATGTAACACATTCATAATGTAGAAAAACAGGTTTGCATAGTAGAAAGCCTACTTTAAAAGCTATCATAGCATTTAGAAAAATGGCTCATGTTCATCCAATTATTCAACAAGGCAGAGCAGCAAAGACATACAAAGTCAGATACAGTAATGACTTCTCACACTCAAACACCTGACAGTTGTTTCGGATAAAAAGGATTTTCATTGAACTTATGGCTTCAAGTTGAACTTGGCACAAGGTAAGTATGTACCTGGACTGGCTTTTTTTCATGGGGCCGCATATTTGCGTATCTCCCTTTGTGCTGGGAGTGAGCCACATGGCGTGCTCCCAGAACAGAGACCGAGTCTCACCGAGAGCCCCAAGCCCCGTGCCGACGATTGGGACTCAAAACTCATAATTCTGGGTCACCGGATCGATGCGATAGCCTCCGATTGGATATCATAGTGATCAGACACTATGAAGCCCACCCCTGCTTTCTCTTACTGTGAATGGAAGAGAGAGAGAGATACATCATATCTCTCTCTCCTTGCAGAGAGAGAATAAAAGTGTGTAAAAAATAATTTAAAAAACAATTAAAAAAAACATAAAAATAGATACTTAGATCAAGGTTTTATCTAGGACAGTGCCAGGGTTAGTGTTTGGGTCAAGGCCTGGGTCAAAGGTCAAGGTAAAGGTCAGGGTCAGTATTTATTTTTTTTTATTTTTTTTTAAAATCAGTGTCAGTGTGTTTTAGGTAGGATAAAAAAAACAAATGCACACTATTGTTTTGGGGCTGTACTACAGGTACAAACAACAAATAACATACACATATGTGGTATTGCTGCGATCGTCATGAGCAGGAGAATTTTTTTTGGGTTGTTCTTTGGTGGAAGGTTAGGGAAGTAGTACAAAATATAGCTAAATTAAAAAAAAAAAAAAAAAATACAATTTTGGGCCATTTTTCCTATGATAATAAAAAACAAAATCAGAAGATATCCATTACCATTTACCACCAAATGAAAGCCCAATTTGTCCTGAAAAAACAAGGTATAATCCACCTAGATGCACAAAGTAGTTGTGGTGATTTGTACAGTATTAACACATGTCAAAGTTGCAAAATTGTGCTCAGGCATTAAGATTTGTTTTACCCTTAGGAGCGAAAGGGTTAAGCAAAACCACTGTTTAGTACTGCTAAGCAAAAATCAGTGCCTTCAAAAAGTATGAAATAATATGGCTGCCCCCCATGCACACATATATTTAGAAGTTTCACAAAAAGATATTGTTTTAAACACGAACATTTATTAATTACATTATTTGTATTAAGTGGATGTAAACATTTACATACATCTTTATAGTTTCCCTTTAAAACGCACCCCCCATATAAATGGAAGTTTTCAATTTTAATTAAGGTCCAATAGAGTCACCAGTAATTCCTTAGTTAACACAATGAGCCCACAGAGAAGGTCAGATTGCCCGACAAAATACAATCAAAGCCCCCTTTCTCAGGCAGATAATCAGCAATGAGTTGCTGACATGGTCCATTTCTCAGAAAGTCTACAAAGCATCCTAATTCCTGGGAATTATTAGGTCAAAATCAGAAACCTTGAGAGGGGAGCTAAAAAGATTAGCTCATTACATGTTGTTGTAGTAACACAGCGTTCTTTAGAAAATGTAAATCCAACATTTAGATTAAAGTCACAACATTCAAAAGAGAAACTAACAAGACCAACTTGGAAATGGAAAAGTCTTCAACATCAACAAAACAGCTATTCTTTCAACAGATATACACGTGCAAACAAATATGAATGGGCTATTGTGTTTTTGGATGGGCAGAATTCTTAACATGGCTTACAACCTAGCAGTCAGTGTTACAACCAATAACAATGCAGCGGATGTGTCCTTTGTTCATAATTAGAGTATTACAGAAGAAAAATCTTATGTACTTACGATTTATATAAAAAGGGCAAAGGGCAAAATCTGTAGACCCAACTTTCTTCTTTTTTTTAAGGCGTATCTTTTTTTTTTTTTTTGCAATTTTTTATAAGTAACAAGAATACAAACAATAAAACATAGCACATTCTGTACTACAACAAAGCTCTCTGTAGCTAAATTTGGTCAAGGAACTAATTCTTCCTCATAGAGGCATGCATTATGACAGAGCTCGACAAACCCCGGTCGCCAGGTCGCCATGGCAACTAGAATTAGGGTCCTGGCGCCTGGGCCGACACAGCTGGGGTATCCTGTCTTCCTGTGGACCCCGACCCCGCCGTGCGATCGAATCGGGCCACGCCGGCCAGTAATTTAGGCCGCGGCTTTGCAGCCTTCTGAAGCACTAATATGTAATATGGCGCCATCTGGTGGTGGCCGTTGATATTGCAACACCTCTAACATTGCTACTGCAATGTTAATGGAGCTTCAAAGCCCTGCCTGTTTCTCACTGCCCGCCCATCTCCTTCCTAAAGTGGAGAAGAGAAGGAAGTGATTGCAGGCATCATCTGGCGCCTTTTGCCTAACGGTGTGTGTGGTGGGGCTGGTTTGAATTCATATAGCCTATTTTTTTTTTTTTTTTTTTTTATAATAGCTTTGATTTTTATTTATTTTTTAAAAAGTAAAAAAAAAATTTTTTTTTTCTTAAAATTAAAAATGTATTATTTGTAATCTCCCCGCTTGGTCCCTTTCACACAGGCTGTCTGATCAGGTTCGCCTGTCAGTTTTTCAGGCAGACCTGATCAGACCCTTAGGCCCCTTTCCACACCGAAGCGTTTTTCAGGCGCTACAGTGCTAAAAAAAGCGCCTGTATAGCGCCTGAAAAAAGCAGGTCCTTTCACTCCAGTGTGAAAGCCTGAGGGCTTTCACACTGCAGCGGTGCGCTAGCAGGACGGTAAAAAAAAAAGTCATGCTAGCAGCATCTTTGGAGCAGTAAAGGAGCGGTGTATTCACTGCTCCTACTCATTGAAATCAATGTGACAGCGCAGCAATACCGCTGGCAAAACGCCGCTTGCGGGGGGTTTTTAACCCTTTTTTGCCGTCGCCCGCACCGACGCCCACTAAAAAAAAAACCTGGCTCCTAACTTTTAGCTGGCTCCTAGAGTCCAAGCAAATTTGTCAAGCCCTGCATTATCTGATGAGAGAAGAACGCGACCAGTTAGGAACAGTCCTCACCACTAGCTGTCCACAACGGTGGGTGAAAGAGGCAGAGGTTAAAAGTAACAGGTTAGCAGACAACCCGGTACTATAGGGAATCCCTCCAATTGTTCATTAACAACTGACAAATATTATAAATTTTGGGACATGCTCTGCTATGATAATTTTTATATCTTTAATAAATTTAAGTGTGGGTAGATAATCATTAATAAATAAAATAAAAAAACAGGATGGGGTAATATAAAGCTGATGGAGATGTTTCATAAGACTGTCCACTGTGCTGACGATTTCCTTGAACCCAACCAGTTCCTGAGAGTAGAACCATAAATATACAGTAGGACAGATGACCTTGCTGGGAAAGGACTGTTATTAGATTACTTCAACAAAGTGGGTATGTGGTGGGTAGAAGGATAAAAAGAATCTGTTCACTTTTCATGGAGGGGACTGAATTTCTCCATGCCAAAGCCCACTTCAAGTCGGAGATCTCTAGAATAAACAGCAAACACTGAGGGGTCGATTTATCAATGTTTTCACACAAGATTCACACATTAGTTCCAATTGAATTTAATTGAAAATTTTTGAAAATTGGATGCAAACATTAATGAATCAAACTCTAATGAATGCCCAATGCTCAGCCATTTGCATTTATCTTTTATAATAATCATTATTTTGAAATTATGAAACCCTGTGGCCATAGAAATATTCAAACATTCAAATGTAAATTGTTCAGACTAAGTCACTGAAATTGTCCTCCTTGACATTTAAACTAGCAAGTGTAAAAAAAGAAGTAGTGGTATTCGTGACCGAAACATGAGTGACAAGTTTCAGCTCGGAGGAGTGGTACCATGTCTCTAGCCACTTCAGCCCCTGGACAATCCTAACACTTCTCACATATATGTAAAACTAAATTTTTTTTTGCTAGAAAATGATTTGGAACCCCCAAACAAAATAATATATATATATATATATATATATATATATATATATATATATAGATACAGATAGATAGATAGATAGAGATAGATAGATATATAGATAGATATATAGATAGATAGATAGATAGATGGATAGATAGATAGATAGATATAGATGAGGACATGCCGAGTAAATAAATACCAAACATATCACACTTTAAAAGTGCGCACACCCGTGAAGGCTGTGGTGGGGAGGAACCCTCCTTCTGCCCCCTGTAAAAATGACTCAGTGGCTAGTTAGTTAGTCGATACGATTGCTTTTACATGAAAGAGCATTGCCGGCTGAAAAAAGTAGCAGGGATGTTTACTGTAGCTGCAGCCATCATCCCAGTATAACCCCTTCAATGTACGGGTACATCGCTGAGGCAGAAGTGGCTAGGTTGGGCTCTACAGGCAAATATCAAATGCTCTACCATACTGGATGGCATTCTGTCAATGCCTTCCCTTCACATCACATGATGTTTGATCAGGCCAAATAGGTCATCCTATACATGTGTTTGCACGTCAAAAAACTAAAACAATTATTGGTCACTCTACCCACTGAGTCGGTGAATGAAACAGCTCTGAAACCTGATGCTTTACCTATATAAGCATCAGGCTTGTATTTAACAAGCTTCCAACAGTAAGGTCTACTGTGATTGAGCACAATAAAGAGCAGTGCAATTTGTTGGAATTGGCATGAACAGAAATGCCAGGTATTTATGGAAAACATAGTATTTCTGGAATGTGGCTTTGATGGCTTTATTGGACTTCCTGATGGCTTAAAACTTGAGACTTTCCAGATGACAATTTCCTGATCTTATCTAAGCGGTGGTTTACTATGTTATATTTTTTAATAAAAGTGACAATCCTTCTTTTCAACAAACCTCAACCAAAAAACAAGATTTAATAGGAATAAATGATAATTTCAAGTACTTGCACGCTGAGAATAAATTTTCCACAAAAATGTAGGCCTCATAAGAACAGCATACAGATGTATGCAAAGAATTACAATTTTAAATATTTTTTGCATATGCTATACTCCTGTTTACATGAACACCAGCATATAACGGTGTACAGCCACGCACAGCCATTCATGTCCATATGTGGCTGTTTGCAGCACTTAGGCTTCCTGTCCAAGAGAAGTATGCCAGAAATGTTGTTGCAGGGACTTAGGTGCTTTTGTACAAGAGACTCGATTTACAGAATACCTATGTATTCTTAATGTGTTAGTAAGAAAAACTGCAGAACAAATTTATAGTTTATAATTCAAAAACGTAATGGTTGACAAAATGTTGTCTAACATTAGGCATATATTTAAAGATGGGATATGGACACACATCTAGCACCCATATTTAAAAAAAAAAATAAAAAAATAAAAAAATATCACATTTCCCAAAAATAAAATTATTTTATGTCAGGACGTGGCAGTGTGCAAAAAACAAACAACAAAGGGTACAAAAGAATGCATGTGAACACACACATAAAAAAAAGTGCAAAAGGGTGTGTCAAATGCCCCCTCTGGAAGAGGAAGGCCCCACCCTGACCCCCCAGGGAGCAAGACTTCTGACAGGGGAAAGGCATGCTGTGGTCCACCTAACCAAAAAGCCCAGTGGACCCCGCTCCTCATGGTCAGCCAAAGTTGACCAACAAGTACTAGATGGGAGGCTCTCCCTAATAGAGACGTACCCCCCAAGGCAGGGGAAGAAAGAACCTGATGGTCATAAATGTCTAGACATTGCTGCCTTCTAACAAACATTTCTCAGTCTTGGCCAAAAGGCCTAGCTCATGAGACATTGTGCAAAAAGCTTTAGTGTGGCTGAGTGCCATTTCACACAGTGGGGTCCCAAAACCTTAGTGATGCTTAGAGCACCTACAGGACACCACCCCCAGGGGGTGCTTAACACCATGGGCTCTGTGCCTTTCACAGCCCCTGGCTAAACCAGGAATAGCTGCCCAAATTTTGAGGAGCTGGGCCCCTCTGAATCCTTCATCAGGCCATTACTCCAAGCCTCCACTGCCCAGGAACCCTCTGGTGTCTATTCCCAAGGGAAAATCCCGCAGGACCCCCATCATACCGGCAGGGATGTTATACAGCCAGCCATCCCAGCCACAAGGCAACATATTGTACTTTACAGAGAACACAGATCCATTTACATCAGTCATTTTTATATTATTAGAGAGTTCAATAGTCCCTAAACAAGGAAAATCTATTCAACAGAGCAGGGCTGTTTATAATATATTATACAGGATTTATATAGCGCCAACAGTTTGCGCAGCGCTTGCACCTGTAAAATCTTATTTACACATCAAACCCTTACTGTCTTTTTTATTTAAAGGCAGATTTGTTAAAATATCTTCTATCCATCAAGAATTTGTAAAATATTCTATGGTTAAATAATCAAGTCACTAAAAAGTCAAGTAGAGCTTACAAAAGACTCACCCAGTTCATAAAGCTTCATACTTTATAGAACTTCAGTCTACATACCTGCTATTTTTAAGTACACAAGATAAAGGGACAAAAAGTGTATTTGACATCTGAGTAGCAACACCCTTGCAAACACTACCAG
The DNA here is from genome assembly GCA_028564925.1 of Lithobates sylvaticus. NCBI lineage: Eukaryota > Metazoa > Chordata > Amphibia > Anura > Ranidae > Lithobates > Lithobates sylvaticus. Next base: position 525,772,129 of record CM053029.1, read on the forward strand.
TGAGTGCTAATAATGACATGCTAAGGAACTTAAAACTATGTACACCTTTTCTTAAAGTAAATCTAGCAGAAACATGAGAGATCCACTGGCCACTTAAGAGTTACTTATTGCATACTTGCTTTAAAAAAAAAAGAAGCTGACCCTTCAAAGAAGCACGTGAATACTTACCTGAACCTCTCCTACAGCTTGCACCAGCAAACATCACTCTGCAAAGAGTCCACCCCCATGCACGCAGTGGCTCCTCTCGGCAAAAGTATCCTGTGCTGAAGTAGGGGGGTCAGTGGGAATTCGAAAGAGCAATAGGGGACATGCGTGATTCTGAAGAAGTTCCAGGCAAGAATTTTTTTTAAAGCATCAGAGCAGTGTTTGGCCACAGGGGCAACAGGTGAGGGATGTTACTTATTTCAAGGCACATTTTTTTTTAAAAGCAAGTTTGTTTAAGCAACCAGGTCCCTTTATGCACGCAATAGAAATGTTTTAAAACATTCCAAAAAAAAGTTAAGATTGTTCATGCAACCCAACAAATCACCAGTTCATTCTTCTCTACATGGTAGGGATGGAGGTAGATTGAATTGCAGTATTTATGACTAGCATAATCACATTTCTGAAAAACAGCTGTGTAAATATTCTGGCTTTTTTTAAATATTTTCGGGTGGTAAGGAAATACAGGATTTAAAGCGGTGTTTCACCTAAAATGCGAGAGACGGCGCGCGGCCTACTGCGCATGCGCGAGTCGATTTGTGAATGGGGAACGCGATATGTTGTGGGACATAGTTCCCATAACACACCGCGCCCCATTCACTAGAAGGTGGCGCTAGGAGAACAGCTCCGAGGAACAGGAAGAGGCAGATTAGGACGATCTGCCTAGCAACAGCCATTTCTGGTAAGTAAAAAAAAAAAAAAATGTATATATTTTTTTCATTTTAAAATTTGTATTTACATTTTTATTAAGTTTTGTTTTTCAGGGTGGCCCTCCACTTTAAGAGAGATTTAATGGAAGGCTTAAAAACTACAAGTCATTTATGTTTTTGTTGCCCTCAGAATGGCCTGAGATATGCCACAGTACTCTGAGCAAAGCCTATGAGTCATTTGTCCACTGATGACCTTCAAGCTATCCTCATAGTTGTAACAAAGCACTTAAAACCGTAGAGCTCAATTAGTTACTATGTAATTTACCTCCATTGTCTCTTGAAGACTCTCTCGCATCTTTTTCAGTTCTTTATCATATTGTTCTTTTAGCTTATCAATTTCCTGATCATGAGTTGACACCTCTTCTTTAAGTGCTCCCTTTAAAGCAGTGAGTTCTCGTTCTCGCTTCCTTAATAGATCTTCTTGGTCTTCTTTTGCCATTAGCAACTCTTGAACTCCTTGTTTCATGTGCATGAGTTCCTGCGAAATACAATCATATGGACCATATTTACTAAACCTGATGGAACCCGTAATAACAAGGGACCAGAATATAATGCTTTCATAACAGTCACCATTTGGTATGTGTAGATGGGATAAAAAAACTAAGATATATTTGAAAATCTTTACATCACACCACTCTTTCAGATTATCACTGAAGCTTTTTGGTTGCACCCAACTATAGGCATACCACACTTTTAAGTACGCAATGGGGTTTATTTATTCAAGCTGGAAAGTGCAAAACGAGGATCACTTCTGCATAGCAACCAATGGGCTTCCAGGTTTTATTACCAAAGCTTAATTGAACAAGCTGAGGTTAGAAGCGCATTGGTTTATATGCAGAAGGGAGCCCGATTTTGCACTTTCCAACTTTAGTAAATAAACCCCATTGTGTACTTAAAAGTGGAGTATGCCTGTACACTTTTTTCATTACATGCTGTGGCTTAGATATGAACCGAAGGGAAAAATAAATGTGCTCACAACTTGCAGATGCTTGTATTGTTACTATACACTAGTAAAACAAGTGCAGTGGTTGTGGCCAATGATACATCTGCAGCTTTCTAATACAAAATTCCTTGCTTCAAGGTTCTTCCCTGTAAGGCTATTAAGCCTGCGCTAAAACCAAAATCCACTGCTCGTCATTTAAAATTCTCCTATGAGTGGACCTATTCCAGTTCTTTGGACTGCTGAGTTTAATACAACACAGCCAAAATGAACACACGTTGCTTAAATTTGGTAATTAGCAAAAATAAATAATAATAGCAACATGATTAACATGATAAAAAGAGAATATTGGGAAGCAGCACGTGAGAACTCAATAACAGCTGATATTCAGCAAACACAGCTCAAATGTAATAATAAAAAAATAAAAAAACATAAAAACTGCAGTAGCACTACTTCCAATTTATAGTATAGAATCAAAAAACAAACTTGAGATGCAACTTGATTAAAGAAGAATTCCCAGATATGGCATTTTATACATACTGTAGTTACATTGGTCCAGCTTGGAATTATGCATACACCACAGGAATGGCACCCATGGCAAGCACCCAATCTCCTGTGTTAACTAGTGGAGATCACTGTAGTAGCAGAACCTACTACAGGGATTTTCAGCTTCTAGAGCAGTGTTTCTCAATCTTTTTTCAGTCAAGGTACCCTTTAAAATCTTCCACAATCTAAAGGTGCTCATTCTAAAATGTAAAAAACAAAACTAAGCTTTACATAACGCAGCAACATCCACACATGTAGGACACCCAACGTTAGAGGTGATTTATTCTTACAAAGCAAATATATATTTGCACACTGGTACTGACTAGTATACTAATGTTTCTCTTCTCCCTCAGTTTCTTTCTCATTAAGCTAATGTGACCCCAGAGCTAAAAGAGAGAGTCAGGGGCGGGTCAAACAAGGATGCTGTGCAGGTGCCCAACATCCTCCTTATCAACCGATGACATCATTGGTTGTTCAGATGCAGACAGCTAGAAGGTTGTAATGGTCCACAATGAAAACCTGTGGCTTTGTGTAATTAAAAGGTAGGCTTGATCTGCCCACTGGCTTGTATACAATTTTGGGCAATTTCCAAGACACCCCTGAACAAACCTGAAGGCACCCTGGTTGAAAAAGGCTGTTCTAGGCACATTCCACAGGTATCGTAAATGCATAGTTGTATTGGTCCAAGGCTAGACCAATGTAACTACATCTAAAATGCCATTACCGGAATTCTTCTTTAATCATCCTTAAAAATTATCATTATTGAGATATAACTATTCAGCAAAAAAACAACCGGATAAATATTAGCCGACACACAATGACTACCTACATATGGCCTAGGCAACAGATCCACATTACCAAACATAAACAAAACATAAAATTTAGGTTTTCCTAGCATGCCTAAATAACAATTAAGTATAGGAAATAAAGATGACTTGCGCAGAGATCTGATTTTATACAAAAAATGGTCATTAGAAGTAAATATTTCTCTGTACTTCTGGTCCAAAAATACCACTGTGATCCAAAACACAACAAAAACATAATTTCTAAAAATAAAAGTTCAGAACAAGCGAATAGATACAGGGTTACCCAACACAAGGTTTGTAATTGTTCAATCACTCTTATGTTTTACACTCTTCAGCCATGCTGCACTGCCCGGAAGGTCACTGTACCTGACTCCGTATTACTGATCAATTGTCCAATGAGCAGGCTGGAGGCACAAGGTGATAAAAGGAAGCTGAATTGCTGAACCAGTAAATCATTGTATTACCTGCCTGGCTGGCTAGGCAATGTGTCAGGTGTGTTTATAAAACTGCAAGACTAGCTGGACAAAGCCTTTCAGCAGGAAAAACAGTAAACATATGTATTCAACCTGCGTATTTATAATTTTTTGCCCTGGAGCTTTCCTTTAAGTATGTTGATACGCACCGATCAAACTGATAAGCATGTGTGCAACTATGAAGAATTATACATAGTACTATGCCAGTCCCTGTGGCTTCTTTTTCACTATTATAATTTTCGTAGGGCCTGGAAACTGGGTGTGTAAATTAAAATATATTTTAAATGTAATAAATAGCAGCAGCATTAATGCAACACTACAAAACTGACCTCTATCAAATCCTCCCTTTCTCCATCGTCAACAACAGAGCGCTTTGCATTGTCCAATTCATCATGCATTTCCGACAGCTGCTCCTGCAGGTCTCTAATTTCAGTCTGATACTGCTCCTGCTCCATCTTCAACTCAAATAATCTGTCAAGGAGAAAACAAATGCTGCAAAACCAATGAAGGCTACTCACAGTATTTTGTAACTTACAGTACATGTGCAAGATGCTTGCCAGAACAAAAACAAAAAGGCACCTTCATGGTTACTTGGCAAAAATGAAAACTACCAAGGTCCCCAAGACATCAGATGCCCAATTCAATACACATAAAAAAAGTAATAAAGAAAAAAAGTTGACCTAAGAAAAAAGGTAATCTTGTTTTTTTTTACCCCAACCACATTCCAGCACACCAAAGAGTCAGCAAATAAGCAAGAATTATCTCCCGCCTTAGGGAGGAAGAAAATTTTAAAGCATTAAAGCATTTGTTTCCCTGCAAAGGTAAAGCATAATGGACTACTATGCATTGCATAGTAGCCCATTACGTGTCACTTACCTGACACAGGAGCCAGCGATGTCACCGCTGTCCCCTCTTCCACGGAGCGTCCATCTTCTTTGCGGGTATCGCTGCTCCGTCGGTGTGAGTGGCCAGAAGAGCGATGACATCACTCCGGCGCATGCGCTCGGGAGCCGTAAGGGTGGCATGTTTGCCTTCACTTGCGGCGCGCCCAGTGCCCCTAGTGCCCACCGTGAGTGGTGCCCGTTTTTTGTAAAATATCTCCTTAACCGTGCAGGTTAAGGAGATATTTCTTGGACCTACAGGTAAGCCTTAATCTAGGCTTACCTGTAGGTCAAAAGTGGTCTGTAAGGGTTTACAACCACTTTAACATGTTGCAAGTGCAAACAATTTTGTTAAAAGACGATGATTGGATTAAGTAGCCGCTTTGAAAACCTGTTCATTTGAGGCATACCAAATAACAAAACTCTAGTTAAGTGGGTTCTTAGCATAGTGGATATAAATCAATATTTTCAAAAAAAAATAAATAAAAAAAAAAAGAAGAAAATCTGATGATTTTTTTTATTTAAAACTGATTTAATTTAAAAATCGATTTTTTTTTTATTTTTAGCAAATTTATTTTAATAAAATGCTTTTGGAGTAAAAATCTATCTAAAGATAGATGGGGGTTCTATTTAGGATACATTAATAATTTTGTTTATTCAGCACAAAATGGAGCTTAGTTATGTAGCATGAGGCTGTATATTCTGCAATATTTACATTTTTGGTATTCAATGAATCGAAGCTCTGCAAGCTGAGAAAACATGCACTGCATTGATGCATTTACACAATTTCACAGTGCCATGAGATAAACCAAAGTTCAGGAATATTCCTTTATCCCATTGTTTTGCAAATCTATGTACACTACAAACTGTATGATTGAATCAGTTCTGATATCACTGTTTTACTAACCTGACCGCTTATTCTTTTAATTAGGAAACCTGCATTTTGCTTGCAAATATTAAAGAGATTCTAACAACCAGCAAGAATAAGTCCTTACATTTAAAGAGCACCTGTCTTTTCAGATCCATCATGGCAGCGCCTGTTAGCGGACATCCACTCACCTGCTGCCGCCACGTCCCTCACTTTGTTGTATCACTTCCGCATCACCAGCCGTCCCATTAAAGTGAATGGGACTGTCGGTGAGTCAACAGCGGGTCAGAGGAGGAGCTGCTGCGGGACAGAAATGACAGTTGCTCTTTACAAATTATGATTTAAATCAAGTTGATTTAAATCAAGCCTCTTTACTGGCAATTTAAATCAAAATCAAGTCCCTGGTTCTTAATCACTTGCCGACCGCCCCATGTACATATACGTCGGAAGAATGGCACGTACAGGCAAAATCACGTACCTGTACGTGACATTCTTCCGGCGGGTGGGGTGTCCGATCGGAACCCCCTCCGCCGGCAGGGACGGTCGGCATCGCTTCAGGAGCGATCCGGGACGAGGGGACGGCCAGTGGTTTCTGGCCACCCCCTCGCGATCGCTCCTGGCGAATGAAAAGCTTCCCCTTCCTGTCTATTGTATAGACAGGAAGGCGGAAGTGATGTCACGCTCGGTGCGCCGGTCTATGTGACCGGAACGCCGAGGAGAGAACGTGTAAAGGTTAGTGCACAAACAGTACACTGACACCAGTACACATAGGCACATATTCCACCCCCTGATCACCCCCCAGATCACCCCCTGCCCCCCCAGTCACAGTGTCACTAATTGCAGTGATCATTTATTTACTGACCACTGCATTTAGTGTCAGTGTGACTGTAATAACTGTCAGGGCAGTTAGTTTTAGGTCCAAGGTAGCCCCCTACCCCCCCTAATAAAGGTTTAACCCCCTGATTGCCCCTGGTTAACCCCCTTCACCCCCTTTTGCCAGTGTCACTAAGCAATCGTTTTTTCTGATCGCTGCATTATTGTCGCTAGGTAACCAGTTTTTTTTTTTAGGTTAACCGCCATGTTTATATAGGTTCATAAATAGGTTTATAGGTCAGGTACCCCCATATTACAACCTAAATAAAGGTTTTAACCCCCTGATTGCAACTAGAGTTAACCCTTTCACCAGTGATCACCGTATAAATGTCACTGGTGACGCTGGTTAGCCAGTTAGTTATTTTGTTATTTAGGTTCCCCGTCAGGTTTTTATATAGCGTCAGGTACCCCCATATATTACCTAATAAAGGTTTAACCCCCTGATTGCCCCTAGTTAACCCTTTCACCCCCTTTTGCCAGTGTCACTAAGCGATTGTTTTTCTGATCGCTGCATTAGTGTCACTGGTGCCGCTAGGTAGCCAGTTTTTTTTTTGTATTACTGTTACGGGTGACGCTGGTTAGTTAGCTTGTTTTTTATACTGTCAGGGCACCCGCCATTTATTACCCAATAACGGTTCAACCCCCTGATCGCCCGGCGGGTGATATCAATTAGGTTTTAGGGTCAAATAAGGTCTGCGTCGCCCAGGTTAGTGCCAGTACCGCAAACACCCACGCGCAAAGCATACACCTCCCTTAGTGGCACAGTATCTGAACAGATCAATATCTGATCTGATCAGATCTATACTAGCGTCCCAGCAGTTTAGGGTTCCAAAAAAACGCATTGTTAGCGGGATCAGCCCAGATACCTGCTAGCACCTGCGTTTTCCCCCTCCGCCCAGCCCAGCCCACCCAAGTGCAGTATCGATCGTTCACTGTCACTTACAAAACACTAAGCACACATAACTGCAGCGTTCGCAGAGTCAGGCCTGATCCCTAATGATTGCTAACATTTTTTTTGTGGTAGCGTTTTGATTCAGTCGCTAACAGTCAGGAGCTTTTTTACCTGTGAATCTCAAAAAAATAAAAAAAAACAAAATTAGTTGTCGTTTTATTGTTCTCTCTCTCTCTCTATTCTCTCTCCATTGTTGCTCTTTTTTTACTCCATTCTATTCTGCAATGTTTTATTATGTTTTATCATGCTTGCTTTTCAGGTATGTAATTTTGTTTACTGTGTTTTAGTGTTAAGCATTTTTTTGTTTTCAGGTGCGCCATTCAGTTGCAGCGCGGATTTATTTATCTTGACAGCAACAGCGTTTGCTCCCACGATACATAAAGCCGCGACTCCAACGCTGTAGGAGGTGATTTCACCACCACAGTTAAAAAAAAGAGCATATGTGCCGAAGCATGGGGGCAGCAGGGGGGGGGGGGGGAGCGATTGGCTCCTAATGCCACGTACATACGGTCGAAATTCCGACCGTGTGTACACGGCATAACTTTTGCGGGAGGATGCCCCCATGCATCGGCATATATAAATGGTGCATGTATGCCCATCATTAGAAGTGGGTGGATGAAGGGAGGTATTCTAATGGTGGGCATACCCACCAATCAATCTCTTTTTTTCGTTCAGCCAAGAGGCTGCTTGAAAAAAAAAAAAAGATTACAATATATGTATATGTCTTGCGCAAAGGCGTACACAAGCGTTGGTCTGGCGTCATATGTAAACAGCAATTGCACCATGCATGTGAGGTATCACCGCGAAGGTCAGATCGAGGGCAGTAATTTTAGCAGTAGACCTCCTCCGTGAATCTAATGTGGTATCATGTAAGGGCTTTTAAAAATGTATGTAGTTTGTCGCCACTGCGTGTTTGTGCGCAATTTTAAAGCATGTCGTGTTTGGTATCCATGTACTCGGCCTAAGATCATATTTTTTATTTCATCAAAAATTTGAGCAATATAGTGTGTTTTCGTGCATTAAAATAAAAAAAAAGTGTATTTTTTCCACAAAAAATGCGTTTGAAAAATCGCTGCGCAAATACTGTGTGGAAAAAAAAAATGCAACACCCACCATTTTAATCTGTAGGGCCTTTGCTTTAACAATATATATATATAGTGTTTTGGGGTTCAACGTAATTTTCTTGCAAAAAAAATATATGTTTTCATGTAAACAAAAAGTGTCAGAAAGGGCTTTGTCTTCAAGTGGTTAGAAGAGTGGGTGACGTGTGACATAGGCTTCTAAATGTTGTGCATAAAATGCCAGGACAGTTCAAACCCCCCCCCAAATGACCCCATTTTGGAAAGTAAACACCCCAAGCTATTTGCTGAGAGCACTGTTGAGCCCATTAAATATTTTTTTTTTTTTTTGTCCCAAGAGATTGAATAATGAAAAAAAAAAAAAAAATTTATATATATATATATATATATATATATATATATATATATATATATATATATATATATATATATATATATATATATATATATATATATATATATATATATATATATATATATATATATATATATATATATATATATATATATATATATATATATTTTACAAAAAGTTGTCACTAAATGATATATTGCTCAAACATGTCATGGGCATATGTGGAAATACACCCCAAAATACATTCTGTTGCTTCTCCTGAGTACGGGGATACCACATGTGTGGGACTTTTTGGGAGCCTAGCTGCGTACGGAACCCCAAAAACCAAGCACCGCCTTCAGGCTTTCTAAGGGTGTAATTTTTTTATTTCACTTCTCACTGCCAATCACAGTTTCGGAGGCCATGGAATGCCCAGATGGCATAAAACCCCCCAAAATGACGCCCTGAAGGCGGTGCTTGGGTTTCGGGGCCCCGTACGCGGCTAGGCTCCCAAAAAGTCCCACACATGTGGTATCCCCATACTCAGGAGAAGCAGCAAAATGTATTTTGGGGTGCAATTCCACATATAACTATGGCATGTGTGAGCAATATATCATTTAGTGACAACTTTTTGAAAAAAAAATATTTTTTATTTTTGTCTTTATTCAATCACTTGGGACTAAAAAAAAAAATATTCAATGGGCTCAACATGCCTCTCAGCAAATAGCTTGGGGTGTCTACTTTCCAAAATGGGGTCATTTGGGGGGGTTTTGTACTTCTCTGCCATTTTAGCACCTCAAGAAATGAAATAGGCAGTCATAAATTAAAAGCGGTGTAAATTCCAGAAAATGTACTCTAGTTTGTAGACGCTATAACTTTTGCGCAAACCAATAAATATACGCTTATTGGCATTTTTTTTACTAAAGACATGTGGCTGAATACATTTTGGCCCAAATGTTTGACTAAAATTGAGTTTATTAGATTTTTCTTATAACAAAAAGTAGAAAATCTCTTTTTTCAAAATTTTCGCTCTTTTTCCGTTTATATCGCAAAAAATAAAAATCACAGAGGCAATCAAATACCATCAAAAGAAAGCTCTATTTGTGGGAAGAAAAGGAAGCAAATTTCGTTTGGTTACAAAATTGCATGACCGCGCAATTACCAGTTAAAGTAGTGCAGTGCGAAATTGAAAAAAGACCTCTGGTCCTTAAGCTGACAATTGGTCCGGGGCTGAAGTGGTTAATAAGGGTTTATTTTCTCTGTGACATTGTAAAGTAGGCTTTAGTAATAGAGTTTGTTCCTTGTAGTTATCAAAGTTTTTTAATGGCTGTTTGTCTTTGCTATCAATAAGCACACAAGGGGTGTTGCATTTGCTTTTGTGAGATACCTTTTTTTGTATGCATGATTACAAGATGTAAAAAACAGTAACAATATTTTGATACTTTAAGATTTGCCTGCTTAGAAATCTTAAAGTATACATTTTGTGAAATGCTGCCAAAAATTTGGGAATAAAGGTTGGGTTTGCATAGAGGAAGGCAACTAAATTATCTTTTTAAAAAAAGGTCTGGGGCTCATGGTCTCCAATGAGAGAAGTGAAGGCTAAAAAGAAAAACATTGTGAGTGTAGAACATTATATATATATATATATATATATATATATATATATATATTTATATATATAATACAATATATATATATATATATATGCTTGGGGGTTCTAAGTAATTTTCTAGCAAAAAATACTGATTTTAACTTGTAAGCAACAAGTGTCAAAAAAGGTTTAGTCCTTAAGTGGTTAAAATTACCTTATTTACAGACAGAAGTTCATCCCTTTGAGCTAAAAGAACTATACGTTACAATGTTTCTCTTTAGCGATGTTGTGAGAAACTTGGCAGGCTACCTGTTCTTTTTGGGGGTGTTTTTGACAGCTGTTGGCTTGAGCTGCGAACTCTCTGCACTGAATCGAGGAAATGCTTTTTTAAGATCGTCAATTCCTTAACGATTAATCGTGCAGCTCTAGTAAGAAGGGATAAATGGGAGTCTGGACCTTAAAGCATTAGGCAAGGTAAAGGTTTCAGGGAGGGCTGTAACATTTATTTCTTGGCAACTATCTCTTCAATCCAGGGGGAAAAAAAAAATAATCACATTTGCTTTATTGCTTAGAAGGAAACTATTCTAATCAAGGAGTTGTCTGATGTTTGAAAACCCATGTTATTCAGCCTTGGAAAAACAACATAAAACAATCTACACCCCAATAAAATTGACAATGAAAGTGCTCAACTTTATTAACTGAAAACTTGAGATCATTGGTTCTTGTTGACAAGTGGCTTAAATACTTATCCTTCATTGACTTTACCATTATTGAAGTCACACTTCTCTCCAGAGGCTGCTTGACTCAAAAAAAAATCATGTTCTCTGCAGGGTCAAAACAGGTTTCTTAATGTCTTCCACTTTTTTAGGAATCCCCCTTTTTTTTTTTTTTCATTTATGAATCCAAAAATATTTCCCTCAAAGGGGATTCCACAGTACTTTGTTTTAGAAGAAGTGTCTTGGCCTGGATCTTGAATCATAATGCACTATAAAAACGGGAGGAAATCCGATTCTACATATTATACTGACTGCTTCAGGACTGCATCTACTGGGGCACTAGCTTTACTATGTTTTGGCTGAAGCCAGAAAAATAATGCAAGTGCAATGCAATTTGTATGCAATATGGAGTATATCCTTGCCATATCTGAAGACATTACATCAGATTTCTGATGTACTGGTCCAAATAATTTGGTGAAGAGGGATTATGGTGTGGTGTCGTTTATCAGGGGTTGGGTTTGGCCCCTTAGTTCCAGTGAAGGGAACTCTTAAGTCAGCATACTAAGACATTTTGGACAATTTCATGCTTCCAACTTTGTGGGAACAGTTTGGGGATGGCCCCTTCCTGTTCCAACATGAATGCGCACCAGTGCACAAAGCAAGGTCCATAAAGACATGGATGAGTGGGTTTGTTGTGGGGGACTTTACTGGCCTGCACCTTAACCTGATAGAACACCTTTAGGATGAATTAGAGAGGAGACTACGAGCCAGGCCTTCTTGTCCACATCAGTGTCTGACCTCACAAATGCGCTTCTGGAAGAATAGTCAAACATTCCCATAGATACACTACTAAACCTTGTGGACAGCCTTCCCGGATGAGTTGAAGCTGTTATAGCTGCAAAGGGTGGGCCAACTCAATATTGAACCCTACAGACTAAGGCTGGGATGCCATTAAAGTTCATGTGAGTGTAAAGGCAGGCGCATTTTTCAGAGAATATGAATGATAACACAAAAAGATTTTTCACTCATGGTTACTGTTTGGGTGATGCCATTTAGTATCAGTCAACTGTGTTTACCATTTTTAAATAATAATAATGGCAACAGAAACTACCCTGATCAAAAGTTATTTTGGCCTGATAACATGCACACAAGTTGACACAAAAGGGGTTTGAATGGCTATTAAAGGTAACCATCCTCACCTGTGATCTGTTTGCTTGTAATTAGTGTGTGTGTATAAAAGGTCAATGAGTTTCTGGACTCCTGACAGACCCCCTTGCATCTTTCATCCAGTGCTGCACTGACGTTTCTGGATTCTGAGTCATGGGGAAAGCAAAAGAATTGTCAAAGAATCTGCGGGAAAAGGTAGTTGAACTGTATAAAACAGGAAAGGGATATAAAAAGATATCTAAGGAATTGAGAATGCCAATCAGCAGAGTTCAAACTCTAATCAAGAGGTGGAAAGTGAGGGGGTTTTGTTTTTTTCTAAAATTTCAGCCACAACTGTCAGGAAAATTGTTGGGGATGCAAAGAAAAACTCACAAATAACTTCAAGTGAAATACAGGACTCTCTGAAAACATGTGGTGTGGCTGTTTTAAGATGCACAATAAGGAGGCACTTGAAGAAAGATGGACTGCATGGTCGAGTCTCCAGAAGAAAGCCATTACTACGCAAATGCCACAAAGTATCCCGCTTACAATACGCCAAACAGCACAGAGACAAGCCTCAAACCTTCTGGCACAAAGTCATTTGGAGTAATGAGACCAAAATTTAGCTTTTTGGCCACAACTATAAACGCTACATTTGGAGAGGAGACAACAAGTCCTATGATGAAAAGTACGGAGGTGGATCGCTGATATTTTGGGGTTTGTGTGAGCTACAAAAAGGCACAGGAAAATTGGTCAAAAAATTGTTGGCAAGATGAATGCAGTTTGTTATCAAAAAATACTGGAGGAACGTTTGCATTTATTAGCCAGGAGGCTGCGCATGGGATGTATGGACATTCCAACATGACAATGATCCAAAACACAAGGCCAAGTCGACCTGTTATTGGCTACAGCAGCATGAATTGAAGGTTCTGGAGGGGCCATCTCAGTCTCCTGACCTCAATATCATTGAGCCACTCTGGGGAGATCTCAAAACGTGCAGTTCATGCAAGACAGCCAAGGAATTTACAGGAACTAGAGGCTTTTTGACAAGAGGAATGTGCAGCTTTACCATCTGATAAGATAAAGAGTCTCATCCACAAATACCACAAAAGACTTCAAGCTGTCATTGATGTTAAAGGGGGCAATACATGGTATTAAGAACTGGGGTATGTAAACTTTTGATCAGGATCATTTGGGTAGTTTCTGTTGCCATTGTGATTTAAAAAGAGTAAACACAGCTGATTGATAATAAATGGCTTCAGCCAAACACTAACCATGAGTGAAAGAAATGTTTTTGTGTTATTAATCATATTCTTTACATGTTATGTAGGTTGTGTATTTACCTTTTTCTCTGGGCTAGATTTGGTACTTTAAAGTCCTTTTTCCTCTCTTTTTTTGCCATTTATGCTCATCTTGGATGAAGTGCCAACTGAGCAATTTATATTCCCTATATGTGTATTATATCCTTTTGTAATTTAAGCAGTAGACATACCAGATGTTGGTCGATTTGGCTGACATGACCATCTTAAACACATAGAAATGGTGAACATTCCCATGCGGAGAGTTTGCAGATCCTGGTGATGTCCTCAAATGTCATAATGATGCTAATGTTTGCCATTCAGCAATACAGTTGAACTAACCACTGGCTTACCTGGTAACCTTCTGCAACACATCAACAATCAAATAAAATGTGTACCGAAATTTTTTTTCCCTTTTTTTTTTAAATCAGGTACTAAATACGATTAATAAGTCTTTTTTTTTTCTGTAATCATTTCATCTGGTTTGCACTCAATTTGATTTGGGGTAACAGTGGCTTGATTTTAACATGGCACATTCAACTAAGAATTGCTCTGCAAAATAGCTTCACGCCACATATAAGAAAAGAAAAATCCAGTCTGTGGGATATTTGCAAGTTAAAGTATGTTTAGCATCAGATAAATAAATAATTCTGCTAAGTATGACTCTACTGCTCACACAACTTTATAATTATCGCAGTAGTAACTACAAGCAAAAAAAATATTTTAGAAGCCTTCCTATGCCGTTTGATAAAAATGTAACAGGTCTACTTTAAGGTATGCCTTTGATTGGCTAAACACCTGAGCTTCCCAGTACACTTGTCAATTAGTACACCTGACGCAAATGACTGAAAACAAAGTACAAATGTTATACAAAACCCTGGGAAAACCAGACATATATTACAAAAATGTCATGTTTAACCAAAAGAAAATCTTACTCTTCTAGATGTTTTCTTAATTCTTTCTCACTCTCCCCTAGTTTCCCACGAAGAACCAAGTTTTCTTCCATGCTACGTTCAAGTTGTTCCTGGATGTCTTTCATGCTTGCCTTTGTTTTATTGTTCTGTTCTTTGTTGCTTTCTTGACTCTAGGTTCATGGCATGTAAAGTCAGTTTTAGTAAAGCTCAGACACAAACAGTTAATATAAACATATATAAAAAGGATGCACAAACCGTAACACAATAGCAAGATCAAATATCGCTTAAGGCAGTCTACCTGTATACCTAGCTTATTCTAGTAAAGGCATGTTCTTCTATCAATAAAAGCCTTTATAATCTGTATAGTTTCAATTATTTGGGTTTCACCGTACTGCCTTGCTGATGTATTAAAGTAAACCTGTGATGAGAAAAAGTGGGCTGCCACTACTAACCTTTTAAAAAGGGTCACGTTGACCCTTGTGGATCAGGAAATCAGAGAGAAGTCATAGGTTCTTATCTCCCAACCAGTTTGGGGTCAATGATTTAGAAAGTATTGAAACCAATGGTCAGGTTTGCATCCAGCCAAATATAGTTTCCAGTAGGAACGGCCAAGGCTTGGAAGCCTCCATATTTCTATCTGGACAGATTTTAAGAGTACACAACATAAAATGCAAAAATGTACCTACTGCATGCAATGCTGTATACTTAGCATTCTACCATAGTCAGCTTTAACTGTCATGGACCGTGAAACAGGAAGGAAAAAAAAAAACAGCTCAGTCAGTAAACCATGTCTCAGTCTGGAGAAGAGGACTACTTTAAGTTGCATATGCTTACTCCAGGGTTCTCTTCATCACTAATGGAGTGCTAGTATAGAAGATGCCTGCCTAAAAGACACCAGGGGTGTCCTACCTGCAGCCCAAGATAGCTCAAGAAAATAAAAATTATTAAAACATTTTTTTTTAATTTTAGGGGGTATTTATTTTTTATAAAAATGCATTTACACTTCGCGAACACATGCCGCCGAGCAGGACTTTGCTCCTTCTGAGTGTACGTCATATGATGTCCACTCAAAAGGAGCCGCAAAGCGATGTGATCTGTCACTGGCTGTGTCCACGGGGAAAACAGCTGATGACTGATCAATGTGCTGGCTCGCTGCCAGTACCATGTGACCAATCACAGCAAATCACATGACAGTTGTAAACAATGGATGGCTTCCTTTCAGGTCATCCATTGCGTACAATTGTGTTGCTAGCTGTGATTGATCAATGTGATCACATGGTACAGACAGGACAAATCACAGCCCATCTGTACCAGTGATTAGCTCTGGCCAATCACAGCTAAATCCCAACAAAACAAACAATGCATCTTTTTCATTCAGTAAAATGCTTGCCTATAGCAATGAAATTCAGTGTCCATGCCTCTTACTATATACCTTGGACTGTCTGCTTTGCAAAAAGGGGTCATTTGGGGGATAATTTGTGCTGTCCTGACATTTTTGTGGCCTCAAGAATTAAGATAAGCCATCAGGATTGATCAACTTTCAGACATTTACCATAGTTTGTGGAATCTATAACTTCCCTACAGACTAAATAATATACACTGATATGGGTTATTTTCACCAAAGAAATGTAGCAGAATACATTTTGGCCTAAATTTATGAAGAAAGATTTGCAAACTTTGATTAAAATACCACCAAAAGAAAGCTCTAGTTGTGTGAACAAAATTATAAAAATGTAGCTTTGGTACAGTGTTGCATGACTGTGCAAGTGCCATTTAAAATGCCACAGCGCTGAAAGCTGAAAATTAGCCTGGGCAGGAAGGGGGTAAAAGTGACTCGTATGAAAGTGGTTAATGGACATTTATAGATTTAATCTACACAAAGAAAGATTTCCCACTCTTTACAATCACCCTTTATTCATGTCATCGGTTTTCAGCACCACCTATATTTGTAAGCAATTATATTAAAAGGATGAAGCACACGAAGGGCAAAATTAGAGCCAACATTTTTGATGAGCACCTTGAGAATTGCTACTACACCCATCGAACCAGATATTGATGCATTAGTTTATCAAAAACAGTGTTAAATATTGCACTAGTTTTATGCTGCTCTCTTTTACAAAAAAAAAAAAAATGTATTATTAAGTTCCCTTGAAAAAAAGAATTCATACTCCTTGAAATTTCCACATTTTGTCATGTTACAACGAAAAATGTAAATTTTATTGGGATTTTATGTGATAGATAAACACAAAATGGCATATAAAATTGTAAAGTGGAAGGAAAATTATAAATGGTTTTCAGATTTTTTACAAATAAATATCTGAAAAGTGTTATGTGCATTTGTATTCAGCCCCCCTGAGTCAATACTTTGTAGAACCACCTTGCAATTAGAGCTACAAGTCATTTTGGGTATGTCTCTACCAGCTTTGCACATCTAGAGAGTGAAATGTTTGCCCATTCTTCTTTGCAAAATAGCTCAAGCTCTTTCAGATTGGTTTGTGAACAGCAATTTAAAGTCTTTCCAAGATTCTCAATTGGATTTAGGTCTGGACTTTGTGTCATTCGAAAACATGAATATGCTTTGATCTAAACATTGCAGCTCTGGCTGTATGTTTAGGGTGGTTGTCCTGCTGGAAGGTGAACCTCCGCCCCAGTCTCAAGTCTTTTGCAGACTCCTACAGGTTTTCTTCTAAGATTGCCCTGTATTTGGCTCCATCCATTTTCCCAACAACTCTGACCAGATTCCCTGTCCCTGCTGAAGAAAAACATCCCCACAACATGATACTGCCACCACCGTGTTTCATGGCGAGGGTGATGTGCAGTGTTAGTTTTTCACCACACATAGCATTTTGCCTTTATGGCTTCTTGAAAACTGCAAATGGGACATCCTATTGCTTTCTTTCAACAAGGCCAGATTTGTGGAGTGCACAACTAATAGTTGTCCTGTGGACAGATTCTCCCACCTGATCTCTGCAGCTCCTCCAGAGTTACCATGGGCCTCTTGGCTGCTTCTCTGATTAATGCTCTCCTTGCCCGGTCTGTCAGTTTAGGTGGACGGCCATGTCTTGGTAGGTTTGCAGTTGTGCCATACTCTTTCCATTTTCAGAAGATAGATTGAACAGTGCTCCGTGAGATTTTCAAAGTTTGGGATATTTTTTTTTATAACCTAATCCTTCTTTAAACTCAACAACTTTTTCTCTGACCTGTCCAGTCTGTTCCTTGCCATCATGAGGCTGTTTGTTCACTAAGGTTCTCCAACAACCCTCTGAGGGCTTCAAAGAACAGTTGCATTTATACTAAGATTAAATTACACACAGGTGGACTCTATTTACTAATTAGGTGACTTCTGAAGGCAATTGGTTTCAGAGTAAAGGGGGCTGAATACGAATGCACACCACACTTCTCTGATATTTATTTGTAAAAAAAAAAAATTGAAAATCATTTATCATTTTCCTTCCACTACACAATTATGTGGCACTTTGTGTAGATCTATCACATAAAATCCCAATAAAATAAATTTACGTTTTTGGTTGTAACATCACAAAATGTGGAAAATTTCAAGGTGAATGAATACTTTTTCAAGGCACTGTAGGTACATTATCTATATCAGTGATCGTCAACTTGTGATCGGCCCATATTTTTCTGCTCATCAACTATCCTTCTTGTTATTGTATTTTATGTGTGGCCCAAGACAATACCTCTTCTTCCAATGTGACCGAGGAAGGTCAGAAAATTGGACACCCTGGAATACACCAACCTTTCTCCACCAGGGTTCTGTGGAATCCTAGGGTTCCTCTAGATTCTGCTTGAGTTTACTTAACAAAGAGTAATTTCTGCCACTCAGATAAGTACCCACTAACATTAATTATATTTTTATGTATTTGTAAAAAAGGGGGATTCTTCCCACTGACCACACATGTAAGAAACATTCTTCCCACTGACCTTCACACTAATGTGCAAGGAGCAGCAGATATAGTAATAATTAACAGGGGTTCCATCAGACTGAAAAATTATTTCTCCATGTTAAAAAGGTTGAGAAAGTACTGGTCTACACAGACCAAAGTCTTTGACATTCACCAAATAAATTGGCTTTTCCAATACGTCATTAATAAGGTCACTATAGAATAAAGTTGGAGTGAAAGCTTCACATACATTATGCTTTCAGTTGACAAAACATTAATAAACTGGAACAATATTATATTTTTTTTATTTAGGTGATCAGTTTAAAAAAAAAAAAATATTAAAAGTATCTCTAGCCAAGGCAGTTTACAGTGTGGGGTAATATTAGGATTCTCTGACAGGTTTTTTCGTTGTCTGTCTCTGCTGAGAAGATTCACCACCCATGACTATGACCACCTGGTGACTATTGTCATCTGAACAGAAAGCGATGAGAAATCCAAAATTGTACAGTTGTTACTGCAACAGAAATGTAGAAAGAGGTTTCCAACAGGAGTAGCTGTTCTTGTTATAGCTGTATAAATAGGCAGGACAGACAGGAATAAAAAGTTTTGACCAAAGAAACAATTTAAAGCAACCAAGTCCACTAAACCTGCCTCATTATGAATTCCTAACACAGTCACATTGCATGATAATGCCAAGGGAAGGCATTAGAAATTAAATTCCAGCACTTGTCCAACAATCCTTATATAGGAATTGTAATTCTCTGGCCTGATATATAGCCTATTCCTGCCCACAGTGCCATGTTTAATGTATGTAGGCCCTGCAACATAAAATATCATGCTTAGCCTTAGGACAGGGTATTTTAATTATTTCATATACCAGAAAAATGCTCTATAAAATGCATCACTGAGCACAGGGTACTGTAAATGTAAGTCATAGCATCTTTATTAACATATATGAAAAGACAGCAGCAAGCACAATAAAACAAAATAACCTTAAGGATCTGTTCACGCTATTGCGTTCCGGATTGCGGGCTGAATCACTGCGATTCTGAATTTCCACAAATCGCAGGACGCTCTTGCGATCCCCATTATTTTTAATGGCATTCAAATCGCGGAGTGATTTTGCCGCAATTGACGCTCGACAAATTGCATTAAAAACGCATAAACAGGGGGTTGCGAGGGCGTCTCACGATTTGCGGCGATTCCGCTGGTGATCCTGAATGCCATAGTGTGAAAGCATGAAATAGCAACAATTCTGGATAATTCTAAATACTGGATATATAGTAAATAATGGGTAACAAATCATATGAATATATTACATATATCTCAACACCTCCAAGTTAGGGAATAATGTATTCCCCTAGTTTCTCAGATCCGGAACAAATTGTATAAGGCCTACTTGACAGTAAAAAAGTGACTGCAGCCGATTGAGTGGAAATAAAACAAACAGAGAGCCGTACACTGTATGCAATAGTTATTTGGTGCACCAAGTAGCCAAAACAGATCTTGTATATAACAGCTTTACAAAAAGCCAACACTTGTGTTGCTTTCATATACCTATCTACTTTGTATTAAAAAAAAAAAAAAAAGAAAACACATGAACATGAGAAGTAATGGTGAAAATAAATTTGTACCTTTGTTTGGTCATCAAGCCGTTTCTGTAGGGAAGCCAGCTTCCTTTCTAGTTCACTCTTTTGGTCGGTCAAAGCTTTGATTTCTGCTGTTGGATCTGGACTCTAGAGGGGAAGAAAGGAGAGATGAAATTAATTTCATACAACCCAAATAGAATATTTAAACAGCCTGAACCATAAGAAACTTTGGTGAAGGATATTTTTTTTTTTTTTTTTTCAGCCTGAACCATAAGAAACTTTGTTTGCAATGCCTCCTGGGAAGGATAAGCTGTAGTTTAACTATGTCCTGGGACCAATTACGAGATCTGCAAGGATGAGATCCAGGAGGAAATACAGTCTGGCTTCAGATGCCCACACTAATAAATGATATAGAGGGTGGGATAAATAGCTAGATATCAGTATTTGCCGACGACACAAAAACATGTAGGGCAATGACAACACAGCAAGATATAGAAACTTTACAGGAGGACCTGAATAAATTAATAAAGTGGGCTACTGCATGGCAATTGAAGTTCAACATTGAAAAATGTAAGGTAATGCACTTTGGGGGTAAAAATATAAAGTTCAAGCTACTCATTAGGGGAGAACCTCTAGGGGCTGCCAAGATGGAGAAGGGCCTAGGGGTCCTAGTATAAGACAGACTGAGCAATAGCAAGTAGAGTTCAAGCTGTGGCTACCAAAGCCAGCAGAATATTAGCATGCATTACAAAGGGAATTTACTCCAGGAGATAAAACTATTATTCTGCCACTTTATAAAACTCTGCCTCTGGTGTATTCCATCCAGTTCTGGTCACCAATCCTCAGAAGGGATGTGCTGGAACTGGAGAGAGTCCAGAGAAGGGCAACTAAATGAATATGGGGACTGGAGGACCTCAATTATGAGGAACGACTACAGGTGCTAAACGTATTCTCCTTAGAGAAGAGATGCTTGAGAGGAGATATGACTGCGATATACAAATATCTCAACAGTGAGCCCAGCGTAAGTATGAAGCTTTTTAGTCCCAGTGAGTGTAAGAAGACACAAAGCCACATGATGAGACTGGAAGAGAAACGGTTTAACCTTAAGCTGCATAGGGGGGTTTTCACTGTCAGGGCGGTAAGGATGTGGAACTCTCTTTGTGTTGGCAGGAAGTATGGATAGTTTTAAAATACTCTTGGACGTGCATCTTAGCGAAAAACAATATACAGGGATATGGGAAATTATTTTTCTACACACACACAAACACAGGTTGAACTGGATGGAATGTTGTATTTATTCAACCTTACCAACTATGTAACTAGTATAATCCATTCAGTTTTGTAAAGCATTAACTACAGTAGCCAAAGTAACATCATCTGCTTCCACATTGCATTTCAATTATTTCTGGCCTGCTTCCATTCTAGGATCAATGTAGCCACCCCATCAAGGGGTAGAAAACCAATGGTCTTGGGGTGCAATAGCAGGGCTGGATTAGCGGTCCACTGCCCCAGAAACAGTCTTTTAAAGGGACCTGGATAGGGGCCTTAGGCGAGTATTGCTGGCTCCACAAGGTAAGGGGCAAATAACTGTCAGCTTAGGTAAGGAGGGGGTGGGAGGGAGGGGTGGTATTTAAATCCATGCCATCTCATAATCACACTTCACCCACAAATGGAATCGTCAGTGTTTACCATTAACCAGCCCCTCTAAGATCGGACATGTAAAGATGCTGATCCCAAATTCAAAGTGAGCTTGACCTTTTATGATTTAGGGACTACAATTCTTTGGTGTCTGATCTTAGGGTGCATGGATTGGAAATACTATTTATTGGAGGACTATTAGACTTTCATATTTATGATATTATGTACATATAATTTTGTTGTGTTACATTAATATTTTAAATCCTGTATTTGTGTATTATTAGAAGGTAGTGGAGGTGCTGCTTACTGTATATTATACTTTATCAAAAAGTCACTTTAAAAAAATATTTGAATTATTTGTACAACAGTGAACAAAAAGGCAAAACATCACAAATAGAAAAAATGGATTAAAACACATAAAAAAAAAAGGAAATGATGAAGTGTAAAAAGAGAGCTCCATCATTAAGTGGAGGAACACATGGTACATTTAAGCAATATTTATTAAGTGCCAGCATACAGGCGCATTTGCCTGCATGTTCTAAGGAGTGCTAATCTGCAAAAAAAAGTCATGAGACTTGGATTATTATTTTTTTTTTTTTTTAAATACCTCCATACTTGTAAATTCTTTAAAGAGTCACAGCTCCCACTTAATCTGGCCAAAGATGGGATACATTTCGAACGAAAAGTCTTAGGAAAAGAATGTTATTTTGTTTTTCTAATCATTAGTGGGTCAAATTGACATATGTTTTCAACTGCAGTGACTAGAAAATTTGAGGGAGCAGAACGGAAATTTTTTCTCAAATAAATGAATTCCTAACACTGTATGTGGTTTTCATTCGGTCTAGGCCATTCATTCCAAAATTCATTTATTCCGGCATTGTACAGTTTCTATTCTATTTCTATTCAGCCAGTGGTGTACTGCAGCCGGTTCTGACAGAAGCCAGCCATTCGGCCGGCTTCTGTCAAAGGGGCATGACTGAAAAAGGGCTGCAGACTGTCTCCCAATCAGCGCTCTCAGCCAATTGGGGGAGGGTACAAATATTCTCAAATGACAAAAGAAAAACTTCCCCCTTATTCCAGCATATAATCAGGTTGTACTTTGTTTCCGATCATGCATGTCGTGCAAGCTCAATTTTTTTTTTTTTAAAGGGGATGTAAAGGCAGAAGGTTTTTTTATCATAATGCATAAAGATAAAAAAAACTTCTCTGTGTAGCAGCCCCCCCCAGCATCCCCTAATTACCTACCTGAGCTCCTCCTCTCTCCAGCGATCCCCTCCGCCATCCAGTACACTCCTCCTGATGGGCTGAGACAGAGCAACTATGCTATTGGCTCCCGCATCTGTCAAAGTCAGTCAGCCAGCCAATCAGGGGAGAGAGGGGGCAGGGCCAGGTCGGGGCTCCGTGTCTGAATGGATAAACGGAGCTCTGACTTGGCTTGGGTGCCCCCTGTAGCAAGCTGCTGGCTGAGGGGCACTCACCAGAGGGAGGGGCTAGGAGCAGCAAAAAGGGACCGGGCATGTTGGAAAATGTTGCAAAACCAACTGCACAGAGGAGGTAAGTATAACATGTTTATTATTTAAAAAACAAAAAAAAAAAAAAAAAAAAACTAGCCTTTACAATTACTTTAAGCATGAATAATGTCTTTCATTTAAAAATAAATAAATTGGTCGTTCTGGTATCAAGTTACATTTTCCAACATGTCCTTTCAGAAATTTGCATCCACATCAGTTCTTGAAAAGCAGTAGAGGAACACTAATAAAAAGAAAATCAAATAACCGATCCAAATTTGGATATTTCCATTTGAATTTCTATTAATGTGTACTAGGCTTTAAATTCACTGTAATTTAATTGCATGCACAGTTGGTTAGATTCATACTGTTAAGCCTTGATGTACTATTCTTATTGTTTCCAGAAACAGAATCTCTTATTGAATTTTCAAGCTAATAGGACATGCAATAAAAACATCACTCTGTTAGAGAATAAAAACGAGACATGCAGAGGAATGGCAAGAGTAATCAATTTCCTTTCTTTTGTTAACATTTAATAAAAGTAAATTGTCACTTTGTCAAAGTTAAAGATTGTTAATATTGATCGTATGCTAGTAAAGTAAACTACCGTAACAAATGCAACACAAAAGTAAATCTCAAAAGCAATAGAAAAGTCATTAAGAGGGAAAAACTAATATAGTAATATGAAAAGGGTTCTTATCTCCACGTGTGCATAGTGTAAACATCAATTAAAGAAAAGGAATGGACTATTTACCTGGACATTGCTGGAGGCACGGGATTTTAAAGTCTGAATCTTTTCAAAGACCAAGTTGACTTTTCTTTTGGTTGCATCGTCATTATCCTGACTTCTGAAATACAGAAATTCAATTGTAGTTTAAAATTGCAAGTCATACTTTTTTAAACATATTTTATTTTGAAATTCAATGTTTGCTGGGAGCACTGATCCATGTGTCTGACAAGACTTTATAAATGTCAAATAACACTGAGTGTCCATTTAGAATCCAGCATGAGGCATGTTGATTACCAGTGGACTACTGTAACAGAGCAACCCATTTACTGAGCATGTGCAGGATTCTTTAAACTCGGTTAACATATGAGCTGCATGCGACTCACAGCAGGGGTCCGGTATGTGCGGGTTCCCCATTTCAGGTCCGATTTCAGCCTGAATTTTGGGCTGAATTCTGACCTGAAAACGGACCTGATTCGGGGAGATATGAGAACCGGCTCCATAGAGAACCGGTCAAAATCTCTGCTATTGCGAATTGGTTGTGATGATCCCGCATCCAATTCGCAATGGTGTGAACCCAGCCTTAAGGACCTGTGTCTATGAGCTTTTGCTCACATCAGACATTTTTTGCATTTCTATACAAGTCTAAGAGGATGCAAAACCTACTTGAATCAGGTCAAATGCAAGTCAGAAGGCAACTGCAGATAAAATGCACCTCCCATTGTGAATTATCTCAGAAGCATCTCAAACTGATGTCAAATCCATGCAATTAACACAAGCTCTTCAAAAACAGGCACTAATAACACTAATAACAGTGGGAAGGACGAGATGTGCTCACCCTTTTGCCACCATGCGGTAGGGAAAAATGGAATCACCTGGGGTTTTTGAATAGCATGGGGATTGCCTCACTGCATAGATGACATTTGACTTACTGGATGAAAAAGGGAACAATAAAGTGATTCTAAAGCCTTAACCCCTTTGCGCCTAAGGGTAAAACAAGTTTTAATGCCTAAGCCCAAATTTGCAACTTTGACGAGTTACTAAAAACTTATATATCATCACAACTACTGTGTGCATCCAGGTGGATTATACCTTGTTCTTTAAGGACAAATTGGGCTTTCATTTGGTGATAAATGATAATGGATATCTCCTGATTTAAATTTTTTTATTATCAAATGAAAACTTGCCCAAAATAGTAAAAAAAAATAATCTTTATTTTTTTTTTAGATTTAGCTGTATATTTCTTGCTACTACTATAACATACCACCAAAGAACAACCCAAAACACATTCTCCTGCTCCTGACGATAGCAGCGATACCACATATGTGTATGTTAGTTTTTGTATGTACCCATAGTACAGCCCAGAACAATAATGCACATTTTGCTTTTTTATTATTATTATTATATCTATCTATCTAAAACACACGGTCAAACTTTCCAACGGCAAATGTGCGATCGGAGCTTGTTTTCGGAAATTCCGACCGTGTGGAGCATTGGACAGTTTCCATCGGGATTTTGGTCGCACAAATTTGAGATCTGGTTCTCAAATTTTCCAACAACAAAATCCGTTCTCGTAAATTCCGATCATGTATAAACAATTCCGACGCACAATGTGCCACGTATGCTCAGAATCAAGCAGAAGAGCAGCACTGGCTATTGAACTTCACATTTCTCGGCTCGTTGTACGTCTTGTACGTGACCGCATTCTTGACGTTCGGAAAGTCTGACCAACTTTGTGTGACCGTGTATAATGCAAGACAAGTTTGAGTAAAAAAAAAAAAACATGGGATTTTGTCAAAATGTCCGATCGGGTGTACGTGGCATGATACTAATTTAACAAAAAAAATTATAAAAAAATCCTGTCCAAAAAAATACTAACCCTTACCTCTGACCCAAACACTATCTCCGGCATTTACCTAGATCAAACCTTGATCTAGGTAATTAAAAAAAAAAAAAAAATCCTGTCTCTACAAGGACAGAGAAAGATACAATGTATCATTCACAGAGACAGAAGACACAGGGGCGGGCTTCACAGTGACTGATCAGTGTGATAGCCAATCAGACGTTCCGGGTCCTGATCATTAGAACGGGGCCCGGGCTCTCGTGAGACTCCGGTCACTGTGCTTGGAGAGCGCCGTGCAGCGATCTTCCAGCACAAAGGGATGCGGCCATACGGCAAAAAGCCCAGCGCAGCCCAGTGTGTGATGTCAGTGCCACAGGGTTAAAGTTTCTTAACTTAATGCATTCTCTGCATTAGGGTAAAAAACCTTTTGTGTTTAGGATCCCACCAGCCTCCACTTATACTTACCAGAGCCCGATCTCTATCCAGTGCTGTGTAGGAGAGCAGCGGCTTTCTCCGCTCTCTTACTCCTCACTGGGCAGATTGACAACTGTGTGAGCCATTGCCTCCTGCTTCTGTCAGTTAAATTATTTGACAAGGGAGCGGGGGGGGGGGGGCAAGGCCGAGCCCCACTATCTGTGTCTATGGACGCAGGCAGCGTGGCTCGTGATTGAGCCTGCCCCCATAGGAAGCGGCTTCACTAGAGTTGAGAGTATTCCAGGAGTTCAATTATTATGTAAGGCCCACTTTAAAGCTGAAGTTTAATCTGCTTATATTTTACCTTTCTTGGTTCATCCCGCTGCCCCCCCCCCCCCTCTGCTGAGCCTCCATTGGTTGAAAGAACTGAAAGCCAATGAATGAAAGGGGCACACACCTAATTACACAGACACAAGTAATAAAAATAATGTGTGCCAACACACACCTGAATGCATTCAAATTCTCCCAGTGTAAAATGAGATCCCTCTTTCTGACCGACAGTCACCAACAGTGATCCCATCAAAAACACCCGACAGGCTGGTTGTACTGAAGTTGATCCGTCGATCGACTTCTGTACAACCAGCCTGCCCTTAGATGGACTAAAATTTGTCCGGTTCCTGCTGAACTGGCAGAATTTTGATCCATCTGTGCCGGCCTTAAAAATAATTATACACAAACATATTAAGATGAGAGCGAGGGAGGAAGAGAGAACGAAAGAAAGAGCGAGGGATGGTAGGAGAAAGAAAATGCACTCACAGTAGATGGATGGATCGGCAGGCTGCATCTTTCCTCTTCTGTTTGCTGGGCTTTAAACTTCCCACCCACACATCCCCTTCTCTGAGGCACAACACTGCCGGGGAGTGTGGGTGGGGCAGACACAGGAGAAGAGGCTGGAAGGAGAAGGAGCAGAACCAGCTCTCTCTCCTCTCCTGTCTGAGCGGGGAGGGGGGGGGGGGTACTGTCAGCGATGGCTCTGGTCTGCCTGCATTTCTGCAAAACCAAAAAGGTAGTCCAAAATGCTGTCAGCTGAGCGGTTCTGTGCTACAGGTGGTAGGGCTGGTCAGCAAAGACAAGAAGCTTGCAGCTTCATTGGTGGCATCAGGAGAATTGTGATATCTCAGTAAGGCACAAGAGGAGATGCCCAAACAATGAAGCTCTCAGCGCACCCCCCCCCCCCCCCTCAACACTACACTAGGGGTGATTAGGGTGTGCCCAGGCACCCCGTGTGCAAGCCTATGCATATTTGACGTAAATGGATTACCTAAAAAAGGAGGTATACCTTTTCAAACCCAGTGTTTCAAATTGCCACATTTGAAAATTATTTTTAATCCAACATAAAATACATAAAAAGTAAAACACAAACTGCAAAACCAGTGGTACCCAAAACTAACACCACAGAAACCATGAAAATATCAATTTTTTCATCAGCCATGCAAATCCACTATTTAGTGTATTATGAACAACCTGGGGATCTTGTTCCATATACACAAGGCAGGTGTATTGCTGCACAATGGCCATCAATATAATTACCCATTACAATTAACATATTACACTCAACCATTATACTCACCCCTCTTTCAAGTAATTAAAGAGTATCTGTTTTGCCGTTTCTTCATTGGTTTGTTGTGCTAGTTGTTGCTGGCCCTTCAAAAGGTCTGGTGTCGCCTGAAATTAAGAAAAAAATAAAAAGATTGAAAAATATAATGGTTATTAAACAAAGCACTACAAAAAAATGAAGAGTACCGGTGCTTAAAATGTGAGTCCAATTAAACATGGTTATGGTTTTAAGTAGCTGTCCGAATACGTCGAGCAGCAACTGCAGCCGATGATTGAGAAAAAATTTCCAACAAGCTCAATCGACTTCTATCGAGTGGGACACATGGATCGAAATTTAGTCGGTTCCTGCTGAACAAGACGAATTTCAATCCATCTATGGCCAGCTTTACACTAAGGACAATACAGCAGGAAAAGGCAGACAGTCTGCAACAAACATGGTTCAAATCTCGGCCGATTCAGCAGGATTGGTCGATCAACTTGGGTCTAACCAGCCTGCTGGATTACCTTGTGATTCTCGCTAGTGGCTGCTATAGCCGCAAGCAATAATCATTGTCTTCTCAGACAATTACGGATTTCCCTGTCAGCGCTGTCTGTGTTGATGGAGGAATCGTGCAAATTTCTTTCCTGCAACCTGTGATTGCAGGAAAGAAATTAGCATTGTGTATGGCCAGCTTAGCCTCCCTGGTGGTATGATTATGTCCGATTTTTGATGCTGAAAGCGGTACTATGTTTTGCATGGAAATTTGGCGTTTTATATTGTAGGCCAGTAATTCTTAGGTAGACTAGTAGACATCCCGGGTATGATAAAGTTTGAAACACAAAATCATAAATTCTAATATAATAAATAACTATAAATAATAACATAATAATAAAAAAATGTATTCAATAATGTAACCAAAAACACTGAAGTTTGATGATGAATTTCCCCACAAATCACTATCGCTCAATTCTGCAAGTGATTCTAATTTATTATCGCTGTTTTCTAGCTCTATCCAGCGATGTGCACAAGAGAATCAGCTGTCCGGGACTCTCCATCCTGATTGGCTGGGACACAGCAGCGGGCGCCACTGTCTCCCGCTGCTGTCAAATCAAAAGTCAGTAGACCAATGGCGGAGAGAATTGGTGCCCCCATAGCAAGCTGATTACTGTGGGGGCACTGGGCAGGAGGGAGGGGCCAGGTGCGCCAGCGAGGGACTCGAGAAGGAGGATCTGGGCTGCTATGTTCAAAACCACTGCACAGAGCAGGTAAGTATAACATGTTTGTTATTTTACTCCTCCCCCCATCCGGTGCCACATTTGGAGGGGGCACAGGATACCTGTCTAATACAGGTATCCTATTCCCACTTCCAGAAGCCTCAGCCATGGGTATTGATGTCACCACGGGGCTCCCTCCTCTTTCCCCAGCCGCCGGGCCAGTAGGAGAGAGAAGCGGAGCCTCGCACATGCGCAGTAGGGTTCCCAACGTGAAGCTGTAAGGCTTCACTGCTGGGTTCCCTTACTCGCAATGGAGGCGACATGCACCCAACAGCTGATGGAAACAGTGGTGCTGACATCGCTGGACTCCAGGACAGGTAAGGGTCTGATTATTAAAAGTCAGCAGCTGCAGTATGTGCAGCTGCTGGCTTTTAATTTTTGCAGTGTTGGGCGGACCTCTGCTTCAAGTCAAAGAAGGCTGCTGAAACCGAGTTTGTCCCTTGACTTTCTGAGATGTATTGATGTCAGTGTAGTTGATCCATGGAGCGGGGGATTCGTCACTTTCACAGGCCCAGCATTGAAGGCGTGGATCGCACGCTGGCGTCCCATTGACAAGCCCATCTCCACATGCTGTATTTCTCCAGCGGTGGGGTACATGTGAGTGCAAACTTGATTTTATGATTTTAAACACTTAATAAATCTACTACACTATGAGCTACTTCTTTATGTCACCTGTGGAGTTTACGTGTACACCATAATCTGACCTGAGGTATCTTTGGAATGGCAAGGTGCTACTGAGGAATGAATTGGGTTTCCAATAGCGATTTTTGACCTCCAGTAATTAAGGGGTCAAACACATCTGGTGAGTTGCCATCCATTTCCTGAGCACCTGTGGTGAAGGATTTGGAAGACATGACTAAATAGAAGCACAAAATTGGTGTTGGGATATGTCACAAATGGACATTTAAAGGAGAAGTCCAGCCAAAGCTCGTTTGGCTGGGCTTCTCTTATGAATCGTAGGAGCGCAGTTCATCTGGCACTCCTGTGACCCGTTTTCAGCAGAGAGCGGACTGAAGTCTCCTCTCAGGTGACATCACAGAAGTCAGTCCAGGCACCACGTCATCACAACAATAAAGTCTGGATCCGCCAGGTGCCTGGACTGACACCCGGCTCATCCTCTCAGTGAGCCGCTGAGAGGCCGAGATGGCCGCTCCCCACCCCCCCACAGTAGGGCGCTCCAGTAAGAGATGAGGGAGCAGAGCAGAGAGCTGTGACTGACAGTCGATAGCTCTCTGAAAACCGAGTGATCAGTGGTGTTCGATCGCTCGGTTCTCAGTGTAGAGGCGACTTGGGACAGATGCAGCATCGAACCGATGCTGCATCCACCTAGTTAAGTATGAGTCGCAAGTTTTTTTAAATAATCCCTTACTTCTCTTTTAACCACTTAAGGACCGCCTCCTGCACATATACATCGGCAGAATGGCACGGCTGGGCACATCAACGTACAGGTACGTTGCCCTTTAAGAGCCCAGGCGTGGGTCGCGCTTGCGACCCGGTCCTGAGCTCCGTGACCATGGCCGTGGGACCAGCGGACCCGACCGCCGCTGGTGTCCCACGATCGAGTCACAGAGCTGAAGAACGGGGAGAGGTATGTGTAAACAAACCTTTCCCCATGCTTCCTAGTGACACTGTCACTGATCATCTGTTCCCTGTCAGTGACTTCACACGCCAAGCCACGCCCCCAGACAGTTATAAAACACACACACACAGGGCTCACTTAACCACTAGGGGGCGGGGAGGGGTTAACTCCTTCACTGCCAGTGTCATTTACACAGGAATCAATGCAGTTAAATAGCACTGATTGCTGTATAAACGACAATGGTCCCAAAAATGTGTCAAAAATGTCCGATGTGTCCGCCATAATGTCGCAGTCATAATAAAAATCGCTGATCGCCGCCATTACTAGTAAAAAAAAAAAAAAGAAATGCTATAAAACTATCCCCTATTTTGTAAACGCTATAACCTTTGCGCAAACCAATCAATAATCGCTAATTGTGATTTTTTTTTACCAAAAATATGTAGAAGAATACGCATCGGCCTAAACTGAGGGAAAAAAATGTTTTTAAATATTTTTGCTGATATTATAGTAAAAAGTAAAAAATATTGAATTTTTTTCAAAATTGTCGCTGGATTTTTGTTTATAGCGCAAAAAAAAACCGCAGAGGTGATCAAATACCACCAAAAGAAAGCTCTATTTTTGGGGAAAAAGGACGCTAATTTTGTTTGGGAGCCACGACGCACGACCGTGCAATTGTCAGTTAAAGCGACGCAGTGCTGAATCGCAAAAAGGGGCCTGGTCCTTTGGCTGCGAATTGGTCCGGGGCTTAAGTGGTTAATGCAATATATTTGATTGTTCACTTTTCAATGCACTGTATTATCTTTATGGTTGGAGTAATATGTGATGCACAGGTCACCATATACAGTTTGTGAGTGTAAGTTTCCTTATATATTTGACATTTATGCACTAAAGGTGGAACATTCACTTTTTTAAAGGGGCAGCTATACAATGTTCACTGCACATATAATGATTTACATTTTTCAGAAGGCGTCATCATTTGTTTCATAATCACAGGCAAGTGGTTAAACTCCATCAATCCCACAGAAGAATTCACCAAGAAATCAAACAAGTCAAATAAATCCCTTAAGTAGCACCCAAACTTCATTATAAAGGGACAGTGGTACTCTCACAAATTGGAGTACCGGTACCTGCCTTACAGCATAAAACACAGTGTAATCGACTATCATTAAATAAGGACACTTGCATTGAAATAAAATTATTTAGCCACAATAGACAGTTCTTTGCAATAACAATAGCAGTTTGGGTACCTGCATTTCAGCACAACTACTCGTTCCCAAATCAGAATACTTTGTATACAGTGAATGGGTATTTGATAACAACGTGTCACACTCTACAACC
This sequence comes from Lithobates sylvaticus, assembly GCA_028564925.1. NCBI lineage: Eukaryota > Metazoa > Chordata > Amphibia > Anura > Ranidae > Lithobates > Lithobates sylvaticus. The sequence goes on from CM053029.1 coordinate 525,803,863, forward strand.
ACATTCTAGACAGCATAAGTAGTTTTAATAGACCTATTCATCTGCCTCAGAAGTATTTAAACAATCGCTCAGCGGTAGTAACAATTCCTAAGTACTAGCTGCTGGATCATAGCGGTCAATACTGCGCTGCTTCACTTCAGGCTGTATGTGTTTAGCTTCACAATCAACCACTGCGACTATAGTCAGGTCCAGTGTGTGTGTGTGTGTGTGTGTGTGTGTGTGTGTGTACACAATGCATACTCCTGTATGATGTGAAGAATGACATGAGAAGCAGGGATTAGGCATTAAAAGAGAAGTATGTTTTTTTTAAGATTAATACTTAGCTAGGTGGATGCAGCATCGATCTGATGCTGCATCTGTCCCCCGGCACTCTACACTGAGAACTGAGCGATCGAACATTGCCGATTGCTCAGTTCTCACAGCTCTCTGCTCTGTTCCCTCCTCACTCACTGGAGCTCTGGGCTGTGGAGGGGGTGGGGAGCGGCCGGCTCAGGCTGAGCTGGGTGCTGTTCCAGCCATGTGGGTGGATCCCGACTCCATTGTCGCAATCTTGCCTAAGCTAATAAAAAAAGCTTACCTGTAGGTAAAATGAATATCTCCTAAACGTGTACCGTTTAGGAGATGTTCTTCCGAGCAGCAGCCCGTGACATCACCGGCGCATGTACTCTAAAGGAACAGCATACCCGTGCCGTTCCTTCAGAGCTGTGTGATGCAGCCGAGACTCCCGCGTGCAAACCTGGACGGAAGCCCCGGTAAAGATGGAGGCCTCTGCAGTGGTGACAGCGTCCTACTGTAGGGCTTCGTTTTAAGGTAAGTCTTTCATAATGTGCTAGTATGTGGTGCATAAAAGCACATTATGTTATGTTATGTTATGAAGGCTATATATGTTATGGGATCAGGGGCGGACTGACAACTCATGGGGCCCCCGGGCAATAGAAGATCATGGGGCCCCCTTGGTCCCCACACTCAAGGGGACCAAGCGCACACACAGGGGGGGGGGGGGGGGACACGCACACACAGGGGGACACGGGAGGGAGAGCACACACACACAGGGGGGGACACGCACACAGGGGGACACTGGCGGGAGAGCGCACACACAGGGGGACACCGGAGGGAGAGCGCACACACAGGGGGACACTGGAGGGAGAGCGCACACACAGGGGGACACTGGAGGGAGAGCGCACACACAGGGGGGCACTGGAGGGAGAGCGCACACACGGGGGACACACAGGGGGACACTGGAGGGAGAGCGCACACGCGGGGGGGGGGGGCACGCACACACAGGGGGACACTGGAGGGAGAGCGCACACGCGGGGGGGGGCACGCACACACAATGGGACACTGGAGGGAGAGCGCACACACACAGGGGACACTGGAGGGAGAGCGCACACACACAGGGGGACACTGGAGGGAGAGCGCACACACACAGGGGGACACTGGAGGGAGAGCGCACACACAGGGGGGCACACACACAGGGGGACACTGGAGGGAGAGCGCACACACAGGGGGGCACACACACAGGGGGAAACTGGAGGGAGAGCGCACACACAGGGGGGCACTGGAGGGAGAGCGCACACACAGGGGGGCACACACACACACACAGGGGGACACTGGAGGGAGAGCGCACACACAGGGGGACACTGGAGGGAGAGCGCACACACAGGGGGACACTGGAGGGAGAGCGCACACACAGGGGGGCACACACACACACACAGGGGGACACTGGAGGGAGAGCGCACACACAGGGGGACACTGGAGGGAGAGCGCACACACAGGGGGACACTGGAGGGAGAGCGCGCACACACAGGGAGGCACACACACAGGGGGACACTGGAGGGAGAGCGCACACACAGGGGGGGACACACACACAGGGGGACACTGGAGGGAGAGCGCACACACAGGGGGGGACACTGGAGGGAGAGCGCACACACAGGGAGGCACACACACACACACAGGGGGGACACTGGAGGGAGAGCGCACACACAGGGGGGCACACGCACACAGGGGGACACTGGAGGGAGAGCGCACACACAGGGGGGGACATGCACACAAGGGGACACTGTGGGCTGGGGGGGTGACACTGTGGGCTGGGGGGGTGACACTGTGGGCTGGGGGGGTGACACTGTGGGCTGGGGGGTGACACTGTGGGCTGGGGGGGTGACACTGTGGGCTGGGGGGTGACACTGTGGGCTGGGGGGTGGGCTGGGGGGTGACACTGTGGGCTGGGGGGGTGACACTGTGGGCTGGGGGGGTGACACTGTGGGCTGGGGGGGTGACACTGTGGGCTGGGGGGGTGACACTGTGGGCTGGGGGGTGACACTGTGGGCTGGGGGGTGACACTGTGGGCTGGGGGGGTGACACTGTGGGCTGGGGGGTGACACTGTGGGCTGGGGGGTGACACTGTGGGCTGGGGGGTGGGCTGGGGGGGTGACACTGTGGGCTGGGGGGGGGGGGGGGGGGGGAGGGGGGTGACACTGTGGGCTGGGGGGGGGGTGACACTATGGGCTGGGGGGGGGGTGACACTGTGGGCTGGGGGGTGACGCTGGGGGGTGTCACTGTGGGCTGGGGGGTGACACTGTGGGCTGGGGGGTGACACTGTGGGCTGGGGGGTGACACTGTGGGCTGGGGTGACACTGTGGGCTGGGGTGACGCTGGGGGGGGGGGGTGACACTGGGGGCGGGGGTGTGACGCTGGGGGGACCCGGGGCCCGTGACTCACCGCTGCCGATGCCGATGCTCCCCGCCGGCCCCTCCACTCTTTCCTTCCATTAGGGGCCCGGACTCGGCAGGTTGAAGCGGCTGTATTACATGCCGCGAATACTGCTAACAGCGCGCGGCTCCCCACCGGCCCCTCCTTCCCTCCTGTCCGTCCCAGGTGACGTCACGACACATACAGTAGAAGCACCTGGGACGGACAGGAGGGAAGAAGGGGCCGGCGGGGAGCCGCGTGCCGCTAGCAGTATTGTTAGCGGCATCGCGGCATGTAATACAGCCATTTCAAGTGGCCCCTCATGTGGCCGAGTCCGGGCCCCTAATGGCCCCGGGCCCTCGGGCGGCGCCCGAGTCACCGACCTGTCAGTCCGCCCCTGTATGGGATGTATTTCCCATCCTAAACTTAAAAGCGGAGCTCCACCCAAAAGTGGAACTTCCGCTTTAAGCACGCCCCGCCCCTTTACATGCCACATTTCTCATGTCATTTTTTTTGGGGGGGGGGGGGGGGGTACCTTCTTTTTAGTGGGACTTCCTGTCCCACTTCCTCTTCTCGGCCACTTAAGGGGACTTCTCCTCTCCCCCTAGGCGGCCCCTCCCTGCCAGCAATCTTCTGGGGCACGTCACAGGTCCCAGAAGATTGCCTGGCCAATAGCAGAGCGCAGCGCGGCTTGCGCATGCGCAGTGCACCCGGCCGTGAGGCCGGAAGCCGCCACGGTCGGGTGCCCACACAGTTCCTATGACGGCGGAGAGGAGGGAGAGAGGGGTGAGGCTCCGGGTGTCCGCATCACTGAACCATGGGACAGTTAAGTGTTTATTAAAAGTCAGCAGCTACACTTTATGTAGCTGCTGACTTTTAATAAAATAAAAAACAGGTGGAACGCCGCTTTAATATCGTACCTCCCCTGGTAAAAAAAAAAAAAAAAAAAAAGTCAATCAATGATTAATCCGTGTATTCAAACACTGCTTCTGCAGACTGCACTAATTACAAAATCAATCAAGTTTTTTGCAGAGGGAAGATTGACTTTCATTAGATAGTTCAACTGCAGATATACATAGAACCCTGTGGATTATCCTCCATTATGTTCCGCTTTCCATTAGCGTAGCCCTCCTGGCTTCTCCACAGGAATGGAATCAGTCTTCCTCTTATAGCTTTATCTTTGCAGTCGCATATTGAGGCCAAGTAATGAAAGATACATTTAACTCATTCCATAGCTGCAGGACTATCAAGCTGAATTCATTGTAATGGGTGGAGAAGGGTCTTTCCCATTGTCAGGAAGTGCCTTCAGACTGCAGTCATTTTCCACCCTGATGTGTACATATGTACTGAACTGATAGTCAGGAGGGCGGTGTAGGATTAGTAATACAGTCTCAGAGGACTATTTGTCACACATGTTGAGTGTACAGTGATGGGTTAGAACTCTTTGAAGCCGAACTGCATGATAAGAAAATATTGCCTAGGTACAAGTGACGTGTGTATTCCTACTTGAATCTTGGCATGCTTGTATTCTTAGATTTGCAGTAATATAGGGCAGCACAGTGGTTACCACTTACACCTGGCAGCACTATTGTCATTGGTTCAAATCCCAACCACGGCACTACCTGCACAGAGTTTGCATGTTCTTCCTGTGCCTGTGTGGGTTTCCTCCGGGTACTCCAGTTTCCTCCCCACACTCCAAAGACATGCTGGTAAGTTAATTGGCCCTAGTATGTGTATGCATAAATGTGAGTTGGGTACTTTAGATTGCAAGCAAGCTCCTTGAAAGTAAGGACTCATATGAACGTACAGTATATGTAAAGTGCTGCATAAAGTAATAGCATTATATAAGTACCTGTATTAACCACTTCAGCCCCGGACCATTTGGCAGCCAAAGGACCAGAGGTCTTTTTTTCAATTTCGCACTGCACTACTTTAACTGGTAATTGCGCGGTCATGCAATTTTGTAACCAAACGAAATTTGCGTCCTTTTCTTCCCACAAATAGAGCTTTCTTTTGATGGTATTTGATTGCCTCTGTGATTTTTATTTTTTGCGATATAAACGGAAAAAGAGCGAAAATTTTGAAAAAAAAAGAGATTTTCTACTTTTTGTTATAAAAAAAATCTAATAAACTCAATTTTAGTCAAACATTTGGGCCAAAATGTATTCAGCCACATGTCTTTAGTAAATGCCAATAAGCGTATATTTATTGGTTTGCGCAAAAGTTATAGCGTCTACAAACTAGAGTACATTTTCTGGAATTTACACCGCTTTTAATTTATGACTGCCTATTTCATTTCTTGAGGTGCTAAAATGGCAGAGAAGTACAAAACCCCCCCAAATGACCCCATTTTGGAAAGTAGACACCCCAAGCTATTTGCTGAGAGGCATGTTGAGCCCATTGAATCTTTTTTTTTTTTTGGAGTCCCAAGTGATTGAATAAAGACAAAAATAAAAAAGATTTTTTTTTTTTTCAAAAAGTTGTCACTAAATGATATATTGCTCACACATGCCATAGTTATATGTGGAATTGCACCCCAAAATACATTTTGCTGCTTCTCCTGAGTATGGGGATACCACATGTGTGGGACTTTTTGGGAGCCTAGCCGCGTACGGGGCCCCGAAACCCAAGCACCGCCTTCAGGATTTCTAAGGGTGCAAATTTTTGATTTCACTCCTCACTACCTATCACAGTTTCGAAGGCCATAAAATGCCAAAATAGCACAAAACCCCCCCAAATGACCCCATTTTGGAAAGTAGACACCCCAAGCTATTTGTTGAGAGGCATGGTGAGTATTTTACAGCTCTCATTTGTTTTTGAAAATGAAGAAAGTAAAGAAAAAAAAATTTTTTTTTTTTTTTTTCAATTTTCAAAACTTTGTGACAAAAAGCGACATCTGCAAAATACTCACAATACCTCTCAGCAAATAGCTTGGGGTGTCTACTTTCCAAAATGGGGTCATTTTGGGGGGTTTTATGCCATCTGGGCATTCCATGGCCTCCGAAACTGTGATTGGCAGTGAGAAGTGAAATAAAAAAATTACACCCTTAGAAAGCCTGAAGGCGGTGATTGGTTTTTGGGGTTCCGTACGCAGCTAGGCTCCCAAAAAGTCCCACACATGTGGTATCCCCGTACTCAGGAGAAGCAACAGAATGTATTTTGGGGTGTATTTCTACATATGCCCATGACATGTTTGAGCAATATATCATTTAGTGACAACTTTTTGTAAAAAAAATATATATATATTTTTTTTTTTTCATTATTCAATCTCTTGGGACAAAAAAAAAAAATATTTAATGGGCTCAACATTGCTCTCATCAAATAGCTTGGGGTGTCTACTTTCCAAAATGGGGTCATTTGGGGGGGGTTTGAACTGTCCTGGCATTTTATGCACAACATTTAGAAGCCTATGTCACACGTCACCCACTCTTCTAACCACTTGTAGACAAAGCCCTTTCTGACACTTTTTGTTTACATGAAAACATATTTTTTTTTTGCAAGAAAATTACGTTGAACCCCCAAACACTATATATAATGTTAAAGCAAAGGCCCTACAGATTAAAATGGTGGGTGTTGCATTTTTTTTTTTTTTCCACACAGTATTTGCGCAGCGATTTTTCAAACGCATTTTTTGTGGAAAAAATACACTTTTTTTTATTTTAATGCACTAAAACATACTATATTGCTAAAATTTTTGATGAAATAAAAAATATGATCTTAGGCCGAGTACATGGATACCAAACACGACATGCTTTAAAATTGCGCACAAACACGCAGTGGCGACAAACTACATACATTTTTAAAAGCCTTTAAAAGCCTTTACATGATACCACATTAGATTCACGGAGGAGGTCTACTGCTAAAATTACTGCCCTCGATCTGACCTTCGCGGTGATACCTCACATGCATGGTGCAATTGCTGTTTACATATGACGCCAGACCAACGCTTGTGTACGCCTTTGCGCAAGAGAAGGGGGGGCAGGGGTGCTTTTTTTTTTTTTTTTGTTTTTTTTTTTATTTATTTAGCTTTTTTATTTTATTTTTAAACTGTTCCTTCCATTTTATTTCTTTGTTATGATTTTTATTGTTATCTCAGGGAATGTAAATATCCCCTATGATAGCAATAGGCAGTGACAGGTACTCTTTTTTTGAAAAAATTGGGGTCTATTAGACCCTAGATCTTTCCTCTGCCCTCAAAGCATCTGACCACACCAAGATTGGTGTGATAAAATGCTTTCCCAATTTCCCAATGGCGCGGTTTATATCCGGGAGGGGGGACATTCCCTCCCACTGCTTGTAAAAGCAGTCTAGAGGCTAATTACCCGCTAGAATTGCTTTTACATGAAAGCCGATCACTGGCTGAAAAGAATGATACCAAGATGATACCTAAACCTGCAGGCATCATTCTGGTATAACCATTCAAAGTCCAGCAACATACTGGACATATATTGTAATCTTTTTTTTTTCATGCAGCCTCTTGGCTGAACGAAAAAAAGAGATTGATTGGTGGGTATGCCCACCATTAGAATACCTCCCTTCATCCACCCACTTCTAATGATGGGCATACATGCACCATTTATATATGCCGATGCATGGGGGCATCCTCCCGCAAAAGTTATGCCGTGTACACACGGTCGGAATTTCGACCGTATGTACGTGGCATTAGGAGCCAATCGCTCCTCCCCCCCCCTGCTGCCCCCATGCTTCGGCATATATGCTCTTTTTTTTAACTGTGGTGGTGAAATCACCTCCTACAGCGTTGGAGTGGCGGCTTTATTTATCGTGGGAGCAAACGCTGTTGCTGTCAAGATAAATAAATCCGCGTTGCAACTGAATGGCGCACCTGAAAACAAAAAAATGCTTAACACTAAAACACAGTAAACAAAATTACATACCTGAAAAGCAAGCATGATAAAACATGATAAAACATAATAAAACATTGCAGAATAGAATGGAGTAAAAAAAGAGCAACAATAGAGAGAGAATAGAGTGAGAGAGAGAACAATAAAACGACAACTATTTTTTTTTTTTTTTTTTTTTTGAGATTCACAGGTAAAAAAGCTCCTGACTGAAGCGACTGAATCAAAACGCTACCACAAAAAAACTGTTAGCGATCGCAGGGATCAGGCCTGACTCTGCGAACGCTGCAGTTATGTGTGCTTAGTGTTTTGTAAGTGACAGTGATCGATCGATACTGCACTTGGGTGGGCTGGGCTGGGCGGAGGGGGAAAACGCAGGTGCTAGCAGGTATCTGGGCTGATCCCGCTAACAATGCGGTTTTTTTTGGAACCCTAAACTGCTGGGACGCTAGTATAGATCTGATCAGATCAGATATTGATCTGTTCAGATACTGTGCCACTAAGGGAGGTGTATGCTTTGTGCGTGGGTGTTTGCGGTACTGGCACTAACCTGGGGCGACGCAGACCTTATTTGACCCTAAAACCTAATTGATATCACCCGCCGGGCGATCAGGGGGTTAAACCGTTATTGGGTAATAAATGGCGGGTGCCCTGACAGTATAAAAAACAAGCTAACTAACCAGCGTCACCCGTAACAGTAATACAAAAAAAAAACTGGTTACCTAGCGACACTAATGCAGCGATCAGAAAAACGGTCGCTTAGTGACACTGGCAAAAGGGGGTGAAAGGGTTAACTAGGGGCAATCAGGGGGTTAAACCTTTATTAGGTAATATATGGGGGTACCTGACGCTATATAAAAAGCTGACGGGGAACCTAAATAACGAAATAACTAACTGGCTAACCAGCGTCACCAGTGACAGTTATACAGTGATCACTGGTGAAAGGGTTAACTCTAGGGGCAATCAGGGGGTTAAAACCTTTATTTAGGTTGTAATATGGGGGGTACCTGACCTATAAACCTATTTATGAACCTATATAAACATGGCGGTTACCTAAAAAAAAAAAATGGTTACCTAGCGACACTAATGCAGCGATCAGAAAAACGATCGCTTAGTGACACTGGCAAAAGGGGGTGAAAGGGTTAACTAGGGGCAATCAGGGGGTTAAAACCTTTATTAGGTAATATATGGGGGTACCTGACGCTATATAAAAACCTGACGGGGAACCTAAATAACGAAATAACTAACTGGCTAACCAGCGTCACCAGTGACAGACAGTTATACAGTGATCACTGGTGAAAGGGTTAACTCTAGGGGCAATCAAGGGGTTAAAACCTTTATTTAGGTTGTAATATGGGGTACCTGACCTATAAAACTATTTATGAACCTATATAAACATGGCGGTTACCTAAAAAAAAAAAATGGTTACCTAGCGACAGCAGTGACACTAATACAGCGATCAGAAAAACGATCGCTTAGTGACACTGGCAAAAGGGGGTGAAAGGGTTACCTGGGGGGCAATCAAGGGGTTAAACCTTTATTAGGGGGGGGTAGGGGGCTACCTTGGACCTAAAACTAACTGCCCTGACAGTTATTACAGTCACACTGACACTAAATGCAGTGATCAGTAAAAAAATGATCACTGCAATTAGTGACACTGTGACTGGGGGGGGAGGGGGTGATCTGGGGGGTGATCAGGGGGTGACAGGGGGGTGGAATATGTGCCTAACTGTACTGGTGTCAGTGTACTGTTGTGCACTAACCTTTACATGTTCACCACTCGGCGTCTCCGGTCACATAGACCGGCGCACCGAGCGTGACATCACTTCCGCCTTCCTGTCTATACAATAGACAGGAAGGGGAAGCTTTTCATTGGCCAGGAGCGATCGCGAGGGGGTGGCCAGAAACCACTGGCCGTCCCCTCGTCCCGGATCGCTCCTGACACGATCCCGACCGTCCCCGCCGGCGGAGGGGGGTCCGATCGGACCCCCCAACCGCCTGAAGAATGTCACGTACAGGTACGTGATTCTGCCTGTACGTGCCATTCTGCCGACGTATATCTACATGGGGCGGTCGGGAAGTGGTTAAATAAATAATACAGCTTGAAACTTTGACACCGTGCAGCAGCTCTCCTTACGCATGGTGACTGGTCTTGACTTCGCCCCTCCTGTAGTTTTCTGCAGGTAGTCTGTACTGGCTGGGACCTACTGGGTACCTCCCACAGCTTTTACGTGGAGCCACCAAATCCTGCACATATGCAACCCAGAGTCCTCAGTTTTCCTCTTGTAGAAGTCTTTATACCCCGTTCGCCCCAAATTGTAATTCAAGAGCCTCGTGGCCAAAAGAGAGGTGCCTGATTGAATGATTGATTCAAAAAAAGTGTTCATCCAAATTAAAAAAAGGCATTTGCTTTTGGTAGCTTTTTTTTTTTTTTTTTTTCCATGCCTAGTGCTAATGGGTTGCACAAAATGACAGGACACTATGAAGTGCATCTGAACTCAAAAATAAAAAAAACTTCTTTAAAGCAGCTCTACAGTTTTTTGGTGGCTGCATTAATTTTCTTTTTAGGCTTTTTCCTTTATTTCCTTTAGGTATTATTATATACCGTATATACTCGAGTATAAGCCAAGTTTTTCATCACTTTTTTTGTGCTGAAAGTGCCCCCCTCGGCTTATACTTGAGTCAAGCACTTTTCTGCAGCAGAGAATTACATTTTCCGACCCGACTTTGGGGGCCCATATCTTGGGGCCACTTTGGTGCAAACCCAGTGGAACCAACACTACAACATATCCAAATTTGGGGTTCCTAGCATCAAGTGGCCCCGAGATACGGGGCCCCAAAATGTCATTCTCTGCTGCAGAAAAGTGCTTGACATTTTCCGACCCGACTTTGGGGCCCCATATCTCTGGGCCACTTGGTGCTAGGAACCCCATATTTGGTGTTCCTAGCACCAAGTGTCCCCGAGATACAGGGTCCCAAAGTCGGTCAACTGTGTCCATCTGCAGCAATGTCATTTCGGGACCCTTTGGGTCCAGAGACCCCAAATTTTGCCTGCAGCTAGGGGGCATCTAGGAATCATTAACTACCAAGTTTGATGTTCAGGGGACCTATGGCTGCAAATGGGCACAGTGAGGCCGCAAATGGGCATTGTTGACCCTCTTTTCCACTTACAGTAGCTGCGCATTTCTCACCCTAGGCTTATACTCGAGTCAATACGTTTTCCCAGTTTTTTGTGGTACAATTAGGTGCCTCGGCTTATACTCGAGTATATACGGTAGTTCTCTGCAGCCTACTCTCTGAGTCTCATTTGGCCTTGTTTAATGAGAACAGAGCAAAGCCAAGTGCCTCTTGAAAATAGAACTGCAGATGTCACACGCTTTCTTGAACATGATGCTGTTGGAATTGGGACATATTATTGGGATATTATTATTAAATAAAGTTAGTAATCAGATGAGCTTTTCCCCAATTTCAATATCGAATCTATTGGCTATATTTGGATCTAGTGGCAGGTATGCTTTGATGGTCTTTAAGGATACAGGCCAACATGATAAAGTGACTCAAGTGTAAACACTAATCAATATAATACGCAAAAATCATCATGTATTTCAACATCTATTAAAGCGCAAACATATGAATAAAGTGCAAACAGATCCTCCAAAAGTGTTAATAGTAAAAGTCCAAAGAAGCAGGTGAAAACTCTAAGGTGACAGTTCATATACGAGAAAAAAGTACATGTGCAAAGCAATCCACTTCATCCAATTGTTATCACCATCCGCGGTGCGCCACTCATTTGCCCCAGCCTCTCACCTCATACAAAAACCCCCACGGGTCAAATCAAGCTTTGGTATGGGTAAACAATGGATCCTCAGCAATCGATCGGCTTCCACGGATATCCTCAGCACTAACGGTACCAGGGTATATTCCAGGCTCATCAAATGCAATAGGTCATGCAACAAAGAGAAGAAGCTCCATAGTGTAATAGTTCAATTCCATTTATTGAAAAAAATGGCGTAACTTACAGTTTAAAAATCGTATGTAACTAAGTTACTTAGTTTTTTTTATTGTGGCTCACGGCGGATGGTAATAACAATTGGATGAAGTGGATTTCGCCCTGTTGCTTTACACATGCACTTTTTTTCTCGTATATGAACTGTCACCTTGGTGTTTTCACCTGCTTCTTTGGACTTTTTTTGTACTATTAGCACTTTTGCAGGATCTGTTTGCACTTTACTAGATGTTGAAATACATGATCGTTTTTGCATGTTATATTGATTATTGTTTACACTTGAAGAGTCACTTTATAGTTTTAGCACAGTACATATTTTTGGAGTCAGCGCCACATATCTATTTGTATTAGTTGTATTTTGTGTGAGAACACCTTTTTATGTTGGCAGCTGCTCAGTTAGTCAGTCAGAGCTTGCCTAGGTTTGCGCATTAGTCTTCTCTCTTTATAGGCCAACATTACTGATGCATCCAGTTTAAATACAAACAATATTTTTTAATCTTGGTAAAGAAGAAGGATTCTATGTTCTACAATCTGCCAAAAAAAGAATGCAAGTTGTTTAGCTGGCCTGTTATAGCCCATTATAGGGTATAGCTTGGATGATTAACAAGATTGACAGGGCATTTATTAAAATGATTGGGGTCACAGCTAAGGATGAGCCCGGTGTTCGATTCGAACCCATGTTCGAATCGAGCACCGGGTGTTCGCTCGCTCGGCGAGCCCAGAACTATTGGGGCCGCTCGCATCAATTTCGTGTGATGCGAGCGGCCCCGCAATGCATTGCGGCCCGCGCAGTGCAATGCTGGCTGATGATTGGCCAAGCATGCACTGTGACCCCGCATTCTTGGCCAATCACAGCGCCGGCAGCGAGGAGAGCCATAATTGGCTACAGGCAGGATGCCTGTAGCCAATTATAGCTCAGGGGCTTTAATACACGCCCCACAGTATAAGAGGCCGCCGCGGCGGCGGCCTCGCATATTATGTTTCACTCACAGTGTCAGCGTGTCAGTGTGCTGCTGACTGCTGACAACAATATGTGCTCTATTTCTGGGGATATGTGTGTGTGCATGCTGTTAGAACAGCATTGCAGTATCACATCTGGGGGGTGTCTATAGGTAGCCTGTGAAGGGGGCAGGTTTCCTGTGCTTAGAACTTTCCCTGCAAAAAAGTGTCATTTTTGCAGGAAGAAAGCTATTTAAATCACTCGCGGCTAATGAATTGATGGCTCCTGTAACACAGAGAGCTGTCATTCATTAATAAAAAAACAAAAAAAAAAGCGTAGGGGTCCCCCCAAATTCAATAACCAGGCCCTTCAGGTCTGGGATGGATATTAAGGGGGATCCCAGCCAAAAAAAAAAAAAAAAAAATGGCGTAGGGTCCCCTCAAAATCCATACCAGACCCTTGAGGTCTGGTATGGATTTTAAGGGGAACCCTAGCCAAAAAAAATGGCGTGGGGTCCCCCTCAAAATCCATACCAGACCCTTATCCGAGCACGCAACCTGGCAGGCCGCAGGAAAAGAGGGGGGGACGAGAGCGGCCCCCCCTCTCGCCTGAACCGTACCAGGCCACATGCCCTCAACATTGGGAGGATGCTTTGGGGGTCTAAGACCCCTAAAGCACCTTGTCCCCATGTTGATTAGGACAAGGGCCTCTTCCCCACAACCCTGGCCGGTGGTTGTGGGGGGTCTGCGGGCGGGGGGCTTATCGGAATCTGGAAGCCCCCTTTAACAAGGGGACCCCCAGATCCCGGCCCCCCCCCCAGTGTGAAATGGTAAGGGGGTACAAAAGTACCCCTACCATTTCACCAAAAAAGTGGCAAAAATGGTAAAAATGACAGGAGACAGTCTTTGACAATTCCTTTATTAAAATCTTCTTTCTTCTTTCTTCATCCTTCGGATTCTTCATCTTCTCCTTCCTTCATCTTCTTCCATCTTCTTCTTCCATTTTCTTCTTCCTCCGATCCGCTTCTTCTTGCGCTGGTCTTCTCGTCCTTCTCGTCCGGCATCTTCTTCCGTCGGCGTCGGTGTCTCTGTCTCTTCTTGGGCCGCTCCCGCTGTGTGAGGCTCCGCTCCGTCTGACAGGTCTTTTATAATGGAGGGCACCTGGTGACCCCGCCCCCTCTGACGCACAGGGACGTCATGGGGAATTCCATGATGGCTTTCCCCATGACGTCAGAGGGGGGCGGGGTCACCAGGTGCCCTCCGTTTTAAAAGACCTGTCAGATGGAGCGGAGCCTCACACAGCGGGAGCCTCCCATTGCGCGGAGCGGCCCAAGAAGACACCGACACCGACGCCGACGGAAGAAGATGCCGGACGAGAAGGACGAGAAGACCAGCGCAAGAAGAAGCGGATCGGAGGAAGAAGAAAATGGAAGAAGAAGATGGAAGAAGATGAAGGAAGGAGAAGATGAAGAAAGAAAGAAGAAGATTTTAATAAAGGAATTGTCAAAGACTGTCTCCTGTCATTTTTACCATTTTTGCCACTTTTTTGGTGAAATGGTAGGGGTACTTTTGTACCCCCTTACCATTTCACACAGGGGGGGGGCCGGGATCTGGGGGTCCCTTGTTAAAGGGGGCTTCCAGATTCCGAAAAGCCCCCCGCCCGCAGACCCCACAACCACCGGCCAGGGTTGTGGGGAAAGAGGCCCTCAAGGTGCTTTAGGGGTCTTAGACCCCAAAGCATCCTCCCAATGTTGAGGGCATGTGGCTGGTACGGTTCAGGCGAGAGGGGGGACGCTCTCGTCCCCCCTCTTTTCCTGCGTAAGTCCAGTACAGGTAGGGGGTACTTTTGTACCCCCTTATCCATTTCACACAGGGGGGGGGCCGGGATCTGGGGGTACCCTTGTTAAAGGGGCTTCCAGGGATCCGAAAAGCCCCAACCCCCACAACCACCGCTGGGGGAAGATGCCTAGGTTTGCGCATTAGTCTTCTCTCTTTATAGGCCAACATTACTGATGCATCCAGTTTAAATACAAACAATATTTTTTAATCTTGGTAAAGAAGAAGGATTCTATGTTCTACAATCTGCCAAAAAAAGAATGCAAGTTGTTTAGCTGGCCTGTTATAGCCCATTATAGGGTATAGCTTGGATGATTAACAAGATTGACAGGGCATTTATTAAAATGATTGGGGTCACAGCAGTAACTCAGGATTTCTATAACAGCCAAGTTTATCAAAGTTTATTGTGAAAAGGGCACTGTGTGGCTCATGATGTTATTGCCTGTTAGGTGCCAAGCTTCAGCTGCTGGACCAGAGCCACCATGTCCTTGTGTTTTGTTCTCACTTTACTCCAATGAGACAGGGAAGCTTTTCTAGTTTGCAGTACGACCAATTCAGAAGAGGCTTTCCATAAAATAAATGTCTAGCAGGTATACTGGTAGAAATAAAACACATACCAAAATTAGCATTTTTTATACCATGATGGAGTATTTGCAATATGAAACAGTTCTTCTTGGTGCTTTTTTTCTCTCTAATAGTATATTTTCTTTTTTTTTGTCTTTCAGAGCCAATATTGATGTGCCCATGATACTGAATTATATCTGTAGTATATTTCAAAGGAATTGTACCATTTGTCAGCTTGTCAACAGTTTAGAGCTCTTAGAAGCTGCTCACACCCAGGTATTTTACAGTGAGCAAACAGCTACCAAACTACAAAAATTGACGCAATTACAGCAATCACATCTTCTTCAAATGGGGAGCCAACATTGCGTCCTATCTATGAAGAGCTAACTGTCTGAAATCACGACTTCCACTACAGTAGGCATCACATTTGTTGCACACAACACAGGTATATCATATTTAAATGTTCAATTTACTTTGTGGTAACTGAAGTTTGTTTTGAAAGGTATTTTTTTTCAATTCTGCATGCTATGAACAAGATTAATGTAATATTTTTAACAAAAGAGGACTAAAACTTAAATCAATGTATTTAAAATACATTATCCATTAAATGTAAATATTTGAACTAACCTGTGCACCTTGACCTGAACTGTGTGTATTTGCATTAACTCTTCTTTTTGCTTCTTCCGATTGGACAATGCTGTAGTTCGACAGTTTTAATGAGGAGGTCATGGTTTGAACATCTTCGTTTCTCTTGTTTTGCCTTTGTAGCGTGGCCGAGTCAGTCTCACTGAATGAGGTTAACCTACTATTCTTGGTTTCTTTGTAGTAAGGTAAAGAACTATAGTTTTGCTGCTGGACCTTGTCTGTGGGTGAGGCTTGGCTGACAAGGCTTCCAGTTGTATTTTGCCTTTTAAAGGGCAGTTTATAGTTCTGCATATGTGCCTTCTGCTGGCAGATCTGAGATGGCCGTAATAAGTGTTCATTTGACTTGCCTAAATTTCTACTGAACTCGTTTAAGTAAGCCGTATTGCCTTGTAAACCAAATGGTAGAGCGCTGTCAACACTTCTAGCCCGCTTTCTATCCTCTGGATTGATCCTATTCCGTTTGGCAGACCTGCCTCTTCTTTGCACGGGGACACTCACATCAAACTTTTCAATCAACTCATCTACTCCAGGAATACACCCAGTATCAATATCGCGACCTGTTCCAGGTACAAAAGGAATATATCTCCGATTTTCATGGCGGTTCACATTATCAGCATAAAGAGCATCCTCTTGCTCCTCAAGCCACAACTTTTGTAAGGACTGAGACGATGTTGCAGTTGCTGAAGAACAGGATGATCTACGTGAACGAGGTCCATCAACAGCCTGACCCGAATCTTGTCTTTTAAACTGAAGGACATCAGGCCTTGTTCTCCTAGACTCGGCAGTAATAGTAGAGCTTGTACTATATGGAGATCCATTACTGGAAGAGAAAGACTCTGAAGTATTATTATCACTTGTACTACTCAGCATACTTGTGTTGTCTGTCGGTGACTTGGTTTGGTCTTCTTGCATGGAAGATGAATCTTTACCGTTTTGTTCAACTAGATCAGCTGACTTTCTGTGTACATATTTAGAAGTAACATCTTTAGATAAAAACATAAAAGGCTTGGAATCTTTCTTTCTTTGCTCTTCTGTAGTCAACAAACCAGAGTCATTTTTAGACGACTTGTAATGGTCTATGTTCAAGGGGTTTTCATTTGGATTATATGGTTTCAAAAGCTCAGGATGTCTTTGAAAATTCAACACGCTTGTTTTTAGGGACCCGTCTTTGCATTCTGGGGTGCTATTCTTAGAGTGGAGATAGTTACTATTGTTTGAGGATTTGTATGACTTGTATGGATTTTCTGGAAAATCCTTGTCATCTGTCCTTACAGAATTTTGACTGTTCTTTAAATTCAGTAAAGATTTGTCTTGCGATAGAAGTTCCTTTTCAGGTGGGGGAATATTACTTGATGAATATCCTTCTTTATTATTTAATACAATGAATGGATGTCCATCAATTCCCTGGACCCTGATACTAACACCATAAGAACCTTCCTTTGTATTATGCCTTGTCCTTCGTGTATTTTCTTCATTGCGCCGAATAATTACACCAGAGTCTTGCCTGTATTTTAGTCCATCATAACGTGAATCCATTGTAGTCTACTGACTCCAGCTGCAGGAACAAGACATTGACAAATTAGAAAGTTATTCTGCTGTCTGCTATAAGAAAACATAAATTATCTCTGAGGTGGTAGGTTGTAACCCATAATATATATAAAAAAAAAAAATAAAAAAAAAAAAAGGACACCCCTCCCCAAAATAACAAAAATAAATAAAATGATGTGGCATACCTATATAAAAACTAGCCTAATAATTTTATTGCAGTTCAAGAAGGTTAGTGCTTCTTTTAAATGTTTTTCCTAAGGTTAAAAGTTGTTAATGAGCAGGAACAGGAAAGCTTAGGAGATCCCAGTGGACCCAAAATTCCAGATAATGGATCCCCTGGGAAATTAAATGAAAATCCATTACATTTATCTATGGGCATTAGAGCCTATTTCCACAAGCAATCCAAGTCTTACACCAGGGAAACAAAACAGGGGTGAAACATGGCTCAGCATCTAAGCATTATAGTATGTATGTATGTATGTATGTATGTATGTGTGTGTGTGTGTATGTATGTATGTGTGTGTGTGTGTGTGTGTGTATATGTATTATATATATATATATATATATATATATATATATATATATATATATACACACACACACACACACACACACACACACACACACACATATAAGTAATCCCACCCTACATATTGATCTTATATAGGATTCCATTATTAATTGAGCAAGAAAATATACACTATACACATTTGAAGGTTTTCCGAAAGTACTTAAAGCTGGCTATACATTTGATTTTCGAATAAAAATTCTTAGTTTCTTCTTTCTTTCGATCACTTTGCGAGTTCCTCTGGAAATACATACAAAGTAGAAAACAAAATATAACAACTCTCTGCAAGCTTTCTATTCCCAATCTGACTGTGAAACCATTATGACAGCATCCTTTATTTGGAGGGACTGTAACTCCGAGACCAAAAACGAAGTCCCTCATGCAGCCTTAACGGTCTCTTTTTGGTCCGATGTGTACATCGCTATACAAAATGTACTATCTTACTACCAAATATGTTATGTTGGACTAAACTTTTAATCCAACCTCTATTACTATTACTGCATTTAAAAAGCCAATAAGAAGAAAGAATAGGAGGTCAAAAACCCTTTGTGTAATTTAGCCAATCATTTTCTGTAATAGAACTTTGTGGTCCGAGTAAACCGGGGCTGTGGAAGGGAAGTGTCCTTTGCCTACATACTGTCTGTTAAAAGGAGCCCCTCTATCATTTCAGAAGGTTGGGCGGTATTTAGGACTGTATCACTTTTGCTGATGAGAAATTATTTATTTAATGTTAAGTCCACTTAACAATATAGAGTTCCTTTATGAACTAAAGACTCAATAAGCATATTCACAGTTTAAAAAAATAAATAAATAGCAAGCATGTCAAGCTCTTATATGCAGAAAGCTAATAGCTTGAGCCTGTAAAAATATCCTTAGTAAACTTCTAATATAAAAGTTACTATTATCATAACTGCAAATAGAAATGATTTTAGCATTCCAGCATTTGTTAGATTTGTGAGTAAAACTATCTGAGATAAAATTTTCTATTGTCAGAGGAAGTGTTTTACCTAAGCAAGTTACAAAAACTCACAATACTTGTATCCAGCTGGAAAGTTTCCTGTAAATTCTACATTTAATGGAATGTTCGGGTGTGTCTGCATACTTTCATCTTGATTATGTGTTCAAATAATAACTCACCAAGCAAAAGAATTTAATTGGGAGGCAAAGCATGGTTTCACTCCCAACAAATAGCATGCTTTGCTCATGAAATTACTACTCACTGTCCAAGTTTTTACATGTGCATGAACAGTCAAAACTATGCTGTTCGAAGTGAACCGACAAGTGCATTTTATATGACAGAATGGCCGTTATTTCTATAAACCATCCTGGCACAAACATTACCACTATCTCCAGCACCCTATTTCGGGAAAACAAGAACCTGAGCTACTGTAAATGCTGTACCAACAATGCACAGGCTAGTTCTACTAAAAAATTAATATTATTGTACAGGATTTAGTTAGCGTCAACATACCACCATCCATCACTGGTTCCTGTTACCTGGAGCTAGGACTTTACTTTGGAACTAGAACAGGTTGACTATAACAAAAAATTAACATTCACAAATAAATATTCCTTTCTAAAGGCTGTCATAGGCTTTAAACAATACTTTCCTTATTTCAGCTAGTTCAGGCAAAGATGAAAAAAAGTACAGTTCAGGGAAAGCGGCAGCGAATAGCATCCAGTAATTATAACTTAACTCTTAGATTGTAAGCTCTAACAGGCAGGGTCCTTTGATTCCTCTTGTATTGAATTGTATTGTAACTGTACTGTCTGCACAAACTGTTGGGCCAACAGTTTGTGCAGACAGTACAGTTACAATGCGGCTGGCTGGCGGTATATATATTTCTTGGGGGGGCGGCAAACACAATGCACCCCCCCCCCGTCGGTCGCCAGGTCACCTTCCAGTCACCCCCCCCGGGGGTTGCTTGGTTGGGTCGCCGGCCATGCACTTATCCAATCTAGGTCGTAGCGGCTCCGGGCTTCCCCTGCATCTCCTCCCTCCTCTCCTCCTAGGCAGCCAATCAGATCGCCTCTCCTTTCGACCAATTGGCCGGAGGAGGATCAGTGTGACAATAGAGAATATTCATTCGCTAGTGTCACACAAGTGGGTGTGCTTGGGGCGCAGTGCTCTGCGTCCCAATACCCAACCCTCATTTGAAGCCTATTAGAGCCTCTGGCTCTAATCACATGCTTAAAAAAAAAAAACCTGCATCAATATCCATGCGTCCAGTGCCCCGCACGGGGCCGGACACATGGATGGCACCACTGACAGAACTCTTTATAGGCCATGCCCTCCCCTTAATTTTTTGGTGTTAAGTGAAATACCCAATATTTCCAGGTATGAGTAAGCATGTATCCTTCTCCCCTTTCTATCACTATGGAGCACATGGCGCCTAAGCAGCCAATCACCAGGTGAAACACTGTCATATTGGAAAAAGGTCCATTGCCCCGTGTAAGCGTTACAGTATGAGTAAACTCCCATATATGAATTTTACCTATAGGTAAGCCTTATTATAGGTACTCTAAATATCTCCTAAACATGCACCATTTAGGAGATATTTACTGTACATGGGGCTGGTGACATCACTGGCGCATGCGCTGTGAAGGAACGGCCACCCGGGCCGTTCCTTCAGAGTCCTGTGGCGTAAACAGCGGCTCCCGCACACATGCATGAGAGTGGCATCATCACGGTTCTGGCTACTCACACAGCAGGAGTCCGCAAACCCGGAACGAAGATGTGCGAAGATGGAAGCCTTGTCAGCGGTGACAGCTCGCCGCTGGAAGACTCGTTCCAAGGCAAGTTTCACATGCATGTATCGCATACTAGCACATTATAACTTTGCCTTGCAGGTTAAAAAAATGTAAGCGCCGGAGGTTTACTACCACTTTAAAAGATGAGTTCCAGGCATTGTTCATTTTTACATAGTTTCCTTGGTCCAATGTAATTATGCATTTATTATGCCCCTACAACAATGTTACTTCCCCGCTTCTTTACCTTGTTCAATCAGAGAACACTTTACATGCATTCAGAAAATGCAAAGCATTCTCCAAATGGCACCTCTGCTGAGGGGCGGACCTTCTGTGTTCACAATGCATCAGGCTGGCCACTCAGCATGGGACCCAGAAGCAAGTGGAGATCACTAAAGTAGCAGTGTCTACTTCAGTGGTTTTCAGCTTCCAGGCACATCGGCCAGATATGGTATATACAGTTACATTGGTTGAAGCTGGTAACCATGTAAAATATATTATGCTTGGCTTTCTTCTTTAACCGCTTCTGGACCGCCCACCACATAAATACTGCGTGAGGGCAGCCCGGCTGCGCAAAATCACATACCTGTATGTGATTTTGTGCACGCGATCTGGGGCACGCACCCACCAAAGATTAGACACAGCCGGAGCCAATCAGCGCGTCCGGCAGCTGCCGGGACCCGCCGTTCGAAGGAGGAAAGGCAGAATGGTGGTCTGCCTATGTAAACAAGGCAGACCGCTGTTCTGTCCGGCAGTAAAAGAGAGATCTTGTGTTTCAGCTAAGCTGATACACAGTTCTCTCTTTTCATCCAGTGCATCCATACCCCCCCCCCCCCACAATTAGAAAGCATTCTGTAGGAGCACACTTAACCCCTTGATCACCCCTAGTGTTAACCCCTTATCTGCCAGTGTCATTTATACAGTGAAAGTGCATTTTTTATAGCACTGATCACTGTATTGGTGTCACTGGTCCCCAAAAAGTCTCACTTGGTGTCAGATTTGTACGCCGCAAGGTCGCAGTTCCGCTAAAAATCGCTGCTCGCCGCCATTACTAGTAAAAAAAAAGTCCATAAATCTATCTCGAAGTTTGTAGACGCTATACCTTTTGCGTAAACCAACTAATATACAGTTTTTGTCATTTTTTCACCAAAACTATGTAGAATACATATTGGCCTAAATTGATGATTGATGTTTTATAGCAGAAAGTAAAAAATATTGTTTTTATTTTTCATAATTGTCCGCTTTTTTTTGTTTATAGTAAAAAATAAAAACTGCAGAGGCGATAAAATACCACCAAAAGAAAGCTCTATTTATGGGGAAAAAAAGGACATACATTTTATCTGGGTACAGTGTCACAGGACCGCGCAATTATCAGTTAAAGCAACGCAGTGCAGTATGGTAAAAAATGGCCTGGTCAGGAAGAGGGTAAAACCTTCCGGAGCTAAAAGGGTTAACAAACTGACACAAGGCCAATACAGGGTGATCTACTTGGGGATCTGGTGGGTGAACAGGGGTGAGTGCAGTCATAAAGAGAACCTGTAACATTTCCCTTAATGAGCAAAGTGAAAAGCTCGCTGTACTACTATGTCTTCAGTTTAGATGACCTTGTTCTGTTTTCTACGAAGCAAAACAAAATGTACAAACAACTACAGAAAATAGTAAAAAAAAAAAATTTAAATGTCCTTAGTCATTATATGTGTGTTGTATTTACTCTCTTAGCATTCAGATTTGTTAGACCTTAACTAAGTATCACCATCGTTTAAATTACTTAACAATACTATTACTTAAAATGTTCTTTCATGTTGCTCACAAAGCAGCTTGACCTTCTTCTGCTGATTTCTCAATTATATACAAGGTTGCATACTTTGCATAACTTGGCAAGTCATCTATTTACAATGCAGAACACGTATTAAAAGGAACATTAAAAACTTTACATTTTGGTGTGTGCAAGTGATAAGATTCTTATTTCATGACTAATGTTGTTATGCAAACCATGACGAAGTCTACCCATATTCCAGTATGCCATTTGTGTCACGGGAATGTAGGGCACAGATGTGTATATTACATATGAATACGATTAGCGTGTTTATGTAAGGCAAGTATTTGTGCTGAGGCTGGAAAAGGTAAGATGAGTGGTTTATGGATATAAAACGAAGCATACAAAAAAAATCTTATGGAATAGAGCAGATTTCCACATATGTCCATTCAATAAAATGGCAAACACATATACATATACACACACACACACACATATATATATTTTACACATACACACTCACCGGCCGCTTTAGGTACACTTGTTCAATTGCTTGGTAACACAAATTGCTAATCAGCCAATCACAACTCATTGCATTTAGACATCTAGACATGGTGAAGACAACTTGCTGAAGTTCAAACTGAGCATCAGAATGGGGAAGAAAGGGATTTAAGTGACTTTGAAAGTTTCATGGTTGTTGGTGCTAGCTGGGCTGGTCTGAGTATTTCAAAAACTGCTGATCTACTGGGGATTTTCACACCCAACAATCTCTAGGATTTAAAGAGAATGGTCAAAAAAAATATATATGTTATATATATATATATATATATATATATATATATATATATATATATATATATATATATATATATATATATATATATATATATATATATATATATATATATATATATATATATATATATATATATATATATATATACATATATACATACATACATACATACATATACACACACACACACACACACACATACATACAGGGGGTCCCCAGGTTACAAACAAGATGGGGACTAGGTTTGGTAGGTTTGTTCTTAAGTTGAATCTGTTTGTAAGTCGGAACAGGTACATTTTTTTAGTGTAGCTCCAGCCAAAAAAATCTATTTTTAAGGTTTTTTAGATAACAGAGAAGGGTTATCACCCCTGTAACATTTGTTTTGCTGTCTGTGTCCCTGTTCAGATTTCACCTCACCTTCTGTCCCAATGACAATTGGATTTTGAAAATTTTGGGTTGTTAGGGAAACATGGACTGGTGATAAAGCTTCAGTGGAGAGACCTTTTTCCCCATATTAACTCTTAAAGGAGTGGATTTCCTCTCACTTCCTGTTGTCTCCCTCCGTTTGTAAGTAGGAGTCATATACATATATATATATATATATATATATACATATATATACACACACACACACACACACACACACACACACCGTCTTTCCTCGAAAGACATCCCCGAAAATAAGACCTACTTCCAGTTTTGCCTCTTGCTGCAATATAAGGCATCCCCCCCGATAATAAGGCCACCCTGGAATATAAGGCCCCCGAAGCTACCGTAAGGCATCTGACTCCTCTCGACCGTAGCAGTGGGTGCAGCTGCACAGCTCACCAATTGGCCACAGCGCAGCCGAAGCTGTTCAGGCAGTGCGATGTCTCTTTAAATCAGTGATCTGCGGCTGGCTTTCTGGATGACGAGTGACGTCCCTGACGTTGCGCAGGGGGACGTCACCCGTCAGAGCCCACGCCACCGCCAGGACAAGCTGCCGCCTTCTGCCACCCGCTCTGCCCTGACGGATTCTGGTTGACTCACAAACAGTGAGTGAGTCGCGCGGGGCAGGAGTCGGGCATATTGTGTGGAATCTGGCCGCCACAGACACACAGGGGTGACTGAGGTGGGGGGGGGATGTCTGACAAAGGGGGGGAGGGTGTCTGGTAAAGGGGGGGGGGGAATGTCTGGTGAAGGTAGGATTCAGTTTGTCTGGTTATGCTGGTTTGTGGTGACAACTACTACCGTATACAGGTAATAAATTTCCTTTTTTTTGTTCATCAATAAATGTGTACCGTATTCTTCTTCATGGAAAAAATAAGACATCCCCTGAAAATAAGACCTAGCGCATCTTTGGGAGCAAAAATTTATATAAGAAACTGTCTTATTTTTGGAGAAAACAGGGTGTATTTATAATTTATATATATATATATATATATATATATATATATATATATATATATATATATATATATATATATATATATATATATATACATACACACACACACACACACACACACACACATACATATACACATACACACACACACACACAGTGAGCACCAGTGTGTGGACGAAAATGCCTTGTTGACGTCAGAAGTCAGACGAGAATGGGCAGACTGGTTTGAGATGATAGAAAGGCAACAGTAGCTCAAATAACCACCCCTTACAACCAAGGTATGCAGAATACTATGTCTGAACTCACAATACATCGAACCTTGAAACAGATGAGCTACAGCAGCAGAAGACCGCACTGTGTGCCACTCCTGTCAGCTAAGAACAGGAAACTGAGGCTACAAGTCACACAGGCTCACCAAAATTGGACAATAGAAAATTGAAAAAAAAAAAACATTGCCTGGTCTGATGATTTTAGATTTAAAACTGCAACATTCAGATGGTAGGCTCAGAATTTGGTGTAAACAGCATGAATCCATCCTGCCTTGTATCAACAGTCCAGCCTGGTGGTGTAATGGTGTGGGGGATATTTTCTCTGCACACTTTGGGCCCCTTAGTACCGATTGAGCATTGTTTAGACACCATGGACCACCTAAGTATTGTTGCTGACCATGCCCATCCCTTTAGGACTACAGTGTACCCATCTTCTGATGGCTCCTTCCAGCAGGATAACGCACCATGTCACAAAGTTCAAATAATTTCACCACTGGTTTCTTGAACATGACAATGAGTTCTCTGTACTCCAATAGCCTCCAGATCTCAATCCATCTTTGGGATGTGATGGAACAAGAGATTCGTATCATGGATGTGCAGCTAATAAATCTGCAGCAACTGCTTGATGCCATCATGTCAATATGGACTAAAATCTCTGAGGAATATTTCCAACACCTTGTTGAATCTATGCCATGAAGAATTAAGGCAGTTCTGAAGGCAAAAGAGGGTCCAACCCGGTACTAGCAAGGTACACCTAATAAAATGGGCGGTGAGTGTATATTATATACACATGTATAAACACATATATATATATATACACACACACACACACACACACACACACACATTCTGCTTGTTTGGAAAGACACAAAAGCCCCTTAATAGACTGAATAGCAGAGGCGCCCATAAGTAATGTATAGTGTGTAATGTGTCTAGAAACAGATCACGGTCATCATTTTAAATAATCATCATATTTTATTTCACCAAAGATGCATCCATGGCTCAAACTGGCCATTTTCTTAGTTACAGGTGATACACAGATATCTGTAAATATCATCTTTAAACTGAAAAAAATGTGAGGTTTATTCAGCACAATGACCCGATCCTTTTCCAGACACACCGTATTAAACAACATTCTTACAGACGTCTCGGCCTTTCAATCTATTGATGGATTTCCTTCTAAAACAACATTGGGGATATCGGGGAACTGGAGAAAGTGCAGAGAAGGGCAACCAAACTGATAAGAGGCATGGAGGAGCTCAGCGATGAGGAAAGATTAGAGGAACTGAATTTATTCACCCTTGAGAAGAGGAGAATAAGGGGGGATATGATCATGTATAAATATATAAGGGGTCCATATAGTGTTGAGTTATTCACTTTACGGTCAACAAAGAGGACAAGGGGGCACTCCTTACGTCTAGAGGAAAAGAGATTTCATCTCCAAATACAGAAAGGTTTCTTCACATTAAGAGCTGTGAAAATGTGGAATAGACTCCCTGCAGAGGTGGTTCTGGCTAACTCAGTAGATTGCTTTAAGAGGCCTGGATACTTTCCTAAATGTACATAATTTAACTGGGTACTGACATTTAGGTAAAGTTGATCCAGGGAAAATCCGATTGCCTCTAGGGGGATCAGGAAGGCAGTGGCGGCTGGTGCTCAAAATTTTTGGGGGGGTCCAAACAAACAGCCTCACTGTGCCCATCAAAGGCCACTGTGCCCATCAAACGCTCCACTGTGCCCATCAAACGCTGCCACTGTGCCCCTCAAGTGCTACCACTGTGCCCCCTGCCTGCCCTCTGCACTTACCTTGTCTCGGTGTGCAGCGCGCGGTGTCCCCTCATCTTCCCCTCATCTTCCGATATCTTCTCCCGCGCTCCTGTCTTCTGCTATGATTGGACGCCTAGCGTCCAATCACAGCGCCTGTGACTTCAGCCAATCAGGTGACAGGTTACAGACCCGGCAACCTGATTGGCTGAGAGGTGGGTCTGTGTTAGGGAAGCGATGTATTCGCTTCTCTAACACAATACTGTGTAATCAGCGAACGCACAGCAGTGCGCCTGCTGTTTACACTTGTGGAAGCCTATTAGAGCCCACCGCTCTAATCAGGTCCCCTATTAGAGCTTTACAGCTCTAATAGGGCGCTTCCAGAAACACCCCCCCTGCTGTAATTCAGATGCCCGGCGCCCGACAAGGGGCCGGACACCTGAATAGGGGGCGGCATCGGTGACAATAGATAGATTCATGCAATGCATGAATCTATCTATTGGTGATAGAGCGGTGCAGGAGAGGGGGGGGCGGCGCTCCTGCGCCCTCTATGCACGCACCGCCACTGCAGGAAGGGATTTTTTTTCCCCTGCTGTGGCAGATTGGAGCATGCTCTTTTGGGGGGGGGGGGTTTTGCCTTCCTCTGGATCAACTGTGGGTATAGAATGGGGTTTATTGGATTGTACGATATATTTTATTTTTATTTATTATTTCTTTTTTTTATGGTTGAACAGGATGGACTTGTGTCTTTTTTTGGCCTAGCTAACTATGTAACAAGCCAAAATATTATCCTTCAAGGGCCAGGACCCCTGAAGCACTAAAAGTGACCAGACCTATCCTGAATGGAGAAAGGGATATTCTCCAACGTGAACTAGGAAGGTTGCGTGTTTTACCCCCATGAGAAAAAGGGCATCCAAAAGGTGCTGGGACTTTGATATGAGTTTAAACAAGGTATCAAGAGGGCAAAAAACATTTGAAGAGCCCACTGGCTCAGGTTTGGCTGCTCACAATAGGCAAGGCTTCCCTACTGTGGGTACTCCAGCAGGTTTCCAGGAAAAGACGTGCATATATAAAAGGAACGTCAGACAAAGATACGAGTCCAAATTCATTTATTGATGTTGCATTAAAAGACAGCCAATGTGTTTTGGGGGTCAAAAGGAACTCCCCCTTTATCAGGGCTACAATAAAAACATAATAGAATGTAAAAATAATTGTGACTGATAAATTCATGAGCCCAACAATCATAAAACATCATGGATAACATGCAATGGCATCTACTAGCCATGTAGAATCTGATATTTTTGAAAAATAACCCATTGTACCTTATCACTTAATATCTGATGCTCCCTCATCTCTTTATCTTTATTTAAATGGGGCTGGGTTTACACCTATGTGAATTGTATGCAGGTTTCTCCACATATAAGTCGCATAGCAGGAGATTGTGACCGGCTCTCAATGAAGCCGGTTCACACATCTCTGCAGCGGCTCCGGTGCGAATTGCACAGGAGTCCTGTACACCTTTAGGTCCGTTTCAGATCCCAATTCAGCCCAAAATTCGGGCTGAATTCGGACCTGAAACGGTGAATGGAGACCTACTGGACTTGTGCTGCGTGTTCTAGTGTGAACCCAGCCTCAATGTATGCATGTTTGTGAATATGTGGGAATTTTTGGATACACGTATGTGTATGCACATGTATATGTATGTTAGCCATAAAGTTTTACGATTGTTAGGCTCTTGATTTTATCAGTAAATTATTTTTACATTATGTTATAGTTCATTGTAGCCCTGATAAAGGGTGATTCCCTTTGCCCCTCGAAACGCATTGGCTGTCTTTTAACATAACATGAATGAATGAATAATGAATTTGGACTTTTGTATCTTTTGGTCTGGCACCCCTTCCATATATGTGTGTGTTTTAACTGACAGAGTCACTGCAATCTTATCAAATGTAAGTTACGATTTAGAATACTTCTAAATCACTATCTATACATACCAAGAGCTCTCCCACCTCTCCTCTTATTTCTTTTTCTGTGGATGCACCGGTTTGTCCCCTGGACCTTTATCCTACTCCCTTAGCTTCACCCCACTCGAACCCAGAGGACCACCACAAACAAGAACACAACATTAAAGCAAGAGTAAACCCGCTGCACCGCATACTAGCTCATTATGAAATACTTACCTTAGAACGAGGCGTCGGTAACTCACCTGGTCCACGCCGAGGTAGCTGACATGTTGCCTCGCGTGTCTTCTGGGTATCGCGACTCCAGTGCTGCGAGTGGCTGGTACCGCGAAGTCAAGGTCCGGATTCTGCCGGGCTTTCAGCCGAGAATCCTCTGTGCGCATGCGCCGCTGCAGTCAGCAGCTCATTGCAAGGGGAATATCTCCTAAACCGTACAGGTTTAGGAGATATTTTTTTTACCTTCAGGTAAGCCTTATTATAGGCTTACCTGTGTGTAAAAAATTAAATTTTTGACTATACAACCACTTTAAAACTGTCATACAGAAATTTAATTTTCGAGTGTGTCCTCTATTAACAATACAGCAACATACTAGCACCTTTACCACCTATATTTTCCCAACTATTACCAGTTCCACAGTATTTTAAGGCCAGCATCTGAAAGGCAAATTTAAAAAAGTGACAAGGATTCTCATGTTTCGGACAATCACTGTGTACAGCAAGTTGCCAAGAATATACTGTAAATGGAGCGGTTGTGAAGGAGTTGATATAGCTTTACCTAGACAGCCTAGTTTTTAAACATTTGCTGGACAGTGTCACTGATTTAAAGCCGAAATAAACTTTTCTGTCCGTTGTTAAAACATTTCCAAACCCCTTTGCTAAAGTTCTACAAATGTTTGACAACAGATCAATACACCAATATTTGCATGTTTACTGAGTGTCGAGATGAAGGTCACACTATCCTTGCTGCCGCAGAAACAGGCGCCATCATTGACGTGTCCTGGCACCTACTTTCTTCATGCCCACTTCCACTGAAAATGCACATCAGCAAAAGATCCTACACAAGGGCAGTAGTTAGTATATCATGACAGTGAGCGCCAATGTTGGAGGTGGAGGCTGATGTCATCCTAGCAAGGCGCTCTGAAGGTCTTGCCATGAAAAGGATTGCAGAACTGAAGGACACACTGAGCATCTGCAGGTATAGGTCACCTGCATAGATAATTCAGCAAGGCTTTAGAGGACTTTACTATTATGGAAGCAATATATGCATTCAGCACTTTTATATTGGGGAACGCTTCCAGGAACGATTTACTTCCACTTTAACAGAGCGACCGTGGCTTGCTGAAACCCTTGTACGTCTCCTGGTCTTTTTTGGCAGTTGATCCGTTTTTTTTTTCTGGCAGAGCAGTTATGTAGGAGTGCTTCTTTCAACATTTCCAACATCAGTGTGCTAAAATCCTCTGAATGCAACACACACACACACACACACACACACACACGCAATCATATATTGGCTAGAAATACACTTTACGCCAGAGGATGACCAAACAAGCAACACAAACCAGAAATAGAAAACATTTTCAAGGTCGTATACTGGCAAGCCAGAACAATAAGTACTGGTGTTTGCAACCTCCCTCCCTACTCCCTATCCATACCTGTCTTCTGTATTATATTGTTGCATAAAAAAAAACTGTAATTAAAAGTGTATGTATAGCCAAACTTGTTTCTATATAATTTTGGATAGAAGAGGGAAGGCTTTATATTTTGCTGTGTCCCAGAGAAGCAACAGGAAGTGATAGGAAATATCTCCAAATAAAAAGGGAATCCTCTTCTTAGGGAGCTGTCACTCGAACAGATGTCCTTATTGAAAGATTTACCCTTGCGTCTTGTTCTGGCAACAGCTCTAAATATTGGATTTCCCTTTACATTCTGTCTCAGTGGCCAGGGCAAATACAGAAGGTTAACCTACCTAGCTGAGAGTCAGACAGTAAAAAAAAAAACTTGACAAAAAGTTCCAGTCCTTTCCTAGTCTAACCCAAAAAAAATAAAAATAAATTGATAAACATACAATTTGAGCCTTCATTCAAACCAGAGTATTTTGTAGCTTGAAGCTCAACGCTCCAAAATGTTCCGAAAGCCAAAATTCCATGCTTTTAAATTGTCTATTTTCACATTTGAGTGCTCATGCACCTGTAGCTGTAGCTCCAAATTTGACAATCCAAAAAGGTACATTAGTTTATCTTGAAGTTAACAGAGTGTTTTTGACCCCACTGACTTCAATGGGAGTGCACAAAAAAAATGCTCCAATAATAGAGGTCTAGGGAGAAAAAAAAATTGTGCAATCCTGTACAGCACTTTATTACTAAAAATGCAAAAAAGACCCCCAAATCACCTACATATGCTATGATCAAGTGTGAACTGGGGCAAAATTTAAAAAAGTTTCCCCTACTCTCATATGCCCTAGTCTACAGTTGTCACCTGTCCAGCGATCAATAAGAAGCAAGAAAATATATCTAAAAACAAAGAAATACCCGAGAACATTTAAACTCATCTTTAGAAATGATGTTAAACATAATAAAGACAGCAATGGCTTGCCTTTCTGCTCCAAACACTGTTCAAACAGACGATGAATAGAAGGGGTGTTCATATTCCATGCATCTGGCAGCATAGACACCCATCCAGATATAAAAATACTTAAGTCAAATATAAATAATGAGTAATAGGTAGCAATGCTAACAAGCAAATACAATGGTCAGGTTAATGCCAAGCATCTGATGTATTGGTCTCTGGAGAATTCCTTTGCATTTTCCGCTCATTGTGATTATAGAACAATCTGAACTCAAACTGAAAGGGTTTCATCCCACAGTAAAATGAAGTCACTTATTGGAAACTAAAACACATTTCACATGAGGGAATGACTAGGTAAGACAAAGCCTTCTGTTAATCTTGGCCATTTTTCCTCTCACGCCTTATAGATAACGATACATATTAGCGGCTGTGGCTCTTTGGCATTTCTGTGCCCACCCTTCCTCTATCTCTATCAAGCAGGAAGGAGTTGATTCCCCTGAATTAGGGAGCATTCTGGAGGAGTGACCAATCCTGTCTTAATTTTTTTGGGGGGGGTGCCAATACATCTGAGCAGTAACGTTTTTTTCCCTTCCCCATCCGTGACATTATTAAAGCGGGATTCCACCCTAAAGTGGAACTTCCGCTCATCGGAACCCCCCCTCCAGTATCACAGTTGGCACCTTTCAGGGGGGAGGGGGTGCAGATACCTGTCTAAGACAGGTATTTGCACCCACTTCCGGGCATAGACCCCCACGAGTCTATGCCTCTTCCTGTCCCGCCGCGCTGTCTGCCGGGACACACACGGGTCCCAGAGACAGCGCGGAGCATTCCTATTGCATTGCGCGACTCGCGCATGCGCAATAGGGAACCAGGAAGTGAAGCCGCAAAGCTTCATTTCCTGATTCCCATACCCAAGATGGCAGCGGCAGCATCCGAGGACCGAGGGACGGTTCGGCCTCGGGTGCCGACATCGCTGGACCCTGTGACAGGTGAGTGCCATTATTTTAAAAGTCAGCAGCCGCCGTATTTTTAGCTGCTGACTTTAAAAAAAAAAATAAAAAATTTCACCGGACTCCCTCTTTAAGCTCAATGACGACATGTGCAGATAGTATGAGGGTTTTTTTTGTCCCTTTTAGTGTCTTTCAATTGCAGGTATGGTGAGCTTGGACTTCTTCAATGAGTCAGGGGGGAACACCACTGAAAGCATTAGGCCAGCCATATACGATTCGAATCTCGGCCAGTTCAGCAGGAATCGGCCAAGATTCTAGTTTCTAACCATTAGTGGTTAGGCTGAATGTACCAAGTTGATCGACTGATCAACTTGGATACAACCAGCCTGCCAGATTTGCTTGCGATTATCCCTATCATCTATAAAGACTGTCTTCTCCCGCCCACCCCCTCCCCCAGGATAAGACAATGGTCCGGCAAGATAGATTTGTTGATGGGAAGAATGAGCAAATTTCTTTCCTGCAACCCGTGGATCCAAATAGACAGACCCATGAAGAGCCCTCCATCTGTCAGTTAAGATATAACAAATTCGGGTCGGCTTATACTCGAATATATACGGTTTTACAGAGAGGGGAGGGTATGGTCAATATTTAAATCATTGACATGATCTAACCATGGACTCCAAACTTGAAAGGTATTTAGCATGTGTATCATTAAGAATGGAGGTTCATTTTTCATGTCACACATCCAGGGGGCCGCAGGAGCTCCACTGTGCCTGACAAATGCGCAGTGGGGAGCTGGCTGTGACTTCCTGATGGCTCACAAATCCAAGATGGCGGCATCAGAGAGTGGAAGCATGGGTAAAAATTAACTGCAAGGTAAACAGTACTGGGCTTGTAAAACTGGATATAGACTAGTAGATTTTTCAAAAGGAACATTTGCACAAATACGGTTATGAAATGTATTAGTACAACTTGATGAATATCATTCAAAAATAGTCACAAATGTTGTTGGCGTTTAACATCTGATTTTGGAGCGAATGGACTTTACTGAATGAAAACCACATACACCATTAGAAAACTGTTCCTTCAAGAAAATTTTTCCATCCCACTCCTTTGAATTTGCTGATCACCGTGGTTGAAAATGAACGTCGATTTGACTCCACTAACAAATAGAAGACTTAACAAACGTTCTTAAAGTGAAAATTTTCAAATTGAATTCTACAAGGTTTATACACAGTGTAAGGGTTGGTTTCTTAAAAGTTGGCAGATACCGTATTTGTTGCTGCTGATTAAAAAAAAAAAATTTAAAACCAAAAGTGAAGTTCCAGTTTAAAGGGGTTGTAAATCTTTGTGGTTTTTCACCTCAATGCATTCTATGAATTGAGGTGAAAAACCTCTTGCAGTGCAGTATCCCCCCAGTTTTACTTACCTAAAAACGTTTTTTCCCACGCCGGGGAGGAGCACACCAGCTCTAGCTGGTGTTTCCTGTCCTGATTGGCAAGATTGATAGCAGCGCAGCCATTGGCTCCCGCTGCTGTCAATCAAATCTAATGACACGGGTGCCGGGCCAAGTCATACATTTGGTGGCTATAGACGCCGAATGCTGGGCTCGGGAGCGCGCCCACAAGGTAACCCCCTCAGGAGAGCGCTTCTACTAGGGGGTTATCTGATGTGGAGAGGAGCCATGAGAGCCGCCGGGGGACCCCAGAAGAGCAGGTTTGGGGCCACTCTGTGTAAAACGAGCTGCATAGTTAAGGTAAATATGATATGTTTGTTATTTAAAAAAAAAAAAAAAATGCTGGCTGTAAGATGCACCAGCTGAAAAAGAAATGAACAAAAATAAGTGAGGCATAATGGTGCATAACAACAAAAATTGGATAAAAGAAACTGACCCCGACCAGTAAGGCCGAGTCCTTCTTTTTAACCGCTTGCCGACCGCCGCATGTACATTTACGTCGGCAGAATGGCACAGACAGGCAAATGGGCGTACAGGTACGTCCCTTTAAAATTTGCCGCTGTGTGGTCACGTGCGCGCTTCTGGCGGCGCGCACGCGCGAGCTCCGTGAGTGTGATTGTGGGTCCCGCGGACTCGATGTCCGCGGGGATACCCACGATCGTCTCACAGAGAGAAAGAACAGGGAAATGCTGATGTAAACAAGCATTTCCCCGTTCTGCCTAGTGACAGGACACTGATCACAGCTCCTTGTGATCGGGAGCAGTGATCAGTGGCGTGTCACACGTAGCCCCTCCCCCCCACGGTTAGAATCACTCCCTAGGACACACTTAACCCCTGCAGCGCAAAATGGTTTCAAAATAGCGCCAAAAGTGTCCGAACTGTCCGCCATTATGTCGCAGGCACGATTAAAAAAAAAAAAAAAAAAAAAAAAAAAAAAAAAAAAATCGCAGATCACCGTCATTACTAATAAAACAAAATTATTAATAAAAATGCCATAAAACTATCCCCTATAACTTTTGCACAAACCAATCAATAAACGCTTATTGTGATTTTTTTTTTTACCAAAAATATGTAGAAGAATACATATCGGCCTAAACTAATAAAATGTGTTTTTTTCTAAAATTGTCGCTCTTTTTTTGTTTATAGCGCAAAAAATAGAAAACCGGAGAGGTGATCAAATACCACCAAAATAAAGCTCTATTTATGGGGAAAAAAAAGAACGTCAATTTTGTTTGGGAGCCACGTCGCACGGCCGCGCAATTGTCAGTTAAACAATGCAGTGCCGAATCGCAAAAAAAACGCTCTGGTCTTTGGCCAGCCAAATGGTTCGGGGCTTAAGTGGTTAATGCTTGCTGAAGCACAACTTTAGAAGTTCTTATGAGAATGGCGGCCCGAGAGCCTGCACCTGTACCAAAAAAGTCAGAAATTGCGGCCCCATATTTTTTCTCATCAGGTCTCTTTAAGAAAAAACTATTCTGGTCTGCGTATTCTACCTGTACACACAACTATTGGATGCCTTTGCAACAAAACAGAAAACAGATTGTACCCGGGGAAAGTAAATCACTTGACAAGCTCCAGTTTCTTGTTTCCCTAGTCTGCTCTTTGTGTCCAGGAGCCAGGATTTGATGTCATGCACTTTCCTGCCCAGCTGAGAAGGATATAGAAGGCTGGGATATGAGCAATATGCTTCCTGTTTCTGATTGGCAACACTTGTGAAACTTGTTCTACATTGCATTCTGCTAGCCGAAACCATGCAAGACAATTAATCTGTTCACTGCTGGAGGAACGAATGATTCTAGTGCCAAAAGGAACTTGAAATAGGAAGTTCTTCTAAATTTAAATAAAACTTTTGGTTCCATGAGCCAATCATTAACTCTGATTTTGTCCTGCAAGAAATGCCATCCACTTTGCCCATGGTTAAACTACAAGAGGCTGAAAGAATGCAAAATGGTGACAACCTAAACGATTATTCTACATAAGGTACACATGGGGTTACCCAATATATTTTGTCCAAGGCATCTACACTGGTCCTAGTGATGTGCTATGCAAATGTGTATGGGAAGGGGTCTTTTATATTTTTGTTATTTTATTTCTGTTGTACTATTGGGATTTATATAGCACTGACAATCTACACAGAGCTTTACATATACCCTCACCGGCCACTTTATTACACCTTGCTAGTACCGGGTTGGACCCCCTTTTGCCTTCAGAACTGCCTTAATTCTTCGTGGCATAGATTCAACAAGGTGTTGGAAACATCCCTCATAGATTTTGGTCCATATTGACATGATAGCATCACGCAGTTTCTGCAGATTTGTCGGCTGCACATCAATGATGCGAATCTCCAGTTCTACCACATTCCAAAGGTGCTCTATCGGATTGAGATCTGGTGACTGTGGAGGCCATTGGAGTACAGTGACCTCATTGTCATGTACAAGAAACCAGTGGTGAGATGATTTGAGCTTTGTGACATGGTGTGTTATCCTGCTGGAAGGAGCCATCAGAAGATGGGGACACTGTAGTCATAAAGAGATGGACATGGTCAGCAACAATACCCAGGTAGGCCATAGCATTTAAACAATGCTCAGTTGGTACTAAGGGGCCCAAATTGTGCCCAAAAAATATCCTCCACACCATTACACCACCAGAGCGAACTTTTCATACAAGGCAGGATTTATCCATGCTTTCATGTTTACGTCATATCCTGACCCTACCATCTGAATGTTGCAGCTGAAACCGAGACTCCTCAGACCAGGCAACGTTTTTCCAACCTTCTACTGTCCAATTTTGATGAGCCTGTGCGATTTTAAGCCTCAGTTTCCTGTTCACCAAATGGATGACTAGCAGGAGGAAGGCGGTTCTGATTCCCCTATATAGATCTTTAGTGACACCTCATTTAGAATACTGTTGTCCAGTTCTGAAGACCTCGCTTACAAAAAGATATTGATAAGCTAGAACCACGCAACAGAGAAAAAGCGGCACATCCCGAGATGAAGAAAAATGTGTTGGTTTATTGTAGAATCAAAAAGGTTAAACAACATGACACACAAGGGATCCACACTGTTCAGCAGACGCGTTTCACACAAAGTGCTTAATCATTGCTCAGTGATGATTAAGCACTTTGTTTGAAACGCGTCTGCTGAACAGTGTGGATCTCCCATGTGTCATGTTGTTTAACCTTTGATTCTACAATAAACCAACACATTTTTCTTCATCTCTGGATGTGCCGCTTTTTCTCTTTATTGCATGGATTTCCCAGGTTGCGGACCTTGGCAGGCACCCAGTCTTGTTGCCACAGCAGTATCAAGAGATCTTTAATTTGCAGATAGCCTTGGAGCGGTGTACATTCTACTTCCCTTTTCCATAAGATAGAACCAGTTCAAAGACGGGTAACAAAAATCATGAAAGGTTTGGGGGATAAAACATATGGAGAGCGACTTTAGGAACTTAATATGTACAGTCAGGAGGAAAGAAAGGAAAGAGGAGACATGATTGAAACCTTTAAATACATTAAGAGGGTGAATAAGGTTCAGGAAGGCAGACTAAAGATCCAAGAACACAGGGACATGACCTCAAACTAATTGGAGGAAAGTTCAAAAAGTTCTAGAAAGTATTATTTTACTGAAAGGGTGGTTGACGATTGGAATAAACTACCAACAGGGGTAGTGACAGTCAACAGCTTCAAACATGCTTGGGTTAAACATAAAATCTATAGTCAAAGAGGTTAATGAAAAAAAAAAAAAAATGGTCAGACTCGATGGACTACTCAGTCTTTTTCTGCCGTCACTTTTCTATGTTTCTATGTTCTTAGCTGACAGGAGTGGCACACGGTGTGGGCTTCTGCTGCTGTAGCCCATCTGCTCCAAGGTTTGATGTGTTGTGCGTTCAGAGTTGTTTTTCTGCATACCTTGGTTGTAACAAGTAGTTATTTTTAGTTACTGTTGCCTTTCTATCATCTTGAACCAGTCTGCCCATTCTCCTCTGACATCAACAAGGAATTTTCCTCCACAGAACTGCCGCTCACTGGCTATTTTATCTTTTTTTCACACTATTCTCTGTAAATCCTAGAGAGATGGTTGTGCGTGAAAATGCCAGTAGATCAGCAGTTTTTGAAATACTCAGAGCAGCCCATTCAAAGTCACTTAAATTCCCTTTCTTCCCCATTCTGATGCTCAGTTTGAATTTTAGCAAGTCATCTTCGCCACCTATAGATGCCTAAATGCTTTCAGTTGCTGCCATGTGATTGGCTGATTAGCAATTTGTGTTACTAAGCAATTTAACATGTGAACCTAATAAAGTGGCCAGTCCTTAATTGATTCTCTGCATTAACCACTTGCCGACCGCCCCATGTACATATACGTCGGCAGAATGGCACGTACAGGCAGAACCACGTACCTGTACGTGCCATTCTTCAGGCGGTTGGGGGGTCCGATCGGACCCCCCTCCGCCGGCGGGGACGGTCGGCATCGCTTCAGGAGCGATCCGGGACGAGGGGACGGCCAGTGGTTTCTGGCCACCCCCTCGCGATCGCTCCTGGCGAATGAAAAGCTTCCCCTTCCTGTCTATTGTATAGACAGGAAGGCGGAAGTGATGTCACGCTCGGTGCGCCGGTCTATGTGACCGGAGACGCCGAGCGGCGAACATGTAAAGGTTAGTGCACAACAGTACACTGACACCAGTACAGTTAGGCACATATTCCACCCCCCTGTCACCCCCTGATCACCCCCCAGATCACCCCCTCCCCCCCCAGTCACAGTGTCACTAATTGCAGTGATCATTTATTTACTGATCACTGCATTTAGTGTCAGTGTGACTGTAATAACTGTCAGGGCAGTTAGTTTTAGGTCCTAGGTAGCCCCCTACCCCCCCCTAATAAAGGTTTAACCCCCTGATTGCCCCTAGTTAACCCCTTCACCCCCTTTTGCCAGTGTCACTAAGCGATCGTTTTTCTGATCGCTGCATTGTG
This sequence comes from Lithobates sylvaticus, assembly GCA_028564925.1. Classification (NCBI taxonomy): domain Eukaryota; kingdom Metazoa; phylum Chordata; class Amphibia; order Anura; family Ranidae; genus Lithobates; species Lithobates sylvaticus. The sequence continues at coordinate 525,842,134 of CM053029.1, forward strand.
TCACTAGGTAACCATTTTTTTTTTATTTTAACCGCCATGTTTTATATAGGTTCATAAATAGTTTTATAGGTCAGGTACCCCCATATTACAACCTAAATAAAGGTTTTAAACCCCCTGATTGCCCCTAGAGTTAACCCTTTCACCAGTAATCACCGTATAACTGTCACTGGTGACGCTGGTTAGCCAGTTAGTTATTTCGTTATTTAGGTTCCCCGTCAGGTTTTTATATAGCGTCAGGTACCCCCATATATTACCTAATAAAGGTTTTAACCCCCTGATTGCCCCTAGTTAACCCTTTCACCCCCTTTTGCCAGTGTCACTAAGCGATTGTTTTTTTGATCGCTGCATTAGTGTCACTGGTGCCGCTAGGTAGCCAGTTTTTTTTTGTATTACTGTTACGGGTGACGCTGGTTAGTTAGCTTGTTTTTTTATACTGTCAGGGCACCCGCCATTTATTACCCAATAACGGTTTAACCCCCTGATCGCCCGGCGGGTGATATCAATTAGGTTTTAGGGTCAAATAAGGTCTGCGTCGCCCCAGGTTAGTGCCAGTACCGCAAACACCCACGCGCAAAGCATACACCTCCCTTAGTGGTATAGTATCTGAACAGATCAATATCTGATCAGATCTATACTAGCGTCCCAGCAGTTTAGGGTTCCAAAAAAAACGCATTGTTAGCGGGATCAGCCCAGATACCTGCTAGCACCTGCGTTTTCCCCCTCCGCCCAGCCCACCCAAGTGCAGTATCGATCGATCACTGTCACTTACAAAACACTAAGCACACATAACTGCAGCGTTCGCAGAGTCAGGCCTGATCCCTGCGATCGCTAACAGTTTTTTTTGTGGTAGCGCTTTGATTCAGTCGCTTCAGTCAGGAGCTTTTTTACCTGTGAATCTCAAAAAAATAAAAAAATAAAAAATAGTTGTCGTTTTATTATTCTCTCTCTCTCTCTCTATTCTCTCTCTATCGTTGCTCTTTTTTTACTCCATTCTATTCTGCAATGTTTTATTATGTTTTATCATGCTTGCTTTTCAGGTATGTAATTTTGTTTACTGTGTTTCAGTGTTAAGCATTTTTTTGTTTTCAGGTGCGCCATTCAGTTGCAACGCGGATTTATTTATCTTGACAGCAACAGCGTTTGCTCCCACGATACATAAAGCCGCGACTCCAACGCTGTAGGAGGTGATTTCACCACCACAGTTAAAAAAAAGAGCATATATGCCGAAGCATGGGGGCAGCAGGGGGGGCGGAGGAGCGATTGGCTCCTAATGCCACGTACATAAGGTCGAAATTCCGACCGTGTGTACACGGCATAACTTTTGCGGGAGGATGCCCCCATGCATCGGCATATATAAATGGTGCATGTATGCCCATCATTAGAAGTGGGTGGATGAAGGGAGGTATTCTAATGGTGGGCATACCCACCAATCAATCTCTTTTTTTCGTTCAGCCAAGAGGCTGCATGAAAAAAAAAAGATTACAATATATGTCCAGTATGTTGCTGGACTTTGAATGGTTATACCAGAATGATGCCTGCAGGTTTAGGTATCATCTTGGTATCATTCTTTTCAGCCAGTGATCGGCTTTCATGTAAAAGCAATTCTAGCGGGTAATTAGCCTCTAGATTGCTTTTACAAGCAGTGGGAGGGAATGTCCCCCCTCCCGGATATAAACCGCGCCATTGGGAAATTGGGAAAGCATTTTATCACACCAATCTTGGTGTGGTCAGATGCTTTGAGGGCAGAGGAAAGATCTAGGGTCTAATAGACCCCAATTTTTTCAAAAAAAGAGTACCTGTCACTGCCTATTGCTATCATAGGGGATATTTACATTCCCTGAGATAACAATAAAAATCATAACAAAGAAAAAAAATGGAAGGAACAGTTTAAAAATAAAATAAAAAAGCTAAATAAAAAAAAAAAAAAAAAAAAAAAACAAAAAAAAAAAGCACCCCTGCCCCCCCTTCTCTTGCGCAAAGGCGTACACAAGCGTTGGTCTGGCGTCATATGTAAACAGCAATTGCACCATGCATGTGAGGTATCACCACGAAGGTCAGATCGAGGGCAGTAATTTTAGCAGTAGACCTCCTCCGTGAATCTAATGTGGTATCATGTAAAGGCTTTTAAAGGCTTTTAAAAATGTATGTAGTTTGTCGCCACTGCGTGTTTGTGCGCAATTTTAAAGCATGTCGTGTTTGGTATCCATGTACTCGGCCTAAGATCATATTTTTTATTTCATCAAAAATTTGAGCAATATAGTGTGTTTTAGTGCATTAAAATAAAAAAAAGTGTATTTTTTCCACAAAAAATGCGTTTGAAAAATCGCTGCGCAAATACTGTGTGGAAAAAAAAACACCCACCATTTTAATCTGTAGGGCCTTTGCTTTAACAATATATATATAGTGTTTGGGGGTTCAACGTAATTTTCTTGCAAAAAAAAAATATGTTTTCATGTAAACAAAAAGTGTCAGAAAGGGCTTTGTCTACAAGTGGTTAGAAGAGTGGGTGACGTGTGACATAGGCTTCTAAATGTTGTGCATAAAATGCCAGGACAGTTCAAACCCCCCCCAAATGACCCCATTTTGGAAAGTAGACACCCCAAGCTATTTGATGAGAGCAATGTTGAGCCCATTAAATATTTTTTTTTTTTGTCCCAAGAGATTGAATAATGAAAAAAAAAATATATATATTTTTTTTTAAAAAAGTTGTCACTAAATGATATATTGCTCAAACATGCCATGGGCATATGTGGAAATACACCCCAAAATACATTCTGTTGCTTCTCCTGAGTACGGGGATACCACATGTGTGGGACTTTTTGGGAGCCTAGCTGCGTACGGAACCCCAAAAACCAAGCACCGCCTTCAGGCTTTCTAAGGGTGTAATTTTTTTATTTCACTTCTCACTGCCAATCACAGTTTCGGAGGCCATGGAATGCCCAGATGGGATAAAACCCCCCAAAATGACCCCATTTTGGAAAGTAGACACCCCAAGCTATTTGATGAGAGGTATGGTGAGTATTTTGCAGATCTCGCTTTTTGTCACAAAGTTTTGAAAATTGAAAAAAAGAAAAAAAAATTTTTTTTTCTTTACTTTCTTCATTTTCAAAAACAAATGAGAGCTGTAAAATACTCACCATGCCTCTCAACAAATAGCTTGGGGTGTCTACTTTCCAAAATGGGGTCATTTGGGGGGGGTTTGTGCTATTTTGGCATTTTATGGCCTTCGAAACGGTGATAGGTAGTGAGGAGAGAAATCAAAAATTTGCACCCTTAGAAATCCTGAAGGCGGTGCTTGGGTTTCGGGGCCCCGTACGCGGCTAGGCTCCCAAAAAGTCCCACACATGTGGTATCCCCATACTCAGGAGAAGCAGCAAAATGTATTTTGGGGTGCAATTCCACATATAACTATGGCATGTGTGAGCAATATATCATTTAGTGACAACTTTTTGAAAAAAAAAAAAATCTTTTTTATTTTTGTCTTTATTCAATCACTTGGGACTAAAAAAAAAAAATATTCAATGGGCTCAACATGCCTCTCAGCAAATAGCTTGGGGTGTCTACTTTCCAAAATGGGGTCATTTGGGGGGGTTTTGTACTTCTCTGCCATTTTAGCACCTCAAGAAATGAAATAGGCAGTCATAAATTAAAAGTGGTGTAAATTCCAGAAAATGTACTCTAGTTTGTAGACGCTATAACTTTTGCGCAAACCAATAAATATACGCTTATTGGCATTTTTTTTTACTAAAGACATGTGGCTGAATACATTTTGGCCCAAATGTTTGACTAAAATTGAGTTTATTACATTTTTTTTTTATAACAAAAAGTAGAAAATCTCTTTTTTTTTCAAAATTTTCGCTCTTTTTCCATTTATAATCGCAAAAAATAAAAATCACAGAGGCAGAGGCAATCAAATACCATCAAAAGAAAGCTCTATTTGTGGGAAGAAAAGGACGCAAATTTCGTTTGGTTACAAAATTGCATGACCGCGCAATTACCAGTTAAAGTAGTGCAGTGCGAAATTGAAAAAAGACCTCTGGTCCTTTGGCTGCCAAATGGTCCGGGGCTGAAGTGGTTAAAGTGATATTAAACTCTCTTAAAAAAAAAAAAAAAAAAAAAAAAAAAAAACACAACAACAAACAAGTTATACTTACCTGCTCTGTGTAATGGTTTTGCTCAGAGCAGCCCCGATCCTCCTTTACCCAGATCCCTCGCCGGCGCTCCTGGCCCCTCCCTCCTGCCCCCAGAGCAAGCAGCATGGGCACCTAAGCAGGCTCGATTCTGAGCTGCGGCTCTGCATGTCCATTCATACACAGCCGTGGCTAGGCCCAATCCCCTCTCTCTCCTGATTGGCTTACTGACTGTGATTAACAGCAGTGGGAGCCATTAGCTCAGCCAATGAGGAGGCAGAGTCCCTGAAGAGCCGAGGAACTAATGCACAACATTGGATAGAGATGGGGATTAGTGTAGTTAGGGGGACTGGGGGGAGATGCTGCACAGAGAATGTTTTTTACCTTCATGCATAGAATCATTTTAAGGTAAAAAAAAAATAAAAACTATCACCCTACTTTAAACGCTTACCTGAGCCAAATCTTGATTCAGAGCTGTGCCTTTTCTGCTGCAGCAGAGAGTCTCTCTATCCTCACAGAAGGCTGCAGGAGTCAGTGGCTCCTGCCAGTCAAAGCCTGTGAGGAGGGGGGGGGGGTGGGGCTGAACTGCACTGTGTGTGTCTATAGTCGCACAAGTCCCCCTCTAGCAAGAAAAGTATAAAATGTTTGTAATTTGTAAAAAAAAAAAAAACTCTAAAAATCAGTACTTTTTGTGTCAAATTTAAAGCCCACTTTTTTGCAACCCATATGCCCCCCCCCCCCCCCAATACAAATAGCTTTAAAAATCCATTTACAAACAAACCAATTACCCAAGAAAACAAAAAAAGAAGAAGATTGATTACCTTAGCCCTGGCCTCTGACACCTCCAGGAAGCATGGGTTACGTCACCGCGCCTTGCTGCAGACCTGGAAGCTTGAAATCCTACAAGAACGCACTCCATCCCGTTGAAAGAGTGCATTCCCACGGGAGTCCGAATGCCCAACTATTCCAGAAGGGAGCATCGAGGTACGGTGATGTGACCTATTTTTTCCGGAAGTGTTGTAGGCCAGGGCCATTGTAAATATTTTTTTTCCCCAGGTGATAGGTTTATTTACAAGTAGCTTTTAAAAGGGCAACATGGGACTTGCAAAAAAAAAGGGGGGGGGGGGGGGGGGGTCTTCCATTCCGCATGCAAGGTCCACTTTAATCATCCATTCATGGGGACAAACAGATTCCTGTTTACTCATTTTATCTGCATATTACTGGATAATTGAAGAATATTTACACAATTTTTTTTTTTAATAAATCAGCCCATGTGTGTATAAGAATCTGTTGGGGGATCCATTTATCTTTTGGGGCTGTAAACACACATTTTATAGCAAAGAAAATAATGAAAATTATTCAGTCAAGGTCTCCGCAAGCTGACCTCTCCTCTTCTTTTCAAAGAATGAATGTCTCAATGTGTAAATTCACGGGCTGGGAACAATGACACTGACTTTGAACTGGAAGACCTGACCCTAGTATCAAGAACTCCCAAGCATGTGTTCATGTTGTGGTCTCATGGAGAATATAGCAAAAAAGGAATGGTTAGTAGAAAAGAGAAAAAAAAAAAAAAAAAAAAAATGTACCATGGTTTAAAAAAAATAAAAAAAAAATAAAAAAGGAAATGTATACTTGTTGTGCAGTTTATTCCACATGTACGGTAAGCAGGAGTACCAACTAAAGTAACTACACATTGCTGAACAAGCCATCAATACACATTACTATTTAAGGATATGCAACCGGGAGGTTAAATCGCAGCTATAGTACATTATACAAACGAGTATGATACTGCTGTAATAATAGTAATATATGGGTGTAAGTGTACATATAATTATAGATCACATTAGAGAGATCCAGACAACACAGTTGAAGTTTTTTTATGAACCATACAAATGAGAAGGTTGCAATTTACCTCTAAAGTTAGGAACACAAGGGATTTTATGCTTTAATGACACCCCTAGTTCCCAGAAATTGTATAGGCTAAAACAGTAAAAGTCTGTCATCCTAATCCTTGACATTCTGCAGATGTCATTCCAAACCCCTACATGCCACTGCAGGTTAGGCACCTGTTCTGGAAATTGTATAGATAGGCAAATCCTATCCTCATATTGATTTGTGGTTCCAAATTCATAATAACTTATATAATAAAAGTTACACTCAGCATCTTTCCAAATAACTGTTCTGTTTATTTGTGCAAATTAAGTTTTTATACACATGATTAGGTAGGTATCACATTAATATTACAATTATACTTTTATGGTAACAAGGGGCGTAACATAGGCAGGCTAATTTCTAATCAGGACTCGAAAAGAATGCAACATGTAATCAAAACATTTTTAGTGTCGTGTGTAATACATAGGCAAAGCATACAAAAAAGAATATCATTTTATACAGATTTTACAAATTTCCTTTACAGCGTCTCAACACTTCAATGGTACCATTCTTATCCTGGGCCATCAGTAAAGAATAGGCAAGGATGACAACCCAGGGCCTTGCACCTTTACAAACAATTCAACAATGGGAGCTTCCATATCTATTCTCAAGCCTGAAGATGGATGGTAGGTTCTCCTTGAAGAACATATGTCATTAGTGGGATACTAAGACCCCTTTCACACTGGGGCGTATTTCAGGCGTTTTTCAGGCGCTTTAGCGTTAAACAAAGCGCCTGTAAAGCGCCTGAAAGAAGCCGCAACTGCAATCCCAATGTGAAAGCCCGAGTGCTTTCACACTGAGACCCCTTTCTCACTATGGCATTTTTCAGGCGCTTTAGCATTAAAATAAGCACCTGTCAAGCGCCTGAAAGAAGCTGCAACTGCAATCCCAATGTGAAAGCACGAGTGCTTTCACACTGAGGCGCTGCGCTGTCAGGGCGTCAAAAATAGTCCTGCAAGCAGCTTCTTTGCACCGCTTTTGGAGCGGTGAATACACCGCTCCTAAAGCGCCTCTTCCCATTGAAATCAATGGGAAGCGCCTGAAAAGCGATTGTAGCAGCAGCGCTTTGTGGGTGCTTTTAACCCTTTTTTGGCCACTAGCAGGGTTAAAAGCGCCCCACTAGCGCTCGAAAAGCGCTGGTAAAGCGCCGCTAGTTTAAGCAGTGCTTTATGAGTGTTTTTCGGGCGCTGGCAGTGTGAAAGGGCTCTTAAAGCACTTGAGTTTTCACATTGGAATTGCAAATGAGGCTTCTTTCAAGCGTTTTACAGGCGCTTTTTTTTAACGCTAAAGCGCCTGAAAAACGCCTGAAAAACGCCCCAGTGTGAAAGGGGCCTAAGGCTGCCATTGCCAACTTCCTTCTGAAACCTGCATGATCATGCCTGGTTGTTCTGACTTAATGGGGGTGATTTACCAAAGGCAAAATGTCTGTTCAATTTGCAAATTAATGTTTGCCTTAAGTCAGCAATACACTAGTAGAAATGTGGTAGAATTTTTTTGTTTCTAAGAACATTCATTTGATTTTCGAATTTTTTATGGAACCATTTTGACCACGATAAAGAGAAAATTCAAAAGAGCAGGATAAAAAAAAATAAAAAATAAAAAAACACAAATGTATGGATTCTAACCATGTTGAAAAGTGAATTTTCACCACCTTCACTATGCCAAGGGAGAATTTACTTCCAAAATGAAACGTCCCTTACAAAAAGAACAGCCTATTTTTCCTTCAATAAATCAATGCCAGTGACTCAGAAAATACTGAAGCCAAAGAGTCATAATGACAGCCAGGGAACTAGCATTTTCTAAAAGGCCATTAATGGCATCGCCTGTAATTTTTTATTTTTTTTTGGTAAGGTTTGTTAACATATTACTGAAGTCAACATTGTTAATCAATTTCAACCAAAATTCCAGCCAAAAATTAGCTAAAAACCATACACTGCATCCACAGTGTACATTTGAGGCATGCCTTGGTTCCGGAATGAAATAACGTTGGGGTGCATGAGATAAAGTTATGTCATCCGGCTCTGCCAATCAAGTTGGCTGAAGATGCCAAACAAGAAAAAAGGCCAGATAATGTTGTTGGTGCTGGCGAGGGGGCTCCAGACATCCACTCACTGGAGGAGAGGGGAGGGGAGGCGAGTACAGGTGGACTTTAGTTCTGCTTTAAAGCGGAACTTAACCCTCCTATCTTTTTCAGCCAAGGAAGCAGCCATCTTATGCTGGCCATACACTATACGAAAAATCGGCCGAACCCATTTTCGAAAAACGAACATTCGGTCATGAGAGCAAAACGATAGTGCCATCATGTAATGACCGATAAATCGTTCAGTGGACATAAATTATTTCATTTTTATATACACCTAGTGCAAACAGTTCGAAACACATTAACCTTTCAATTTATCGTTCTTTCATCAGAAAATTTCCAAACTTGTCCTTTGTTCTTTTGGCTCAAAAATGTCCCAATGATTAATTGATTTTGTACCCATTAATTGGCCGAAAAATGAACGAACTGTCTAAATGACCACATTTTGGCCGATTTTTCATATAGTGTATGGCCGGCATTAGACTCTGCTTGATCTGCAACTGATCTGGTGTGATCAGTTATGACACCGGCCATTTGACGGTTTGATAGTTCGGTTGAGATCACAACTAATGTGACAGTTAGCATTCCCTGCATTATGGGAATGTAACTGCTTTTTTAAACTGTTGAAACTTTGAGTTTAGTTCCGCTTTAAGGTACTTTATACACAGCAATGTACACAGCTCTGTCTAAACAACAGCCCCTTTTCAGAAATCACAAGATCAACGTTTCATACCTGGTTACCTTCATGGCCTCCAGAAGTAGCACAGAGCCCATTATTCTCTTGCACAAAGTTTTTACAACCTTTTCTACAACTTTACGGTAGTTAAAGTGGAGTGCCACCCAAAAATGGAACTTCCGCTTTAAGGGAAGATGACCCCCTGACATGCCACACCATTTTTTTTTTAGGGGGGTGGGGGTGGAAACTCTCTTTTCAGAGGGTTCCGGCTTCCACTTCCTCCCGGGACCCCGCAGCGCCAGAAGGAAGTCACCTCCCCCCCCCTCCCTCTCTGCAATCATCTGGGAGATGATTGGCCAGCCAGTCACAGCGCGCAGCGTGGCTCGCGCATGTGCAGTGCGTGCCCACCCACATTGACAATGCCGGCACCGCAGAGAGAAGGGAGAGACGAGCGGGGCTTCATTCCCCGCATCGCTGGACCCTGGGACAGGTAAGTGTCCAATTATTAAAAGTCAGCAGCTGCAGTATTTGTAGCTGCTGAATTTTAATTATTATTTTTTCGGCGGGACGACACTTTAAGCTAGATCTTTAAACCGCCATGCTAGTATACTAAAGTTGGCCACAAACAGTTCAAATTTCATTTAAACATTTGTACAAAATTGAAGGGCTTTCCAATGAAATTAGTTGACCCCATGATGACAAGAAAGAATGCTGTGTTGATTGATTTTTCATTTTTGTCATCATGGGGTCAACTAATTTCATTGGAAAGCCCTTAAATTTTGAATTTGAATTGAATCCCAACTGTATTAAAACAGGTTTCATTACAATATATACAAATTGTCCTTTACGAAAAACACATTTGCAGTTAGAACTTTAAGTATTCAAATTTTCTCGTTACTATGGTCAAAAACGGATGTTGGTTTGTATCCATTAACCACTAAAGAATTGAACAAATGCACCAAAAAAGAAAATTAAAAAAAAAAAAAAAAAAATCTACTGGCTTATGGGCAGCTTTAGAATATAGGTTCTAAAGAATGTCTAAGCCATCAGAGGATTTTGCAAGTTGGGAAAGATTTACTATACGTCCCATAATATATACTCATACCATACGAGTCGTTAACACGTGACCCCTACTAAGCATCTCTCCACCTAGATAATGGCCCAGCTACAAGTGTGCACTTCATTACATAATAGAAAGGTTCAGTATCATACACAAACACACCCCGTCTCCACCCCAGGAATCAACTCATTCATGACACAGGAGGGGGGAATTCAGAGGTGCCCAAAGTTCAGGAATGCCCGGAATGTCATTGGGAATGTCTGTACCATCCCCTCCCCCAGGGATAATGGCTATTGTCTAGAGATGCCACTATTAACGATGTCACTGCATTGTACTCAGCAGTCTATCCCATTCCTAGTCCAACCAAAACAAGAGCAGAGCATGAGGGTTAACGGCTAAACCTGCCAGATTCCTGAATTTCAGATGTAATTAGTTTAGAATGATACTTATTTGGGTTTCAGGCAGTCCTTTTATTATACGACATCACCTGGACAGTTTACTGCACCACCCATGAAAGAAAAAGGTGCATTCAAATAATTTTACATTGCTGAAAAGACCTGAGCTGGCCATAGATGGATCGAAATTCGGCCAAACTGGTCAAATTTTGATCCGTATGTGGCCGTTCTTCAACTTCTGTTGAACCGGCTTGTTGAACAATAATTTGTTGATCAGCGACTGAAGCCACTGATCAGTGACAACGGAGAGCCCCCGCTGTCAGCAGTGGGGAGGATTTGTCTTTCCACCTTGATTGTTTGGATGGAAGAATCCCTTCGTTTTTTTTTTTTGGTCAGCCCTCTAGCTGAATGAAAAAAAATTTACCATCTAAATCAGGGATATGCAATTAGCGGACCTCCAGCTGTTGCAGAACTACAAGTCCCATCATGCCTCTGGGTGTCATGCTTGTGGCTGCCAGGGTTTTGCTATGCCTCATGGGACTTGTAGTTCTGCAACAGCTGGAGGTCCGCTAATTGCATATCCCTGATCTAAATCAAAACAACTTATCCAACCATAGTCAACTGTTTAAAATGCAGCACCTATTTACACCATAATGCTTGTGCTGACGCAAGCGCGCTGCATTGCATTTTTGTCACGTGTTGGGAGCGCGTTTTTCACATGCGTTTGTTGCTCATTTTGTTTTTCCCATTGCACAACCCTGGCGACAGACCTTGCTATCCACAGTGTGTTGTGTACGGCTAATCAGGGCAGCCAAAGCTGCAGCAGCTAGATGTTTTGCTTTACGGTGCAGTGCGTTGGCACACAAAAGAAGAAAAAAAAAAATTTCAGCATGATGTACTTTTTCAGCACAAAGAAAAGTAACACAATGCGCTGGACTGAACTGCACTCATTGATTTTGAGGTCCCTGCATTAGGAATGCGTTGACAAATGCATCCCAGTGCATATGGTGTGAAGGGGCCCTTTGCCAATGAGGACATATACGTGATGGCATATTATTGCGCCCAAGGGGGGAAATTTGCAGCATCCAGCCCTGCTGCGGGTGGCCTATTAAAGTCTATGACAAGCCAGGGCTCTATGCTATACTGCGGTACTTGTGTTTTTAGCCCTGGTTCACATTGATGCGGTGCGGGACATCGCATGTAATTCGCACAGGAATCGCAGCACATTCCTGTGTGAATTACATGCCGTGTCTCTGGGGTGCAATTTGAGCCACTGATTTGAGTGGCTCAAATTGCACCGCATTCGCATTAAACTGGTGCAGGAACCTTTTTTGTCTGCACCAGAATTGGATCACATGGGAGTTCACACCCATACAATCTGATTCTTCAAATCGCGCTGCATTTTGCGAACCGATTGTGGGGCGTTGTTAACTTAAAGGGGTTATAAAGGCAGAAAGTTTTTAATCTTAATGCATTCTATGCATTAAGATAAAAAAAACTTGTGTGTAGCAGCCACCTTAGCACCCCCCTAATTACTTACCTGAGCCCCATCTCTCTCCAGCGATGTCCACGAATGTCTAAGCCATCCGGGACACTCCTCCTCCTGATTGGCTGAGACACAGCAGCGGTGCTATTGGCTCCCGCAGCTGTCAATCAAAGTCAGTCAGCCAATCAGGGGAGAGGGGGGGCGGGGCCGGGTCAGGCTCCGTGTCTGAATGGATACATGGAGCTGTGCCCCCATAGAAAGCTGCTGGCTGAGGGGGCACCCGATAGGAGGGAGGGGCCAGGAGCAGCAAAGAGGGAGGATCTGGGCTGCTCTGTGCAAAACCAACTGCACAGAGCAGGTAAGTATAAAATGTTTATTATTTGAAAAAAAAAAAAAAAAAAAGAGAGAGACTTTACAATCACTTTAACATATACTCTGCAATCGGTTCACATGGACAGGTTGCGATTTAGATGCGGTGCCGAATTCGCAGCAAATTCGGACAGAATCTAGTATGAACCTAGGCTAAGTGCCGGTTCACTAGCGCAATGCGAGAACCAGCGCGATTCCAGTGTGGGTTCCCACATCGCATAGAACTCGCAGGCAGTTCACACTGCCCTATGCAAACCACTGCTGGTGACAACAAAAAGTTAATGGCACCCCCAGATCAGTTTGCATATCGCGGTGCGAATTGTCAAATAGTGTAGGAATGGGATTGCATGGGTATGATGCGATCCGATGCTGGTGCGGACCAAAAAAAAAAAAAAAGGGTCCTGTATCAATTTGGTGCAAATCTGATGCAAATTCAGCCATACAATCTGTATGGCTGAATTTGCATGTGATCTGCACAGTAGTGTGGTGCAAATCACATGCAATGTCTAAAATCGCACCAGTGTGAACCCAGCCTCAGTTGTCTTAAATCAGGTACCCTGCCTCATCCAGCCACAGCCTGCTGTAAACATTAATAGGTTACCTGCTGCACCTGTGTCTCCTGATTGTACTTAAACACCAGGAGGGGCGCACTGCTCCTAGATGGCCCCTTAAAAGTAGATATTTTTTCACATTTTGGAGTTAATATATCCCACGTCCCCTGCCTTTCCGGCATCGTATCTGTACTGTTCTCAATAAAAAGGTGCATTTATGGCAGCGGATCCTCACCCACCTCCAAGTTGCTGCAAGGTGTGCTGGAACTTGTGGTTCCCCCCAGCTGGTTCCTTTTTCTATTGCTGCAATTGTTTCTAACTATAGAATGATATATGTGGAGAGGGAGCAGAGGGCACACATCCGTACACAGGGCCATGTGTTTCCTTTCTCACAAGCCTAATAGGAAATCTTCAGGGGGTGTTGTTTATAAACAGACACACCATAGAGAGGTATAGAAATTGCCCATACGGACGGCTTCTATACACTACAACAGGCTCCATTCACAAAGCAAACGCACCAACTTCACTTTTTAAAAAGTGAGTTATTTTCAGCAAAGGGTCCATTCACGATGCGATGTGTGTGTTGAGCGCAGGTAAAAACACAGGCATTAGCACGCTGCATTGCGTTGCAGCGTGTGCTGTCATTTTTTCTGTTCTTTGTAACTTCATTAAAGTGATTGTAAACCCTTGTTTTTTGTTCTTTTTTTAAATAACAAACATGTCATACTTACCTCCACTGTGCAGTTCGTTTGGAAACACAGAGTGGCCCCGAACCTCCTCTTCTGGGGTCCCACGGCGGCGCTGGTGGCTCCTCCCTGCATCGAATGTCCACGTTGGAGAAGCTTTTTCCTTGGTGGACACTATATTGATTGTTGGATTTGATTGTTTTTGATGTGTTCCAGTGCGATTGCCCCCCTCTTTTTTTATTTTACTTCATCTCAATTGAGGACATGTGCGCTCCGCTGTGTTTTTGGTGTATTTTGCCACATTTTTTAAATGCACTAGATGAAGTTGGCCATACACTGATCAAAAGAGGGGACCAAATTAATTTTTATCAGTGTGTGGCCGTCCCTGCTTGACAGAAGATGATTAGATTGATCGAGAAGTTTTCCATCATGTCGGCTGCAGCTGCTGATCAGTGTATTCTGGCATCAGCAGGTCCCGCCATCAGAATACAAAGTCCCAGCAGGAGGGGATTCCCCCATCCATTTTGTTTGTTTTGATGGAGGAATCAGTTTTTTTTTTGTTTGTTTGTTTTGTTTTTCTTTGCTCAGCTTTCCATGACCAGCTTTGGGGAGGGTTATAACCTGAGAGTTTTTTTTTAGTTTTTGCTTCCCATTGGGGGGGGATTTTTTTCTTTTTTTTATGTATAATATTTTATTTATATAGCACAAAACATGTCGTATCAAGCAGTCCAGTGTATCAGGAGCCATAGACATAAAAAGTAATGTATAATGGATAAAACACAAATGACAAACATAGCAATACAGTATGGAACAATAATTGTACGTGTGACCATAGGGCCCGCCCCGTAAAGGAACAAACTCATAACAAACAATCATAACAAAATAACAAAAGCATAACAGCTAGAACTAGGCAAGTCAATATTGATCCAGATGCTAACTACAGAGTAGCCCGGAGGTGCAAACCCTGCAGGTGGGGGAGTAAACAACCTCCAACCATTGGGGAGATTCCCCTTCACTTCCTGTTCCACAGCCAAAACAGGAAGTGAGAGGAATTCCCTCCAAAGTAAGTAAACACCTGGTTGTCACTAGATCTAGTGTCCGCATTGGAAGATTTCCTGTTCTGGTGACAACCCAAAACTTGGGATTTTCTTTCACCTTCAATGACGATGGTAAACGGGGCAAATAGAGAGGATGAATCTCCCCAACGTGGACAAAGACAGCAATAAAAACCCGACAGGGATCCCTCTTTAAAACTGAAAAAAAAAAAAAAAAAAAAAAAAAAAAACACGTTTGCCTATACCTAAAGCTTTGTGAATTGAGTCGAATATGTTCTTCATCTGATAGTGTTTAGTAAAAAATTGACCGAACCATATGGGAAGAAAGCTTAACGCACAAATGCCACAAACCTGCCAGGAAAAACATCAACCACAAGGTCGATCGTACCCTGAAGGCAACCTCACTGTGTGCAAACTACGTGGGATGTAACAAGTGCTGGAGTTTAATAAGAGCAAAATGGGTGACTGCCCGGGGCCCCAGACCTCAGGGGCCACCTCATATTCATGTCCCTGTATATTCCACAATCACAACTGCAGTTTGTAGAGAGTATACCACTACAAGAGACCCACCTTCCAAATCCTCCATACTTGAAAGACATTTTAGAAGCTTATATACAGCCATCCATCTGCACGAACCCATTAAACTGGCGGGGGGACCTATAAACCGGGGCTCACCGTAAGATTTGTTCAAACCTTGTCCATTGATCAGCTCTAGGACACAATAGTTTTTCGGTTGGCCCTAATTACACCATACAGGTGCTGTGTATTAAAAGGCAGCATGTCTGCGCCTACACAGTGCACAAATATGCAAGTTAATGCAATGCATCTAATAATAATATGAATACAATAAAAAACAAAATGAGTAAATAATAAATCACAAATAATAAATAATAATAATATAAAATTATAAAAATAGATGTTTGAATTTTGGCCTGTACAGAAAAAAACGCATGTAAACAACACATAGCAAAACACAGAGTAATGCATTTAGGGCTCGTTCACACTTACAGTTAAGGGCCCTTCAACACTTGTGTGACTTGGGACTGAGAAGTTGCATGACAAGTCGTACCCCATGATTTCCCATGAGTACCGTTCATATCTGTGCGACTTCAAGTCGCAGCAACTTCAAAGTAGTCACTGCACTACTTTGGTCCGACTTTAATGCGACTTGAGGTCCATAGACCTCAAGATTAAACAGGCATTGCTTCAAGTCACGTCAAAGTTGTGGCAAGGTTGCACAAGCGTGAAAGGGCCCTAAGGGATGGCAAAACCCCACAATTGAAGCCTGTTTTTACCGCCCTCCCAACCACCCCCCCCCCCCCCCTTTAGCTACAGACCCAACGGCCGGGGGAAGTAGACATGCCGCAGTGCTTTGCTCCCCCGAGCACGACACATTCAAGTGAATGAGGCTACTAAGGATGAGCTCAGGCGTGTTCGCACAGCCCACGTGCAGAGCCCGCCAGGAGGTCGGCACTGCACAGCGCTAATCACAAGCAGTGAGACATTGTCCAGATGCGCGGCTGCAGAGATCGGGAAATGTCTGTCTGTGATTAGCGCAGCACCGACTTCCTGGCGGGCTCTTCACGTGGGCTGAGCGAACACGCCAGAGCTCATCCTTAGAGGTTACTCTGCGAGTGACCCTCTACTGCATGCAATGCATATGGTTGTGGCACACTAGTGAGGGGTTCAAGGTGTTAAAGCAGGCAGTGAGGGGGGGGGGGGGGAGATACAACCCCTCCTCACCGCCTGTCAAATGCTCTTAAAAAGCAATCTGCTCGCTCTTCAGAGACCAAAGCAAGTGTGAATGAGCCCTACAAAGTTTTCTGTGCATTTTTTTTTTTTTTTTTGCATGCTTCAGTTTAAATGAGCCCTTACACTACCTCTGCTTCTACCTGTGAAGACTGCGCATTAAGTTACATGGTGCACCTTCTATGCAACAAAATGTGTGTCTAACATGTAAGAACAGTCCTATCCAATATATTAGTGTCTCAGTAGGACTATGATCACACTAGTAATGTCAGCAGCTGTCAACGTGAGGTCTGGCGGGTAGCAGAGCGATGCGTCTTTATGCACTTGTGTGTATTTTATGACGTGCGATTATCCAGCGCCTAAAAAAAACACAGATCAACACAAATAGTGCAATGCTGGTAATCACAGACAGCGCAATTGGGTTGATCTCATTAGGAGCCGACACTTAGATCCCCCCTCCCCCACACAGGGGACTACAACTTGCTGGGAGTCCTAGTTCCAGAACAGCTGCAGTCCTATCCAGGGACAGCCTGCCAACACTTATCATTATTAGCCAGAAAGTCAACACACAAAACAGACACCAAGGTCATGGAAACTAAGTCACCCAACTAACAAAGTAACAAAAAGTTTTCTACAAGAATCTCCAAAGAATGCAGAGCACAGTGATCAGCCTTCTACTGAATGATTGTCAGCTCTGCAGTCCCAGGGAAAGTTCTCACAATCCCATCAACAGATCCCCCACCCAGACATACAGATCCCCCACCCAGACAGACATACATACATACAGATCACCCAGACAGACATACAGATCTACTACCTGCACACAGACATCACTTTACATGGAGGAGGAAAGTTGTCCTACTCCCAGCTCATAGCACTACACAGGTGCTGAACTCCAGAAAGTAAACAGGTGTATAGGAAGAGACAAGGAAACCAAACTCCTTACCTTTCCTAGTCTGTCCCTCTGCTGACAACTGATTACCATATTATCCCAAACTCAGCTCACATCTCCTCTCCACCCCTACAAGGTGGCCACCCCTTCCTCCCATTGTTAGAGCCATGGGAGAGTCAGCTCCACACTGCCATCTACTGGGCGAACTGCACATCTTCACCAGCATGGGAAATGCAATGATTTACTACACAGGGCAGAGATTTCCTACAGAGAGCAATGATTTCTTATAGAGATCAGTAATTTACTACAGAGAGCCATGATTTCTACATAGAGCAGAGATTTCCTACAGAGAGCAATGATTTCTTATAGAGATCAGTAATTTACTACAGAGAGCAATGATTTCTACATAGAGCAGAGATTTCCTACAGAGAGCAATGATTTCTTATAGAGATCAGTAATTTACTACCGAGAGCAGAGATTACCTACAGAGAGTAATGATTTCTTATAGAGATCAGTAATTTACTACCGAGAGCAGAGATTTCCTACAGAGAGCAATGATTTCTTATAGAGATCAGTAATTTACTACAGAGAGCAACGATTTCTTATAGAGATCAGTAATTTACTACAGAGAGCAATGATTTCTACATAGAGCAGAGATTTCCTACAGAGAGCAATGATTTCTTATAGCAAACAGTAATTTACTACAGAGAGCAATGATTTCTACTGAGAGCAGAGATTTCCAACAGAGAGCAGAGATTTCCTACAGAGAGCAAAGATTTCTTATAGCCATCAGTAATTTACTACCGAGAGCAGAGATTTCCTACAGAGAGCAATGATTTCTTATAGAGATCAGTATTTACTACAGCGAGCAGTGCTTTCTACAGAGAGCAGAGATTTCCTACAGAGAGCAATCATTTCCTATAGAGATCAGTCATTTTCTACAGAGAGCAGTGATTTCTACAGAGAGCAGAGATTTCCTACAGAGAGCAGAGATTTTCAACAGATAGTAGAGATTTACTACGGAAAGCAGAGATTTATAACAGCAAGCAGTGTATTTATTGCAGATATCAGCAATTTGCTACAGAAAGCAAAGATTTCCTACAGAGAGCAATGCTTTTCAACAGATAGCAGGGATTTACTACAGAAAGCAGTACAGTACAGTTACAATACAATTCAATACTGTTTTTTGCTTGCACGTGGTTAGATGATGGAAGTCTACAGAGAGAAAGGATTTACTACAGAAAGCAGTGGATTTAATGCAGAAATTAGCAATTTGCTACAGAGAGCAATGATTTATTATACAGATCAGTGATGTACTACAGAGGGCAATGATTTTTACAGATAACAAAGATTTATTACAGAGAGCAATGATTTCTACAGATAGCAGAGAATTACTACATAAAGAAGTGATTTATTGCAGAGACCAGTGACTTGCTACAGAGAGCAGAGATTTACTACAAAGATCAGTGATTTAATATAGAGGGCAGAGCTTTACTACAGATATAAGTAATGTAACGCCCTGCTCCTAATGAGCAGACACTATTATTTTTGTAAATTTAGCTTTGGCTCAGACTAATTATACTAATTATACTAAAGTTCTGGTTTCTGTACCAGTTTAGCTGGGTTGTGCTAGTTTCCACTTGACCTTGGGTGTCGCTGTCACCACCGGTAAGTGTTGGAAAGGCAACAGGCTAAATGCATTGGGTACCCCTTTTACTCAGAGACAGCACGGTGGGAGTGGTCTGCCCGCTGTGCATTCTGGGTAAGGGTATTTAAGGTACAGACGCCATTTTTTGGGGTTAGTTTTTCCGGTCCTCATCGGCTGAAAGAAACTGGTACTGTGTGACAGTTCTTTAACTTTGCAACAAGTTGATGGCTGTGCCTTCCTGTGGCAGAGGATTGCACAACGATTCCATTAGATTGACAAGTCTGTGGCAGAGACTTTGACCGAGTGAGAGAGGCCTATCCAGTGGTTGCTAGATCCAGCCTGTGGAAGCTGTTTGTCCTCTGGATCAAAGAAATACCTCTAACCCACAATTACAAGGTACAAGCATACTCCACATTTAAGTACACAATGGGATTTATTTACTAAAGCTAGAAAGTGCAAAATCAGGCTCACTTCTGCATAGAAACCAATCAGCTTCAAGGTTTTATTACCAAAGCTTAATTGAACAAGCTGGGGTTAGAAGCTCATTGGTTTCTATGCAGAAGTGAGCCTGATTTTGCACTTTCCAGCTTTAGTAAATAAACCCCATTGTGTACTTAAATGTGGGGTACGCCTGTACCTGAATTCCCCTTAACCCTCTACCCTTCTATTGCAAAACCTATGTTCTTTCAAATAAATCTTTGAAAAAGGGACTAAGTGTCGGAGCTAATATTCTTTAATCAACTCTACAACGGGACCCCTAGGACGGAAACGTGAAGAGGTGACGTAACGGTAAGCCCAACAAAAACCAGCAGCTCCTTCGGGGATCAGTGCTACAGTTATATACTAGAGAGAACAATAATTTACTACAGAGAAAAGGGATTTAATACAAACTGCAGAACTTTAATATAAAGAGTAGGGATGGGCCCGGTGCTCGATGCAAACCCACGTTCGCATCGAGCACCGGGCGTTCGCTCGCTCGGCGAGCCCAGAACTATTTGGGCCGTTCGCATCACATTCGTGTGATGCGAGCGGCCCCGCAATGCATTGCGGCCGGTGCGGCCGGCGCAGTGCATTGCTGGCTGATGATTGGCCAAGCATGCACTGTGACCCCGCATGCTTGGCCAATCACAGCGCCGGAAACTCGGAGAGCAATAATTGGCTACAGGCAGGACGCCTGTAGCCAATTAAAGCTCAGGGGCTTTAGTACACGCCCCACCATTTAAAAGGCCGCCACGCCGTCGGCGCCGGTCACATGAGTTCCGGCTTTAGGAGAGATCAGTCTGCTTATTCTGTCTTTGCTTGATTCATTGCTCCAGAAAGATTTGCTCTTCTTTGCTAAACCATTGGCTAGTTCTTTGCTAAACCATTGCTACCTAAGTCATTGATCGTTCATTGCTGCTGATTGCACAGTTAGTGTGTTTTAGCTGCTGCTGGGGATTAGTCTGGTGCGTGCTTACTGTTAGTACAGTATTGCAGTAGTACCAACCGCAGTGCTGTTAGCACAGCATTGCACCCCAAAGGCACCCATAGGACTTCTAGTGTGTTAGTGGCATCACACAGAGCTCCTATATTTTCTTCCCAGAAGCACCCATAGGACTTCTAGTGTGTTAGTGGCATCACACAGAGCTCCTATATTTTCTTCTCAGCAGCACCCATAGGACTTCTAGTGTGTTAGTGGCATCACACAGAGCTCCTATATTTTTCTTCTCAGCAGCACCCATAGGACTTCTAGTGTGTTAGTGGCATCACACAGAGCTCCTATATTTTCTTCCCAGAAGCACCCATAGGACTTCTAGTGTGTTAGTGGCATCACACAGAGCTCCTATATTTTCTTCCCATAAGCACCCATAGGACTTCTAGTTTGTTAGTGGCATCACACAGAGCTCCTATATTTTCTTCCCAGAAGCACCCATAGGACTTCTAGTGTGTTAGTGGCATCACACAGAGCTCCTATATTTTCTTCCCAGAAGCACCCATAGGACTTCTAGTGTGTTAGTGGCATCACACAGAGCTCCTATATTTTCTTCCCAGAAGCACCCATAGGACTTCTAGTGTGTTAGTGGCATCACACAGAGCTCCTATATTTTCTTCCCAGAAGCACCCATAGGACTTCTAGTGTGTTAGTGGCATCACACAGAGCTCCTCTATTTTCTTCCCAGAAGCACCCATAGGACTTCTAGTGTGTTAGTGGCATCACACAGAGCTCCTATATTTTCTTCCCAGAAGCACCCATAGGACTTCTAGTGTGTTAGTGGCATCACACAGAGCTCCTATATTTTCTTCTCAGCAGCACCCATAGGACTTCTAGTGTGTTAGTGGCATCACACAGAGCTCCTATATTTTCTTCCCAGAAGCACCCATAGGACTTCTAGTGTGTAAGTGGCATCACACAGAGCTCCTATATTTTCTTCTCAGCAGCACCCATAGGACTTCTAGTGTGTTAGTGGCATCACACAGAGCTCCTATATTTTCTTCCCAGAAGCACCCATAGGACTTCTAGTGTGTTAGTGGCATCACACAGAGCTCCTATATTTTCTTCCCAGAAGCACCCATAGGACTTCTAGTGTGTTAGTGGCATCACACAGAGCTCCTATATTTTCTTCTCAGCGGCACCCATAGGACTTCTAGTGTGTTAGTGGCATCACACAGAGCTCCTATATTTTCTTCCCAGAAGCACCCATAGGACTTCTAGTGTGTTAGTGGCATCACACAGAGCTCCTATATTTTCTTCCCAGAAGCACCCATAGGACTTCTAGTGTGTTAGTGGCATCACACAGAGCTCCTATATTTTCTTCCCAGAAGCACCCATAGGACTTCTAGTGTGTTAGTGGCATCACACAGAGCTCCTATATTTTCTTCTCAGCGGCACCCATAGGACTTCTAGTGTGTTAGTGGCATCACACAGAGCTCCTATATTTTCTTCCCAGAAGCACCCATAGGACTTCTAGTGTGTTAGTGGCATCACACAGAGCTCCTATATTTTCTTCCCAGAAGCACCCATAGGACTTCTAGTGTGTTAGTGGCATCACACAGAGCTCCTATATTTTCTTCCCAGAAGCACCCATAGGACTTCTAGTGTGTTAGTGGCATCACACAGAGCTCCTATATTTTCTTCCCAGAAGCACCCATAGGACTTCTAGTGTGTTAGTGGCATCACACAGAGCTCCTATATTTTCTTCCCAGAAGCACCCATAGGACTTCTAGTGTGTTAGTGGCATCACACAGAGCTCCTATATTTTCTTCCCAGAAGCACCCATAGGACTTTGAGTGTGTTAGTGGCATCACACAGAGCTCCTATATTTTCTTCCCAGAAGCACCCATAGGACTTCGAGTGTGTTAGTGGAATCACACAGAGCTCCTATATTTTCTTCCCAGAAGCACCCATAGGACTTCTAGTGTGTTAGTGGCATCACACAGAGCTCCTATATTTTCTTCCCAGAAGCACCCATAGGACTTCTAGTGTGTTAGTGGCATCACACAGAGCTCCTATATTTTCTTCCCAGAAGCACCCATAGGACTTCTAGTGTGTTAGTGGCATCACACAGAGCTCCTATATTTTCTTCCCAGAAGCACCCATAGGACTTCTAGTGTGTTAGTGGCATCACACAGAGCTCCTATATTTTCTTCCCAGAAGCACCCATAGGACTTCTAGTGTGTTAGTGGCATCACACAGAGCTCCTATATTTTCTTCTCAGCAGCACCCATAGGACTTCTAGTGTGTTAGTGGCATCACACAAAGCTCATATATTTTCTTCCCAGAAGCACCCATAGGACTTCTAGTGTGTTAGTGGCAGCACACAGAGCTCCTATATTTTCTTCTCAGCAGCACCCATTTTTTATACTATATACACTACCGACTACAATGGCTGGAAGACCGCCAAGGAGAGGCAGAGCGTGCCGAGGCAAGAACACAGGGCAGGCAGGCTCTGTTTCTAGAGACAACAGTGCTAGCCGTGGACGTGGTCGTGCATCGTCATCAGCACGTGGCCATGGGACATGCTTGTCTTTGTTTTCGGCAGCTGGACATGTGGAGCCGCATCATGCCGAAGGCTTGGTAGAATGGATGACCAAGCCCTCCTCATCCTCCTCATCCTCTCTCACCCAGGCTCAGGGTACTGGCAGAGCAGCTGCCAACACGTACTCAATGGCATCATCAGCCACCCCTTTCCTAGACCCACCATGTCCTCCTGAGGAGTCCCCCGAACTCTTTGAGCACAGTGTTGGGTACATGCTCCAGGAGGATGCCCAACGATTCGAAGGCTCGGATGATGATACCCAGCTTGAGGAAGGCAGTAGTGTGCGCGCAGAGAGAGGGGATGCTGAAGGACAGCAATCTGGCAGTACTGTTCCACCAGCTGCAGCTTACTGCCAGGTTTGCTCTAGTGGTGAAGAGGGAGGGGATGATGAGGTCACTGACTCCACGTGGGTGCCTGAAGGGAGAGAGGAGGAGGAGGAGGATGTCCAAAGAGGCAGGATGCCCCCTGGAGGCCAGCTAGAGGCCAGCACAGCAACTGTACCACACCGCAGAGCTCCGCCTGTGCAGGGCGCTGCCTCTGCACGTTATCACAAAAGTTCTTTGGTGTGGGCCTTTTTTGAGACGAGTGCATCAGATCGCACCACTGCTATTTGCAATATTTGTCTCAAGCGTATCTCGCGTGGCCAAAACATCAGCCGCTTGGGCACCACAAGCATGAGCAGACATATGTCGACCTGCCATGCAGCTCGTTGGCAAGCACACATAAAAGACCCACACCAAAGAACAAAGCGGACCTCTCCTTGCTCCTCATCAGCTGGGATCTCCATCCCCACTATATCTTCAGTCCTCTCTGAAAGCTGCTCTGAGAGGACTGAAGGTGTAGAATTAGGTGTGTCACAACCAAGTACTTGCAGTACACCGACGTCCGATTGTAGCAGGCAAATTTCCCTGCCCCAGCTGCTGGACCGTCGAAAGAAGTATACTCCCAGCCATCCACATGCCCAGCGGTTGAATGCTAGCTTGGCTAAATTGCTAGCACTTCAACTGCTGCCTTTTCAGTTGGTAGACTCGGCCCCCTTCCGTGAGTTTGTTCAATGTGCGGTTCCTCAGTGGCAGGTTCCCAAACGCCACTTTTTCTCACGGAAGGCGATTCCGTCTCTCTACCGGCATGTGGAAGGCAATGTCCATGCCTCGCTGGACAGGGCGGTCAGCGGTAAGGTGCATATTACCGCTGACTCATGGTCCAGCAGGCATGGACAGGGACGCTATCTTTCTTTCACGGCCCATTGGGTCACTCTATTGGCAGCTGGGAGGGATGCAGGACAAGGTGCAGTAGTGTTGGAGGTTGTTCCGCCACCACGCCTCCAAAATGCTACTACTGGTTGTGACACACCTCTCTCCTCCACCCCCTCCTCTTCTTCTTCCTCCAGTGCTCTGTCCTCGGAACCAGCGGTGCTCCGTAGGCGTACAAGGGGCTACGCGAGTACGCAGGCAAAAAGATGCCATACCGTGCTTGCGCTGGTGTGTTTGGGGGACAGGAGCCACACTGGGCCAGAGGTTCTGGCAGCTCTGCAGGGGCAGGCCGAGAGGTGGTTGACGCCACGCCAGCTTAAGCCAGGAATGGTGGTTTCTGACAATGGCACCAACCTCCTCTCCGCCCTGCGACAGGGGCAGCTCACCCATGTGCCCTGTATGGCTCACGTCCTCAACCTGGTGGTGCAGCGGTTCTTGGGCAGGTTCCCAGGCTTACAGGATGTCCTGAGGCAGGCCAGGAAAGTCTGTGTGCATTTCCGCCGATCTTATAATGCCAGTGCTCGGCTGACTGAGCTGCAAAAGGAGCTGAACCTGCCCAAGAACCGCCTAATATGTGACATGCCCACCAGGTGGAACTCAACGTTGGCCATGTTGCAGCGACTGCACACGCAGCAGAGGGCCATCAATGAGTACCTTTGCGACTACGGCACTAGGACAGGGTCAGGGGAGCTTGGCTTTTTTTCCCCACGCCAGTGGAGCATGATCAGGGATGCATGCACTGTCCTCTCACCATTTGAGGAGGCCACGAGGATGGTGAGCAGTGACAGTGCATGCATCAGTGACACTGTACCTCTTGTCCACCTGTTGGAGCATACGCTGCGTGGGATAATGGACAGGGCACTTGAGGCAGAACAGAGGCAGGAAGAGGAGGACTTCCTTGCCTCTCAAGGCCCCCTTTATCCAGACAGTGTTCCTTCTGTCCCACCCATCACACAGGAAGAGGATGAGGATGAGGAGGAGGAGGAGGAGGATTGTGTGAGCATGGAGGTGGAGCCTGGCACTCAGCATCAGCAGCAGCAGTCTTTTAGGGATGATGTACAGTCCCAACAAACCAGTGGACTTGTACGTGGCTGGGAGGAGGTGGCTGGCGATCATGTCATCCTCAGTGACCCAGAAGACTCCGGACCGAATGCCTCAGCTAACCTACGCTGCATGGCCTCCCTGATCCTGCAAAGCCTGCGGAAGGATCCTCGTGTTCTTCGGATCAAGGAGAGGGACCATTACTGGCTGGCCACTCTCCTTGATCCACGGTACAAGGGTAAGGTTGCGGACCTTATCTTGCCATCGCAGAGGGAGCAGAGGATGAGACATCTCAGGGAGGCCTTGCAGAAAGGTCTGTGCAACGCGTTCCCAGAAACTGGGAGGTTACAAACTCCTGGTCCTGGACGACGAGTTGCTGAGGCTTCGGTCAGTAGCAGAAGGAGCGGTGGGGAAGGTGGATGTCTGACCGATGCGTTCAGACAATCTTTTAGTCCGCAGCCCCAAGGTATGATCGGTTCCAGCAACCATCGCCAGCGTCTGATATACATGGTGCAGGAATACCTAGGGGCAAGGTCAGACTTGGACACCTTTCCCACCGAAAATCCTCCGACTTACTGGGTCCTGAGGATGGATCACTGGCCAGAGCTTGCACAGTATGCAATTGAGCTACTGGCCTGTCCTGCATCCAGCGTTCTTTCCGAACGCACATTCAGTGCTGCTGGAGGATTTGTCACCGATCATAGGGTGCGCCTGTCCACCAACTCGGTTGATCGACTGACCTTCATAAAAATGAATCAGTCTTGGATCACCACCAGCTACCAGGCACCTGAAGCGGATATAACGGAATAATTTATAATGTCACATCCCTTCAAGACTGCCTATGCTGATGCTGAGTGACTGTCCTGTTATGTTCACTGACTATCCTCTTCCTCCTCCTCAATGATCCATGCCACCACACCAGTGCCTAAGGCACAATTTTTCAGCCCCTGTATAACAGGGGCGTGTACTTACAATTTTTAAAAAAAAAATGCTTCGCAACAGGTGTGACTGCTGTGCTCCAAGTACAGTATCTGTGAGGGGTTGCAGTGTTGTGGCACCAGCACCAGTGCCTAAGGCACAATTTTTCAGCCCCTGTTAGGGCGTGTAATTACAATTTTTAGGCAATGCTTTGCAACAGGTCTCATTGCTGTGCTAAGAGTACAGTATCTGTGAGGGGTTGCAGTGTTGTGGCACCAGCACCAATGCCTAAGGCACAATTTTTCAGCCCCTGTTTAACAGGGGCGTGTAATTACAAATCTTGATCTAATAGTTCACAGCAGGGCCCATTCCTGCGCCCACCAAGAGTAACTATGAGGGCCTACAGTCTTGTGGCAACACCGTCCACCACCACCACCACCACCGCCAAAGGCCCAATTTTTTCTGCCCTGTTCAACAGGTGCATGCAATTACAAATCTTGATCTAATAACTCACAGCAGGGCCCATTCGTGCACCCACCAAGAGTAACTGTGAGGGCTTACAGTCTTGTGGCAACACCGTCCACCACCACCACCACCACCACCACCACCACCAAAGGCCCAATTTTTCTGCCCGGTTCAACAGGTGCATGCAAGTACAAATCTTGATCTATTAACTCACAGCAGGGCCCATTCCTGTGCCCACCAGTCTTGTGGCTACACCAACATCTAATAGGGCAAATTTCTGCAGAGTATATACGGCAGGCCCCTACTTTCAAACATCCAACTTACAAACGACTCCTACTTGCAAACGGAAAGAGAAAACAGGAAGTGAGAGGAAATCTACCCCTAGGAAGGGAAATTCTATCCTGTTAGATTTAATTTGTGAAAAAGGTATCTCCTCTCTACTGATGCTTTATCACCAATCCTTGTTTCAATTAAAACCCCACTTTTCCAAAAACATTTGTCATTGGGACGGAAAGTGAGGTGACATGTTCTGAACAGATGTGCAAAGACAGCAAATGTTACAGGGGTGATAACCCCTCCCTATGTTCTCCAAAAAGCTTAAAAATAGATTTTTTTGGGATGGAGCTACACTTCATAATGTACCTGTTCAGATTCTACTTAAGAACAAACCTACAGTCCATGTCTTGTTTGCACCACCTATATACTGCTGTTCAGAGTATATAGGGTTGTAGGTATAGGGTTTTATTTTGGGTGCGGGGTCCCCCTTAATACCCTTACAAGACCCAAAGGGGCTGGGGTGGGGGGGGGGGGGGTGATGGGGTAGCCATGCCATTTTTCTCAAGGATTTTCAACCATATGGCGGCCAGGACAAGACATGACATTAAAGCCGCAAGTGGTTTTAAATGGCTTCTTTTTTTCCTTTACAAATGTCATTTTGTGCAGAGACAGTTCTAAACATGGGAAACACATGCCACTTCACAGGCATACTTTAGACACCCCCCAGGTACCATATTTAAAGGAAAATTTCACTTTTTTTTTTTCACTTTATGCATCATTAAAATGACTGCTCCCGAAAAAACGTTAGTTTTTAAAAGTTCTTTTTGCATTGATATATGTCCCCTGGGGCAGGACCCGGGTCCCCAAACCTGTTTTATGACATTAACATGCATATTGGCCGTTGTAATTAGCAACTTTGATTTCGAACGTTCGCGTCCATTATAACGAATAGGGTTCGAAAATTTGCGCGAACTTTCGGTCCGTTCGAAGGTTCTGGTGCGAACCGAACCCGGGGGTGTTCGGCTCATCCCTAATAAAGAGCAGTGAGTTACTACAGAGAGAAGTGATTTAATACAGAGAGCAGTGAATTACTACAGAGAGACGTTATCTACTACAGAGAGCAATGATTTACTACAGGGAGACATGATTTAATATGGACAGCAGAGCTTTAATACAGGATTTCTTTCTTCTATTTTCATCTGGTGATCCAGCCAGCAAGTTTGTTGTTTCTCACAGCACAAATTCTCCAGCAGAATGTATCAGTTTACATGAATGAGACAAACTACTTAAGGGCTCATGCACACTGCATCTCAAAGAAGCTGCTCCTACAGGCTTTTGTGATTTTTGAGCTCTCGTTCTTTTCTGCCTGAAAACTCCCCTCCTTGTTAGTCAATGTGGTTGTTTTATGAAAGGCAAATCCACTTTGCACTACAAGTGCACTTGGAAGTGCAGTCGCTTTAGATCTGAGGGGAAGATCTGAAATGAGGGGAAGCTCTGCTGATTTTATCATCCAATCATGTACAAGCAAAAATTCAGTTTTTTTCCTTGCATGGCCCACTCAGATCTACAGCGACTACACTTCCAAGTACTTTTACAGTGCACTTGTAGTGCAAAATGAATTTGCCTTTAGTAAATAAACCCCCCATGTGTCCGTGCACGCTATGGCTCTTTCAGGAGTTTACAGGCATATGCTCTCACAGGCAGAAAAAAAATCACCAAACTGTTTTTGAGAGGAGAGGCAGAACAGTGGTCTGCCTATGTACACAAGGCAGACCGCCGTTCTGTGAGACTAAATCAAAAAAAGTCACAGGAGCCAGCGGGGAGAAGAACCCACAAATTCTATAGGAGGGGGGTCAGATTGGGGGTGGAGGCTTCGGACTGTGACCCTGTTTCATGTTACATCCTATATATGGGTGTAACATGGCATATGGTTAGATAGAAGGACCTCTGACAACCAAAATTAGGATTGTGCAATATATGCCACCTGCCAACAGTGGGGACCACAACATTCTGCTATAGGGCCCTGTGATTTGTAGTTACACCCCTGGCATATTCAGAATTTTCCAATTTAAAAAAAATGATATTACTTTTACAGCTATGACCTATAACAACTAAAGGGAGCTCTCAGTGGCTCAGTGCAATTACTCTCTTAGGTAAACTATCACCATAATGTGCAAGTACATACTTACCTCTCAGGGCCGGACTGGCCTACCGGGATACCGATATTTCCCTGTAGGCTGCCTGCCCTGGGGCCGCTTTGCGGCTGCAGTGCTCCCCTGAGTCCCCTCTCTCCTGCTCCTGTGATCACGGAGCTGGCCGGGTCTGTGTTCTGCGGCCGCGCACCGCGCTGTAACACGGACCCGCCCCCCTATGCCGGCTCGTATGATAGTAGATAGAATCAGTGTTCCACCTATCACACGAGCGGGTCTAGAGGGGCGGGACCGTGTTACAGCGCGGTGCGTGGCCGCAGAACACAGACCCGGCCAGATCCGAGATCACAGGAGGAGATGCCTGTGAGTACAGCCCTAACTGTGTGCCTTAATAAGAGGATCGGCAGGGGGGCGCCATATAGAGGAAATTAGCTTTCTATATTCCTCCATGCAGCCGCTGAATGCTTGGAGGAGGGAGAGGAGGAGAATTAAGCATTCAGCAGCTGCATGGAGGAATATAGAAAGCTCATTTCCTCTATATGCCGCCCCCTGCTGATCCCCTATCCAACTTCTTTTACTGCCCCCCCCCCAGTTCTCCTTGTGCTCCCCCCCAGTGCTCTCCTCCCCCACCACACTCTCCAGCCCCCCCCCCCCCCCCCTCAGTTCTCTCAACCCCTGTTCTTTCTGCCTCCCCTGCTCTCCAGCTCTCCCCATGCTTCTCTAGCCCCCACCCCAGTTCTCTCCACCCCCCACAGTGCTCTCCAACCCCCCCTTGCTCCCCACCCCCCACAGTGCTCTCCAGCCCCCCCCCGTGCTCCCCACCCCCCACAGTGCTGTCCAGCCCCCCCGTGCTCCCCACCCCTGTTCTTTTTGCCCCTGGTGCTCTCCAGCTCTCCCCATCAGTCTCCAGCCCCCACCCCAGTGCTCTCCACCCCCCACAGTGCTCTTCACCCCCATGCTCCCCAGCCCCCCGTGCTCCCCACCCCTGTTCTTTCTGCCCCCAGTGCTCTCCAGCTCCCACCCCAGTGCTCTCCACCCCCCACAGGGCTCTCCAGCCTCCCCCTTGCTCCCCACCTCCCACAGTGCTCTCCAGCCCCCCGTGCTCCCCACCCCCCACAGTGCTGTCCAGCCCCCCGTGCTCCCCACCCCTGTTCTTTCTGCCCCCGGTGCTCTCCAGCTCTCCCCTTCAGTCTCCAGCCCCCACCCCAGTGCTCTCCACCCCCCACAGTGCTCTTCAGCCCCCCCATGCTCCCCAGCCCCCCCCCCCCTGCTCCCCACCCCTGTTCTTTCTGCCCCGGTGCTCTCCAGCTCTCCCCATCAGTCTCCAGCCCCCACCCCAGTGCTCTCCACCCCCCACAGTGCTCTTCACCCTCCCATGCTCCCCAGCCCCCCGTGCTCCCCACCCCTGTTCTTTCTGCCCCCGGTGCTCTCCAGCTCCCACCCCAGTGCTCTCCACCCCCCACAGTGCTCTCCAGCCTCCCCCTTGCTCCCCACCTCCCACAGTGCTCTCCAGCCCCCCGTGCTCCCCACCCCCCACAGTGCTGTCCAGCCCCCGTGCTCCCCACCCCTGTTCTTTCTGCCCCCGGTGCTCTCCAGCTCTCCCCATCAGTCTCCAGCCCCCACCCCAGTGCTCTCCACCCCCCACAGTGCTCTTCAGCCCCCCCATGCTCCCCAGCCCCCCCCGTGCTCCTCACCCCTGTTCTTTCTGCCCCCGGTGCTCTCCAGCTCCCACCCCAGTGCTCTCCACCCCCCACAGTGCTCTCCAGCCCCCCTTGCTCTCCAGCCCCCCCCATGCTCCCCACCCCCACAGTGCTGTCCAGCCCCCCCGCGCTCCCCACCCCTGTTCTTTCTGCCCCCGGTGCTCTCCAGCTCTCCCCATCAGTCTCCAGCCCCCACCCCAGTGCTCTCCACCCCCACAGTGCTCTTCAGCCCCCCCATGCTCCCCAGCCGCCCGTGCTTCCCACCCCTGTTCTTTCTGCCCTGGGTGCTCTCCAGCTCCCACCCCAGTGCTCTCTACCCCCCACAGTGCTCTCCAGCCCCCCCTTGCTCCCCACCCCCCACAGTGCTCTCCAGCCCCCCCCGTGCTCCCCACCCCTGTTCTTTCTGCCCCTGGTGCTCTCCAGCCCCCCCCGTGCTCCACACCACCCACAGTGCTGTCCAGCCCCCCCCCCGTGCTCCCCACCCCTGTTATTTCTGCCCCTGGTGCTCTCCAGTTCTCCCCATCAGTCTCCAGCCCCCCGTGCTCCCCACCCCTGTTCTTTCTGCCCCCGGTGCTCTCCAGCCCCCACCCCAGTGCTCTCCACCCCTGTTCTTTTTGGCTCCCCCTCCAGTGCTCTCTTAAGCTCCCCCCCCCAGCACTCTCCACCCCCCCTGCATTTTGCCCCCACCCATGTGCTCTCCAACTCCACCAGTGCTCTCCAGTCCCCGTGCTTTCCACCCCTGTACTTTCTAGCCCCCACCGGTGCTCTCAAGCTCCCCCCCATTGCTCTCCAGTTCCTGGGGTCCCCCTTGCTGATTGACCACTTTTAACTGGAATTTGCTTACGTTTTCAATGGAAAACGTCATTTATGACGAAACGTCGTATGGGAAGGCACGCAGCTACGCCACCACGCAGACCGCATTGAACAGGGGACGGGTTTACACTGACCGGCCGGCAGTGTTGTACATTTTGCTCGTTTGATTCCTCATTGATGTAAGTGTGTTTTTTTCCTTTACAATAAATAAGTCTGTTATCAGTATCACGCTATGGGCGGTCCCCTTTTTTCTTTATAATTGGAGGAAATTGGATCTGGCTGGATACTTTGTATGGAGCGGACGATGTGGTGATTCCCCTCTTTCCCCACTTTGAGTGATCTCCCTCGGGTGGATTGACCCTGTCAGCTCCTGCCTATTGGACTACCACAGACCTTATTTGCAGTGCCTTAAATATACTATCATCTGGTAAGCCTCCTATTTAACAGGTGGTCGGGATGAAGCACTATTCTCTGCATGTCACAGTGTGAAATCATAGAACTGTCACAGAGGTGTTTTTTGAACAATTTCTACCTGTGGGCCATACAGTTATTTCACTTTTTGATGTTAAGACCCATCTGAACTGGACTCTTACAATTTTTGTTTGGATTATTTCTCACCAACCAGTATATTCCTATATGTTATTTGATGGGTTACTTCATGGTTTTAATCGATTTTTATGTTTATTAACTCAATTTAATAAATTTTTTAATATTGGCGCAGCTTTATATATTTTTCATTTGTTTATGTGTGAGAATCCCACTTTTTAGCAGCAGCCTTTTTTGTGTAAGGGTTCCATTTCCCAATCCATACCCTTTCCTCCCCCCCCTTCTAGCGCGGTTTATCCATTTCCAATGGACTACTGGAACCATGACTTGTGGTCTGATAAGACCAAGATAAACTTATTTAGTTCAGATGGTGTCAAGCGTGTGTGGTGGCAACCAGGTGAGGAGTACAAAGACAAGTGTGTCTTGCCTACAGTCAAGCATGGTGGTGGGAGTGTCATGGTCTGAGGCTGCATGAGTGCTGCCGACACTGGGGAGCTACAGTTCATTGAGGGAACCATGAATGCCAACATGTACTGTGACATACTGAAGCAGAGCATGATCCGCTCCCTTCAGAGACTGCGCCACAGGGCAGTATTCCAACATAACAACCCCAAACACACCTCCAAGACGACCACTGCCTTGCTAAAGAAGCTGAGGGTAAATGTGATGGACTGGTCAAGCATTTCTCCAGACTTAACCCTATTGAGCATCTGTGGGACATCCTCAAACAGAAGGTGGAGGAGCGCAAGGTCTCTAACATCCACCAGATCACCAGGAGTGGAAGAGGACTCCAGTGGCAACATGTGATGCTCTGGTGAATTCCATGCCCAAGAGGGTTAAGGCAGTGCTGGAAAATAATGGTGGCCACACAAAATATTGACACTTTTGGGCCCAATTTGGACATTTTCCACTTAGGGGTGTACTCACT
The DNA here is from genome assembly GCA_028564925.1 of Lithobates sylvaticus. Taxonomy (NCBI): domain Eukaryota; kingdom Metazoa; phylum Chordata; class Amphibia; order Anura; family Ranidae; genus Lithobates; species Lithobates sylvaticus. The sequence goes on from CM053029.1 coordinate 525,874,949, forward strand.
TTTGTTGCCAGCGGTTTAGACAATAATGGCTGTGTGTTGAGTTATTTTGAGGTGGACAGCAAACTTACACTGTTATACAAGCTTCAGAGTGTTAACATAAAAGAAAAGGTATAATAAAATATTTACAAAAATGAGAGGTGTGTACTCACTTTTGTGAGACACTGTAGTTCCTCTTAAAAAACAAACAACAAAAAAAAAACACTATATCCATACCTGTTTTCCTGCAGTCTTTATACCAAGACTGTGCAGTTATGGGTCCTTCCTTTTCTTCCTTGGTGGCGGTGGTGGTCTGTACTTACTAGGCTCACAGTACTCCTTGACTGATACATCATCATGTCATCACTGCTCCATCCAGGAGTACTGTGAGCCTAGTCTAGTGATGATACAACCCCCAAAGGATGTGTGAGTGACAACCTGAGTCAACAGGAAGTAAGTTGGATGACATTGGCCAGAAGATGAGTGCTGCTACACCTTGGAGGACAGTGCTGGGAAGAAGGTGAGTACAGTAATACGCGGTTAACAAGCGATTCGCAATACAGGCTATTATTTTTTTTAAAATCCTGATTCAGTTTGCGAGCACTGTCTCGCAAAACGAGCAGGATTCAAGCCTCTGCGGTGTGCAGTACCGCATTTGGCCAGAGGTGCAGGGACACTCGAATGCACTCGGTTGCGCTCGGAGCCACTTAGAAACACTCAGGAACGGAGTGTTTCCGAGCCTCTCCGAGTGCACCCGAGCAGCTTTGAGCGGTTTCCGAGTGTCTCTGGCGCCCCCCACCTCTGGCCACATGCGGTACTGCATACCATACAAGTCACTGTGGAACAAATTGTCAGAGTTTCCATTGACTTCAATGGGGAAACTCGCTTTGATATACGAGTGCTTTAGATTACAAGCATTCTTCTGGAACGAATTATGCTCGTAATCCAAGGTTCCACTGTATTACATTAAAAGCATTTTTTTATTTTTATTTACAGGTAGCTTATTAAAAAAATAAATACGGTACATTTATACACTAGACTTTATTTGTGATTAGTGTGCACATTTTTCCACTATTTAATAAAACAAAAGGTACTTTGCCCTGGGCACAGAGATGGTAATTATACTCACACCCCCATAAACAATTCAGTCCACATACTATAATTAGAATTTTATATCCTATCTTTTATATGCTGTCTATTATTGGAAGTTCAAATAAAAATATCATAGTGGCAAGTTCTAGATTTATGGTAAGTCTCGCACACAGAGGTATTATTATATCATTTCCTAGATTAACACTGCGAGCCTGGTGTTCTCTGCGTCCTGATCTGCTGCTGCGATTGCTTCTTAGAAAATACATTTCTGCTTGGTTTCATATACTGGACCTGTTCCAATTTAACTTCTGTGTATCCATTGTTGTCCTTAATGCATATTTTTAGCCCAAAAACAAAACTTTATATTTTTGCAAATAACTGGTCCTTATTAGGGATGGGCCCGGTGCTCGATTCGAACCCACGTTCGAATCGAGCACCGGGCGTTCGCTCGCTCGGCGAGCCCAGAACTATTTGGGCCGTTCGCATCACATTCGTGTGATGCGAGCGGCCCGCAATGCATTGAGGCCGGCATGGCCGGCGCAGTGCATTGCTGGCTGATGATTGGCCAAGCATGCACTGTGACCCTGCATGCTTGGCCAATCACAGCGCCGGAAACTCGGAGAGCAATAATTGGCTACAGGCAGGACGCCTGTAGCCAATTAAAGCTCAGGGGCTTTAGTACACGCCCCACCATTTAAAAGGCCGCCACGCCGTCGGCCCTGGTCACATGAGTTCCGACTTTAGGAGAGATCAGTCTGCTGATTCTGTCTTTGCTTGATTGCTACTGAAAGATTTGCTCTTCTTTGCTAAACCATTGGCTATTTCTTTGCTAAACCATTGCTACCTAAGTCATTGATCGTTCATTGCTGCTGATTGCACAGTTAGTGTGTTATTAGCTGCTACTGGGTATTAGTCTGGTGCGTGCTTACTGTTAGTACAGTATTGCAGTAGTACCAACCGCAGTGCTGTTAGCACAGCATTGCACCCAACAGCACCCATAGGACTTCTAGTGTGTTAGTTGCAGCAAACAGAGCTCCTATATTTTCTTCTCAGCAGCACCCATAGGACTTCTAGTGTGTTAGTGGCATCACACAGAGCTCCTATATTCTCTTCCCAGAAGCACCCATAGGACTTCTAGTGTGTTAGTGGCATCACACAGAGCTCCTATATTTTCTTCTCAGCAGCACCCATAGGACTTCTAGTGTGTTAGTGGCATCACACAGAGCTCCTATATTTTCTTCCCAGAAGCACCCATAGGACTTCTAGTGTGTTAGTGGCATCACACAGAGCTCCTATATTTTCTTCCCAGAAGCACCCATAGGACTTCTAGTGTGTTAGTGGCATCACACAGAGCTCCTATATTTTCTTCCCAGAAGCACCCATAGGACTTCTAGTGTGTTAGTGGCATCACACAGAGCTCCTATATTTTCTTCCCAGAAGCACCCATAGGACTTCTAGGGTGTTAGTGGCATCACACAGAGCTCCTATATTTTCTTCTCAGCAGCACCCATAGGACTTCTAGTGTGTTAGTGGCATCACACAGAGCTCCTATATTTTCTTCCCAGAAGCACCCATAGGACTTCTAGTGTGTTAGTGGCATCACACAGAGCTCCTATATTTTCTTCCCAGAAGCACCCATACGACTTCTAGTGTGTTAGTGGCATCACACAGAGCTCCTATATTTTCTTCCCAGAAGCACCCATAGGACTTTTAGTGTGTTAGTGGCATCACACAGAGCTCCTATATTTTCTTCCCAGAAGCACCCATAGGACTTCTAGTGTGTTAGTGGCATCACACAGAGCTCCTATATTTTCTTCTCAGCAGCACCCATAGGACTTCTAGTGTGTTAGTGGCATCACACAGAGCTCCTATATTTTCTTCTCAGAAGCACCCATAGGACTTCTTGTGTGTTAGTGGCATCACACAGAGCTCCTATATTTTCTTCCCAGAAGCACCCATAGGACTTCTAGTGTGTTAGTGGCATCACACAGAGCTCCTATATTTTCTTCCCAGAAGCACCCATAGGACTTCTAGTGTGTTAGTGGCATCACACAGAGCTCCTATATTTTCTTCCCAGAAGCACCCATAGGACTTCTAGTGTGTTAGTGGCATCACACAGAGCTCCTATATTTTCTTCCCAGAAGCACCCATAGGACTTCTAGTGTGTTAGTGGCATCACACAGAGCTCCTATATTTTCTTCCCAGAAGCACCCATAGGACTTCTAGTGTGTTAGTGGCATCACACAGAGCTCCTATATTTTCTTCTCAGCAGCACCCATAGGACTTCTAGTGCGTTAGTGGCATCACACAGAGCTCCAATTTTCTTCCCAGAAGCACCCATAGGACTTCTAGTGTGTTAGTGGCATCACACAGAGCTCCTATATTTTCTTCCCAGAAGCACCCATAGGACTTCTAGTGTGTTAGTGGCATCACACAGAGCTCCTATATTTTCTTCCCAGAAGCACCCATAGGACTTCTAGTGTGTTATTGGCATCACACAGAGCTCCTATATTTTCTTCTCAGCAGCACCCATAGGACTTCTAGTGTGTTAGTGGCATCACACAGAGCTCCTATATTTTCTTCCCAGAAGCACCCATAGGACTTCTAGTGTGTTAGTGGCATCACACAGAGCTCCTATATTTTCTTCCCAGAAGCACCCATAGGACTTCTAGTGTGTTAGTGGCATCACACAGAGCTCCTATAGTTTCTTCTCAGCAGCACCCATAGGACTTCTAGTGTGTTAGTGGCATCACACAGAGCTCCTATATTTTCTTCCCAGAAGCACCCATAGGACTTCTAGTGTGTTAGTGGCATCACACAGAGCTCCTATATTTTCTTCCCAGAAGCACCCATAGGACTTCTAGTGTGTTAGTGGCATCACACAGAGCTCCTATATTTTCTTCTCAGCAGCACCCATAGGACTTCTAGTGTGTTAGTGGCATCACACAGAGCTCCTATATTTTCTTCTCAGCAGCACCCATAGGACTTCTAGTGTGTTAGTGGCATCACACAGAGCTCCTATATTTTCTTCCCAGAAGCACCCATAGGACTTCTAGTGTGTTAGTGGCATCACACAGAGCTCCTATATTTTCTTCCCAGAAGCACCCATAGGACTTCTAGTGTGTTAGTGGCATCACACAGAGCTCCTATATTTTCTTCCAGAAGCACCCATAGGACGTCTAGTGTGTTAGTGGCAGCACACAGAGCTCCTATATTTTCTTCTCAGCAGCACCCATTTTTTATACTACAGTGGTGTGAAAAAGTGTTTGCCCCCTTCCTCATTTCCTGTTCCTTTGCATGTTTGTCACACTTAAGTGTTTCGGAACATCAAACCAATTTAACCACTTGACCACTGGGCACTTAAACACCCTTAATAACCAGACCAATTTTCAGCTTTCGGTGCTCTCACACTTTGAATGACAATTACTCATTCATACAACACTGTACCCATATGAAATTTTTGTCCTTTTTTTCACACAAATAGAGCTTTCTTTTGGTGGTATTTAATCACCTCTGGGTTTTTTTTTTTTTGCGCTATAAAAGAAAAATGACTGAAAATTCTGTAAAAAAATGAATTTTTCTTCGTTTTTGTTATAAAATTTAGCAAATTTGTAATTTTTCTTGATAAATTTTGGCCAAAATTTATACTGCTACATATCTTTGGTAAAAATAAGTACAAATTGGGGTATATTATTTGGTCTTTGTGAAAGTTATAGAGTCCACAAGCTATGGTGCCAATATCTGAAAATTGATCACACCTGAAGTACTGACGGCCTATCTCCTTTCTTGAGACCCTAACATGCCATAAAAGTACAAATACCCCCCAAATGACCCCTTTTTGGAAAGAAGACATTCCAAGGTATTTAGAAAGAGGCATGGTGAGTTTTTTGAAGTTGTCATTTTTTCCCACAATTCTTTGCAATATCAAGATTTTTTTTAATTTTTATTTTTTTTTCACAAAATTGTCATATTAGCAGGTTATTTCTCACACACAGCATATGCATACCACAAATTACACCCCAAAACACATTCTGCTATTACTCCTGAGTACGGCGATACCACATGCGTGAGACTTTTAAACAGCGTGGCCACATACAGAGGCCCAACATGCAGGGAGCACCATCAGGTGTTCTGGAGCACCAAGGACAATTCTGACATTTCTCTCCTACATGTAAAAATCATCATTTATTTGCTAGAAAATTACATAGAACCCCAAAATATTATATATGTTTTTTTAGCAAAGACCCTAGAGAATACAATGGCGGTCGTTGCAACTTTTTATCTAGCACGGTACTTGCGCAGCAATTTTTCGAACGTGTTTTATTTGGAAAAAAAATGTTTTGTGCTTTACAAAAAACAAAACTGTAAATTTAGCCCAATGTTTTTGCATAATATGAAAGATGAAGTTACGCCGAGTAAATAGATACCCAACATGTCACGCTTCAAAATTGCACACACTCGTGAAATGGCGCCAAACTTCGCTACTTAAAAATCCCCGTAGGCTTTAATTTTGTTTACTGGTTACATGTTTTGAGTTACAGAGGAGGTCTAGGACCAAAATTATTGTTCTCGCTCTAACGTTCGCAGCGATACCTCACATGTGTGGTTTGAACACCGTTTTCATATGTGGGCGGGACTTACGTATGCGTTCGCTTCTGCATGCGAGCACACGGGGACAGGGGCGCTTTAAAAAAATATATATATATTTTATTGTTCATTTTACTTTATTTATTTTAGTTTGACCCTTTTTTTCCCCCAAAATTTTTTTTGATCACTTTTATTCCTATTACAAGGAATGTAAACATCCCTTGTAATAGGAATATGGCATTACAGGTCCTCTTTACAGTGAGATATGGGGTCAATAAGACCCCACATCTCACCTCTAGGCTGAAAAGCCTGAAATAAAAAAAAAAAAAACGATCCTGGCTTCGATCGTAGCGAGTATCGCAGGGTATTGTTGGGTATTGCAGGGTATGGCAGAGTATCGCAGGGTATTGCAGAGTATCGCCGGGTATTGCAGAGTATCGCAGGGTATGGTAGAGTATCGCAGAGTATCGCCGGGTATTGCAGAGTATCGCAGGGTATGGTAGAGTATCGCAGAGTATCGCCGGGTATTGCAGAGTATCGCAGGGTATGGTAGAGTATCGCAGAGTATCGCCGGGTATTGCAGAGTATCGCAGGGTATGGTAGAGTATCACAGAGTATCGCAGGGTATCGCAGGGTATGGCAGGGTATCACAGGGTATGGCAGAGCATCGCAGAGTATCGCAGGGTATTGCAGGGTATCGCAGGGTATGGCAGAGTATCGCAGGGTATGGCAGAGTATCGCAGGGTATGGCAGGGTATCGCAGGGTATGGCAGAGCATCGCAGGATATGGCAGAGCATCGCAGGGTATGGCAGGGCATCGCAGGGTATGGCAGAGTATCGCAGGGTATGGCAGAGTATCGCAGGGTATGGCAGAGTATCGCGGGGTATGGCAGAGTATCGCGGGGTATGGCAGAGTATTGCGGGGTATGGCAGAGTATTGCGGGGTATGGCACAGTATTGGGGGGTATGGCACAGTATTGGGGGGTATGGCACAGTATTGGGGGGGATGGCAGAGAATCCATCCATCCATGCTCAGCCATCCCTCCATACCCTGCAATACCCAGCAATACACTGCAGGCTATTGCTGTGCATTGCAGGGTATGGAGGGATGGCTGAGCATGGATGGATGGATCGGTGGTGGCAGAGCAGGCTGTGGGCACTACAGATCCCGCCCACAGCACTGCTGCCACCGATCCCTCCCCCTCTCCTCTCACACTGTACCGATCGGTACAGAGAGAGGAGGAGAGAGGAACCGGCGTCATCAAATGACGCCGGTTTGCTTACATGTGATCACTCCGTCATTTGACGGAGCGATCACGTGGTAAACGGCCGCGATGAGCGGCCGTTTACCGTGATCCATGATCCGCCGGGACCCGGCGATCATGGATGCTCTCGAGTGCGCGCACCAGGGGGCGCGCAAGAGCAGAATTCTGTGAGGCCGTTAATTAACGGCCTCCCAGAGTTAAGCAACCGCCCTGTAGCCGTTTTTCGGCTATGGGCCGGTTGTTAACTGGTTAAACAATAGTCAAGGACAACACAAGTAAACACAAAATGCAATTTGTAAATGAAGGTGTTTATTATTAAAGGTGAAAAAAAATCCAAACCATCATGGCCCTGTGTGAAAAAGTGATTGCCCCCCTTGTTAAAACATACTATAACTGTGGTTGTCCACACCTGAGTTCAATTTCTCTAGCCACACCCAGGCCTGATTATTGCCACACCTGTTCACAATCAAGGCATCACTTAAATAGGAGCTGCTTGACACAGTAAGGTCCACCAGAAGATCCTTAAAAGCTACACATCATGCCGAGACCCAAAGAAATTCAGGAACAATTGAGAAAGAAAGTAATTGAGATCTATCAGTCTGGAAAGGGTTATAAAGCCATTTCCAAAGCTTTGGGAATCCAGCGAACCACAGTGAGAGCCATTATCCACAAATGGCGAAGACATGGAACAGTGGTGAACCTTCCCAGGAGTTGCCGGCCGCCCAAAATTACCCCAAGAGCGCAGCGACGACTCATCCAAGAGGTCACAAAAGACCCCACAACAACGTCCAAGGAACTGCAGGCCTCACTTGCCTCAGTTAAGGTCAGCGTTCATGCCTCCACCATCAGGAAAAGACTGGGCAAAAATGGCCTGCATGGCAGAGTTCCAAGGAGAAAACCACTGCTGAGCAAAAAGAACATCAGAGCTCGTCTCAATTTCTCCACAACACATCTTGATGATCCCCAAGACTTTTGGGACAACATTCTGTGGACCGATGAGACAAAAGTGGAACTCTTTGGAAGGTGTGTGTCCAAGTATATCTGGCGTAGAAGGAACACTGCATTTCAGAAAAAGAACATTATACCAACAGTAAAATATGGTGGTGGTAGTGTGATGGTCTGGGGCTGTTTTGCTGCTTCAGGACCTGGAAGACTTGCCGTGATAAAAGGAACTATGAATTCTGCTGTCTACCAAGAGATCCTGAAGGAGAATGTCCGACCATCTGTTCGTGTACTCAAGCTGAAACGAACTTGGGTTCTGCAGCAGGACAATGATCCTAAACACACCAGCAAGTCCACCACCGAATGGCTGAAGAAAAACAAAATGAAGACTTTGGAGTGGCCTAGCCAAAGTCCAGACCTGAATCCTATTGAGATGTTGTGGTATGACCTTAAAAAGGCCGTTCATGCTCGAAAACCCTCTAATGTAACTGAATTAGGACAATTCTGCAAAGATGAGTGGGCCAAAATTCCTCCAGGACGCTGTAAAAGCCTCATTGCACGTTATCGCAAATGCTTGGTTGCAGTTGTTGCTGCTAAGGGTGGCCCAACCAGTTATTAGGTTTAGGGGGCAATCACTTTTTCACACAGGGCCATGATGGTTTGGATTTTTTTTCACCTTTAATAATAAACACCTTCATTTACAAATTGCATTTTGTGTTTACTTGTGTTGTCCTTGACTATTGTTTAAATTGGTTTGATGTTCCGAAACACTTAAGTGTGACAAACATGCAAAGGAACAGGAAATGAGGAAGGGGGCAAACACTTTTTCACACCACTGTATATACACTACCGACTACAATGGCTGGAAGACCGCCAAGGAGAGGCAGAGCGTGCCGAGGCAAGAACACAGGGCAGGCAGGCTCTGTTTCTAGAGACAACAGTGCTGGCCGTGGACGTGGTCGTGCATCGTCATCAGCACGTGGCCATGGGACACGCTTGTCTTTGTTTTCGGCAGCTGGACATGTGGAGCCGCATCATGCCAAAGGCTTGGTAGAATGGATGACCAAGCCCTCCTCATCCTCCTCATCCTCTCTCATCCAGGCTCAGGGTACTGGCAGAGCAGCTGCCAACGCGTACTCAATGGCATCATCAGCCACCCCTTCCCTAGACCCACCATGTCCTCCTGAGGAGTCCCCCGAACTCTTTGAGCACAGTGTTGGGTACATGCTCCAGGAGGATGCCCAACGATTCGAAGGCTCGGATGATGATACCCAGCTTGAGGAAGGCAGTAGTGTGCGCGCAGAGAGAGGGGATGCTGAAGGACAGCAATCTGGCAGTACTGTTCCACCAGCTGCAGCTTACTGCCAGGTTTGCTCTAGTGGTGAAGAGGGAGGGGATGATGAGGTCACTGACTCCACGTGGGTGCCTGAAGGGAGAGAGGAGGAGGAGGAGGAGGAGGAGGATGCGGCGTCACATGTCCAACGAGGCAGAATGCCCCCTGGAGGCCAGCTAGAGGCCAGCACAGCAACTGTACCACACCGCAGAGCTCCGCCTGTGCAGGGCGCTGCCTCTGCACGTTATCACAAAAGTTCTTTGGTGTGGGCCTTTTTTGAGACGAGTGCATCAGATCGAACAACTGCTATTTGCAATATTTGTCTCAAGCGTATCTCGCGTGGCCAAAACATCAGCCGCTTGGGCACCACAAGCATGAGCAGACATATGTCGACCTGCCATGCAGCTCGTTGGCAAGCACACATAAAAGACCCACACCAAAGAACAAAGCGGACCTCTCTTTGCTCCTCATCAGCTGGGATCTCCATCCCCACTATATCTTCAGTCCTCTCTGAAAGCTGCTCTGAGAGGACTGAAGGTGTAGAATTAGGTGTGTCACAACCAAGTACTTGCAGTACACCGACGTCAAATTGTAGCAGGCAAATTTCCCTGCCCCAGCTGCTGGACCGTCGAAAGAAGTATACTCCCAGCCATCCACATGCCCAGCGGTTGAATGCTAGCTTGGCTAAATGGCTAGCACTTCAACTGCTGCCTTTTCAGTTGGTAAACTCGGCCCCCTTCCGTGAGTTTGTTCAATGTGCGGTTCCTCAGTGGCAGGTTCCCAAACGCCACTTTTTCTCACGGAAGGCGATTCCGTCTCTCTACCGGCATGTGGAAGGCAATGTCCATGCCTCGCTGGACAGGGCGGTCAGCGGTAAGGTGCATATTACCGCTGACTCATGGTCCAGCAGGCATGGACAGGGACGTTATCTTTCTTTCACGGCCCATTGGGTCACTCTATTGGCAGCTGGGAGGGATGCAGGACAAGGTGCAGTAGTGTTGGAGGTTGTTCCGCCACCACGCCTCCAAAATGCTACTACTGGTTGTGACAAACCTCTCTCCTCCACCCCCTCCTCTTCTTCTTCCTCCAGTGCTCTGTCCTCGGAACCAGCGGTGCTCCGTAGGCGTACAAGGAGCTACGCGAGTACGCAGGCAAAAATATGCCATGCCGTGCTTGCGCTGGTGTGTTTGGGGGACAGGAGCCACACTGGGCCAGAGGTTCTGGCAGCTCTGCAGGGGCAGGCCGATAGGTGGTTGACGCCACGCCAGCTTAAGCCAGGAATGGTCGTTTCTGACAATGGCACCAACCTCCTCTCCGCCCTGCGACAGGGGCAGCTCACCCATGTGCCCTGTATGGCTCACGTCCTCAACCTGGTGGTGCAGCGGTTCTTGGGCAGGTTCCCAGGCTTACAGGATGTCCTGAGGCAGGCCAGGAAAGTCTGTGAGCTGAACCTGCCCTAGAACCGCCTAATATGTGACATGCCCACCAGGTGGAACTCAACGTTGGCCATGCTGCAGCGACTGCACACGCAGCAGAGGGCCATCAATGAGTACCTTTGTGACTACGGCACCAGGACAGGGTCAGGGGAGCTTGGATTTTTTTCCCCACGCCAGTGGAGCATGATCAGGGATGCATGCACTGTCCTCTCACCATTTGAGGAGGCCACGAGGATGGTGAGCAGTGACAGTGCATGCATCAGTGACACTGTACCTCTTGTCCACCTGTTGGAGCATACACTGCGTGGGATAATGGACAGGGCACTTGAGGCAGAACAGAGGCAGGAAGAGGAGGACTTCCTTGCCTCTCAAGGCCCCCTTTATCCAGACAGTGTTCCTTCTGTCCCACCCATCACACAGGAAGAGGATGAGGAGGAGGAGGAGGAGGAGGATTGTGTGAGCATGGAGGTGGAGCCTGGCACTCAGCATCAGCAGCAGCAGTCTTTTAGGGATGATGTACAGTCCCAACAAACCAGTGGACTTGTACGTGGCTGGGAGGAGGTGGCTGGCGATCATGTCATCCTCAGTGACCCAGAAGACTCCGGACCGAATGCCTCAGCTAACCTACGCTGCATGGCCTCCCTGATCCTGCAAAGCCTGCGGAAGGATCCTCGTGTTCTTCGGATCAAGGAGAGGGACCATTACTGGCTGGCCACTCTCCTTGATCCACGGTACAAGGGTAAGGTTGCGGACCTCATCTTGCCGTCGCAGAGGGAGCAGAGGATGAGACATCTCAGGGAGGCCTTGCAGAAAGGTCTGTGCAACGCGTTCCCAGAAACTTGGAGGTTACAAACTCCTGGTCCTGGACGACAAGTTGCTGAGGCTTCGGTCAGTAGCAGAAGGAGCGGTGGGGAAGGTGGACGTCTGACCGATGCGTTCAGACAATTTTTTAGTCCGCAGCCCCAAGGTATGATCGGTTCCAGCAACCATCGCCAGCGTCTGATATACATGGTGCAGGAATACCTAGGGGCAAGGTCAGACTTGGACACCTTTCCCACCGAAAATCCTCTGGCTTACTGGGTCCTGAGGATGGATCACTGGCCAGAGCTTGCACAGTATGCAATTGAGCTACTGGCCTGTCCTGCATCCAGCGTTCTTTCCGAATGCACATTCAGTGCTGCTGGAGGATTTGTCACCGATCATAGGGTGCGCCTGTCCACCGACTCGGTTGATCGACTGACCTTCATAAAAATGAATCAGTCTTGGATCACCACCAGCTACCAGGCACCTGAAGCGGATATAACGGAATAATTTATAATGTCACATCCCTTCAAGACTGCCTATGCTGATGCTGAGTGACTGTCCTGTTATGTTCACTGACTATCCTCTTCCTCCTCCTCAATGATCCATGCCACCACACCAGTGCCTAAGGCACAATTTTTCAGCCCCTGTATAACAGGGGCGTGTACTTACAATTTTTTAAAAAAATGCTTCGCAACAGGTGCCCCTGTTGGGGCGTGTAATTACAATTTTTAGGCAATGCTTTGCAACAGGTCTCATTGCTGTGCTCAGAGTACAGTATCTGTGAGGGGTTGCAGTGTTGTGGCACCAGCACCAGTGCCTAAGGCACAATTTTTCAGCCCCTGTATAACAGGGGCGTGTAATTACAATTTTTTAAAAGATGCTTCGCAACAGGTGTGACTGCTGTGCTCCAAGTACAGTATCTGTGAGGGGTTGCAGTGTTGTGGCACCAGCACCAGTGCCTAAGGCACAATTTTTCAGCCCCTATTGGGGCGTGTAATTACAATTTTTAGGCAATGCTTTGCAACAGGTCTCATTGCTGTGCTAAGAGTACAGTATCTGTTAGGGGTTGCAGTGTTGTGGCACCAGCACCAATGCCTAAGGCACAATTTTTCAGCCCCTGTTTAACATTTTTCTCCAGGATTTTAAGCCATATGGCGGCCAGGACAAGACATGACATTAAAGCCGCAAGTGGTTTTAAATGGCTTCTTTTTTTCCTTTACAAATGTCATTTTGTGCAAGGACAGTTCTAAACACGGGAAACACATGCCACTTCACAGGCATACTTTAGACACCCCCCAGGTACCATATTTAAAGGAAAATTTCACTTTTTTTTTGTCACTTTATGCATCATTAAAATGACTGCTCCCGAAAAAACGTTAGTTTTTAAAAGTTCTTTTTGCATTGATATATGTCCCCTGGGGCAGGACCCGGGTCCCCAAACCTGTTTTATGACATTAACATGCATATTGGCCGTTGTAATTAGCAATTTTGATTTCGAACGTTCGCGTCCATTATAACGAATAGGGTTCGAAAATTTGCGCGAACTTTCGGTCCGTTCGAAGGTTCTGGTGCGAACCGAACCCGGGGGTGTTCGGCTCATCCCTAGTCCTTATACAGTATACACTCATTCTAGAAACTGTTGATGGTTGTGCTATGGAAGTATCGCTAGATGTCCTCTTCTGTAGTAAATCTTATCTAAACTGGGAATGAACAAGAAAAAAAGGTGTACTATAATGCCGCGTACACACGATCGGAAATTTAGCCAGCAAAAGACCGATGAGAGCTTTTGGTCAGAAAATGCGACCGTGTGTATGCTCCATCAGACTTTTGCTGGCCAAATTCCAGCCAGCAAAAGTTTGAGAGCATGTTCTCAAATTTTTGCTTGGAAAAACTTCCGATCGGAAATTCCGATCGTCTGTAGCAATTCCGACCGCAAAATTTCTACGCATGCTCGGGAACAATTCGACGCATGCTCGGAAGCATTGAACTTCATTTCTCGGCTAGTCGTAGTGTTGTACGTCACCGCGTTCTTGACGGTCGACCGTGTGTATGCAAGCCAAGCTTGAGCGGAATTCTGTTGGAAAAACCATCCAAGATTTTTCTGATGGAAAATCCGCTCGTGTGTACGGGGCATAACAGTAAACCTAGGTCGGACTTTGAAGGCGTAGGAAACAATGTAGAGGTATGAAAATAAACACTATTTATTGTATATAATAGTGTTTATTTTCATACCTCTTCGTTGTTTCCTATGCCTTCATAGTCCGACCTAGGTTTACTGTTATAGTGCACCCTTTTTTCTTGTTCATTCCCTCAATTTACGGATGTGGCTATGTGAGTGCGCTTCTTTTCTGTTCATTACTTATCTAAACTGGTTCAATTTCTGTTTCTGTGTATTTAACTTTGTGGACTTTAAACCCAAGCACACTGATTTTTCCTTATCAGTAGGGATGACTATAAAGCCTCTGTACACAATCAGATTTTCGTCCGGGAATTGTGTGATGACAGACTGTTTGCCTATAATCTGACCGTTAGTACGCTCCTTCAGACAATTGTTGTCCAACTTTTCCAAATGTTGGATGGCAGTCTAGTAAATTTTCGGCGGACAACAGTCTGTTGTCAGATTTTTGTATCGTGTGTACACAAATCCGTCACACAAAAGTCCAAAGTACAAACACGCATGCTGGGAATCAATACTCACCAAACACGACATTAGCAGAAGGTGCCAAAAGGGTGGCGCTCAAGAGCTGAAATTCCACGTAGTACGTCACTACGTTTGTGTTTGTTAGCCGACAATTGTGTGCCATTAGTATGCAAGACAAGTTCCTGGCACACGCCCTTCGGACAAAAGTCTGACGCTCTGTTGGCCAACAATTCGATCGTGTGTACGAGGCTTTAGACAGGCATAAGTCTATCCAGCGTTCTGAGTAAAGCCTTTGCTCACCGTCCCGTCTGTAGGAACCGGCGTGCGTTGCAAGCCTCGGTTTGGTGCGGGTCAGTGGCAGGAAGGGATGTTGATGCTCACAGTTCACCCAGGTGTGTTAGAACAGCGAATGAATATTTGCTGTCCTAACACTGAACCGACTCTCCGCCAATCAGGTGCCCGGGTCTGTTACCCCGTCACCTGATTGGCTGAAACGACAGGCGCTGTGATTGGACGCCTGACGGGAGAGGACAGGAGGAGACTAATGGAGGACACCGCTCGGAGGACACTGCTCACCGCCATCACCCACTGCCCCACCGAGACAGGGTAGGTGCCAGGCAAACTGCGAGCGGGCGGCGGGTCACAGTGGTGGCATTGAATGGCACAGTAGCAGTATTTGATGGGCACGGTGGCAGCATTGGATGGGCACAGTGGCAGCATTGGATGAGCACACTGACAGCATTCGATGGGCAGAGTGGCAGCATTGGATGGGCACAGTGGCAGCATTGGATGGACACAGTGGCAGCATTTGATGGGTAGAGTGGCAGCATTCGATGGGCAGAGTGGCAGCATTTGATGGCACAGTGGCAGCATTCAATGGGCACAGTGGCAGCATTTGATGGGCACAGTGGCAGCCTTTGATGGGCACAGTGGCGGCATTTTATGGGCACAGTGGCTGCGTTTGATGGCACAGTGAGGCTGCAATTACATTTTTTTTCAGTTTGTTTGTGCCCCCCCAAAATGTAAGCACCAGCACCGGGTGCCACACACTGGGGGGGGGTGTCCGGCCGGCGCCCCCCCTCCACGATTGAAGCGGCTCAGCGCCTGTGACAGGCAGCGGCAGGTAAGAACTGCCTGTTGTGGCTTTGCAAATGATGATGATGGGGGATGGGGGGGTGTTCGCCGAAACGATCCCCTTCTCTCTGTGGCCGCGCCACGGCTCTGATCTGTCTCGGCTGTCTCATACAGCCGAACAGAGTGAAGCTGTCGGCGCAGCCTCCCCCTGTACTGAAGGGGGGTCTGCTTTGTAGGGGGGTCTGCATTGTAGGGGGGTCTCCCCTGTAGGGGGGTCTGCATTGTAGGGGAGTCTGTACTGTAGGGGGGGTCTGCACCGTAGGGAGGGTTTGTATTGTAGGGAGGTCTGCACTGTATGGGGGTCTGTACTGTAGGCAGGTCTGTGTAACATGCAGAGAGTCCAGAGCTGTTGGGGGGTGCCTGTGTAACATACAGGTGTCCAGAGATGTGGGGGGGCTATGTAATGTAAAGGGGTCTAGAGGTGCAGGGTGTTGTGTAATGTAAAGAGGTCTAGAGGTGCAGGGTGGTGCTGTGTATTGTAAAGGGGTCCAGAGGTGCAGGGTGATGTGTAATATAAAGGGGTCTAGAGGTGCAGGGTGCTGTGTAATGTAAAGGGGTCTAGAGGTGCAGGGTGCTGTGTAATGTAAAGGGGTCTAGAGGTGCAGGGTGCTGTGTAATGTAAAGGGGTCTAGAGGTGCAGGGTGATGTGTATTGTAAAGGGGTCTAGAGGTGCAGGGTGATGTGTATTGTAAAGGGGTCTAGAGGTGCAGGGTGTTGTGTAATGTAAAGGGGTCTAGAGGTGCAGGGTGATGTGTATTGTAAAGGGGTCTAGAGGTGCAGAGTGATGTGTATTGTAAAGGGGTCTAGAGGTGCAGGGTGATGTGTATTGTAAAGGGGTCTAGAGGTGCAGGGTGCTGTGTATTGTAAAGGGGTCTAGAGGTGCAGGGTGCTGTGTAATGTAAAGGGGTCTAGAGGTGCAGGGTGCTGTGTAATGTAAAGGGGTCTAAAGGTGCAGGGTGCTGTGTAATGTAAAGGGTTCTAGAGGTGCAGGGTGCTGTGCATTGTAAAGGGGTCTAGAGGTGCAGGCTGCTGTGTATTGTAAAGGGGTCTAGAGGTGCAGGGTGCTGTGTAATGTAAAGGGGTCTAGAGGTGCAGGGTGCTGTGTATTGTAAAGGGGTCCAGAGGTGCAGGGTGCTGTGTAATGTAAAGGGGTCTAGAGGTGCAGGGTGCTGTGTAATGTAAAGGGGTCTAGAGGTGCAGGGTTCTGTGTAATGTAAAGGGGTCCAGAGGTGCAGGGTGCTGTGTAATGTAAAAAGGTCCAGAGGTGCAGGGTGCTGTGTAATGTAAAAAAGGGATTTTGTCCCACTCCTCTTTGCAGATTCTCTCCAAGTCATTAAAGTTTTGAGGCTGACGTTTGGTAACTTGAACCTTCAGCTTCCTCCACATATTTTCTATGGGATTAAAGCGGCGTTCCACCCATAAAATTGACTTTACAAAAATTAACATCATGACCCTTCAACAACGACAATTGGACATTTTTTTATTTTTTTTTTTACTCACCCCTTCTTCACTGTTGCTATGGGGTCTCTTGTATTCTGCCTCTTCAGCTCCGCAGCGATTTACATCTTTTCCCTCGGTGCCTGTGCTCGCTATGGCTCCTGGGAGATGTGTGTCATTCTTTCCCAGGAGTCAGTGGGCAGCGGCGAGCGCTCTCTAATCGATGCGATATGTGCTTACTGCGCATGCGTGAGAACGGGCAGTGCATGCTGGTTATTCAGCAGCAACATAAACCTGAAAGTTTATCCTTGTGGGCTTCACCTGCCCGCAAGCAAGATGGGAATGCCCAAGCAGGAGGAATATAAGGTTCGTTTTTTAATAAAATATGAACAAAAGTGGCGCAATTTACCAGCCTAATGAATGCAAAATTAGCATACTATGATTGTAACAGATGGATTAAAAAAAAATTGATATATGTGGTTGGAACTCCGCTTTAAAGTGGATGTAAACCTTCACATATACCCAGTGAAGTGAACCGCCTCAGATGATACACAGGGATGAAACAAATCTCCTTATATCCATATAATCTCCTTATATCCATATAAGTTTTACATGTACTGTATAGTTGATGTCTTCATCTTTATATATTCTTTAGAAAGTGCACATTGTGTTACAGATTTTCTCTTCCTGTTCAGCACTGGGTGTGGCTTATTGGCATACAGCCAAGACAGCTGATTGGAGTAAAGGCACACACGCCACATTGTCAAAGGAAAGACGTAATGTGCAGAGCTCTGCTCTAAAATGCTAATCTATTTAGAGCAACCTCCCATGACAAAAACTTCAGGCTGCTTTTATCTCCCGTCTCTGAGAACTTGTCAGAAGTTATCAGGCTGATAACAGAGCTACGGGACAGAAGAAACACAGGGGACTCAGTGCTTTGGAGAGCAATAAGAAAACACTACAGATATATGTGCCCAGATCAAATTTCATGAATTGGGTTTACATCCACTTTAAGGTCTGGAGACTGGCTAGGCCACTCCAGGACCTTAATGTGCTTCTGCTTGAGCTACTCCTTTGTTGTCTTGGCCGTGTGTTTTGGGTCATTGTCATGCTGGAATACCCATCCACGACCGATTTTCAATGCCCTGGCTGAGGGAAGGAGGTCCTCACCCAAGATTTGGGGGTACATGGCCCTGTCCATAGTCCCTTTGATGCGGTGAAGTTGTCCTGTGCCCTTAGCAGAAAAACAACCCCAAAGCATAATGTTTCCACCTCCATATTTGACAGTGGGGATGGTGTTCTTGGGGTTATAGGCAGCATTCCTCCTCCTCCAAACACGGCGAGTTGAGTTGATGCCAAGAGCTCAATTTTGGTCTCATCTGACCATAACGCTTTCACCCAGTTTTCCTCTGAATCATTCAGATGTTCATTAGCAAACTTCAGACGGGCCTGTACATGTGCTTTCTTGAGCAGAGGGACCTTGCAGGCGCTGCAGGATTTCAGTCCTTCACGGCGTAGTGTGTTACCAATTGTTTTCTTTGTGACTATGGTCCCAGCTGCCTTGGGATCATTGACAAGATTATCCCGTGTCATTCTGGGTTGTGGGCTGCATTTCTAGATTTCATAATTTGCCACATCACGAATGTTAATTCTCCATTACGAACGCGAGTTTACAAGACCGACAGCTTCTGGCTCGTCCTTGCTTCTGAGCATGCGTGTTTGTACTTTGGACTTTTGTCCGACATACACGTGATCGGAAAAGTCCGACAACAGACATTTGTTGGTGGAAAATTTGAGAGCATGCTAGCCAACATTTGTTGGCGGAAAGTCTGACAACAATTGTCCGATAGAGCATACACACCGTCAGACTTACCGCCAGCAAGCTCACATCCAACATTTCCCATCGGAAAACCCGATCATGTGTACGCAGCATAAGTGTTTTCTACCTTAACTCCTGCTGCTGTTAGTCAAACTCCTATGAGAACGAAGTGGGCTTACTGGCGCTGTGTGTGTGATGGACACACACAGCCTGGCTCGGAAGCACACCTGCACGGCTGCCCCCTTACCACTGCGTTTGCTGAGGGGGCACCTGGAGGAAGAAGGAGCGGACAGCGGCAGCAGTAAATATAAAATATATATATATATTTTTTTTTTTTAATAACAAAAATTCTTTATCACTTTAAAGGTGAGATAGATAACCCTTTAAGAGATTATGTGCTTTAACTAAAAATTATAGTTTTCTCTATATGGGAATCTTTAGTCGTGCATAGGAAAAATGGGAAGAGTGGCCCAGCTACAAAAGGGTTAATTGTGAATAAAATGTTAAAATGCTCAGTTCATGGGATGAACTATTGGGTTTTAGTTGTCTTGTGATCACTGTGACTTGTAAAATCGCCTTACCTATCATGTGGCTTGTTCCCTGTAGACAAAGTCAGTGATGTGTGCATTTTGTTAGGCCGTGGAGGAAGTCTAGTAAAAGATTAACAGGGTAATTATGCACACAACATACAGATTAATTTAATTCAGAAAATTTCTGCCCACTTGGCTTCAAGTTATATGCTCTTAAGTGCTATTACTAAGCATTCAACAATCCCTTCAAAGATCTGAATAAGAATGGAAATAATCCATGTAATAAGAAGAGCAGCAGGAGGACAAGAAGTCCCTTTAGTCTCAATTGGATATAATCCCGTTTTGTGTGCTATATTCCTTGTATGCTTAAGACCCGGCTTATGTTGGCTTGTGGCATTCCAACTGCTGGTATTCTGCAGTCCACTGGAGCAGATATGCTCAACGTTTCATTTATCTCAGACCCTGAGCTCTTGCTTCTTGGTTCCTATGTGTGTTTATATGCCCTGTTCCAAAGTAATAATGTTTTACCCTTCCTTTGTTTAAAGTATTATTAAACCCTCAGCGGTTTTAGTTTAACATAAAATTCTTAACCCACCACTTGCAGTTTATAACTTTCATGAAAACTGGCTCCTACTATCTCAGGGCTGCTTCCCTGATTTTTGGTTTTCACAGGGAAGAGTTAACAGTGGACAGAGCAGTCAACAGCTAGTCCGTTAGCTTGGAGATGGTTAGGGGAAGAAGCGGGGGAGTGCTTTGTAGACATGTGCACTGACAAAAAATGGGTTTGTTTTTGTTTCATTCCTTTTTTTGCTTTTTTAGAAAATTCGAAAATTCTAAAATTTTCGAACTCCGGATTTTCCGAATTTCGGAAATTACGAATTTTCAAATTTCCGAAATTACGAATTTCCGAAATTACGAATTTTCCAATTTCCGAATTTTCTAATTTACAAAAATTTGAAAATTTGGAAATTCAAAATTCGGAAATTTGAAAATTCGGAAATTTGAAATTCGGAAATTTGAAATTCGGAAATTTGAAATTTGGAAATTTAGAAATTGGGAAATTCGAAATTTAGAAATTGGGAAATTTGAAATTTAGAAATTCAAAAATTGGGAAATTGGAATTCGGAACTAAACGAATTGCACATGTCTAGTGCTTTGCCATCCTAGGCTACAGGGCTATTGATGCACACAGTTGTGTCGGGAGACTATTCTAGTTCCTGCATGCAAGGGTGGCTCCATAGAATGCTGCAAGAGAAAGGAACCACCCTGAAACAGGAAACCTGGGGCAGCGATCGTGGCACCAGCTTAATTTGGAGCATAGGCAAGTCTTAAAGTGGTTCTAAAGGCAGAAGTTTTTTTGTCTTAATGCATTCTATGCATTCTACCCACCAAAGAGAGAGCCACGCCGTACCTGCACCACCAGAGACGGAGCCACGCTGTACCCGCATCACCAAAGAGAGAGCCACGCCATACCCGCACCACCAGAGAGAGAAAGACTGAGCCACTGCCGGGTACAACCCAGAGTGAGTGAACGTCCAACCGGAGGGATCACTGCAGCTGTTTCGCTGGGTCTGGTAAGAGGGCCTGTCGGCTATTATCCATTACTGTTCCTAGGGACTGAGCTATTAGGAAGTGCCTAATCTGCTGTCCTCTAGGCCTTATTGACTGCCACAATGCGCTCAAACTCTGGGCCTCCAGCCCAAAATTAGGCGGGTGGGGGGGTGACACCCTTTTTACTGCACCAGGTGTCACCAACCCTAGTGATGCCACTGCATGTTTGCTATTTTAAAATTAAAAAAAACAAGACTTTAGTATCACTTTAAAGATAAAGAAGTTGCATACTCAGTAAGTAATAAAATCAGATGCTGAAAGTGTTAAACCACTTGACATCCACGCTATGGCCGAATGACGGCCACAGCGCGGATCTCAATTCCCGGGAGGCCGTCATATGACGTCCTCCCCTGTGCACGCTCCCCGCTGTGATCACTGAGTCACTGAGACTCGGGTGATCAGCGATCCGAGTAAGGGCCGGGTCCCAGCTGATCACATGATCAAAACAAAAGCTCTGCGATCGTTTTTTTTTTTTTTCTCACGCTGACAGCGGAGGAGAAAAAAAAGCCGATCACCGGCTCATCTTAAAGGGACATCGGTCCCTAAAAGTAAGAGGCAATTATGCCTCATGTATGCCACCTGTGAATGCCCACAAGTGCCACCTGTCAATGCCCATAAGTGCCACCTGTCAATGCCCATAAGTGCCACCTATCAATGCCCACAAGTGCCACCTATTAATGCCCACAAGTGCCACCTATAAATGCCCACCAGTGCTGCCAATCAGTGCCACCTAAAAGTGCTGCCTATCAGTGTAACCCATCAGTGCCCATCAGTGCCACCCATCAGTGCCCATCACTGCCACCTATCGGTCCCTGTCACTGCCGCCTCATTAGCGTACATCAATGACGGACAAAAATGACCCATTTTACATTTTTATAACAAAATGTAAACATTTATTTATTTATTTTTTTTAATTCGGTCTTTTTAAATTTTTTAACAAAAAATAAAAATCGCAGAGGTGATCAAATACCACCAAAAGAAAGCTCTATTTGGGGGGGAAATGATAAAAAATTAATTTTGAAAATAATATATATAATGTTTCGGGGGTTCTGAGTAATTTTCTAGCAAAAAAAAATTATTTAACTTGTAAACACCAAGTCTGAAAAATAGGCTGGGTCCTTAACTAGTTAAAGGAGAGCTACACTGTATCTAAGCACCACAAACCAAAAACACAATTTAATTCATTTTTAATATTCAACGCAAACTCTCCAATCCACCCATGTCTCTATGCTTTATTTTGCTGAGAAACCACCTCTTAGCATGTCGGGCCGTGGCCATGTTGTGTAAGGGCAGATGATGCAAAGCTCCCTCCTCGCTTTTTTTTAATCATTAAAGATTTTTTTTGAAATTTCCACACAAATAACAGAAAAAGGCAGCTGGTTCTAGTATATATCAATCAGGTATAGCAGTAAAACATTTACATACTAATCTCAATCAAAGTAATGGACGATAGTCATACAAATGAACAAATAGCATACATAAACAGTATAGTAACATCCCTGTTTACCCCATTGGGTTCTAACTGTAAACAGACGCTAACTAATATAATGACAACATCATCCTGGACCAATTCAAGAAATTATAAAAAGAGAGACAACTGTCCTTGATTTTAAGGGACTGTCCCTGATTTGGAACAAAGTCCCTCTGTCCCTTTTTCCTCCTTATTTGTCCCTCATTTTAGTTTAATCTATATAGTTGTATGTAATTCCCAGAGCTAATCCTTTCATGCAATTTCTAAATTGCTGCATTTGCAAATGTCAAAAGCCAGTATAAAAGAATAATAGTGGTAAAAAAAAAGTTGGGAGGTATGTTTGTGTAGCATTTACTTCCTGGGGTCCATCTGCCCTTAGCTCAGGCATGCAGGCAGAAGGGAGTGCTTTGCTGAATAAACCCCCTCCCCTCCTGAAGGCTCCTGGGATGTGTGACGTCATTTGCCTAGGCCTGGAAACTTTGAAGTAACTGAAGAAATGTAAAAAAAAAAAAGTTTAAAACAAGTAAATCAGATATACAGTACATTCCTATCTATTTACTAATGCTAGCAGCAAAAGGATTCAAAATAGTCAATGTTGATTGACAGAGCGAATTAACACTTTAATGAAGAAAGCACATGCTCTAATGGTTCCTTTTCTTGTCCGTGAAGATCTAAAACCTCCATGCTTACTCTTCTGTTCCAAATGACAGCTATCGGCAGTCATGTGCTGGTTGCAGTTTGAGGCTGGGTTCACACTGCAGCATGTTCCGGCTCACAGCAGGAGTCCGGTGCATCCCCATTCACCGTTTCAGATCCGATTTCACCCCAAATTTTTGTCTTAATTTGGACCTGAAACAGACCAAAAGACGCACAGGACTTCTGTGCAATTCGCACCGGAGCCACTGCGGAGATGTGTGAACCGGCTCCATAGAAAACCATTCACAATCTCCTGCTATGTGAATTGAATGCGGAGAAACCCACATCCAATTGGCAATAGTGTGAATCCAGCCTAAAGAGGAAGTAAACTTCCTTTACTGACTTTTACTTATAGGTAAGCCTATAATAAGGCTGACCTATAGGTAGTGTAAATATCTCCTAAATGTGCACTGTCTAGGAGATATTTACTGTACATGTAGCCAGTGACTTCAGTGGCGCATGCGCTCTGAAGGAACGGCCACCCTAACCAGTCACAGAGCCAGAGCCCATGAACCCGGAAGTTCTGGAAAGTGTCCCTCACTAGGTCCTTGGACACATAGCGAGCTGACGGATATACACCGCTGGGTTGCAGTCCCTTTGCTCACTCCCATCGACAGTCCATGATTGCCACAGAAGGTCGATCCTAGTCTCTTCCGTCTGCTTTACAACTACTTCCTCCTCCGCATGGTCCGGTACATCCCAGGCTGGGACGCCGGTTTTTCTCCTTCAGATTACATAGCGACTGTTTGGGTTATCCAGCACTGAGGTCTCTGAACCCTCAGGCCTTCAAACCCGCTCCTGCTATCCAGTGATGGGGTCTCTGAACCCCCAGGCCTTCAAGCCTGTTTCATGCTCTCTACATCTCTCCTGCTTCTCTTCTTCCTTCTCCCTCCTGCTCCTCCCTCCTGCTCTCCCAAAATAAAAAAACAGGCCTAAAAGTGTAAGGCCCTAGCCAAATTTACCCATCACTACCTACAGAAAACCTATCTAGCACCCACCTAAATGGGGTGGGCGCTACATACAGTAAGGAACCCTCTACGCAGTTTAAAGTTAAACCTCTTTTCTTCTAATTTTAATGAGTGGCCACGTGTCTTATTAAACTCCCTTCGGCGGAAAAGTTATATCCATATTGTGTGGTATTTATAAATTTAAATCATATCCCCTCTCAAGCATCTCTTCTCAAGAGAGAATAAGTTCAGTGCTCGTAACCTTTCTTCATAACTAATATCCTCTAGTCCCTTTATTCGTTTTGTTGTCCTTCTCTGTACTCGCTCCATTTACAGCACATCCTTCCTGAGGACTGGTGCCCAGAACTGGAGAGCATACTCCAGGTGAGGCCGAACCAGAGTCCTTTCCCATCCTTGATTCCCCCAGAGGTTCTCCCTCCAGTGTATAGATTGCATTCATATTTTTGCTACCCAAATGCATTATTTTACATTTTTCCACATTAAACCTCATTTGCCATGTAGTTGCCCACCCCATTAATTTGTTCAGCAAGGTTATTGCCCCGCTTAGCTTAGAATCATCCACAAATACAGAGATTGAACTGTTTACCCGATCCTCCAAGTCGTTTATGAAAAATTAAATAGGATTGGTCCCAGGACAGAACCCTAGGGGACCCCACTTTCCACACCTGATCATTCCGAGTACTCCCCATTTATCACTACCTTCTGAACTCGCCCTTGTAGCCAGTTTTCAATACATGTACTCACCCCATGGTCCATGCCAACGGACCTTACTTTGTACAGTAAACGCTTATGGGTAACTGTATCAAATGCTTTTGCAAAATCCAGATACACCACGTTTGCGGGCCTTCCTTTATCTAGATTACTCACCTCCTCATAGAAGGTTAATAGATTGGTTTGGCAAGAATGATTCTTCATGAATCCATGCTGGTTACTGCTAATTCTACCATTTTCATTACTAAAACCTTGTATATAGTCCCATATTATCCCCTCCAAGAGCTTGCATACTATTGATGTTAGGCTAACTGGTCTGTAATTCCCAGGGATGCATTTTGGCCCTTTTTAAAATATTGGTGCTACATTGGCTTTTCTCCAATCAGCTGGTACCATTCCAGTCAGAAAACTGTCAGCAGTAAAAATTAGGAACAATGGTCAGGCAATTACTTGACTGAGTTCTCTAATGCCGCATACACGCGGTCGGAATTTCCAACAGAAAAAGTCAGATGGGAGCTTTTCAACATATATTCCGACCGTGTGTATGCCCCATTGGACTTTTTCCGTTGAAAATTCAGACGGACTTAGATAGAGAACATGTTCTATATTTTTCCGATTAAATTCCTATTCCTATTAAAAAATTCTTATGGGAAAAAACGCTCGTCTGTATGCTGTTCCGACGCAACAAAAACCATGCATGCTCTGAAGCAAGTACGAGATGGAAGCAATCGGTCTGGTAAAATTGGCGTGCGCAATGGAGATAGCACATTCCTCACTCTGCAAATTCTGTGATCTTTTAATGCAGCGCATTCTTTTGTGCTTTATAATGCTAGAATAATGAAGTTGTTTTGCTGCTGCTATTCACACAGAGTTCTGATAAACGTATTTCTTTATTATTTCTCGTGATCTCATGAATAATCTTTTATAATAATAAGCCAGATCTCCATAAAAACGTAATCTTTTTTTTTTTCTTATTCGTCAAGATATTTTTTGGGAATATTGAAAAATAATCACAAACTGAACAGCAGTAAAACGATTTGAAAAGCACGAGTCTGAAAAGCACTAATCGTTTCTCACCAAACTTCTACTAACACGAGATAAACACGAAATTAGCAGAAGTAGCGCAAAGGGTGGTGCAGTGGCTATTGAACTTCCTTTTTATAGTGCCGCCGTACACGTTGTATGTCACCGCGTTCTTGACGGTTGGAATTTGGTGTGACCATGTGTATGCAAGACAGCTTGAGCGGAATTCCGTCGGAAAAACCTTCAGAGTTTATTCCGACGGGAAAACCGGTTGTGTGTACAGGGCATAAGGATCCTCGGGTGCAAGCCATCTGGTCCTGGTGACTTATTAACCGCTTCAATACAGGGCTTTTAAACACCCTTCCTTACCAGAGCACTTTTTGCGATTTGGCACTGCGTCGCTTTAACTAACAATTGCGCGGTCGTGCGATGTTACACCCAAACAAAATTGACGTCCTTTTTTTCCCACAAATAGAGCTTTCTTTTGGTGGTATTTGATCACCTCTGCGGTTTTTATTTTTTTGCGCTATAAACAAAAGAAGAGCGACAATTTTGAAAAAAAACACAATATTTTTTACTTTTTGCTATAATAAATATCCCATTTTTAAAAAAAAAAAAAAATTTTTTCCTCAGTTTAGGCCGATACGTATTCTTCTACATATTTTTGGTAAAAAAAAAATCGCAATAGGCGTATATTGATCGGTTTGCACAAAAGTTATAGCGTCTACAAAATAGGGGATAGATTTATTGAATTTTTTTTTTTTTTTTTTTTTACTAGTAATGGCGGCGATCTGCGATTTTTTTTTCGTGACTGTGACATTGCGGCGGACACTTCGGACACTTTTGACACATTTTTGGAACCATTCACATTTACACAGCGATCGTTGCTATAAAATTGCAATGATTACTGTGTAAATTCGACTGGCAGGGAAGGGGTTAACTCTAGGGGGCGCTGGAGGGGTTAATATGTTCCCTAATAGAAGTGATTCTAACTGTGGGGGGAGGGGACTCAAGGGGAGGAGACCGATCATGTGTTCCTCCGTACTGGGATCACATGATCGGTCTCCTCTGCACTGACAGGACGTGGAGCTGTGTGTTTACACACACAGCTCCACGGTCCCGCACGGTCCCGTTGTTTTAACGGGCAATCGCGGGTGCCCGGCGGACATCGCGGCCGCCGGGCACTCGCACCGTGTCCCGAGCGATGCCGCGGGCGCGCGCGCGCGCCCCCCCCCAGGCGGCCGGGAATGCGAGGACGTCATATGACGCCCACCCAGGATGGTAGATCCACCTTGTGGGCGTCATATGTCTATGGGCGGTAATGAAGTGGTTAATGTTAAGTTTTCCAAGTCTATTTCTGTCCTCTGTTAGCCATGAGGGTGCTTCCTGTGATGTGTCATGAGGATAAACACTGCAGTTTTGGTTACTAAAGCCCCCTCGATTCCCTCGTGAAGACTGAGGAGGAGCATATATTCAATACCTTTGTCATCTCACCATCCTTTGTAACGAGATACCCTTCCTCATTCTTTATGGGGCCAATATGGTCTGTCCTCCCTCTTCTACTGTTTATATACTTAAATAATTTATTGGGATTTTTTTTTTGCTCTCCTCCACTATGTGTCTTTCATGTTCTATCTTAGCTGCTCTAATTGCACCCTTGTATTTCTTGTTGCATTCTTTGTAAAGTCTGAATGCTGTCTATCATCCCTCAGCCTTGTATTTTTTGAAGGCCTTCTCCTTTGCTTTTATATGCATTTTTACATTGGAGTTAAGCCATCCAGGACTTTTGTTCGCTGTTTTAAATGTATTTCCCAATGGGAATCACTGGCTAATGCCCTTATTTAATATGCTCTTAAACCAAACCCATCTCTCCTCCGTGTTTTTTGTTCCTAAGATTTTATCCCAATTTATATCTTCTAGCAAGGTTCGTAGTTTAGTTAAGTTGGCTCTTTTGAAATTCACTGTCTTTGTATTCCCCTTATGTTTTCTATTTGTGTGATTTTTGCTGAAGCTCATTGACCTGTGATCGCTGTTTCCTAAATTGCCCCTTATTTCCACACCTGTGATCAGGTCTGTATTGTTGGTAAACAGTAGGTCTAGTAACGCTTTGTTTCTAGTTGGTGCGTCTACCATCTGACCCATGAAATTGTCCTGCAAGACATTTAGGACCTGGAGAACCTTAGACGAATGCGCCCAGTCTATATCTGGATAATTAAAATCCCCCATTATGATGACACCTCCCATCCTTGCCGCTAATCCAAATTGTGATAGAAGGTCCATCTCCCCCTCCTCCCTCAGGTTAGGGGGCCTATAGCATACTCCCAGTATTACTTTCCCCTTAGATTCATCCCTTTGGTGCGCTACCCACAAGGATTCCACGTCCTCCCTAGCTCCCCTAGTTATGTCATCTCTCACATTCACTTGTACATTATTCTTGATATACAGGCATACTCATCCCACTTGTTTACCCTCTGCGATAAAGGTAGTAACCTTGAATGGTTGCCAGCCATGAGAGCTGTTGAACCAAGTCTGTTGAACCAAGTCTCCCCATGGTAACACAGCAGGACCGTGGATCTGTGTGTGTAAACACACAGATCCACGGTCCTGTCAGAGGAGAGGAGACCGATGGTGTGTTCTCAGTACAGAAAAAAACACAGATCGGTCTCCTCCCCTTGTGAATCCCCTCCCCCTACAGTTAGAATCCCTCCCAGGGAACATATTAACCCATTCAGCGCCCCCTAGTGTTAACCCCTTCCCTGCCAGTCACATTTATACAGTAATCAATGCATTTTTATAGCACCGATCGCTGTGAAATGTGAATGGTCCCAAAAATGTGTCAAAAGCGTCCGATATGTCCGCCGCAATATCGCAGTCATGATAAAAATCGCAGATCGCCGCTATTACTAGTTAAAAAAAAATAATAATAAAAATGCTATAAATCTATCCTCTATTTTGTAGGCGCTATAACTTTTGTGCAAACCAATCAATAATCGCTTATTGCGATTTTTTTTTACCAAAAATATGTAGAAAAATACGTATCGGCCTAAAGTGGGGAAAAAAAAGTTTTTTTTTATATTTTTTGGGGATATTTAGTATAGCAAAAAGTAAAAAATATTGTTTTTTTTTAAACTCGTCCCTCTTCTTTTGTTTATAGCGCAAAAAATAAAAACCGCATAGGTGATCAAATACCACCAAAAGAAAGCTCTATTTGTGGGGACAAAATTATAACAATTTCATCTGGGTACAGTGTTGTATGACTGCGTAATTGTCATTCAAATTGTGACAGCGCTGAAAGCTGAAAAATGGCTTGGTCAGTAAGGGGGTGAAAATGCACTGTACTGAGGTGGTTAACTACTTCCCACCCGGCCACTGTATATATACGGCCGGTTGGGAGCCGTCTACTTCTGATAGGACGTTCCTGATGCGATCGTGTCACCCGGACACGGCGCATCTCGGATCGGCAGGAGAGCTCTGTGATTGGCCCTCCTGATGATGGCCGTGTCCAATCACAGCCGTCATGTGATGTAAGCAAGCAGCTGGTTGCTAGGCAATCGGCTCTCCTCTCCTTACACGGAAGTCGTCGCTGAGGAGAGGAGAGCGGATCGCTGAAGCCGTCTGGTGATCAGTGAGTATTAGCTGTTTTTTTTACAGCTTTTTACTCACTGATCACCAGTCTAGTGTAAACACACAACGTACCACACATGTCCCCAAAACATACATGTCCCCAAAACATACATGTCCCCAAATAATAAAAACATGTCCCCAAATAAAAACACATGTCCCCAATAAAAAAAACACATGTCCCCCAATAATAAAAACACATGTCCCCCACATATGTCCCAGTAAAATAACATGTAAAATAACATGATTATCTGCACACATATGTCCGTGATCACCTGCACACATCTGTACATGATCATTTGCGTACATATGTCCAATTATTATACACTTAACGGAATTTTTTTTACTAAAAACATGTAGCAGAATACATTTTGGCTTAAATTTATGACAAAATTTGATTTTATTGGATTTCTTTTGAAAAAGAAAGGAGAAAATATTGTTTTTTTTCAAAATTTCCGCTATTTTTTAGCTTATATCGCAAAAATTTAAAAACAGAGTCGCGAATAAATACCACCAAACGAAAGCTCTATTTGTGCAAACAAATTGATAAAAATTTCATTTGGGTACAGCATTGCATGACCGCGCAATTGTCATTGAAAGTGCGAGAGCGCTGAAAGCTGAAAATTGGTCTGGGAAGGAAGGGGGCGAAAGTGCCCTGTATTGTAGTGGTTAAAGAAAGTCAGAGGGGCTGGATGTGATGGAAAATCTTTTTTTAAGAAAAGGGAGCAACAAAAATACATTTTGAGCAAAGGTCAGAACCCCAGTGATTTTTTTTATATTGATATTTGTGTATTTCTGTCCTGGTGAGCCAGATTGCTTTATTTCTTCTCCTAGTGCAGATGAATTAAAAGTGAAGGGAGATATCTGAAATAGGGTCAGAACAATAAAAACCTGACAGAAGTTCTACTACATTACACAGTGCTATCAATCCAATACTGCAAACAGAGAAACTGAGAAGAGCATATTGATAATTCATTACTGTCCCGCTAATCCTTTATTCTCCAATCAGGGTGCTGGGGGTGTGTCCTGAACCTGGCTGTACTGCTTAAACCATACCCCCCAACTTTCTGAGATGAGAATGAGGGACACCTATCAGCAAAAGTATGTAGGCATAGGACACACACCCTGTCACGCCCCCTTAAAGGAGAATTGTACAAAAAAAACAAGATTGGTTAAACCCACAAGTGCTTTTTTTACCACTACTATTCCTTTATATTGGCTGTTGGAATTTACAAATGCAGCAATTTAGAAATAAGATGAAAGGTTTAGTGCTGGAAAACACTTTTTGATGGATAAAAAGTGCATTTTATATACCGTATTTGCCGGCGTATAAGACGACTGGGTGTATAAGACGACCCCCTATTTTTCCGGTGAAAACTTAGGTTTGGGGCTATACTCGCCATATAAGACTACCCCCTTCCGAGGCAACACCATTTACAAAAGAACATCAGAAACAAAAAAAAAAAACCATCACACTTAACATCAGAAAAATGAAACTGGTGAACTACAAGTCCCAGAGATCCCACAATTGGTAGGCAGCAACAATGAATCCTCTCCTCCAAAGCACCATAAATCATACCTGTATTAAAGGGGAGATCTGGAGCTGTATGTGCAGTACAGGATGCTTTGTTAATATGTAGCGCACCAAGTACACACAGTATATGATGCTGTGTTAGTACAGTAGCGACAGGTACACTTCAGAATACAGTGTGCAGACAGTGTGCACCGCTAAGCCAATCATGGCAGGCATTGTATTTTACTAATCTGTTAATGGATACAAAGCCTACTCGGATTGGCAGAGGCTGTGACATCAGCCCGCGCCGCTCTGACTCATGTAGCCTGCTCGGATTGGCAGAGGTTGTTACCCAATCCAAGCAGGCTTAGCAGGCTCTGTATTCATCAGAGTGCATCGCCCGCAGGGATTGGCTAAGCGGCGCATACTGTATACATATTACAATTTTACAGAGCTCTCGGCGGACTGATATCCATCTGGCGGCTTCTTCACCTGGCGTATAAGACGACCCCCGCTATTTGGCTGTGTAATTTCGGTGTCAAAGGTAGTCTTATACGCCAGAAAATACAGTACCTCTATATAGATCAGACCAAAATGAGGGACAAGTGAGGAGGAATGAGGGACAGAGGGACATTGTTACAAATCAGGGACAGTCCTTCCAAATCAGGGACAGTTGGGAGCTATGCTTAAACGCAGTAGAGTTGCAGGACCTGGCTATGCAATCTAAATCACAAGACCCACTGAACAGAATTACAAATCTTCACATCCATGTATTTTAATTGTATTTTGAGCTGGTTGCCTGTATTTCCGCTTTGAAAGCTACAAGGGCTACATTTTATGTGTACATCATATGGTACATTCTGTATTATTTGTGAAGCACCCAGCACTTGCCCCCAGCACCCACCAAGCACCCAGCACTTGCGATGAGAAAATGATGCCTATACATAATATATATAATGTAATGATGATTAGAAAAATGCCAATTAACATTAATATGTATCAAGAAGAGCTTCTAAATTTACAGCAGTTGCCAGTCAAAACTACAACAGTAAATGTGTGTCCATTAGAGCAGAGCTGGACATACAGTATATGTTGTGCTGATACATTAATCTGATCAATGGCTGCCTTTCTTGGCACTGTATAATAGCACCACCTGGTGGAATCTTATATATCTGCTACTGATGAGTTACCCCTGAAACAACATTCGTCAGTACATATACAAGCATTCCTTTTTTGCACTAACCTCCTCCTTCTAAAGGAGGATCACATCAATGTCTAACACTAAACCAAACAATAACGTACACAGAAAGAATCATTTTTAAAAATATTTGTATTGTAATACTCTTGTTTAGTTAAACTACAAATAACTTGTAATTTCCTATAATAAATCAATGTTTAAATATTTTCCTTATATTAAATCAGAACTCCTTCACACACTAAACATGGAATGGTGGAGAAATGCATCTGCCTTTGAATGTCATAGATCTTAGTAGGTTTCCAAAACTAGAGCTGCATCACTTTGCGTCAAATGTTCAGCCTGCCCCGCATCTGCTTTCAGACAAATGCTTGGTGCATGACCCTTGTAGGGACCCGGTAAATTGCCCAACATTCTCAAGGAGGTTTCATGTTTTATCTGAAAGTGTAAAATATTTTATTCTGTCACCTTCCTCTGATTGGTGATACCACATACCTCCCAACCTTTTGAGATGGGAATGAGGGACACCTATCAGCAAAAGTATGCAGGCATAGGACACACCCCCTGGCACGCCCACTTAAAGGAGAATTGTACAAAAAAACAAGATTGGTTAAACCCACAAGTGCTTTTTTACCACTACTATTCCTTTATATTGGCTTTTGAAATTTACAAATGCAGCAATTTAGAAATTGGATGGAAGGTTTAGCTCTGTGAAACACGTTTTGATAGATAAAAAGTGAATTTTATATACATCTCTATAGATCAGACCAAAATGAGGTGAAAATGAGGAGGAATGAGGAACAGAGGGACATTGCTCCAAATCAGGGACAGTCCCTCGAAATCAGGGAAAGTTGGGAGTTATGATATCATTGTGACTATTCTAACCATTAAAGTGGTTGTAAACATATACCCAGTGTATTTGTGACTGTCCTCAGGTGATACACAGAGATAAACAAATCCTCCTACATACCTATTTATCTGCAGCATTCTCTTTACATGCATTCAAAGTCCAGAATTTATAAAGCTTGCCTGAGCTGTCAGAAAAGGGGACAGAGAGCTAAAGTTACACTCTGCAGAGCTCAGTGAGGAGAGTTATGAGAGCTGATTGAATTGAAGGGACACATCCCCCTTTACACAGCACACAGAAAATGGAAAATTTATATCAAATACTTACCGTAATTTACCTTTCCTGATGGACTCCATGGCAGCCTACGTATGGGTTAATCCCGCCTCTCCTACCTCATAGGACCCCACTCCCATAAATCTTTGCTCCTAGCCAGGTACCGTGTTCCATAACTTAGCCTACTCCAGCAATGGGAGGGAACTCCTGCTGCCATGGAGTCCATCAGGAAAGGAAAATTACGGTAAGTATTTGATATAAATTTTCCATTTTCCTGACAGACTCCATGGCAGCCTACGTATGGGAAATAACTAGCCATACACTCCCGGGTGGGAAATATTGCTGGTTTAAGAAAAAAAGGTTTAATTGGCACCGTCAACAGATAAGACATTCAAACCAAAATTAACTGAGGAAAGAGCCGCTGGCTCAACACAATAGTGTGTCATAAATGTATTTATCGATGACCACGAGGCTGCTTTGCAAATCACTTCTGCCGACACGTGACGGGAAGCTGCCCAAGACGTTGAAACACTCCTAGTTGAGTGAGCCGTCACTGCCTCCGGAGGAACCAGACCCTTAGCCGTATACGCCCTTTGAATAGCCTGGACGATCCAGGCTGAGATGGATCTGGAGGAAGCACGTAATCCTCTGTTCTTCCCTTGGAAGTAGATGAAAAGGTAATCCGATTTCCGGAAGGGAGCCGTTGCTTCCAGATAGACTCTTAGGATTTCTCCGACATCTAGAGGATGGATACTAGAATCATCAGATGAATGGAATGTTGGGAGAACTATTTCTTGATTCTCATGAAAGACGGACGTCACTTTGGGATTTGACCCCAACATAGGGATCAAAACCACCCTATCAGGAAAAAAGGTGATGAACGGTTCTTTGAAACCCAGAGAGCTGATCTCAGATACCCTCTTGGCAGATGTTATGGCCACCAGGAACACCGTCTTGAGGAAAAGATCTTTGATGGACAATTGATCCGTTTGTCGAAAATCTTCCCCTGAAAAGAAGTCCAAAACGAGGGGAAGATCCCACTTGGCAAATCTTGGCCTCCTTTGAGGTCTAAGTCTTGTTGCACCTTTAAAGAATTGCCTGACGAGAGGATGTTTTGCCCAAGCAATGCCTGTGAATGCAGAAATTGCAGAGACCTGAACTCTAAGAGAGCTAACGGCCAAGGGCAACTCCAGGCCTGTCTGCAGGAAACTCAGAATGTCCGATATTCTTGGGTCTTTAAATGAACCTCCAACAGTAGGGATGAAACTCACGAATCTTGCCCAGATTCTTTGGTACACTCTATTAGTACCCGCTCTCCTGGCACTCATCAAGGTTTCAATTGCTGTGTCAGGACACCCTAAGGCTGTCAACCTTTCCCTTTCAACCACCAGACCATCAGGTGGAGATGGGATGGACATGGGTGAAGCGATGCTCCCTGTAGCAGGAGATCTGGCCTGGGAGGAAGAGGGACTGGGTCCCGACAACTGAGCTGCGTCAGGAGAGGAAACCATGGCCTGTTGGGCCAGTATGGAATTACCGCTATTACTTCGGCTTCCTCCCAGCGGAGTCTTGACAGAAAACGGAGAATGACCGGTACTGGGGGAAAGGCATACGCCTTGAGAAACCTCCACTGGTCCGTCAACGCATCTATCCCATAAGCTTGGGACAACGATTCCTCGTGTAATACTTCTCGAGTTTCGCATTGCAGGGTGATGCAAAGAGGTCCACTTCCGGTGTTACTCCTAGAGACAGAATCCAATTGAACACTTCTATGTGGAGGGACCACTCGTTGTTGTCCAACGCTACTCTTGAGAGGAAGTCCGCCTGGACATTCTGGACTCCGGGGAGGTAAACAGCCGTTAGATTCGACAAATTCGCCTGGGCCCAAACCATAATCGGACTGACCTCCTCTAGTAGATCTAGACTGCGTGTACCCCCTTGTCTCTTGATGTAGGCTACCGCGGTCGTGTTGTCCAACCTCAACAGAACCGAAGCTCCTAAAATCAGGTGACGGAAGGCTTGAAGAGCTTGAAAGGCAGCTCGGAGTTCCAAGACATTTGACACTATCCCTTGAGATGGGAAGTCCCATTTCCCTTGG
The DNA here is from genome assembly GCA_028564925.1 of Lithobates sylvaticus. NCBI lineage: Eukaryota > Metazoa > Chordata > Amphibia > Anura > Ranidae > Lithobates > Lithobates sylvaticus. Next base: position 525,909,972 of record CM053029.1, read on the forward strand.
GCTACTTCTGATAGACAGAGGGCTCCCCAGCCGCTGTTGCTGGCATCCGTCGTCACCACAATCCAGGAGATTGGTGCAATAGAGTGGCACTTGAGGAGATTCTCCTGATGAAGCCACCATGGAAGACACCCCCTCATGGACGGGGTCACTCTGACAAAGTGATCTTGTGACTCTGGGATCCATTGCTGAAGAAAACCCTTTTGGAAGGGTCGCCTTCTCCACTGTGCCCATTTTACCATGGGAGCTGTGGCCACCATGGTGCCGATAACTCTGAGGCAATATGATGCCCTGAGGCGAGGACATGTCAGGGCGAGCCGAATCCTGTCTTGAATTACCGGGATCTTCTCCATGGGTAAGGAAATGGTACTCTTTACCGTGTCGAACTGCGCCCCTAGGAATATCAGGGACTGGGTCGGATCCAACTGACTCTTCTCCCTGTTCAACAACCAGCCGAACTCCGTCAAGACCGAGATGACTTGGTCCCGATGTAAACAAAGCTGGTCTCTGTCCTGCGAGAGCAGGAGTAGATCGTCCAGGTAGTGGTGTAACCGGACACCTTTGACCCTGATTAGGGCTACCACTGCCAGTAATACTTTTGAAAACACTCGAGGCGATGTTGTCAGCCCGAAAGGAAGACAGGTGAACTGGAGATGTCTCTGCTCCACTGCGAACCTGAGATATTGCTGAAAATTCCTCGCGATTGGCACATGAAAATATGCGTCCTTCAAGTCCACTGAGACCATCCAATCGCCTGGCTGAATTGTTTGACTTATGGTCAAGAGAGTCTCCATCTTGAATCTTTCCTTCTGGATGAAGGAGTTCAAATATGTTAGGTCGATGACTGGCCTCCATGACCCGTTCTTTTTGAGAACCATGAAGAGGGGGGAATATACTCCCTGAAATTTTTCCTCCACTGGTACCGGAATGACGGCCCCTTGAGATATCAGGGAGTCTGTATAGGATAAGAGAATTTCTTTCTTCTCTTCCGATTTCGGTAGAACTGTGGGAATGAAGCGGTGTGTGGGTGGGTTGGTGAAAGTCCAGGTGTGACCTGTAGAGATGGTTTTGATTGTCCAATAATCTTGGACCGAGGCTGCCCAGACGTGCTGGAAATGGAGTAACCGTGCTCCTACCTGCTCCACCTGGACAGGCTCCATATCAAAAGGACTTAGTCGCATCACGACCCCCGGAAGACGTGGCCTTTGTGGACTTCTGTCCTGAAGGTTGGTTTCTTTTCCAGTTTTTCCTGAATTCCCTACCAGGTCTGTATCGCCGTGCGTCCCTAGCACGCTCCTGATCCTGTCTGGGTTGGGTTCTTCTCTGGCTCAAGAGACGACGATCCTGGGGTAGAAAACCCGACTTACCCCCAGTAGCGCGTGTGATGGCCGAGTCCAGCTTGTTCCCAAAGAGGGAAGAACCCTCAAAGGGAATCTTGCACCATGCCTGTTTGGAGGCAGGATCCGCTGCCCATGGACGTAACCATAGAGCACGTTTAGCTGTGACCGAAGATAGCATGACACGCGATACTAACCGGATAATGTCCAGGGATGCTTCCCCCAGAAAAGCCGATGCCATCCTTAATTCATGTACTGGAGAATTCCTGACCACATCTTCGGATATACTTCCCAGGATTGCACCCACGTCATCTGTCCAGGTTTCCATGGCTTTTGACAAGGCCGCAAGAGCCAAGGCCGGCTTGCAGGCCATCCCTGCGGTGATATATACTCGTTTGAGATCAGTATCGATCTTCCTTTCTAGACCGTCTCTGAATGACACTGTGTCTTCCAGTGGAAGCGTAACATGTCTCACCAATCTCATCAGTGCAGCATCAATGAGAGGGGCTGAATCCAGGTATTTCACCTCCTCACTCCTGAATGGGTACATTTTCGCTACTTTGGTGATTAAAGAGTTCTTTCTTTCAACCTTCCCCCATTCATCAGATATGATTTCACCTAGCTCACCCAAGAAGGGGAAATTCGGGCGCTCTTTTTTCAGATGCTTGAAATACTTTTTCTGTTTAGAGGGCATCTCTATTGGGTCTTCCCATTTCAGCGCGTCTTTAACTGCCCTGACCAGATGAGGAACCTGGGAGAAGTCGAACCCCGCTCCATATTCATCCACCTCAACCTCACTATCGGAGGATCCATTTGATGAAAAATTATCGTGAGAAGGACCTGGAACTTCAAGATCCACTACGTCCGCGGCTGAGGCTGGTGCTGAGGGAGGAATGGCTGTGTGGGCTGAATCCGTCCTATTCAGAGATTCCTGTACCACCTTTCTAACCAGTGCTTCCACCTGCTGGTCTCCTGCACCTCTCTCCCTCACAGCCTTGGAGTAGCATGCTTCACATAGGGATTTGTCCTCCGGGACATGAGCCCTACACCCCCAGCAGGCTTTTTTCTCTGAGCGACCAGAATGGCGGTGGGAATCACGTTTAGATCCGGACCTTGACCTATCCGTATGATGTCTGGAAGAAGACTTTGATTTTGATTGGTCACGCTGTGACCTAGATTTTTCTTCACGTGCTACTGAATGATGATCGGACCTAGAAGGGCTGAGGAAACAACAGGAAAAGAAAAATACTTTATAATTCCCCAATCCTTAAAAACCCATGCAAAACAGGCAGAGGGAAAAAAAATATTCCGTCCTACCTGCGGCATAAGGGCTGACCACTAGGCGGTGACGACACATCCATGGCAACAGAACAGCAGAGACTGCAGGTGAGATATAGGCCATAAACATTCAAGAACAGCATAACCACAGAAACTCATAGACATATGAATAGAAAGCACCCAGCCTACCTTCCACAAGTATTGTCAGTACAAGAACCGGCGTCTGCAGTGTCTGTATGAAGCCAGGGCATAGCTGTATCTGACAGCTATTTGAATTTGCCGCCTGGATGACGTCACGGCGCTCCGAGCTTCGTCGCACGCCGCCCCCCGACGTCCGCGCGCATGCGCGGCCACCGCTGACCCGTCGAACCGCGCAGGCGCAAACCAAGCCTCGATCTGGATCGAGGCCGTGCGCACACGCAGTAGGAACGAGCAGCGGCGGACTGGAACGCAGATGCGCTCCAGCCGCCATACCAGGAAGACAGAAACACACACAGAATACACACAGGCTGCCATGGAGAAACAAGTGAACATACGATACCCATCCAGCACGAAGATGATCCGACCTGACCCTCCAAGCGCCTCCTAAGCGACCATGACCGGGTATCGATGGGGGGGGGGAAGGCCTCCTGCTAATAGCGAGGACGATTGGCCAAAATGCCGCTTGCCAGTCAATGACTGGATAGTAAGCTCTTCAGGGCACCACAACATCACCCGTATCCACCCTGCTAATAGCTGGGTAACTGGACTGCAACACCGCCCTTCTTCCATCGCCAACGCAAGGGGAAACGCCAGGCCTGGATCAACTACTCCTTAAGGTAAGAACTACCTCTATAGTCCTAAGGAGGAGGACAAAAAAGGAACACGGTACCTGGCTAGGAGCAAAGATTTATGGGAGTGGGGTCCTATGAGGTAGGAGAGGCGGGATTAACCCATACGTAGGCTGCCATGGAGTCTGTCAGGAAACAGAGACTGTCAATCACGGGCTGTGTGCTGGAGACCCCTCCACCTTTTTTCTCTTGGTGCCAGAAATGACTGATAGCAGAAGAACAAATCAGCAGACAGAAATCAGACTTAGTGCTCTTAATTGAGACTAGTACACACAATAGAGGGATATGCTTTGTTCTTATTTCATGTCTGAGGTTTACAACCACTTTAACAGCTGGACTAAGCAAGAATTGCATATCTATGGGACAACTGAATGGCAACACTTGCTTCAATTGTTCCAATAGCAGGAAAAATGTCTGTCACTGTTTGTCGGCACTCAGCAGGAGGAAAAAAATCCCCAGCTTCGGATATTGGAGAAACACATCTGCTGTCTATGGTCAGGGGAATGGCTGTCACTAATGGAAAAGAGGCCTTCCTCTCATTCTACACTGTTACTGTATTTGAGGTATGGTGAGTGTATTTGGGGGAGGGGGGGGGGTCTGTACTGGTGGTATTTAGGCTGAGAGGGAGCTTTGTGCTGAGGCGGATCTGGACTGGTGGTAATTTTTGGTTGTATGCTAAATACTGCTGGCCCCTGCACTCTGAGGTTTATGCACTCCTGATCCCTGCACTCTGTGCGATACACACTCCGGATCCCTGCACCCTGTGTGTTTTTACTCCTGATCCCTGCAGTTTGTGCATTATGCACTTCTTACCCCTGCATCCTGTGCACTATATACGTCCACTCCCTGCACTCTGTGTGATATGCACTCCTTATCCCAGAACCTTCACTTTGAGTACCTCTGACCCCTGAACACTGCAACATGGACAATTTATGACATACTCCTGACCACTGCACTCTAAGTACATTATATACTCCTGAGCCCTGCACTCTGCATGCTATATTCTACATGACATACTTCTGACCAATGTCTTTATTGTTTCAACAGCTGCTGGTTGCTAAGTAGTCATTGACTATTTCTATTTTAAGTTATTTTTTAACCACTTCAGCCCCGGAAGGATTTACCCCCTTCCTGACCAGAGCATTTTTTGCAATTCGGCACTGCGTTGCTTTAACTGACAATCGCGCGGTCGTGCGACGTGGCTCCCAAACAAGATTGACGTCCTTTTTTTCCCATAAATAGAGCTTTCTTTTGGTTGTATTTGATCACCTCTGCGGGGGGGGGGGGGTGGGCTCCGCTAAAAAAAAAGTGGGACAATTTTGAAAAAAAAAAAGCACTTTATTTTTTACTTTTTGCTATAATAAATATCACCCAAAAATATATAAAAATATTTAAAAAAAATGTTTTTCCTCCATTTAGGCCAATACGTATTCTACATATTTTTGGTAAAAAAAAAATCGCAATAAGCATTTATTGATTGGTTTGTGCAAAAGTTATAGCGTCTACAAAAGGGGGGATAGTTTTATGGCATTTTTATTAATAATTTATTTTTTACTAGTAATGGCGGGGAGGGGTTAAGTGTGTCCTGGGCAGTGATTCTAACTGTCTGGGGGATGGGCTAGCAGTGACACGACACTGATTGCTGCTCCTGATGACAGGGAGCAGACGATCAGTGTCACTAGGCAGAACTGCTCTGTGACATGATCGCAGGTATCCCAGCGGCGATCGAGTCCGCGGGTCCTGCGGGCAAAGTCACGGAGCTCGTGGCAGGCGCACGTGTGCACAGCGGGAAATTCAAAGTAACGTACGGGTACGTTACTTTGCCCAGCCGTGCCATTCTGCCGACGTATATGTGCTGACAGCGGTCAAGGTATGAAGGTATAAAAATCATATGTGACGGAAGGGAAACAAATGCCTCAGTAGGAGGAAGGGGGTTATTGGTGCTCAGTAGTGGAAAAGGGGGGACACTGGTTCTCAGTGTGGGAAAGGGGGGGCATTGGTGCTTAGTAGTGTGAAGTTGTTGTACAGTTTTTGGTAGAGCGGGGCAAGGGTCAGAACGCCCACAGATTTTTACTGTTAACCAAAGCTCTGTTAGAGAGATTAACATTCACTTCCTGTCCTGATGACAATGGTTTTACTAGTGAGGCAAATTTAATATTGCAATGGGGACACAGATAGAAATACAAATCTTAAGGAATTCTAGCTTAGCCATACTCTACTAAAAACAGCATTTTTCTTTCAGTCAGTTTTGCTTTTGGTGATTTTCCCCTCACTTGTTTTGTAAAATATCCACAGGAAAAGAGTGAGGAGAAATCTCTTTGACTGAGCTTCAGATAGCAGTAAAGGATAGCTCGAGCAGCAGCAGACAACTTCTGACACTCGGGAGGTGGGCCTGTACTTTCGGGAGAGGTAGCACTGTACCTCTATCAGATCTGGATCTTTCCGCTGATTTAAAGCCCACTCCTCTCAACTGTAGAGTTTGCATACCTCGGTTAGCGAGTCCCTGTCTTGTTTCTCAAAGGTGTGGAAGGCGGCTGGCATGGGAAACACAGGAGCCCACTTCCTCCCCTGGGTGCTCCACCGGATATTGGGACAAGGCATCGGCTTGCCCGTTAAGCTTCCCTGGCCGATAGTAGATTTTAAGCTTGAACCAGGTCAAAATCTCTGTTCCAAGGGCCCCAACTTAGCAGTTTCCAGATATGCAAGGGTGTTTTCTTCCATGAAAACTTCCAGTGGAGGTATTCCACAATTTTCTCGATGATTGCCCAGACCAAGGAAAGTAACACTAAGCGGCAAATGGATAAAAAGAGCAAAGTGCGCATACTACGTGTAGTGGGTGTCTAAAAATGTAATTTAAGGAGGACAATTAGCAACTTACATAAAGTAAGACAAATTATGCTTATCATTAGGGATGGGCCGAACGGACCCCTGTCCAGTTCGAACCAGAACTTTTGACACCGCGAATAACAAACCCAATTAAATTCAATGGGAACCGAACATAAAAAATCTAAAGTGTCCATTTTGAAGGCTTATATGCAAGTAATTGGGCATAAAATGGTTATAGAGTTCCGGGTCCTGTCCTGGGGGACATGTATCAATAAAAAAAAAGTTTGTGAAAAACGTAATTTTTAAATGAGCAGTGATTTTTGGATTTTTAAAGTGAAAGCATAAAAATTAAAAATTCCTTCTAATATAGTGCCTGGGGGGGGATGGGGGTTCCCTTAGTATACCTGTAAAGTGGCAGATCTGTACCATGTCTAGATTCTGCTGCAGCAAGTATTGCATTCATAGAGCCAAAAAAAATAAAAAATTTTCCCTGCAAGCTGCATTTATTTTGCTCAGCAACAACTGGGGAGCCAGTGTGTATGATGAGGCCACAATGTAGTGCACTGAGAACAAGATTAGAGATTTTTTGGATACATTCTGGTGTCACTTTGACTTTGGATAGAAGTGACGGATGCGTAAAAATTGGTCTTTGGGTGTCGGTGTAGGTAATCTTGATGAAAGCAAGAATTGGCCTTGCTGTAAAAAATTGCAAGGATATGCACCTGTCAAACAGGTGCAGAAAAATTGGTCTTTGGGTGTCGGTGGCGCCTTCCCACCGTAACCCTATATAGACGTACTCTTGATGAAAGCAAGAATTGGCCTTGCTGTAAAACATTGCAATGATATGCACCTGTCAAACAGGTGCACAAAAATTACTCTTTGGGTTTCGGGGGCGCCTTCCCAGCGTAACCCTATAGAGGTACTCTTGATGGTGTCACCCAAAGACCCAATTGGTCTTTGGGTGTCGGTGTAGGTAATCTTGATGAAAGCAAGAATTGGCCTTGCTGTAAAAAATTGCAATGATATGCACCTGTCAAACAGGTGCTGAAAAATTGGTTTCTGGGTGTTAATTGTGCCCATGAAACCTATTCCAAAAACATTCTTCCAGATGAAATGATTGAACACCCTCGAAGTCCTGCAGAGATTCCACATCCCAAAAAGACTTAATCAGTGACATCGGCATCAGGGGCTTCATAGCTGGTAATCCAGGACTGATTCATTTTTATAAAAGTCAAACGGTCCACAGAGTCTGTGGACAGATGCGTTCTATGATCAGTAATGAAACCTCCTGCAGCACTCAATGCTTTTCTGAAAGCACGCTGGATACAGGGAAGCCCAACAACTTAATAGCATACTGGGCAAGTTCTGGCCAGTGGTCTATTTTCATGACCCAGTAAGTCAGTGGATCATCAGCTGGAAAACTCTCCATCTCTGTTTTGGCCCCAAGGTAATCGTCCACCATGTGATGCAGACACATCACCACCTCTGGGCCTGTCCCCTCAGAGCTGCAAGAATCTCTGCTCCGGTGTGGTCCCTGTCCCCTAAACACACCAGCTGAAGCACTGCATGGCACCTTTTAGCCTGACTCTGGGAATAGCCCTTTGAACGCTTAGGGGGTACCTGATGTTTATAGGACAATTCTGCAGAGGAGGGCATGGAGGTGGCAGAGGAGGAGGATAAGGAGAGGGTAGAGTTCACAGGTCTGGCATCATAACTACCAGCTGTATGGAGATGTGGGGGCACAACAAGCTGTAGCACCGTGCCCTGACCTGCATCCTTTTGAGTTGCAAGCAGCATTACCCAGTGTGCTTTGAAGGAAATAGATCGTCCCTGCCCATGCTTGCTGGACCACGTGTCAGCAGTAAGGTTGATTTTATGGCTGACTGCCTTGCTCAACAATGCCAGAACATTACCTTCTACGTGATGGTAGAGAGATGGAACGGCCTTACGTGAAAAGTAGTAGCAACTGGGAACCTGCGATTGTGGTACAGCACATTGTGCGAATTCACAGAATGGGGCAGAATCCACCAGGCTGAAAGGCAGAAGTTGGAGAGCAAACAGCTTTGACAAGCTTGCCTTCAGACGCTGGGCATGTGGGTGGCAGGGACTGTATTTTTTTTCCTGCTGCAGGAGATGGGGCAGAGAAATTTGCCGGCTACAGTCTACAGCTGGTGGTATGCTGCTGGCAGATGTGCTGCTAGGACCTGGGATACCCTGTGCTATACCATCATCCCTGTCAGTGGAAGCTGCTGAGAGGTAATGACTCAGTATCACAGTGGCAGACTGAAGTGGGTAAGGAGGAGAAGGAGGGACATATTTGTGCCCCTTTTGTGTTGCTTTTAGTTGCTCTTGCCAATGGCTGAGTGGTTGGACGTTAAATGCCTTAAGCATATGGTACCCAAATGGTTGGTGTTTTTGCCACGTTTGATGTGCCTGAGACACAGTTTGCAGATAGCAACAGTGCGATATGCTGCAGATGTGCTGAAAAAGGCCCAGATAGCTGAGCTTTGGGGAGTGGGCCAGGAAATAACAGAATGTGATGGAATAGGGTGCCTGCTCTCTACTCTTTCTTGATGTCGGCCTCCTTGGGGTTGTGCCGCCTCACCTTCAGTTTTCTCCTCTGCTCTATCTGGCACCCAAGTCGCATCAGTGACCTCATCATCATCATCTCCATCTACTCCATCTTCATCATTACCACTGGAGACAACTTGGCAATACGCTGCGGCTTGGGGAACATGATTGCCAATTTGTCTACCAGTGTTCCTCCCTCTCTCTAGGCTCATGTTCCTGTCATCCTCAACCTCAGAACCAACGTCTGAATCTGGTAATGGCTGGGCATCATCAAGGAGCAAGTGGCTGACTCTGTGGTCAAATAACTCAGCTGACTCTTCAATGGCTGATGTTGGGTTTATGGCAAGAATAGATGTGGACAAGGAGGCAGGTTTATCCACTCTGGCAACTGCAGGGGACTGCACACTTGCATGACAGAGGATGAGGAGGATGAGGAAGGTTTAGTAAGCCAGTCCACCACCTCCTCTGCATGCTGTGGCTGGATAGCACGGGCAAACTCACTAAACAGAGGAAATGATGCCCTGCCTGAGGACTGACCACCACGTCTACCTTTGCCTGTGGACACATTTGTTGCTGGCTCCCTTACAGTGCCAAGGGAACTTCTGCCTCTCCTTGTTGTCCTCCCAGACATTATTGGGAGAAAAGGGGCAGTGCCTTTAAGCAACTGTAAAGAAGAAGTTGAAATCTGTACGTAGATGCACATTAATCAATGTATAGAGGTGTTTGGTGCACAATTTGAGTACTCACACTACACAGACACACTCCACGGATACACTATAATATACCGCAATATAATGCGCCAAACGTACAGTGACGCACAGAACTATATGGCGTTAAACTGGTAGTAACGCACACAAAACTATATTGCGTTAAACTGGCAATAACGCACACAGAAATATATGGCGTTAAACTGGCAGTAACTTGCGCAAAACGATATGGCGTTAAACTGGCAGTAACTATACCCGTCTGATACCGTCACCTGATTGGCTGAAAGGACATGCGATCCTATTGGACACCTAGGAGGAGGGGAGGAGACGCACAGAGGAAGCAAGAAGTAGAAGAGCCACTGGCCAATGCCTAGATGCCCGGTCCCCGCCGATGCCTGGATGCCCAGTCCCCACAAATGCCTTGATGACCAATCCCTACCGCCACTCCTCGGATGCCTGATCCCCGCCGCTGCTCCTTGGATGCCTGCCGCCTAGATGGGATAAGTGCCGGTGGATCGACCGGCAGATGGGGGGATGGGGGGTTTGAGTTGCCGCAGGGGGGGTTTGGTTCTTTGCCACCCCCCCAAACAAAAAATCACCAGCCGCCACTGCAGCTGCACCCATCATTCAGATATATACTCAAAGCCCAGGACGTCATATGAAGTACTGTGGGTGGGAAGTGGTAAGCTGCATTGACATACATTGTAGTTGTAGTGCATAACATTTAACATGACTGTCTAGATGTAAAGATAGGAGACAAAATGATGTAAGGCTACTTCTTTAAGCGTTTTGTGAAACAATGTTCACTTCATCAGGAGTACAGCAGTTTTCCGCTTAAAAAACTATATCTGAAAGGAGACCATGTGATTAAATTACATGAAAATGTAAAAAAAAGAAAATAAAAAACAGACTTTTTCATGTAATTTAATGATATGGTCTCATTGCATATATTGGTATATTGAGGAAAGTTAAGGAATCCTGAGTAAAAACACTGAGAAATCAATCCATTAATATTTTTCCTTAAAGCCTAACTGACCTTTCAAATTATATTAGTGTAGCCCTAGGGCCGTTGGTGGAATCTGTACCCCACTGGTTGCCCTGACACTGCAAGTCCTCTAACACCGCTGACACCCCGGATTCAGTCATTTTTACCCATTGACACCGTTAACAAGAAAATTACACAGTTTAAGTTTCTTTTACTGTGGCAAAAGTGACACATGAAAATGCATAACATAAATCGGTATGTCATAAAGATATCTTATCTGAAAACAATCTAGCACTAAAATGAAATGCAATCTAAGGATTTCTGTTAGCAATATAGAATGCAAAGAAACACAGTACAATCCAACCCTCTTTGGTCACTGAGGCCTATGTGAACAGGCAGCAGAAAGGTAGGGGACCAACACTTAATGGAACTACCGTATTTATCGGCGTATAACACGCACCGGCGTATAACACGCACCCCAAGTTTAGGAGGGCATTTTAAAGGAAAAAAAGTTTTAGGAGGGAAGTTTAGGGAAAAAAAAACAACTTACATTTAAGCTTCATTTGCAGCTTGCCCAGCGTCATTGCAGCTTGCCCAGCGTCATTGCAGCTTGCCCAGCGTCATTGCAGCCTTGCCCAGCGTCATTTGCAGCCTTGCCCAGCGTCATTGCAGCCTTGCCCAGCGTCATTTCAGCCTTGCCCAGCGTCATTGCAGCCTTGCCCAGCGCCATTGCGGCCTTGCCCAGCGTCATTGCAGCCATGCCCAGCGTCATTGTAGCTTGCCCAGCGTCATTGCAGCCTTGCCCAGTGCCATTGTAGCTTGCCAGCGTCATATTCATTCTTTTCCTGGTTCAAATTTCCCGCCGCCGAGACGCTGTCGCGTGCGCCGCCGAAAAAACCCGAAGCGCGGCCGAAAAAGAACGAAGCGCCCCCGGAAAAAGCCGAGCCGACTCGGACGGCTAAGCTCGCGGTCCCGCCTCCCTGCTGTTTCCGGAGCGAGCGGGACTACGAGCAGAGCAGAGCAGAGTCTGCTTGGCTTTTTCCGGGGGCGCTTCGTTCTTTTTCGGCCGCGCTTCGGGTTTTTTCGGCAGCGCTCGCTATTTTTCAGCGGCGCTTGCAATTTTTGTCATTTTTTTTGGGGGTATCGGCGTATAACACGCACCCACGACTTTCCCCCATTTTAAGGGGGAAAAAGTGCGTGTTATACGCCGATAAATACGGTATGTCAGACCACTACCCTCTGTCTCCTCAGCCCACAGGCACTTAGACCCCTTTCACACTGAGGTGTTTTTCAGGCACTAAAGGGCTAAAAATAGCACCTGTAAAGCGCCTGAAAAACGCCTCCCCATCAGTCCCAGTGTGAAAGCCAGAGTGCTTTCACACTGGGGCTCTGCTCTGGCCAAACTTTAGAAAAAGTCCTTCAAGCAGCATCTTTGGGGCGGTGGAGGAGCAGTTTATACACCGCTCCTCCACCGCTTCTTCTCCCATTAAAATGAATGGTCACCGCAGCTAAAGCACATGCAAAGCGCTTGGGCAGCGGTGCTACACAGGCACATTTAACCCTTTATTATATGGGCGAATAGCGCCGCTAAAACAACGGTAAAACGCCGCTAAAACTAGCAGCGTTTTCCCGCCAATGCCCGCTCCAGTGTGAAAGCAGCAGCGTTAAAGCAGAACTTCAGTCATTTTTTCATCTTTCCATCTATTAAATCTTCCAGTAAATACCCTTATACAGCCCAATTCCTGTTTCTTGTCTGGTAAAAAGCCTAAGCTTATGACATCATGCACAGCTCTCTCTCTCACTCTCCTGAGAGTTTGCCAGGAAGGCAGGGGGTGAGTTATAAGAGGGCCAATGAGAGCTGCAGAGCTGGATGTGTGCCTCTGTGTGTCTGTGTAAATCCAGGAAGTGAACAGGCAGCAGCTTCAGCTGCCCACAGTTAGAATGGTTGCAGCCAGACTCCATGGAGGGAGATTTCTGCAGCATATTTGGCAAGTACAGAATCACAGTATATATAAAATAATATGCAAAGTGGTTGGAGGGAAGCTTCAAAATGGCAAAGGTGTTTTTATTACAAATTATGTGTGCAGACTGCAGCAAACTGTTGTGTTTAAATTGGCTGTCTCCTTTAAGCAGAGCTCCATAGAAATGAGAGCAGACCCCTTGTGTTAAACAACACTAGTCATTTGTGAAGATGAGGAGAGGATAAAAGGGGTTAATGGTAACCCCGTAGAATCCGGCAGATCTTCAGCTAGCACTTAAAGTATGGTGGATGGAATAATCCTTGATGTTAGAGCAAATTTAACTGGTATGTGGTTAACCTATAGCGGATGCAGACTTTTCCTGTGTAACCTAAGCATAAACGGTCACCATATATGTTGGTTCAATAGTATTGTATCCAGTAGAACCACAAATGACAGAGATGTGAGCAAAGTACAGGTGTCTGCATACAGTGTCTATGAAATTGAATGAACTTGCATCCAGTAGCACTACAAGTATCAGAAATGTGGGCAGAGACAATGGTGTCTGTATGCAGCGTCTATAGGATTAAATGGGCAGGTGCCCGCTCAACAACAGAGTAACTGAAGTTGCTGGTAGCGTTGCAGATAATGATGATTCTTTCAGGATCTCCCTCTGGATCCTGGCTCAGGGAATGGCGTTTGACCCCCGTCACCCCGCGTTGCAGCCCACCCGGATTTGAAGTGCAGGTAGCAATGAAGGATCAAGAACAGCCTCCAGACCACTGAAGATAGGAAGCAATGCTGTCCGCAGATGTCCTTCTGGATGCCACTGTATAACTCTCTCCTATGCAGGCCGCGACTCAGCCACAGCTCACACTGGCACAGAGAGTTCCTGCTGGCAGATCCAGGCCGATCTAGGCCTCGACCAGCCCTTTTATATCCTCTCCCAGCAGCCTGTTCTCCTCTCACAGCAATCTAGTAGTTGTAGTTCAGGCCAGCCCTGCTGAAATTGAAACCCCAACTTTCTGAACTACACATCCTACGATGCTTTGCTCTGCTCTAGGCTCTGTCTTTAGGAAATGAAACATGGAGTCCAAGACAAGGGGGACTAGAGGGAGACAGATCCACATCAACAGCACTGCATACTGTCTCTGAATTGCAGGCAAACATTTCCAGCTCCTGGCTACATTAGCTAAATGACTTACAGGTGCATTAAATATATGTGAATTCCAACTGTGCAAAATCTATCATTTTGTTTCAAAAAGCAGCCACAGCTTCTGTAGAAATGCCTGTCCCCTGCCAGCATGCTGCAAAGAAGGATCCTTGCCCTCTGTTTAAAAAAAGTGGTCTTTCTGCAGAGATCCAAAACACCCCCTGCTAAGTCAGACTTATAGCACTGCATTTAGCAAAGCTCATGCTCCCAGCCAATGGGAGAGTTCTAGCTCTGACTCAGGGGGAATGTTGGACCACTGAGAGACCACTCAGAGAGACCATTGCTTCCACACAGAAGCTTTAACGATGAACTTCCTTTGGGCTTGTGTACATGAGCATTTGTTTATTTGCTCTCTTTTCTCATACACATCAAAATAAATTCTAATGCATAAGCAAACTATATACAACTCAAAAGCAAGCCAAAGCAACTTAAAAATATACTGCAATTTTACTTGCTTCTTAGTGCCGGTTCACATAGGGGCGACCTGTCAGGAGATTTAGCCGCCTGACGAGTCGCTCTCCATGCATTGCAATGGAACCATTCTAATAGGAGCGACCCAAGTCGCTCTGACTTAGAAAAAAGTTCCTGTACTACTTTGGGACGATTTCGGAGAGGCTTGCATTGACATCTATACAGAAGTCGTTTTGCAAGCCGTGCTGAAGTCGAAAGTCAGTGAAGATGATCCTCCCTATAGTTTTAGTCAATGTTTCTAAGGGTTTATATAAATTATATAGTATTGTTTGTGAATGAAAAAGCAACTGAGAGGAGACCAATGCAACTACTAGAGTACCGTAACTCAAAGGCAAATCAAAGTGATTCAGAAGCAAGCACAAGTCCATTTCCGTTTCAAAGCATACTGAATTTGTCTTGCTTCTGGTGTGTGTGTCTGTGTACCAACTTCTGTTCACTATAGAGGTGAATGCTGAAAGTACCTGCTGCACACTCCAATCCAAATCATTGCATAGATGAAATACTGCATCAAGAAGTAGCACTTAGACTTAAGCCTCAAGTACATGCTAACTGAACATAACAGAGCTGGTGAAACCATGCAAGAAAAAGCTAAATGTTTGGTGAACAATACTTTAACATTAGCTTCATCAAGTATCAGATTAGGAGACCAATAAAAAATACATTTGTGTGTATACTGTATATACAGGACCTAGGCATTAGGTAATGAATTTGACATTGTATTTAGTCTTCTTATCTATATAACTGCATTCTTGTTGTGTCCTCTGTTATCATCATTGATGGGTCAACAGTAATGTCTTCCATTGGTCTTACTGACAAAAAGACTAATGTTTACAGCGAACAACATCCCCCAATGTAAAACCTTCATCTTGGGTATCTTCAGTCACAGTGAAGGTTATCAGCCCTTCTAATGACTGCATATACAGTGACCATATTTCAAGAAATTTGTATTGTAGGTTACAGAGCAATGTTTTAAATGGTCACTTTGATCAATAACAACAAATTAAAGTATGTATATTAAAGTATGACTATGAAAAACTTTTCTTTACGCTTTGGACAGAGTTTTAGAGGGATTAGAACACCCATCAGCGGGCAGAAAGGCACATTCTTACACCTTTGGTGGGATTGCACCTTTATTAAATCTTTTTGGGCAGAGTACAAAACCTGCTTACTAAAATTACTCAAAATCATTAGGAGATGATCCTCTCCCACTGCTATTCCATGACACGCATATGTCTGTGGGCTCTTACAAGTGGTAGTTGGTTCACTACCTTCTGATTGCTGGTAAAAGCCTTATACCACTACAATGGAAATCCTTGGCGGTCCCTACTGTCAAGGAGTGGCTACTGAAGGTACACAAAATACAGTGGGCAGAAGAGTGGAGGTACCAATGTTCAGATAATCTTTACAAATTCTACAGTATCTAAGCTTTATGAATATATTTCAGTTCCTATGATTTGTATAAACTAACAATATGATAATATGAGTTTACATGTGCAAAATTTTGGCCTATGCCCTTTCTCATAGCACTCGTCGACTTGAGTTAGGCTGTGTGATACCATGTTTTTTCTTTGTATTCTCTTTCTTTTTTTTTTAATGTTTATTGGGTTTTTTAACAATACACAAATACATGGTAACTATACTGAACAGCCTTTGTATAACATCATATTGAGGTTACTGAGTAATATAACATTTAGTGCCTTTAGGAGTGGAAGCAACATTTATAAAATTAAGTTAACAGTCATATACAATAAACTAACCAGGTGACAGATGAGGTTTGTTGATGTCGGAGTGGGATAATTACGAACGCTAAGGAGCTGCCAAGATTTGTTGTTGTAGTTCAGGTTGGGGGGGACTCAGAGAGGTCCATTAGATTGGGTAATCTAAGGATACCTGAAGAGTTTGTAAGTTCCCGCTTGAGGTACCAGTCGGTGTATCGGAACGGCTCCATAACTTTTCGTATCCCTTCTTGGGAGAACATGTGTTCCATAAATTTGCGCCACCTTGTGAAGAATCGCGAGATGGAGCAAAAATTTAACATAATAGTATCAAATCTTTCCAGATAGAAAAGCGACATAAGGGCTTTTTTCATTACCTGTAGATTTGGCGGTGTTGTCTTGATCCATTGCACCATGATTGTTCTACCTGCCACTAGGAGGCATATATGTGCCCAGTGAGGAGGAATGCGGAGTGGATTGTTTTCTGACGGCGTGGATAAAGGTGGTATGTGTCCAAACAGGCATATGAGGTAGTCCCTTGGGATCCGTACTTTGGCAATCTCGTATATAAAATTCAGTATGGAGTCATAATAACGGATTGGCATTCCCAAAGGCGATGTACCAGTGTGGGACGTGGCGTGGAACACCAGGGGCATCGTTCCTGGGCTGGATCTGTTTTGTTAATACGGAATGGGTAATATGCCCTATGGATGATCTTAAATTGGGTTTCCCGCCATGTTTCGGATACAGTAAGCTTGTGAACTCGTTTGTATCCTTCAAGTATTTTTTCCGGAAGGTCCTCTTCGTCAAATATTTCAGACCATTTTTGGAACGGTTTAAGATGATATTTGGCGGTCTGGTGGGTAATGAGATGAGTATATAAGCTGGAGATGGAATAGTCATCACTGTTCAGCACAGTATCAATAAAAGACTTTTGGAGGGGGTCAGTACCAGGTCCATAGCAAGTCCTTAAGTAACTGAGCAATTGGTGATAGTAGAAAATGTGAGCTGCTGGTAGGGAGAATTCCCTAGCTAAGGTCTGGAAGGGTTTAAATTTGCCCGGGCTACTGAGGTAAACTGAAGTAATTCTGGTAAGACCTTTAGGTCCGGTTCAGACTGCTGCGGTGCGGGAGATCGCATATGATTCGCACCGCACTGCAGTTCAAATCATATGCGATCTCTGTGCGATGCAAATTCAGCCAAACAGATAGTATGGCTGAATTTGCATCGCATTTGGCCCAAACTCGCACAGGACCCTTTTTTTCGGTCCGCAGCAGAATCGGATCGCATGGTGTTCTCACCATGCGATCCGATTCCTGTCCGAGTTTGCAGATCGCACTGCGATATGCGAGCTGCTATGGGGGTGTCATTAACGTTTCATTGACACTCCCAGCAGCTCGCATAGGGCAGTGTGAACTGCCGGTGGGAGACATGCGGTGCGGGAACCCGCAGTAGATTCGCAGCGTTCACGCACCGCAGCAGTGTGAACCCAGCCTCAATGTTCCACTGTTCGAAGGCTTTGTGCAAAATGGACGGAAGAAACATAGGGTTTCCTTGGATTGGCAGATGGCAGGAAATGTTGGAGGGTAGTCCCAGTAGCCTCCGCGTCTCCCTCCAGGCTATGATTGTAACCCTGATGATCACATTTGATTTAAGGTGTGGTGGTAGCTTGTTAGGGTTAGAGTGTAACATGGCCGGTAAGGTATATGGAAGGATAGCGGTTCCCTCAAGGATGGTATTGGAGTATCTATATTTGCCAGATATCCAATCAAGGCCCTGCCTGAGTAGGCAAGCTAGGTTATAGAAACGTATATTGGGCAGGCCCGCCCCCCTTCAGACTTCGGGAGAGATAGTTTTTGCAAGGCAATTCGTGATTTTTTGCGAGACCATAAAAAGGTGGATAGCGCTTTGTGGATTAGTTTAACATCTGAGTGCTTTATTAAAAGAGGAATGGTCTGCATAGGATAAAGCAGGCATGCAAATGACACCATTTTGAAGAGATGACTGTATTCTCTTTCTAGGGGAGGGATGGGTTTTCTTGCCCCGCTCACCTGCTTTTCCTCCTCCTCTCTTCTTGCATCACCCAAACTTCTTTCAAACCTCCTCCATTTTTGCTCACTGTTTCCTCACTGGAGAGTCAGGAGAAACTTCTGCGAAGGCCCCTCAGGTAATATATTTGTCATCCACAAAGGCATATTATTTTTACTGCAATAGATTGTTACTTTGTGATGCCATAATAATATCCATATACACTGCACAATTGAAAACTGTGTCCACTTTATTGATAATCATTAAACGCCACATACAGCAACAGTAGACACCATGAAAGCAAGGTGTCAGAAACCATTAATCAGACTGAGACAGGAGTACAGTAAAATCACACTGTTTAATAATAATAATAATAATGGTAAAAGGTAAACGTAGTCAAAACATAGCCAGAGTTCGGTAACCGGAACATATAGTCAGACAAGCCAGGACATCAGGGAGCCAGGGATCAGCATACTTCAGAACAGACCAGGAAATTAGGAAACCGGAGAATCAGCGTAGTGAAACAGCAAGAAGGATCTGGAATCAGAAGGGACGTCAGCCAAGCAAGTCTTTAACAGGCCCATAGGAGAGAGTCTCTTGATATCTTGACCAAGGTGAAGGCAGAGAGGATCTGGACTGAACAGCTTAAGTAACCAGCAGGACTGACGAGCAGGATATCATCACCAGGTGAGCCACTGTGGAAAGATTAGAGCTGACATTTAACCAACAGCTGAGCGGCCTGCTCTGAGAAGGAAGGGCTGAGCCCAGCCCTGACACAAGGAAATACAGTCAACCTGTTTTGCACAACCAGTGCTTATTCATGACTTCACGAATAAGCGTTAGTAGTGCGAAACTAGTTCTGGCGGCAGTCAGGGAGTTCCCTAACTTCCTGTTTTGGCTTTGGCAAAATCTCTGCAATAGGACACAGAAGCAGAAAATACAAACAGGGGTTATATAACCCTCCCCTATGCTAGCCAAAATAAAAAAGGGGTTTTGCTTTTAGTTCTACTTTCAGTTTTGACAGGTTTGCCCCTGACTGTTTATGTAACATCACTTTTGAATCATATATTTACCAGTTATTATCTGGCCTGGTGGCAACAGTCTCTAGAAAACCGAATGTTCCTAAGTAGGACACAGCAATTAGAATTTGAAATAGGTTCTAACCCTTCCCAGCTGAACCCAAAGTTATAAAAAACAGTTGTCTGGAGTTCCATTTTAAGTAGGTTCAGGATATTTTATGACTCTTAGGGGGTTCAGCCATAAACCATTTGCTGAATGTTGTCACATTGCTTTTTTAGGATGCGTCTTTATAATCAGTGTCTAAGGATGTTTTTGCTTAGAAAGGACAATTTGAAAGGAAAGGGAACACATTTTCCTGTAGGATGTATTGTCATATTATACAAACAGGAAGTGAGTGAAGCAAAGAAATAATCTGGACAAGCAAAAGCCAAAATGGTTGTTAGTAGTCTGTATTCTACTCTAAACATAAATTAAATGTTTTTTTTGGCATGACTGATAACTTTCTGGCTCATTGCATAGGATCTCACTTATCTCTGAGTATTCAGGGAAACCACCATTGTAAAATAATTGCTATAACACAATTACAAGACCATTCAGATAGGGATCAGGAAAGCAGATAACAAAGGAAGTGCTCTCATAGTGCTATAAATATCTCCTATCATTTTGCTCCTAAAGGAATATTATATTTTATATTTAAAAATTACACTTCTGTATTGTACATTCTAAGTTATCTATTCTTTACTACATGGGTTGTTATCAATCATGATCAACAGTGTGACCAAGAATCGTTACTGCTCCCTCATGATTAATAATAGTCTTTACAAGAGAGCGACTGCAAGACATAGTTGTTAATTTACACGCACAGAACTACCCATGCACCCGTGCCTTTTACTGAATTTATGTAGGGCACAACCATCTTGCTGACATTGAGGTAGGCCACAGGGAACCAAAGGTTGCATTACTAAGGTTGCTGTAAGGCAGACATTCTCAAGCTTTTTAACATGAGGGAACCCTTGAAATAACTCTCTGGGCTCAGGGAACTCTTGCTAATAATTATTATATCTACAACTCACAGTGAGATTGATGGCTACTTGGAAGAATGTTCCTTATATGTTGGGTCATTGGGGGGAAACCGCCCCTTACAGATAGCTAAAAAAAAACATTGTTATCAGTGGTTACTCACCTAAGAGACAGAAGATGCTCATAGCTCCCAGAGAAATGTCTGGAGGAACCCTATAGTTTCATGCCACTCTGATCGATAAAGGCTGCTATAAATTATACCATTAATCTAATATAAATGTGAGGTCAAAGTAATAAAAATCACCTGTTACCTAATATATACAGTATATCATACATTAAATAAAAAAGCAGCAATTCCATGTAATGAGTGTTCATTAATATGAAAAGAAGAAACCCGTTTCTTATAAAGTTTCCAAATATAATGATCAGCCATAACATTATGACCACTGACAGGTGAAGCAAATAACATTGATTATCTCTTTACAATATCACCTGAAAGTGGGTAGTATATATTAGGCAGCAGGTGAACATGCTGTCATTGAGGTTGAGGTGTTGAAAACAAAAAAAAAATGGGCAGGTGTAAGGATTTGAGCGACTTTGACAAGGCCCAAATGGTAATGGCTAGACAACTGGGTCAGAGCTCCAAAACTGCAGCTCTTGTGGGAGGTTCCCAGTCTGCAATGGTCAGGACCTATAAAAAGTAGTCCAAGGAAGGGAAATTGGTAAATGGGTCATGGACAGCCAAGGTTCATTGATGGGGAGCCAAGGCTGGCCTGTGTAGTCCAGTTAAATAGAAGAGATACTGTAGCTCAAACTGCTGAAAAGTTCTGAAGTTCATGCTGGTTTTGTTCCAAAGGCATCAGAACACACAGTGCATTACAGTTTATTGTATATGGGGATGTGTATCGGCAGATCGGTCAGGTTGTCCATGCTGACCTGTGTCCAAAACCAAAAGCACCTACAGTGGGCAAGTGAGCATCAGAACTGGACCACAGAGCAATGGAATGAGGGTGACCTGGTCTGATGAATTCAAGAATGGTATGAGGAACACAATAAAAAGTTTGAGGTGTTGACTTGGCCTCCAAAATCTCCAGACCTCAATCCACGCAAACATACCTCTCAGGAATATGTGAAAGGTTGTGCCTAACTAAACGTGTAAGGAGGCGCACGTGTACGCGCATAGGCATGTCCTCCACAGATACTGGTGCCTATTGGGCTATTTAAACCTGATCCCTGCATGATATCATTGCTGAATGATCTTTCAGGTTCAGTTTTTCTTATCCTTGGTACTGAACCCACCAACCCTGATAATGACCCAGATTTTGCCTGCACTGCTCCTGAATAATCCTTGCCTGTCTATGTGTTCTGCCTACCTTTCATCCCGTGCCTTTTAACCTGCATGTTGCCAACCTCTGTTTGTCCCTGACCTTGTTCCTGTTCATAATTCAGTGCCTCCCTGCTCGACTGTTACTGAACTGGGCTTGTGACACGGCTCTGATCTCTACTGGACTTGGTATATTCTGGGTGCCCTCCCTCACCAATGTAATTCTGCTTACTCCCAAGTTCAAGTCTCTGATTCCAGCTTCCTGGCACCTGTGTCTTTCCTCTGCCCTTGCAGCCCCTGTCCCAACTTTTAGGGGTGCTTGGACGGTAATTGACAGCTCATCTTCAGCTCTTCATACAGGTACGGGACAATACCACAGATATCCAAACAATTTCCTTATGCTTCATAGCTAAGAAGTGTTGGTTTATGCTATATAATATATAGGGGGTAATTTACTAAAGCTGGAGAGTTCAAAACCTGGTGCAACTCTGCACAGAAACCAATCAGCTTCCAGGTTTTATTGCCAAAGCTTAATTGAACAAGCTGAAGTTAGAAGTTGATTGGCTACCATGCACAGCTGCACCAGATTATGAGTGAACCAGTTTTAGTAATTCTCCCCCCTAGAGTCATACATATATCTATATGTCATAGTATAAGAGCTTGTCCTCATTCCTTGTGTTTGATCCATATTGCCTGTCACTATCCCATTTTCATTTCATGCATCCTAACAATAAGGCTGGGTCCACACTTGAGAATGCAGTGGCTCACAGCAGGAGTCTGGTGCGTCTCGATTCACTGTTTCGGGTCAGATTTCAGCCTGAATTTTTGGCTGAATTCAGACCTGAAATGGACCAAAAGATGCACAGGACTCCTGTGCAATTTGTTTCATAGAGAGCCGTTCACAATCTCCTGCTGTGCAATGGGAATGGGGTGAAACCCACATCCAATTCCCACTGGTGTGAACCCAGCCTTAGTCGATGGCAGTCAATTTATCTATAACTTCATGAACATAACCCCAACTCCTTTCACTCCTATTACAAATATATATTCCTGAATCACTCCTCCTTCTAAAATACATCACTTTAGTATTTCAAGAACTAGGATAGTTGTAGTATGTACGGCAGAAATGGTAATAACTCCTCTGATACTCCAAACACAGAGAAATCTTTTTCATACGTGCCTTCTTGATTATTCTAACAACACGACAAGTGTGACAAAGTAGTGGTAAAACCTGCTTGTATCATTGAGCTCTCCGCTCCTTGGGTGTCCCTCTTAGTAACATAGACAAACAGAGATCAAAAATAGCAGCTGCCAAAAACAATTCAATAAATTGTGTACCAAAATATAAATCTACATTGCCATGCTATAAAACTCAAGCAAATATTGTAAATCAAACATATAAATCCCAATATGTAGAAAATAGAAATATTAGTCCCAAACAGTGTTGGTCATCTTACTTTAAAAAAGTAATTAGTTAAGTTACAAATTACTTCTCCCAAAAAGTAATTGCGTTAGTAACTCAGTTACTACATTGGAAAAGTAATTAGTTACGCAGCAAAGTAACTGACTTTTTTTTTAAATATTCTATACGTGTAACTAAAGGGCGGGTCTAGTATTACTGTAACCAAGGGGCGCATTTATTATTATTGTTATATATCGTGTAACCAAGGGGCTGCTCTATTATTACACTAACCAAGGGGCAGATCTGTTATAGCGTGTAAGCAAGTGGCGGGTCTATTATTGTTATATCGCGTAAGGGGAGGATGGCTACAGAAGAGGGTGAATGTTAAATTAATGGGCAGAGCTCGATATATAACAATAATAATAAATGCGCCCCTTGGTTACAGTAACACTAGACCCGACCCTTACTTACATGATAGACGCCCCTTGCAGAGTAGCACGAGCATCAGGAGCGTGCGGCATCACCTCGTACAATTACATGTTAACTGCACCTGCACTCAGAGCTGTTTAGGTTCGGCAATTTTCGGAAGCTCCGTAGTCCTTCGTACTGCGCAAGCCCTGCGCCTGCGCAGTACAGGGGGTCCTTATCCGGCGGGGGAACTTTTTCGGCAGGACACCGGAATTACACTACTGCCATCTAGTGGCGGTTGATGTAATTGGGGTAACTAAGCCAAAGTAATGGGAACTGAGTTACCATGAGGGGAAAAGTAATCAGTTAGATTACTCGTTACCCTCTAAAGTAACTGCGTTAGGTAACTCAGTTTATTTTAACTCAGTTACTTACATCACTGGTCCCAAACATGTGAATAATGTAATGAAAAGGATTTTAATGACTGAATGCTCTCAACACCAAAGTGTACCATCAACTTGAATATAGAAAACTTTTACCGGAGCGAATGGACTCTTTATATAAAAAGAGTCACATGAGGTTGTGTGTCATTATACCATCTATTGGGAAACATGTGCCTCCTCCAGGTCTCCACATATGGTCACCAAAACATCACATCTAATAAAGAAAGGTGTTCAGCCATGACATACAAAGAGAATCAGGAAGGCCAACATAGTGTAAAACTGTGTACAAAATGTATTGAACAAATGCTAGCCACTCATGTTGGTAAAAACATCAAGCGCTTATCAATATAAAATACTGGTTCTGGGATTTGAGCAGGTCACTTCCTGGTTACAGTGTGCGTGGTGACGTCACAAGCAATAGCTTTCCCTACGTGTTTTGTCACATCTGGCTTTATCAGGGAGGCAGAAGTAATGCTCGTCACCACGCTACTTATATATTCTAAACAAGAGGTGAAAACACTGCACATAGGCAGGCCTAACTGTTATATAAACCTCTCACTGATTTCCAACTGATTTCACTGATAGCCAAATCTCCTCCTTTACCCAATGATAAAACAAAATATGAACCAAGCCTAGTTATGGAAAATGGGAAGAGCTGAGCCTCCCTACAATACAATAGATGGCCAAGCCTCGATATGGATGCAGTCCAAACCTTGTGTGCATGGAGTAATAGACTAGGCAGCCAATATATAATTATGGTTGAATATAGTTAGTTTTTTTCAAGAAAATAACATAAGTAAACCAGTATTAAAGGGGGAGAGGGTACAGAATAAAGAAAAGGGAAGGGAGTTAAGGATGGGGGGGTGGTCCACACCTTCCACCCGTCGTACAAAATAGTATGATTTCACATGTACATAAGTGCTTAGAACAGTTTTTCATAACAAAAAATATCCCTCTGTGCAGTGTCTTCAGCCGATATATAATTAAATAAAACTACACAAGAAGGGAAAATAAACAACCTCCTATGCCTTATAAAAATAGAATGACTTTCAAATCAAAATCATATTTCTAAAAAAACCTTATAATACTCATCTGTATAAAAAATATAGAAATATACAGTACATAACTAAAAGAAGACTAAAAAATTAAAACGCTAAGGTTGTCCCCATTGGATGGATCACATATGTACATAATTTCATAATAAATAATATACCTCTCTCTCTCTCTCTCTCTCTCTCTCTCTCTCAAATGAAAAAAAATGTCTTCTTCACTGGTTAACAATATACACACTAATCCTTTTGGTACAAAAACTCATAATGAACATGTTACTCATTTCGATTAGACATTAGCTCTCAAAATAAATAAAGGTATACATTCCATATACATAAATACTTAAAATACATATTTTATACAAATCTCCTTTTTTTCTTGAATTAATCAGCATCCACCTAAACAAAAACATAAATAATATATTATGGGTTACTAATGAATGCATTTTTGTCCCATTCTAGATTCATATAATGTAAGACAAAGGTCCTAAGCGCATAGATCCAGCGAATTTCAAGTTGGGACCAATCCACCTCTCCAACGTGCCACATATTTATTTATGGCCAGAAAGAGGGTCCAATTAGGGTCTCTTGTGATAATGAGCATAGTGTTTAGGAACACTGTGCTCCTTCATACTTCTGATATTATTCATGTGTTCACTCACACGCACTGAAAAAGATCTTGTGGTCCTCCCCACATATTGTTTACCACATGGACATTGTATTAGATAAACAAAATTTTTGGATTCACATGTAATGAACCTTTAATGAAGGTCCACTAACTGGCCAGGTTTTATGTATTACCTTGGGGAGATGCAGACTAGAATACTGCAATCACTGAGCAGCAAATTATATCACTTGATATACTTGACATCACTTGACGTGATGTATTTCAGTTATCTTGCAAACCTGGCCTGTTAGTGGGTCTTGAGGACAGGGTTGATGACCACTGCGCTAGAGCATGAACTTGTGCTTAGGGACAGAGTGGTGCATGATCTTCAAGTTAAAGAGGTTGTAAACCCTTGTGTTTTTTCACCTTAATGCATCATATGCATTAAGATGAAAAAACTTCTGACACTGTACATTGTACATTTTTTCAACTCACACTTCCCCAGGTCGGATACCGACTCCACAAACACATTTGAAGCCTTATGTGGCCCCATTTCTAGAGACAGAGGGACAATCTCACTACTATATGATTATTTGGACGGATTGGGCCTCCCTGACAAATCTACTGCCATGGTCAGTTAGGAAGTGGAAACTGGACTGGTAGCAACCTCTGAGGAGTGGACTAATAGGATAACCAATATGCATAAATGTACAAGGTCCATGGCAGTGAAGAAAACAGTGGCGAAATTACACACAAGGTGGTACTATACCCCTGCTAAGTTGCATAAATTCTTCCCCACCATTTCTGATAACTTCTTTAGAGGTTGCCCCGAGAAGGGGACCCACTTAAACATTTTTGGAGCTGTATAGCTCTGAGAGACCTCTGGCAATGAGTTACAGCCAAGGTTGCAGAAATCACTGGGGTACAGATCACTATAACTCACCAAATGGGCCTTCTGTTCGCAGATATCCCCGCCCCCCCCCAACCAAAAACTCTCCCACACACTATTTAGTGTGGTCCATTGGTGTATCGCCTTATTCTGGCTTACCCCTGTGATCAGGTCCTTAGGCGAATGTCTGCCATTCTACTTATGGAGAAAATATTCCATACCATCATGGATACCATGCATATTTATGACCTGAAATGGAAGTCGTGGGCCCCCTGATCATCCTTCATTTCCATTAGACTTTGGGACACCGAACCCCATATTTAGTGGCACTAGTTATGGCTTATCTCAGACCTATATCCCGTGACCCTTTCTGATACACTTTTTAATGGTTAAACTTCTACTTGTTCTTGTTAATTTTGTTATTTTTAAATATGGTCTATATATTCTCTAACATATACCCTAATGGCTTAAGGGTCAAGGCTTAGCAGAGAGACACGCAAGTAACTTTCAGTGTTTCAGGTCCTCTCCTGCCAGGTGTCCTCCCCTGGTGAACCTTATTATTGTATAAATTGAGCTGATAATGGTCTACTATATACCCTTATGGCAAACTAACATCTAGAACTGTCTTAGGCCCCTTTCACACCGGGGCGTTTTTCATGCGGCCCCTTTAACTCCAGTGTGAAAGCTTTCACACTGGAGCGGTGCGCTAGCAGGATGACAAAAAAAGTCCTGCTAGCAGCATCTTTGGAGCGGTATAGGAGCGGTGTGTTCACCGCTCCTATACCGCTCCTTCCCATTGATTAGAATGGGACACCGCGGTAAAACCGTGGCAATACCGCCGCAAAGCGCCGCTACGGGCGAGCGGCCGAATACCGCGATTAAAATGACGGTAAAGCAGCGCTAAATATAGCGCTGCTTTACCGTCACCGCGGCCCCGCCCCAGTGTGAAAGGGGCCTTACTATATGCTTTTTGTTTCTATAATCATTAGACTTTGTTAAGAGACATATGCTTTCATATAATATTTCATATTGTAACCGTTTTGTTTATGTTACTTTCTTCAATAAACGTTTGTATTAAAAAAAAAGAAAACATGCAGCTGACAAAAATTATGACGAAAATATTTTTGTCGACGAAATGAACACTGCTTTCAGGTAAGCTTTATTATAAGCTTATCTGTAGGTAAAATGACTGCTTTAACCCAAATGTTCTATATTTTTTATCTTATCAGTGCTTTAAAGAGGAATTAACAATCAAATAAGGCTGAATAAGACTATGATATGATTATTGGTTTTATCATATACTTTTATTGGTATTAATAAACAGATTTAAGACGTTTAAAATGTTGTGTATTACGTGTGCACCTTAAAAGTCTTGCCTCTATCTGTACAGTCTCTATTCAATTTTGGGATGTAGTGCTAGACCCAAATCATCTCTTACCCATACCAGATAGTATATTAACCCCTTCGCGCCTAAGGGTAAAACAAATCTTAACGCCTAAGCCCAATTTTGCAACGTTGGCGTGTGTTAGTAAAACTATACATATCATCAGCTATTTTATGCATCCAGGTGGATTATACCTTTTTTTTTTTCAGGACAAAATTTACTTTTTTTTTATAAATTCTTTATTTTCATAAATTTCACATTACAATTTGTTACAATCACACAGTATCTTCCTAATACGTCTTAGGTAGTTTTATCTATCTATGTACATTATATTCCTTTAATTTATTCATTTAATTAGATCTGTAATTCCTTGTAAATTCCCTTTTTCTATTTTTTACCCTCCCCTATCAAAAAGAATACCCCCTTATCCCCCAAACACAAAAAAAAACATATACCCCCTCCCTATCATCTCTTCCCCCTCCTCTCCGCTCCACCAGACCACTCGATCCTCCATTCTTGCCCATATTGTCCGATACCTCTCATCCTGATCTTTCATTGCCAAAGTAAGATTTACCATTTGTTGAATTTCTGCTATTCTAGCAAGCCATTGGGTCCTAGTTGGAGGACTGTCTTTTTTCCAAAGAGCAGGGATACATGCCCTAGTTGCTATTATAAGATGTTTCAGCAGCTTATAATAGAGTTTTTAAATTTTTCCACTGTTATGGGGATATCCAGCAATAAATAGGTTGCCGGTTTGTCTCCAAGGGAAATTCCAGTTATTGTTTTGATAGTTTCGGCAACCATTTCCCAGAACTCTCTAATTCTTGTACATTCCCAAAAAATATGTAAGATTGTACCTTCTGCTTCGTGACATCTCCAACAGATATCAGACATTTGGGGGTAAATCCGATGTAGTACATTTGGTGTTCTGTACCATCTGGTAAGGATTTTGTATCCCCCTTCCTGATATCTACTAGCTACCGATGCCTTTTGGTTGAATAACAAAATCCTACCTTTCTGTTCTTGAGAAAATTATGTCTCTTAATCTCTCTCCCAGGCTTGCAGGAACGTAAGTTCCTGAGATTTTTCTACACTTGTCAATAGAGTATAAAAATAAGACAGCGAGTGTCTCATTGATTGGACTTTCATTTGGTGGTAAATGATATTGGATATCTCCTGATTTTTTTTTATTATTATCAAAAGAAACCTGTCCCAAAATAGTAAAAAAAATATCTTTTTTTTTTTTTAAATTAAGCTGTATATTTTTTGCTACTACCATAACCTAGCACCAAAGAACAACCCCAAAAAAATTCTCCTGCTCCTGATGATCGCAGCAATACCACATATGTGTATGTTAGTTGTTGTATGTACCTGTAGTACAGCCCAGAAACAATAGTACACAATTTGAATTTTTTCTTATCCTACCTAAAACATACTGACACTAAGGCTTGATTCACACGATTCACACCAATGCGTTTTTTGATGCATTTTGCAGAAATGCAGGGAAATTTTTAACATGGTTCCTATGGAACATGTTCACATTTTTGTGCCTCTGCGTTTTTGGAAAGGGTCGGGGACTTTTTTTTTAATGCAAAATGCAGCGTTTTGCATGTAATAGAAGTCAATGGACCCGCATCCAAAACGCAAGTACCGTGTTTTTACCACGATTTTGCAAGCGATTCGCGTTTTTTTTCCCTTCAGCTCTTTACACTGTATATAGCTTGTTGCTAAGCAACCACAGTGCAAAAAAAGGAATAAAAAAAAATGCAAAATGCAGCAAAATCGCGGTAAAAACGCGTGTCCAAAAATGCGGCAAGCACCGCAAAAAGCACTGCAGAAACTCTCAAAAGCAACATGCATAGATGTGAATCGAGCCTAACTGCTACTAATTAAAAAAATAAATAACTATGTCCCAAAAAAATACCTTTGACCCTGAAATTGACCTTTGACCCTGATCTTGACCCAAACACTAAGGCCCATTTCACACTGAGGCGTTTTTCAGGCGATACAGTGCTAAAAATAGCACCTGTATAGCGCCTGAAAAAAACAGCCTCTTTCACTCCAGTGTGAAAGCCGGAGGGCTTTCACACTGGAGTGGTGCGCTAGCAGGACGGTAAAAAAAAAGTCCTGCTAGCAGCATCTTTGGAGCGGTGAAGGAGCGGTGTATTCACCGCTCGTAAACCGCTCCTACCCATTGAAATCAATGGGGCAGCGCGGCTTTTAACCCTTTTTCGGCCGCTAGCGGGGGTTAAAACCGCCCCGCTAGCGGCCGAATAGCGCTGCTAAAACGACGGTAAAGCAGCGCTAAATATAGCGCTGCTTTACCGCCGACGCCGCTCCCGCCACAGTGTGAAAGGGGCCTAAACCTGGCATTGACCTAGATCAAACCTTGATCTAGGTGTTTTTTTTACCTTTTTTTAGTCAATTCTTTTAATATTTTTTTTTTTTTTCCACACACTTTTTTTTGTATCTCTGCAAGGACAGAGAAAGATGCCATGTATCTTTCTCATTCATTCACAGACACATAAAACAAGGGGGCGGGTTTCACAGTGACTGACAACTGCCAATCAGAAGCTATCACAGAGATTAGGTGATCTGGAATCGGACGTTCCCGGGTCACGATTGTTAAAACGGGGGCCCGGGGGTCTCACAAAGGGAGGTACACAAATATCCGGCCCCACGGCAAACACAAATATGTGGCCCCATGTCAAATAACCCAGTGCAGCGGGCCGCATATTTGTGTTAGGTCGGCGCCAAGGGGTTAAACTGTATCTGAGAGCCACAAACCCGAAAACGCTTTTTAATTCATTTTAATATTCAAAGCAAATTCACCCATCTATCCATGTCCCCATGTTTTATTTTGTTGAGAAATCGCTTTGAAAAGGATTTCACTAATATTCCTAGCCACAGTCATCTTGAGAAGGGGAGATGATTCGTGTAGCATTTACTTCATGGAATCCATCTGCCCTTAGCTCAGGCATGCATGCAGGAGGGTGTGATTAGCTGAGAAAGCCCCTCCTCCCATCCTCCAGGTAACAGAAAAAAAATGACCACGAAGACTCATAGATTGTATGGCATCATACTGGCCTAGGCCAGAAACCAGGAAGCAACTGAAGAAATGTAGAAAAAAAAGTTTAAAATGAGTAAATATAATATAGCTTCTTATCTATTTACTAATGCTAGCAGCATAAGGATTAAAAATGCTTATCGTTTAGTTCTACTTTAAGAAGCACTACTTAAAGTAGAACAGCAGCAATAGACAAAATGCTTTTAAAGCCTCTTAGCAAATGCAATGTCTAGACGTTGTAGGTGGGTTCATTTCATTTCAGTGGTTTCCAGTAATCACTTGTGTATCCTAAAAGACAAATGTCTCTTTTTCGTATCAGGTATGTTGGGGGGAGCTGTCATTTTGCAAAGCACAGGGGACGACAGAATGCATTAAAGTGATATTAAACTCAATCCTTTTTCTATTTAAGATACTAATATTATGTCTTTCCCATGTTAAGTAAGATAGATCAGCTTCTCAGGAACAGAATAGGCCATACATGGATGACCAGCTTTACTCCCATAGCGTGTCCCTTGTTCGCACATGAGCACTGCATCACAATTGTCTTGCTCTGTGTACTGTTTCTCTCTCTTCCAGTTAGAGCTCTGTTGTATAGTAAACTCCAAATGGGCAAAATCAAGTCAAATTTAGGCACCTACACTGCTGGCATAAAATGAATGCAGAGCTGCATTAACCTGTGCCTTTAATTTCAGCTTGGAGTCCAGGGTAACTCCACTTTCATGGTAAAAAAATGAGTAAAAAAACTATATATATATATATATATATATATATATATATATATACACACACCATATTTATCGGCGTATAACACGCATTTTTTTGCCCTTAAAATCAGGGGAAAATCGTGGGTGCATGGGGCAAGGCTGCAATGACACTGGGCAAGGCTGCAAATGACACTGGGCAAGGCTACAAATGACACTGGGCAAGGCTGCAAATGACACTGGGGGCAAGGCTGCAAATGACACTGGGCAAGGCTGCAAATGACACTGGGCAAGGCTGCAAATGATGCTGGGCAAGGCCACAAATGACACTGGACAAGGCCGCAAATGACACTGGGACAAGGCTGCAATGACACTGGACAAGGCTGCAGGTGGACACTGACAAGGCTGCATTGATGGGCATTCAAATGTAAGTTTTTTTCCTTACACTTCCCTCCTAAAAGTTTTTTTCCTTAAAATTCCCTCCTAAACTTGGGGTGCGTGTTATACGCCGATAAATACTTTATATATATATATATATATATATATATATATATTATTTTTTATTTACAAATTTTTTTACCATGACATGTGCTTATATATATATATATATATATATATATATATATATATATATATATATATATATATATATATAGCTTTTACAATTGCGACTCAAGTAATATTGAAATTGAATGTTATTAACAATTACCTTTCCTTTTCAATCGGCAGTGCTGTAATTTTCTTAATTTGTCCTGTTTTAGCATTATATTTAAAAGTGAAAGTAAAAGAAAGTCCCAAATTTTGGGTTGTCCCCAGAAAAGTTAAAAAGAGGAAATCTTCCAATGGGGACACTAGGTCTGGTGAGCTGGGGGCCCCAAAGGATTTTCTTAAAAAGGAATTAAACCCTCCTATCATTTTCAGCCAAGGAAGCTGACATCTTGGCCTCTGTTTGATCTTCAACTGCCACAGTGCTGCACATGTGATCAGTTATGACTCCAGCCTAATGATGGTTTGACAGTTTGGGTGGGAGCACAAAGAAATGGGGCAGTTACATTTCCGTCACATGTAACAGTTTTTTTCATCTGTTCAGCAGGGGTTACGATGCTCGTGGACAACTGTTGCGATGATCACCAGCCACGAGCAATCGCATGCACGAGACACAGAACAGGGCAGCACTACCACACACAAATCCGTGTTCTGTTCTGAGAGGAGTGACAGATCGTGTGTTCCTATTAGCTAGGAACCACGATCCGTCACTTCCTGTAGTTAGTCCCTCCCCCTTCAGTTAGAATCACCTCCCAGGGAACACAGTTAACCCCTTGATCGCTCCCAGTGTTAACCCCTTCACTGCCAGTGAAATTTTTACAGTAATCAGTGCATTTTTAAAGCACTGATTGCTGTATAAATGTCAATGGTCCCAAAAATGTGTCAAAATTGGCTGATGTGTCCGCCATAAGGTCGCAGTCATGATAAAAATCACAGATCACTGCCATTACTAGTAAAAAAAAAAAAATGATAAAAATGCTATAAATCTATCCCCTATTTTGTAGACGCTATAACTTTTGCGTAAACCAATTAATATACGCTTATTGCGTTTTTTTTTTTTTTTTTTTTTACCAAAAACTTGTAGAAGAATACATATTGGCCTAAACTGAGAAAAATTTGCTTTTTTTAAAAAAAAAAAAAATGGGGATATTTATTATAGCAAGAAGTACAAAATATTGTGTTTTTTTCAAAATTGTCGCTCTTATTTTGCTTATAGCACAATAAAAAAAAAATTAAAAAATCGCAGAGGCGATCAAATACCACCAAAAGAAAGCTCTACTTGTGGGGAAAAAAAAGGACGTTGTTTGGGTGCAGCGTCGCACGTCCACACAATTGTCAGTTAAAGCGACGCAGTGGCGAATCACAAAAAATGGCCCGGTCATTCAATAGCCAAATCTTCCGGGGCTGAAGTGGTTAGATTGATTAAAATGAGTTTAGTCCTGCTTTAATTTGCAGGGATTTCCTCTCACTTCCTGTTTTGGTTATGGGACAGGAAGTGAAGGTAAGTCTCCCCAATGGGACACAGATGGTGGGAAAAATCTGACAGGGGTTATAACCCTCCCTTACTCTATCCAAAATGAAAAAATATGGTAAGTTTTGCCAATAGTTCTACTTTAATTTACCCATTAATTGTATTTTAAAGCTACAGAAAATTAAAACACCAGGTAATTATCCTATAAATGCAAAAAGATTTGCTTGCATCTCCAGATTTACAAATACTTTGTAAGCATTTTCAGCTTTCAACTAGGCAGTGCAAAGTTCACTATCTAGGCCCACCAATGAATGTTTTTCAGTTGGGCAGAACCCATTTTAATAACAGTTTTTGTTGTATTTGCATGCCATTTTCTTTATTCGGCTCATAGTTCTGAAAGCACTAACCATGCTTATTATTATCCATGATACTTCAGAGGATTCTAAAGGGAGTTCACCCTTGAGGTTGAAAAATGTAAAATAATAAACCCTATACTTATAAGAGAACAAATAAATTACAATATGTTGTAATATATCGGGTTCCCTCACACATCTATAATATCTAAATGTCCTTTATAGTGGTAAAAATGTAGAATCAGTTAGTTTTGGCAAAGAGAACCTGTCAGGGTGGCCCAGATAGATCAAAAAAAGTTGAATGGTTTCCTCGATCTACGCTACACAGTGAGTGGATGAATCTCCCACTGTGCCTATTGTCCCTGCAGCTGCTGTCAGGATACCCAAACAGCGGCTGCATCTGAATGGATGTAGCTGCTGTTCGGCCTCAAAATATTTGTCCGCCTCCTTCAAATTTTTTTTATCAAAGCATGGTAGGTGGGAGAGGGCGGCAGGTCCAACTACGTAGTGAATTATTCAGCCAGGTTATCAGGAACTGACCAAAATCTGTATGATGATAACCTCCCACAGCTTCCAATACCACCTCTAAACCACATCCAAAAATCTATCTGTCTACTCCTCACCTCACTTCTTCAGTCTCCTCTCGTATTATTAACTTACTAACTGACATAACAGCATGAATGTCACACCACTTTCTCAAACCTAATCTTTCAAAACCTCTGCTGTCCATGCCCTCCTCCCTGACTTTTCCATCAAGATCAATAATACAACTATCAGTTCCTCCCCTCATGGTACTAGATCAGCCCCAAATCCAATCACTTTCAGCCGCAAGCTAATCACTGTCAAAAGCTTATAGACTTCACATCCGTAACATCTCAAAATGTTGTCACCTTTTAACAAATGAAACCAACCAAGCTACTCATTCACTCGTTATCTCTCGCCTTGACTATTGCAACTCTCTTTTCATAGGGCAACCTCTCCATAGACTATCCCCTCTTCAGTCTATCATTAATGCTGACGCCAGACTCATCCATCTTACCAATCGCTCAGTGTCTAATCCTTCCACTGGCTTCCCATTGCCCAGAGAATATGATTCAAAATACAGTCAAGCCTTGAATTGGGAGCATAATTTGTTCCGGAAACATGCTTGTAATCCAAAGCATTAGTATAGCAAAACAAATTTCCCAATAAGAAATAATGGAAACTCAGATGATTCATTCCACAACCATTTATTAATAAGTCCTTCAGTTTATAGTCCATATAAAAAGATTATAGCAATGTAATAGGTTGTGTAACCATAAAATGTCCATCCACAAATGGAAGCCTCCACAAGGGGATTAGAAACATTAGGAGCTACAGAGTATACTGTCTCCTACTCTGGCCACCTTAAGGCGGCCTCGGAAAACTCAACTTTTCAGGAAAGCCTATCGCACTTCCACCTAACTGAAGACCCCTTTCACACTGGGGTGATTTTCAGGCGTTTTTCAGGCGCTTTATCTTTAAAAAAAGCGCATGTAAAGCGTCTGAAAGAAGCCTCATCTGCAATCCCAATGTGAAAGCCTGAGTGCTTTCACACTGAGACCCCTTTCACACTATGGCATTTTTCAGGCGCTTTAGCGTTAAAATAAGCGACTGTAAAGCACCTGAAAAAAGCCGCAACTGCAATCCCAATGTGAAAGCCTGAGTGCTTTCACACTGAGGCGCTGCGCTGGCAGGGTGTCAAAAAAAGTCCTGCAAGCAGCTTCTTTGCAGCGCTTTTGGAGCGGTGAATACACCGCTCCTAAAGTGCCCCTTCCCAATGAAATCAATGGGAAGCGCCTGCAAAACGCCTGAAAAGCGCATGCAAATCGATTTTGTCAGCAGCGCTTTGTGGGCGCTTTTAACTCTTTATTTGGCCACTAGCAGGGGTTAAAAGCACCCCATTAGCGCTCGAAAAATGCTGGTAAAGCGATGCTAGTTTAAGCGTTTTTCGGGCGCTGGCAGTGTGAAAGGGCCCTTAAAGCACTTGGGCTTTCACATTGGGATTGCAGATGAGGCTTCTTTCAAGCGCTTTTTTTAATGCTAAAGCGCCTGAAAAACGCCTGAAAAACGCCCCAGTGTGAAAGAGGTCTAATTCTTCCATCAGCTCATCCATTACAGTTATTACCTTTTCTACCACTTGCCCCACCCTATTAGATTGTAAACTGTTATGAGCAGGGCATGTATTTTATCTGTAGTGTCTCCCTTCATATTGTAAAGCAATGGACATACTGTTATTATTATTATTATACAGGATTTATATAGCACCAACAGTTTGCGCATCGCTTAACAAAATAAAGGCAGACATTGCAATTACATTACAATTTGGTACAAGAGGAATCAGAGGGCCCTGCTCGTTAGAGGTAGCAACCATTTTAGAAGAGAAGAATAAATGGGCTAATTGATAATTCATGGACTACTGATCCCAGCATGTCCGATGCAAATCCTGCCAGCCCTCCTGGCTGCAGCGACTTGACTTCACAACAACCCCAAAGTATCTCCCTCTGGCTCTACATCCAACTCCTGGCATGTCTCTTCCAGAGCTTTCCACTGTGCTTTTCACTCACGCATGTATCCCTCCTGAAATTACTTTCTCCGGACGTGCTCGCAACTATCCTCTTACTTGCTCCTTTTCCAAGACACCTCTCAATGACTGTGTAATGAGAGGCTCCCTCCCAGCTCCTGAGCTCCCGGCCTGAGGTACACCCACCCAGAAAGGGGGTTCCTTCAGACCACGACAGTCTAACACTCCATCATCCAGTTCATCCACCCGACAATACCTCCCCTAGCAGGCTGACCATGGGTATATATAGGAGGCCCGCCCCCTGCCAATCCTAGTTGGGGATTGGTCAGGGCTCCCACATACACCCCATGTCACTCCAGATCCTTCTCCCTGGAAACAGAGGAGGCTCCCAAGAGCTGAGAAACATGTCAGTCCCCTGATACTACACTAAACCACTCCCCTGCTGCCAAAACAAACAGGCCTAGCTCACAGCATAGGCCTGCCTAAATTTACCTGCACTGACAGTAAAAACAAACTCACTACTCTAGCACCTACCTAAGCTAGAGGGTGCTTCAGTTATAATATCACACTTTCAATTATACATTTAACAGCAAATAAGAGTAGTGTGTTGTTAGATTTTCCAGATACTTTTAGGAAGCAATCCAAACACTTCAATTAAAGTATGGGTAACCACTGTTTTTAGGAATTCATGGTAATAATCTCTATGTGGTTAAATTAATGTAATATTTAGACTTATACTTATACTTACTGTTCGGGTGTTCTTGTAGACTCAAAGAAGTCACTGCATTAGCCATTCCTTTTACAGAGCTGGTATACCTCTTTTCAAATCTTAAATGTTAGATGCTCTAACAAATCTGTTTATTAAATAAAGGAGCTACTATTGAGATATTTGTCCTAAACCTCTTATATTTTTAGGAAAGGTCAAAGAGATGTAATTTTCCTCTTTGAAATATAGAATTTGTAGTTCTGTCATTTATTTTAGTTGGTCAACCACAATGGGAACTGGTCAGGGACCACGTGAACTGGTAGTCATTAGTTGCTTAATATTGTGGGCTGTATAGTGGCCTCAACAAATATTTTTGGAACACTATCATCAGAAAGTCTGTTAGTTAGAAAGGCTTTGTCAGTACATTTTTATAATGTCCACAGCCATAGTTCACAGTATACGCAACATGCAGACGCTGCTAGATACCAATGTGCAAGTGCTCTCAGCAATTTGATAGCTTCCTAATGGCCATTTTAGAGGTCTTCCAGATGGGTTATTTCACCCACACTGTTCATGTGCTATTGATCACAATCTAACCAACTCACTGAATATACAGTACAGATGTAAACTCTTAATTTGTAAAAACCCATGAAATTCTCAGCAAATGCAGCAATGATCGTTTACACTTGCCACAGTCGTGAAAATCAATTTTTAAAAGACTTTTTCATGTTTAACCTATATAAAGTAATATAAAGAGCACTGTGATTTTTAAAATGCAATGATGACTCAAATACTAAAAGGTAAACCTGGCTGGTTTGATGTCTGTAAAGTGGTATCTGGTCGCTATGCATTAGGGATGAGCCGAACACCCCCGGGTTCGGTTCGAACCAGAACCTTCGAACGGACCGAAAGTTTGCGCGAATTTTCGAACCCTATACGTTATAATGGACGCGAACGTTCGAAATCAAAAGTGCTAATTACAACGGCCAATATGCATGTTAATGTCATAAAACAGGTTTGGGGACCCGTGTCCTGCCCCAGGGGACATATATCAATGCAAAAAGAACTTTTAAAAACTAACGTTTTTTCGGGAGCAGTCATTTTAATGATGCATAAAGTGAAAAAAAAAAAGTGAAATTTTCCTTTAAATATGGTACCTGGGGGGTGTCTAAAGTATGCCTGTGAAGTGGCATGTGTTTCCCGTGTTTAGAACTGTCCTTGCACAAAATGACATTTGTAAAGGAAAAAAAGAAGCCATTTAAAACCACTTGCGGCTTTAGGTTTGATCTTAAGTAGAATCTGAACAGGTACATTATGAAGTGTAGCTCCATCCCAAAAAAATCTATTTTTAAGCTTTTTGGAGAACATAGGGAGGGGTTATCACCCCTGTAACATTTGCTGTCTTTGCACATCTGTTCAGAACATGTCACCTCACTTTCCGTCCCAATGACAAATGTTTTTGGAAAAGTGGGGTTTTAATTGAAACAAGGATTGGTGATAAAGTATCAGTAGAGAGGAGATACCTTTTTCCCAAATTAAATCTAACAGGATAGAATTTCCCTTCCTAGGGGTAGATTTCCTCTCACTTCCTGTTTTCTCTTTCCATTTGCAAGTAGGAGTCGTTTGTAAGTTGGATGTTTGAAAGTAGGGGCCTGGCGTATATACTCTGCAGAAATTTGCCCTATTAGATGTTGGTGTAGCCACAAGACTGGTGGGCACAGGAATGGGCCCTGCTGTGAGTTAATAGATCAAGATTTGTAATTGCATGCACCTGTTGAACAGGGCAGAAAAATTGGGGGTGGTGGTGGTGGTGGTGGACGGTTTTGCCACAAGACTGTAAGCTCTCACAGTTACTCTTGGTGGGCGCAGGAATGGGCCCTGCTGTGAGTTATTAGATCAAGATTTGTAATTGCAAGCACCTGATGAACAGGGCAGAAAAATTGGGCCTTTGGCGGTGGTGGTGGACGGTGTTGCCACAAGACTGTAGGCCCTCATAGTTACTCTTGGTGGGCGCAGGAATGGGCCCTGCTGTGAGTTATTAGATCAAGATTTGTAATTGCAAGCACCTGATGAACAGGGCAGAAAAATTGGGCCTTTGGCGGTGGTGGTGGACGGTGTTGCCACAAGACTGCAGGCCCTCATAGTTACTCTTGGTGGGCGCAGGAATGGGCCCTGCTGTGAACTATTAGATCAAGATTTGTAATTACCCGCCCCTGTTAAACAGGGGCTGAAAAATTGTGCCTTAGGCACTGGTGCTGGTGCCACAACACTGCAACCCCTCACAGAGACTGTACTTGGAGCACAGCAGTCACACGTGTTGCGAAGCATTTTTTTAAAAAATTGTAAGTACACGCCCCTGTTAAACAGGGGCTAAAAAATTGTGCCTTAGGCACTGGTGCTGGTGCCACAACACTGCAACCCAGCCCTCACAGATACTGTACTTGGAGCACAGCAGTCACACGTGTTGCGAAGCATTTTTTTAAAAAATTGTAAGTACACGCCCCTGTTAAACAGGGGCTGAAAAATTGTGCCTTAGGCACTGGTGCTGGTGCCACAACACTGCAACCCGGCCCTCACAGAGACTGTACTTGGAGCACAGCAGTCACACGTGTTGCGAAGCATTTTTTTAAAAAATTGTAAGTACCCGCCCCTGTTAAACAGGGGCTGAAAAATTGTGCCTTAGGCACTGGTGCTGGTGCCACAACACTGCAACACGGCCCTCACAGAGACTGTACTTGGAGCACAGCAGTCACACGTGTTGCGAAGCATTTTTTTAAAAAATTGTAAGTACTTGCCCCTGTTAAACAGGGGCTGAAAAATTGTGCCTTAGGCACTGGTGCTGGTGCCACAACACTGCAACACGGCCCTCACAGAGACTGTACTTGGAGCACAGCAGTCACACGTGTTGCGAAGCATTTTTTTTTAAAAATTGTAAGTACACGCCCCTGTTAAACAGGGGCTGAAAAATTGTGCCTTAGGCACTGGTGCTGGTGCCACAACACTGCAACACGGCCCTCACAGAGACTGTACTTGGAGCACAGCAGTCACACGTGTTGCGAAGCATTTTTTTAAAAAATTGTAAGTACACGCCCCTGTTAAACAGGGGCTGAAAAATTGTGCCTTAGGCACTGGTGCTGGTGCCACAACACTGCAACACGGCCCTCACAGAGACTGTACTTGGAGCACAGCAGTCACACGTGTTGCGAAGCATTTTTTTAAAAAATTGTAAGTACACGCCCCTGTTAAACAGGGGCTGAAAAATTGTGCCTTAGGCACTGGTGTGGTGGCATGGATCATTGAGGAGGAGGAAGAGGATAGTCAGTGAACATAAGAGGACAGTCACTCAGCATCAGCATAGGCAGTCTTGAAGGATGTGACATTAAAAATTATTCGGTTATATCCGCCTCAGGTGCCTGGTAGCTGGTGGTGATCCAAGACTGATTCATTTTGATGAATGTCAGTCGATCAACCGAGGCGGTGGACAGGCGCACCCTATGATCAGTCACAAATCCTCCAGCAGCACTGAATGTGCGTTCGGAAAGAACGCTGGAGGCAGGACAGGCCAGTAGCTCAATTGCATACTGTGCAAGCTCTGGCCAGTGATCCATCCTCAGGACCCAGTAAGCCAGAGGATTTTCGGTGGGAAAGGTGTCCAAGTCTGACCTTGCCCCAAGGTATTCCTGCACCATGTATATCAGACGCTGGCGATGGTTGCTGGAACCGATCATACCTTGGGGCTGCGGACTAAAAAATTGTCTGAACGCATCGGTCAGACGTCCACCTTCCCCACCGCTCCTTCTGCCACTGACCGAAGCCTCAGCAACTCGTCGCCCAGGACCAGGAGTTTGTAGCCTCCCAGTTTCTGGGAACGCGTTGCACAGACCTTTCTGCAAGGCCTCCCTGAGATGTCTCATCC
The DNA here is from genome assembly GCA_028564925.1 of Lithobates sylvaticus. NCBI lineage: Eukaryota > Metazoa > Chordata > Amphibia > Anura > Ranidae > Lithobates > Lithobates sylvaticus. Next base: position 525,950,736 of record CM053029.1, read on the forward strand.
TCTGCTCCCTCTGCGACGGCAAGATAAGGTCCGCAACCTTACCCTTGTACCGCGGATCAAGGAGAGTGGCCAGCCAGTAATGGTCCCTCTCCTTGATCCGAAGAACACGAGGATCCTTCCGCAGGCTTTGCAGGATCAGGGAGGCCATGCAGCGTAGGTTAGCTGAGGCATTCGGTCCGGAGTCTTCTGGGTCACTGAGGATGACATGATCGCCAGCCACCTCCTCCCAGCCACGTACAAGTCCACTGGCTTGTTGGGACTGTACATCATCCCTAAAAGACTGCTGCTGCTGATGCTGAGTGCCAGGCTCCACCTCCATGCTCACACAATCCTCCTCCTCCTCCTCCTCCTCCTCCTCCTCCTCATCCTCTTCCTGTGTGATGGGTGGGACAGAAGGAACACTGTCCGGATAAAGGGGGCCTTGAGAGGCAAGGAAGTCCTCCTCTTCCTGCCTCTGTTCTGCCTCAAGTGCCCTGTCCATTATCCCACGCAGCGTATGCTCCAACAGGTGGACAAGAGGGACAGTGTCACTGATGCATGCACTGTCACTGCTCACCATCCTCGTGGCCTCCTCAAATGGTGAGAGGACAGTGCATGCATCCCTGATCATGCTCCACTGACGTGGGGAAAAAAAACCAAGCTCCCCTGACCCTGTCCTGGTGCCGTAGTCGCAAAGGTACTCATTGATGGCCCTCTGCTGCGTGTGCAGTCGCTGCAGCATGGCCAACGTTGAGTTCCACCTGGTGGGCATGTCAGATATTAGGCGGTTCTTGGGCAGGTTCAGCTCCTTTTGCAGCTCAGTCAGCCGAGCACTGGCATTATAAGATCGGCGGAAATGCACACAGACTTTCCTGGCCTGCCTCAGGACATCCTGTAAGCCTGGGAACCTGCCCAAGAACCGCTGCACCACCAGGTTGAGGACGTGAGCCATGCAGGGCACATGGGTGAGCTGCCCCTGTCGCAGGGCGGAGAGGAGGTTGGTGCCATTGTCAGAAACGACCATTCCTGGCTTAAGCTGACGTGGCGTCAACCACCTCTCGGCCTGCCCCTGCAGAGCTGCCAGAACCTCTGGCCCAGTGTGGCTCCTGTCCCCCAAACACACCAGCGCAAGCACGGCATGGCATCTTTTTGCCTGCGTACTTGCGTAGCCCCTTGTACGCCTACGGAGCACCGCTGGTTCCAAGGACAGAGCACTGGAGGAAGAAGAAGAGGAGGGGGTGGAGGAGAGAGGTGTGTCACAACCAGTAGCAGTAGTCGCGTTTTGGAGGCGTGGTGGCGGAACAACCTCCAACACTACTGCACCTTGTCCTGCATCCCTCCCAGCTGCCAATAGAGTGACCCAATGGGCCGTGAAAGAAAGGTACCGTCCCTGTCCATGCCTGCTGGACCATGAGTCAGCGGTAATATGCACCTTACCGCTGACCGCCCTGTCCAGCGAGGCATGGACATTGCCCTCCACATGCCGGTAGAGAGACGGAATCGCCTTCCGCGAGAAAAAGTGGCGTTTGGGAACCTGCCACTGAGGAACCGCACATTGAACAAACTCACGGAAGGGGGCCGAGTCTACCAACTGAAAAGGCAGCAGTTGAAGTGCTAGCAATTTAGCAAGGCTAGCATTCAACCGCTGGGCATGTGGATGGCTGGGAGTGTACTTCTTTCTACGGTCCAGCAGCTGGGGCAGGGAAATTTGCCTGCTGCATTCGGACGTCGGTGTACTGCAAGTACTTGGTTGTGACACACCGAATTCTACACCTTCAGTCCTCTCAGAGCAGCTTTCAGAGAGGACTGAAGGTGTAGTGGGGATGGAGATCCCAGCTGAGGAGGAGCAAGGAGAGGTCCGCTTAGTTCTTTGGTGTGGGTCTTTTATGTGTGCCTGCCAACGAGCTGCATGGCAGGTCGCCATATGTCTGGTCATGCTTGTCGTGCCCAAGCGGCTGATGTTTTGGCCACGCGAGATACGCTTGAGACAAATATTGCAAATAGCAGTGGTGCGATCTGCTGCACTCGTCTCAAAAAAGGCCCACACCAAAGAACTTTTCTGATAACGTGCAGAGGCAGCGCCCTGCACAGGCGGAGCTCTGCGGTGTTGTACAGTTGCTGTGCTGGCCTCTACCTGGCCTCCAGGGGGCATCCTGCCTCGTTGGACATGTGACGCCGCATCCTCCTCCTCCTCGTCCTCCTCCTCATCCTCTCTCCCTTGAGGCACCCACGTGGAGTCAGTGACCTCATCATCCCCTCCCTCTTCACCACTAGAGCAAACCTGGCAGTAAGCTGCAGCTGGTGGAACTGTACTGCCAGATTCCTCAAGCTGGGTATCGTCATCCGAGCCTTCGAATCGTTGGGCATCCTCCTGGAGCATGTACCCAACACTGTGCTCAAAGAGTTCGGGGGACTCCTCAGGAGGACATGGTGGGTCTAGGGAAGGGGTGGCTGATGATGCTCTGTCAGTACCCTGAGCCTGGGTGAGAGAGGATGAGGAGGATGAGGAGGGCTTGGTCATCCATTCTACCAAGCCTTCAGCATGATGCGGCTCCACATGTCCAGCTGCCGAAAACAAAGACGCGCGTGTCCCATGGCCACGTGCTGATGACGATGCACGACCACGTCCACGTCCACGGCCACGTCCACTAGAAACAGAGCCTGCCTGCCCTGTGTTCTTGGCTCTGCACGCTCTGCCTCCCCTTGGCGGTCTTCCAGCCATTGTAGTCGGTAGTCCTGTGGGTGCTGCTGAGAAGAAAATATAGGAGCTCTGTGTGATGCCACTAACACACTAGAAGTCCTATGGGTGCTTCTGCAAAGAAAATAGAGGAGCTCTGTGTGATGCCACTAACACACTAGAAGTCCTGTGGGTGCTGCTGAGAAGAATATATAGGAGCTCTGTGTGATGCCACTAACACACTAGAAGTCCTATGGGTGCTTCTGCAAAGAAAATAGAGGAGCTCTGTGTGATGCCACTAACACACTAGAAGTCCTGTGGGTGCTTATGCAAAGAAAATAGAGGAGCTCTGTGTGATGCCACTAACACACTAGAAGTCCTGTGGGTGCTGCTGAGAAGAATATATAGGAGCTCTGTGTGATGCCACTAACACACTAGAAGTCCTATGGGTGCTTCTGCAAAGAAAATAGAGGAGCTCTGTGTGATGCCACTAACACACTAGAAGTCCTGTGGGTGCTTATGCAAAGAAAATAGAGGAGCTCTGTGTGATGCCACTAACACACTAGAAGTCCTGTGGGTGCTTATGCAAAGAAAATAGAGGAGCTCTGTGTGATGCCACTAACACACTAGAAGTCCTGTGGGTGCTGCTGAGAAGAATATATAGGAGCTCTGTGTGATGCCACTAACACACTAGAAGTCCTGTGGGTGCTTCTGCAAAGAAAATAGAGGAGCTCTGTGTGATGCCACTAACACACTAGAAGTCCTGTGGGTGCTTATGCAAAGAAAATAGAGGAGCTCTGTGTGATGCCACTAACACACTAGAAGTCCTGTGGGTGCTGCTGAGAAGAATATATAGGAGCTCTGTGTGATGCCACTAACACACTAGAAGTCCTATGGGTGCTTCTGCAAAGAAAATAGAGGAGCTCTGTGTGATGCCACTAACACACTAGAAGTCCTGTGGGTGCTTATGCAAAGAAAATAGAGGAGCTCTGTGTGATGCCACTAACACACTAGAAGTCCTGTGGGTGCTTCTGCAAAGAAAATAGAGGAGCTCTGTGTGATGCCACTAACACACTAGAAGTCCTGTGGGTGCTTCTGCAAAGAAAATAGAGGAGCTCTGTGTGATGCCACTAACACACTAGAAGTCCTGTGGGTGCTTATGCAAAGAAAATAGAGGAGCTCTGTGTGATGCCACTAACACACTAGAAGTCCTGTGGGTGCTTCTGCAAAGAAAATAGAGGAGCTCTGTGTGATGCCACTAACACACTAGAAGTCCTGTGGGTGCTTATGCAAAGAAAATAGAGGAGCTCTGTGTGATGCCACTAACACACTAGAAGTCCTGTGGGTGCTTATGCAAAGAAAATAGAGGAGCTCTGTGTGATGCCACTAACACACTAGAAGTCCTGTGGGTGCTGCTGAGAAGAATATATAGGAGCTCTGTGTGATGCCACTAACACACTAGAAGTCCTATGGGTGCTTCTGCAAAGAAAATAGAGGAGCTCTGTGTGATGGGACTAACACACTTCAAGTCCTATAGGTGCTTCTGGGAAGAAAATATAGCTCTGTGTGTGTGATGGGACTAACACACTTCAAGTCCTATAGGTGCTTCTGGGAAGAAAATATAGCTCTGTGTGTGTGATGGGACTAACACACTTCAAGTCCTATAGGTGCTTCTGGGAAGAAAATATAGCTCTGTGTGTGTAATGGGACTAACACACTTCAAGTCCTATAGGTGCCTCTGGGAACAAAATATAGCTCTGTGTGTGTGATGGGACTAACACACTTCAAGTCCTATAGGTGCTTCTGGGAAGAAAATATAGCTCTGTGTGTGTAATGGGACTAACACACTTCAAGTCCTATAGGTGCTTCTGGGAAGAAAATATAGCTCTGTGTGTGTAATGGGACTAACACACTTCAAGTCCTATAGGTGCTTCTGGGAAGAAAATATAGCTCTGTGTGTGTAATGGGACTAACACACTTCAAGTCCTATAGGTGCTTCTGGGAACAAAATATAGCTCTGTGTGTGTAATGGGACTAACACACTTCAAGTCCTATAGGTGCTTCTGGGAAGAAAATATAGCTCTGTGTGTGTAATGGGACTAACACACTTCAAGTCCTATAGGTGCTTCTGGGAAGAAAATATAGCTCTGTGTGTGTAATGGGACTAACACACTTCAAGTCCTATAGGTGCTTCTGGGAACAAAATATAGCTCTGTGTGTGTGATGGGACTAACACACTTCAAGTCCTATAGGTGCTTCTGGGAACAAAATATAGCTCTGTGTGTGTGATGGGACTAACACACTTCAAGTCCTATAGGTGCTTCTGGGAACAAAATATAGCTCTGTGTGTGTAATGGGACTAACACACTTCAAGTCCTATAGGTGCTTCTGGGAACAAAATATAGCTCTGTGTGTGTAATGGGACTAACACACTTCAAGTCCTATAGGTGCTTCTGGGAACAAAATATAGCTCTGTGTGTGTAATGGGACTAACACACTTCAAGTCCTATAGGTGCTTCTGGGAACAAAATATAGCTCTGTGTGTGTGATGGGACTAACACACTTCAAGTCCTATAGGTGCTTCTGGGAAGAAAATATAGCTCTGTGTGTGTAATGGGACTAACACACTTCAAGTCCTATAGGTGCTTCTGGGAAGAAAATATAGCTCTGTGTGTGTAATGGGACTAACACACTTCAAGTCCTATAGGTGCTTCTGGGAAGAAAATATAGCTCTGTGTGTGTAATGGGACTAACACACTTCAAGTCCTATAGGTGCTTCTGGAACAAAATATAGCTCTGTGTGTGTAATGGGACTAACACACTTCAAGTCCTATAGGTGCTTCTGGGAAGAAAATATAGCTCTGTGTGTGTAATGGGACTAACACACTTCAAGTCCTATAGGTGCTTCTGGGAACAAAATATAGCTCTGTGTGTGTAATGGGACTAACACACTTCAAGTCCTATAGGTGCTTCTGGGAACAAAATATAGCTCTGTGTGTGTGATGGGACTAACACACTTCAAGTCCTATAGGTGCTTCTGGGAACAAAATATAGCTCTGTGTGTGTGATGGGACTAACACACTTCAAGTCCTATAGGTGCTTCTGGAAACAAAATATAGCTCTGTGTGTGTAATGGGACTAACACACTTCAAGTCCTATAGGTGCTTCTGGGAAGAAAATATAGCTCTGTGTGTGTAATGGGACTAACACACTTCAAGTCCTATAGGTGCTTCTGGGAAGAAAATATAGCTCTGTGTGTGTAATGGGACTAACACACTTCAAGTCCTATAGGTGCTTCTGGGAACAAAATATAGCTCTGTGTGTGTAATGGGACTAACACACTTCAAGTCCTATAGGTGCTTCTGGGAAGAAAATATAGCTCTGTGTGTGTAATGGGACTAACACACTTCAAGTCCTATAGGTGCTTCTGGGAACAAAATATAGCTCTGTGTGTGTAATGGGACTAACACACTTCAAGTCCTATAGGTGCTTCTGGGAAGAAAATATAGCTCTGTGTGTGTAATGGGACTAACACACTTCAAGTCCTATAGGTGCTTCTGGGAACAAAATATAGCTCTGTGTGTGTAATGGGACTAACACACTTCAAGTCCTATAGGTGCTTCTGGGAACAAAATATAGCTCTGTGTGTGTGATGGGACTAACACACTTCAAGTCCTATAGGTGCTTCTGGGAACAAAAATATAGCTCTGTGTGTGTGATGGGACTAACACACTTCAAGTCCTATAGGTGCTTCTGGGAACAAAATATAGCTCTGTGTGTGTGATGGGACTAACACACTTCAAGTCCTATAGGTGCTTCTGGGAAGAAAATATAGCTCTGTGTGTGTAATGGGACTAACACACTTCAAGTCCTATAGGTGCTTCTGGGAAGAAAATATAGCTCTGTGTGTGTAATGGGACTAACACACTTCAAGTCCTATAGGTGCTTCTGGGAAGAAAATATAGCTCTGTGTGTGTGATGGGACTAACACACTTCAAGTCCTATAGGTGCTTCTGGGAAGAAAATATAGCTCTGTGTGTGTAATGGGACTAACACACTTCAAGTCCTATAGGTGCCTCTGGGAACAAAATATAGGAGCTCTGCCTGCCTGCCACGAACACACTACAAGTCCTATAGGTGCTTCTGGTAACAAAATATAGGAGCTCTGCCTGCCTGCCACGAACACACTACAAGTCCTATAGGTGCTTCTGGTAACAAAATATAGGAGCTCTGCCTGCCTGCCACGAACACACTACAAGTCCTATAGGTGCTTCTGGTAACAAAATATAGGAGCTCTGCCTGCCTGCCACGAACACACTACAAGTCCTATAGGTGCTTCTGGTAACAAAATATAGGAGCTCTGCCTGCCTGCCACGAACACACTACAAGTCCTATAGGTGCTTCTGGTAACAAAATATAGTAGCTCTGCCTGCCTGCCACGAGCACACTACAAGCCCCTCTTTCTCAATCAATCTTTGTAACTGAATCTATCTAACTCAATCTCTGTAAGTGAATCTCTCTAACTATCTAAATGCAGCAGAGTGTCACAGAATCAGCCTGCTCAATCTGCGCCGGAACAGCATGTGACCGGCGCAGACGGCGTGGCGGCGTTTTATAGGGGGGGGCGTGTACTACAGCCCCTGAGCTGTAATTGGCTACAGGCGTCCTGCCTGTAGCCAATTATGGCTCTTCGAGTTTCCGGGGCTGTGATTGGCCAAGCATGCGGGGTCACAGTGCATGCTTGGCCAATCATCAGCCAGCAATGCACTGCGTCGGCCGCGCCGGCCGCAATGCATTGCGGGGCCGCTCGCATCACACGAACGTGATGCGAGCGGCCAAAATAGTTCTGGGCTCGCCGAGCGAGCGAACGCCCGGTGCTCGATGCGAACGTGGGTTCGCATCGAGCACCGGGCCCATCCCTACTATGCATTACTGTACATCTTAATCATTTATTATATTCGCGAAGGGGGTCAAAACCAATTTACTCTGAACAGAGTTACCTAAAAGATCGAAGTATATAAAAAAGGTTAATGTGGTGTAATGATAATGCCATAAGACATAAGTCAAAAATAATGTGTGGATTACATATCAGCTCTATTTTGAAAGCCTTCAGAATTTTTTGGGGATATTTTTTTGTTGGCAAGCACTGCCAGGTGTTAAGCACTGCAAGGCTTACCACCCAAGTTTGCTTGCCCATGTACATAAATCCAGGTCTAGTGCTGAAATCCAAAGGCATCAACATTCTATCTTCCACTCCCAGCAGTTCTGGAGAGCAGCAACCTTGAGTCACCACAAGGCCGATCTGGCAAATGACATAGCTGGATCTATACTGTATGCTGTAAATGTAAAACATAGTACACAATTGTACACAATATTAAATAAAAAATGTTACATCAAGTTGGTTAAATATAGAAAAAAAAGTATTTATAGTGCTTTGAGGTTGCAGATGTCACTGATAAATCAACTGGTGAGTTACAGGGTTAAAAATTTGCTAAAAGAAGCAGTTGTTAAAAAGCTGTTAATTTGAATAGGACAGGTATCTGCTATAAACTAAAATGTTCAAAGCCCAACTCCAGCCAAATCATTTTCTTTGGCTAAAAAAGTGGAAATATTAGAGACTCTGCTAGCTTTTTAACGTGTACTATGACCCTATTCCGGAAGTTTCCTCTTACATCCTGAATTTTTTTTGTACAATAAAGCTTTTTTTATGCCTGTGCCTTCCTATCTACTTAACAAACACACCCCCATTGTTTGTGTGGGCACCACAGAGAGGAATCGAGGGAAAAATCTACCCATAGGAGTCACAGGCAGAAATAAAAACCCAACATGACTCTGAATTCTATTTAAAAACTAAAACTGTTAGGTCAAATTTAGTCTTTAAAGCTCCTTTTAACCACTTCAGCCCCGGAAGGATTTACCCCCTTCCTGACCAGAGCATTTTTTGTGATTAGGCACTGCGTCACTTTAACTGACAATTGTGCGGTCGTGCGACATTGTACCAAAAAAAAATTGTCCTTTGTTTCCCACAAATAGATCTTTCCTTTGGTGTTGTTTGATCACCTCTGCGGTTTTTATTTTTTGCGCTATAAACAAAAAAAGACCGAAAATTTTGAAGAAAAAGCTATATTTTTTACTTTTTGCTATAATAAAATCCCCCAAAAATATATATAAAAAAAACTAATTTCTTCCACAGTTTAGGCTGATATGTATTCTTCTACATATTTTTGGTAAAAAAAAAAAAACACAATAAGTGTATATTGATTGGTTTGCGCAAGCGTCTACCAAATAGGGGATAGATTTATGGCATTTTTATAATAATTTTTTTTTTTTACTAGTAATGGCGGCGATCTGCGATTTTTATTGGGCTGCCGGTGAACATTGAATTTGCGGGACCTGTGGGCACGCTCACACGGCGTGTGGCAGCTAGGCGGTAAATTCAAAGGGACATACGGGTAAGCCCTTTTGCCTGCCTGTGCCATTCTGCCAACGTAAATCAGCATGCAGGGGTCGGAAAGTGGTTGGGCTTTTTTTTATTTTTTATATATTTTTTTCAGCGATATTATTGTTTTGGTATCATCTGATTATACCATACCTACAGTGACACACTGTTTTCATCTGTATGGTCACTGTGTCATTATTTTGGGTATTTCTGCACATTCAATCATTTATTCCCCTTGCAATTTCCTTGCAATTCCCTTGCACTTTTAGAACCAATTTATCGGTTCTTTATTGGTTCTCTATTCACATATTTTGCACGTTGCACTGTGCACCTTTTATTGCTAGAAGATTTCTTGTTCACTATTTTTAACCCAACTCCATCATCATTTTTACCCCAGCACATATATTTATTTCAGCACGGTTATTTTAGCACCATCACTTTTATTGAATTTTTTCTCATTTTTTACACACGTCTTATATTTATTCAATATTTTATGTGTATTGCTATTAAGGAATTGTATCTATTTAGTTCATTATTTTATGTTTTTATATATCTATTTGTGTGAAAGGTCACTCATCTTTCGGATACTCTGAGCTTTGCAAACTGGTCATTTTAGATTATTTATTGATTTACTTAAGGGTTAGCGCCACATACCCTCTTCATTCAAGGTTTTTGTCAGCAACATAACTAGATAAGTCAAGAAGAGAAAAGCCATGCTGTGTTTGGTATAATTATTGGAAAATATGAAATACATTGTTAATGTCCCTCTGAAAATTATAGGACTCTAGTAGTTATGTTGGCAACTTCTTCCGTTCCCTGACTCCACTGAAGGAAAGAGGTGAGTATCACAGCCAGCAAAATGGAAAATTTATATCAAATACTTACCATAGGACTCCCATAGTAGTTATGTTGCAATGGGAGGGAACAACTTTACGGTTCCATTTTCCTGTTCCCAACGTGGGAAATAACTAGCTCCACAAATGAAAAAAAAAATTAATTGGAAAGGGAAGAAAGAGCCGCCGGCTGAGTATGTATCACCATGATGCTGCTTTGCAAATCACACTTCCGAAGCCACCATGGAAGACACTCCCTCATGGACGGGGTCATTCTGACAAAGTGATCTTGTGACTCTGGGATCCATTGTTGAAGAAAACCCTTTTGGAAGGGTCGCATCCTCCACTGTGCCCATTTTACCATGGGAGCTGTGGCCACCATGGTGCCGATAACTCTGAGGCAATATGAAGCCCTGAGGCGAGGACATGTCAGGGCGAGCCGAATCCTGTCTTGAATTACTGGGATCTTCTCCATGGGTAAGGAGATGGTACTCTTTACCGTGTCGAACTGCGCCCCTAGGAATATCAGGGACTGGGTCGGATCAAACTGACTCTTCTCCCTGTTCAACAACCAGCCGAACTCCGTCAAGACCGAGATGACTTGGTCCCGATGTAAACGAAGCTGGTCTCTGTCCTGCGAGAGCAGGAGTAGATCGTCCAGGTAGTGGTGTAACCGGACACCTTTGACCCTGATTAGGGCTACCACTGCCAGTAGTACCTTTGAGAACACTCGAGGCGATGTTGTCAGCCCGAAAGGAAGACAGGTGAACTGGAGATGTCTCTGCTCCACTGCGAACCTGAGGTATTGCTGAAAATTCTTCGCGATTGGAACATGAAAATACGCATCCTTCAAGTCTACTGAGACCATCCAATCCCCTGGCTGAATCGTTTGACTTATGGTCAAGAGGGTCTCCATCTTGAACCTCTCCTTCTGGATGAAGGAGTTCAATTACGTTAGGTCGATGACTGGCCTCCATGACCCGTTCTTTTTGAGAACCATGAAGAGAGGAGAATATATTCCCTGAAATTTTTCTTCTACTGGCACCGGAATGACGGCCCCTTGAGATATCAGAGAGTCCGTGTAGGATAATAGAATTTCTCTCTTTTCTTCTGACTGTGGAAGAACTGTGGGAATAAAGCGGTGTGTAGGTGGGTCGGTGAAAGTCCAGGTATGACCTGTAGAGATAGTTTTGACTGTCCAGAAATCTTGGACCGAGGCTGCCCAGACGTGCTGGAAACGGAGTAATCGTGCTCCTACCTGCTCCACCTGGACAGGCTCCATATCAAAAAGGACTTAGTCGTATCCCGACCCCCAGAGGGGTGTGGTTTTTGTGGACTTCTGTCCTGAAGGTTGATTTCTTCGCCAGTTTTTCCTGAATTCCCCTGCCAGGTCTGTAACGACGACGCGTCTCTAGCACGCTCCTGATCATGTCTAGGTTGAGCTCTTCTCTGGCTCAAGAGACGACGATCCTGGGGTAGGAAACCTGACTTACCCCCGGTAGCGCGTGTGATGGCCGAGTCCAGCTTGTTCCCGAAGAGGGAGGAACCCTCAAAGGGAATCTTGCACCATGCCTGTTTGGAGGCCGGATCCGCCACCATGGACGCAACCACAGGGCCCGTTTAGCTGTGACCGAGGATAGCATGACACGCGATACCAACCGGATAATGTCCAGGGATGCCTCACCCAGAAAAGCCGATGCCATCCTCAATTCGTGCACTGGGGAATTCCTGACCACGTCATCGGATATACTTCCCAGGGTTGCACCTATGTCATCTGTCCATGATTCCATGGCTTTCGACAAAGCCGCAAGAGCTAAGGCCGGTTTGCAGGCCATCCCTGCAGTAATATATATCCGTTTGAGATCAGTGTCGATCTTCCTTTCCAAACCATCTCTGAATGACACTGTATCTTCCAGTGGAAGCGTGACATGTCTCACCAATCTCATGAGCGCCGCATCAATGAGGGGGGCTGAATCCAGATATTTCACCTCCTCGCTCTTGAATGGGTACATTTTTGCCACTTTGGTGATTAAAGAGTTCTTTCTTTCAACCTTTCCCCACTCATCAGATATGATTTCACCAAGCTCACTTAGGAAAGGGAAATTCGGGCGCTCTTTTTTCAGATGTTTAAAATACTTCTTTTGTTTGGAGGGCATCTCTATTGGGTCTTCCCATTTTAGCGCATCTTTAACTGCCCTGACCAAATGAGGGACTTGAGAGAAGTCGAATCCTGCTCCATATTCATCCACCTCGACCTCCTCATCTGAGGATCCATTTGACGAGAGATAGTCATGAGAGGGACCCGGAACCTCAAGTTCGACTGCGTCCGCAGTTGAGGCCGGTGCTGAAGGGGGAATGGTTATGTTGGCTGACTCTGTCCTGCTCAGAGATTCTTGCACAACCTTCCTGACCAGTGCTTCCACCTGCTGGTCACCTGCACCTCTCTCTTTCGCAGCTCTAGAGTAGCATGCTTCGCAGAGAGATCTGTCCTCCGGGACATAAGCCCTACACCCCCAGCAGGCTTTTTTCTCCGTGCGACCGGAATGGCGGCGGGAATCATGTTTAGAGCCGGACCTTGATCTGTCCGTGTGATGTTTAGAAGAAGATCTTGACTTTGATTGGTCACGCTGTGACCTGGATTTCTCTTCACGTGCTACTGGATGATGATCGGACCTAGAAGGGCTGAGAAAAAAAAACTAACATTTTCAGGAGGAGGTTTTCTTTGCGGCATCCAAAGCTAATTAAAAAAACATAATGCATAAACATCCCACAATAGCATAGGCAAGTGTCTGGAGAACAAGAAAACCAGCGTTTGCAATTCATTTCCTTTCTTTCAAGAGTGACAAACTGCGCATGTTAACATTTAATTTACTTTCTGTGACCCATTGGAGAGATTTTTCACTACCTCACTTGGGGTCGTTAACCCATACGTTCAGGAAACTTTGATACTCATTTCCTTTCTTTTAACAAATGTCAGGAATGGTTAATTTCCAACATAGGAAAGGAAAGCACAAACAGTAATCAAAAACATTGTCAAACGTTCTATTCCTTCATTATTAAATGTGTTTATATTTGTATCTTACCAGTCAATTAAATGTGGTGGGCTGCCTTCATCACATTATTAAAATGTGTTTATATTGCATCTTACCAGTCATTAGATGTGGTGGCTGCCTACACACTGGATGAGTGAAAAGGAAATGGTTAATAACCGCACTCCCAATTTTGTTTTAATTAATTAAAAAATGTTAATTAAATTGGGAGCGCGATTATTAACGATTATATCCCCTTTTCATACTTCTAGGCCAAACCCATCCCAAATAATATATTTAACTGCTTCTTGACCAGCCGCCGCAGTTATACTGTGGCAGGTTAGCTCCCCTGTGCGAGCCGTCATAGCTATACGTCGGCTCGCAGGGTCAGGATAGCACGACCGCTGCACAGCGGGGGTGCTGATGCTCGTGGCCAACGGTCCCGATGACTGCTGGCCATGAGCGATCGTGAGCAGGAGACACAGAACAGGGACGAGTGTGTGTAAACACACACTTCCCTGTTCTGTTCTGACAGGAGTGACAGATTGTGTGTTCCTATTAGCTAGGAACCACGATCCCTGTTCTGTTCTGACAGGAGTGACAGATTGTGTGTATCCTATTAGCTAGGAACCACGATCCGTCACTTCCTGTATTTTATTTTTTTACTGTAAACACACACTTCCCTGTTCTGTTCTGACAGGAGTGACAGATTGTGTGTTCCTATTAGCTAGGAACCACGATCCGTCACTTCCTGTAGTCAGTCTCCTCCCCCTCCAGTTAGAATCACCTCCCAGGAAACACAGATAATCCCTAGATCGCCCCTAGTGTTAACCCCTTCACTGCCAGTGAAATTTTTACAGTAATCAATGCATTTTTATAGCATTGATCGCTGTATTAATGCCAATGGTCCGAAAAATGTGTCAAAATTGTCCGATTTGTCCGCCATAATGCCTCAGTCACGATAAAAATCGCAGATCGCCGCCATTACTAGTAAAAATAAAAAAAATGCTATAAATCTATCCCCTGTTTTGTAGACGCTATAAGTTTTGCGCAAGCCAATCAATATACGCTTTTTGAGATTTTTTTTACCAAAAATATGTAGAAGAATACATATCAGCCTAAACTGAGAAAAAATTAGCTTTTTTAAAAAAAAATGGGGATATTTATTATAGCAAAAAGTACAAAATATTGTGTTTTTTTCAAAATTGGCGCTCTTTTTTGTTTATAGCGCAAAAACTAAAAACTGCAGAGGCGATCAAATACCACCAAAAGAAAGCTCTATTTGTGTGAAAAAAAAGGAATTTTGTTTGGGTGCAACGTCGCATGACCGCACAATTGTCAGTTAAAGCAACGCAGTGGCGAATCACAAAAAATGCTCGGTCAGGAAGGGGGTCAATTATTCCGGGGCTGATGTGGTTAAACAACACTATTTCTCCTTTACTTTATTATTTAGTATATCTTATTGCACTATTTGCTTCACAAGCTTTTGTCCGCTTTGCGCAGGTGTAGCACTTTTTAGCCCTATTATTTATTTACAGTGAATGAAGGAGCAACAGAGACACTTTTGGACAGCAACATTGTCAGTCTGGGGGGGGGGGGGGGCTGTTAGCTGTACTAGCAGACTTAGATACACTAACAAATTGAGGCCAATCTCCAGCTAAAACATTTTAAGCAGTTACAGCAAACCATTTTTTTCTTTTATGCTTTACATCAATGAATAAAAGCCCCTGTCAGTGGTATATGGTTTTTATCCAGATCACCAGGAGAAAATAAGGGGAAGAAAGACACTTATTGGAATTGTATGCAGTTTTCCTGCATCCAATTCGCATGACAGGAGAGTGTGACCGGCTCTCCGGGGCAGCATTTGGAAAGGGTCCTGTGCGTCTTTGGCTTTGAATCAGGGGCGAATTCAGGAAAAAATTCGGACCTGATTAGCACCTGAATCAGTGTACAGGGACTCACCGTGACCCATGCTGCTGCTGCGGCTACAGCAAGTGTGCACCCGGCCTTAAAAAGAAAACTTTTGCAGCCACCACATCATACACACAATAGGATTTTCCGACAACAAAATCCATGGGATTTTTTCCGACGGATGTTGGCTCAAACTTGTCTTGCATACACATGGTCACAAAAAGTTGGTTGGAAATTCCGAACGTCAAGAACGCGGTGACATACAACACGTACGACGAGCCAAGAAAAATGAAGTTCAATAGCCAGTGCTGCTCTTCTGCTTGATTCTGAGCATGCGTGTCCCTTTGTGCGTCAGAATTGTGTACACATGATCGGAATTTTGTTGTCGGAAAATTTGAGAACCAGATCTAAAATTTTGTGTGACGGAAATTCCTATGGAAAATGTGTGATGGAGCCTACACACACGGTCGGAATTTTTGACAAAAAGGTCCTATCACACATTTTCCATCGGAAAATCCTATCGTGTGTACAGGGCATAAGGGTTAGTAAGATTAAATATTTAAGCCAGCTTTCAACTAAATTAAGCTTATTTAGCTGTTTTAACATTTATTCCCTAAATTTAGGAAACATATCTACTACTACCCACCCAAAGAATGTGCTTGAGAGCCAATACGGGTACCCTTAATGCAACAGGTGGTGATCAGAGTGTCCTGAAACCAGCATACGTCAAGGTTCTGGCTTATAAATATATGAAGCCAACTTGTGAGCTTAAAGCTTCATACACACACTAATGCCGTGTACACACGGTCGGAATTTCCGATGGAAACATTCCGATGGGAGCTTTTCATCGGATTTTCCGACCGTGTGTATTCCCATCGGTCTTTTTCTGTCGGAATTTCCGACGGACTTTGGATTGAGAACCTGTTCTTAATTTTTCCGACGGAAAACCTTTCTATCGGATTTTCCGATCGTGTGTATGCAATTCCGACACGCAAAATTCAGACGCATGCTCGGAAACAATTCGACGCATTAAACTTCCCTTTTATAGTGCAGTCGAACGTTTTTTAAGGCGTGGTGTTATTGACCGTCGGAATTTGGTGTGACCGTGTGTAGGCTACACGTGTAGAGGATACATCCAAGTTTTACAGGGGGCAGTGAGGACATCTAACAATGAAACGTATGTAGGGTGTGCTGTCGGAGGCCTCATTATCACTCTACATTGGTTGTCTGCTCACAGTATTGAGAGATCTGGGGTAGACCCATATACTGTATAACCCATGCCTGTTTACCAGTGTTGGAAGACACATTTAAATGTGAGTGCTATGTGGTTTTAATAAAGTAAATAAACTTTTTTAAAGAGTCATTATTATCGGTGAGTGATCTCGATCATAAGCGTTGAAGGATAAATCACTTGGGATGGTGTTCATATTATGAAGAAGGAATTGTTATTCACACATGTGGGATTGAATAAGAATATTGAACTTTTTTGACACACACTTGCTATTTTGGCACTATATATAATATTTTGGGACACTTTTATGGACTCTTTTTATTTTTACTTTTTGGGTCTGATATATATATATATATATATATATATATATATATATATATATATATATATATGCATGTATTTAAGTAGGTGCACTTGTGGGTTTATTTATCCACAATTCAATTACGTGTTGGTGTGGTCATATAACTGAGTTTTGTTTTTTGTTTTTTCTTTATAGTTTTATATACTTTTAGATACAATCATCACTGCTATATTAGTAACACTAGAAAGTATTGGAAAGATACTATATGATTTGTGTTGTGTTTTGAGTTTTCACTTGATTGATTAATTTTGGATTGATTAGTTCAGCTTACACCTGGGCACAGCGCTGTCTTTCTTTACACTTTTTTATTTGTTGAGGTCCCTCAATCAGATAGCAGCAGGACAGGTTTATATTAAGGTATGTATCTCTGCGCTTGCCTAGTATGCAATGGAAAATAATCTAATACTGCGACAAACACTGGTAGGAGGTTTCTGGTCCCAGGAAAATGAATATAGTAAAGAGGTAGTGCTGTGCTGTCTGTTAAACTAGAGAGACTGAATTTCAGTGACAGTATAGGTATTGCAACAAAGTAGACTTATTTGTGTTACTCAGTGGTGGTAGTCTTATTATAAAAGTGCTTAATGTGCATAAATAGGTGAATAGATCCAAATGAGTGTAGATTTCATATATAAAAATCACATAAAAATCAATAAATGTAAGGTTACTTCAATAAAATCGCATAAAAGTCGCATTTAAGAAATAAAATTGCATGGAAGTCACATTTAAGAAATCATATAAAAACGTGGGTAATTTTTACTTCCGGTATCTGTGAACGTCCCGACGCGTGTTCGTCACGGTCACGTGACTTCCTTGATGAAGTCACGTGACCGTGACGAACACGCGTCGGGACGTTCACAGATACCGGAAGTGAGGTACGAGCTCGACGCTCGTTTTTCTATGCATGCACTGTAATACTTAAAATGTGAGTTTTTTTCTTTCTGCTACCATTTGAAATAAATCTGTTTAAAAAACATATTACACTATCCAGTATCCCCCCCTCTTTACTTAGCTGTGAGGTACATACACCTGCACCAGAGTTAGAAGGGACACTCACTAAGGAGACACATAACATCTGGAACAAAAGGGAGATGCCATTCAGAGGAAGCAGAGGCCCTCTGGGACCCAACATATACATATACGCTGTTACCTTACAGCGGTAAGGTAAGGGGACACCTGTATCATATCTCACGGAAGAACAGAAGTCACCCACAGTTACC
This sequence comes from Lithobates sylvaticus, assembly GCA_028564925.1. Lineage (NCBI taxonomy): Eukaryota > Metazoa > Chordata > Amphibia > Anura > Ranidae > Lithobates > Lithobates sylvaticus. Next base: position 525,968,413 of record CM053029.1, read on the forward strand.
TGGCACAACCCTTATGTGAAATATCCACCAGCACTGATATCACTCACTATAACCTGGATGTACAACCAGTGTCACAGAAGCCTGCACTATAGCCCTAATAGAGGAAGGGTTCACCCCACGGACTTTCTTTGCACTGTATTATTTATCTACACTATATTGCTCTGCTGGCACTGGAATACTTTGATGAACTTTATTTACGCCTATATATGTGAATCCTAATTTACACTTGTATTCACGTTTCTATGCAATTTTTAAATGTGATTCTTATGCGATTTTATTGAAGCAATTTTTATTGTAATCGACATTTTTTCCTGGGTTTTATCACCTATCTATGCACATTAAGCACTTACCCACGTTTTTATACAATTTCTTAAATGTGACTTCCATGCAATTTTATTTCTTAAATGCGACTTTTATGCAATTTTATTGAAGTAACCTTACATTTATTGATTTTTCTGTGATTTTATATATGAAATCTACACTCATTTGGATCTATTCACCTATTTATGCACATTAAGCACTTTTATAATAAGACTACCACCACTGAGTAACACAAATAAGTCTACTTTGTTGCAATACCTATACTGTCACTGAAATTCAGTGTCTCTAGTTTAACAGACAGCGCAGCACTACCTCTTTACTATATAGCAGGACAGGTTTAATGAATATGATCTTAGCGTGGTCTAACCCCATTTTTTACTCCTTTAAAGTTTGACATACAGTAAGTTTCTTGATCTTGCAGTAACTCCAGAATTCATGTAGAAGGGTCCTAGGTCAAATGTCATTTCTTGATCTATTTTGAAGTTTAATTTTGTTCCGTGAATAAAGGAAAAATACAGCTGGCAATAGAGGATTACGACACAAGCAAAAGGTGCCCTTAGAGAACAAAGCACTTGTTTCCAGTGAGGACACTTATGCCTCAACACAGAATGAAAACATAAATGAAGGGATTATAAAAATCCCCTCAAAAACACTTGAACTCAATTCTTAAATATATATAAATCTATATTTTAGATTGCAAGCTCACACAAGTAGGGCCCTTTCAACCTTCTTATCTTGAATTGCATTGTAACTGTACTGCCTCTCTTTATATTGTAAATCGCTGCTCAAACTATTGGCACTAATTAAATCATGTAAAATAAGAATTATATATATATATATACACACACACACACACACAGATGTGTAATCATCACTTCCTTGTCTATGTTACCATTACTTTGTTCTTTATTCAAAATAGATTGGATGAGGCTTTTTCTTTTTTACCAGTTTTGTTTTTATCTTTTTTGATTTGTTTCTTTATAATTTATCCTTTCAAGTGAAACTCTACAGGACGCAGAAGATCTCATCATAGGCTAGCAAGAAGTAGCCACTTGTGAGTTTACCACATGTCTCTCTGAGGCACAAAGCAGGCCCACAAATGTATACAATATAACTAAACTATCTTGTGTTTGTTCTATGGGATGCAAACTTCAAAGCTTTCATTTAAGCAGATAGCCACCCAGGATGAAATTCCCTAAAGAGCCCACAATCTCCCAAGTTAGTACAGCCAGAGACTCTGGTGGCCTGGGAATCTGTAAAATGGGGCTTGCCTATTTTTGTCATGCTCTAGTAGTAATATCATGGAAAAACAGTGACTCTAGTCTCTTTATTTTTTTTTATTTTTTTTTTAGCTTTGTGTAAAAGGCAACAAAAATGATTGAGTACTGTCTGTAAAACTTTTTTTTCCAATAACATCTTTATTATTTTTTTTTTTCCATTTATAAAAAAAGTTAGACAATATAGGCACTAGGGATGGGCGAACAATTCGACCCGAGCATAAGTTCGGGCCGAACTTTCGTTGTTCGGGGAACATCTGAACAAAAGGGTTGTTTGACCGTTTGTTCGCCCCCCCCCCCCCCCGAACTGACCACAATGCATTGCGGTGCTGAACAGTGCATTGCAAGCCCTGATTGGCTGAAGCAGTGTCCTGATCATGACTTTATCCAATCATGGCTCATTCCCGCCCTACAGTATAAAAGTATTCTTTCAATGGCAGCCATTTTCAGTGTGATTTTGGCGTGGAGAGAGATGTGCGTTACTGCCAGTTTAAGGCCATATAGTTCTGTGTGCGTTACTGCCAGTTTAACGCCATATAGTTTTGTGTGCATTACTGCCAGTTTAATGCTATATAGTTTTGTGCTTTACTGCAAGTTTAACGCCATTTACTTCTGTGTGTATTACTGCCAGTTTAATGCCATATAGTTCTGTGCGCGTTACTGCCAGTTTTACGCCATATAGTTCTGTGTGCGTTACTGCCAGTTTAACGCCATATTGTTTTGTGTGCGTTACTGCCAGCTTAACACCATATCGTTTTGTGTGTGTTACTGCCAGTTTAATGCCATGTAGTTTAGTATGTTACTGAAAGTTTAACGCCATTTACTTCTGTGTGTGTTACTGCCAGTTTAATGCCATATAGTTTTTTGTGTTACTGCCAGTTTAATGTCATATAGTTCTGTGTGCGTTACTGCCAGTTTAACGCCATATAGTTTTGTACGTTACTGCCAGTTTAACGCCATTTACTTCTGTGTGCTTTTCTGCCAGTTTAACGCCATATAGTTCTGTGTGCGTTACTGCCAGTTTAACGCCATTTACTTTTGTGTGTGTTACTGCCAGTAATGCCATATAGTTTTGTGTGTTACTGCCAGTTTAATGCCATATAGTTCTGTGTGCGTTACTGCCAGTTTAACGCCATATAGTTCTATGTGCATTACTGACAGTTTAACGACATATATTTTTGTGCGTTCCTGCAAGTTTAACGCCATTTACTTCTGTGTGCGTTACTGCCAGTTTAACGCAATATAGTTTTGCGTGCGTTACTGCAAGTTTAACGCCATTTACTTCTGTGTGTCGTTACTGACAGTTTAACAAGCCATTGAAGACCTTTGTGAATTATAGAATGCAGATGAGGATGATGACTTGATTGCTTGGTCCCATTGTTCTCACTCTTCCCCATCCATTGTACACACTACTTTTAGACCCAAGTCTATTTTTAATCCTACTCAGTCCAAAGGTCCTTGCCTAGCCACTTTTTATCAGGTAGTTTTTAAAGAGCTCACTGACCTATGTTTATCAGAATCCTCTAGGCCTCATTATTTTGTAATTTAGGTCTATCTAATTTGGTCTATAATTCACCTCAGTAATGGACCCTGAGTCCATTTGTTTCTTGGACCTAGAGTTATTTCATATTAACAATGTAATTACTGCCAAAAATTATACAAAACCTACAGCCGGAAATTTATTTCTTCACTATTCTAGTTGTCACCACCCTAGATGGGTCAACAATGTCCCAAAAAGCCAATTTCATCATCTGGGGCACAATTGTACCAGTCTGGATGACTACAAACTACAATGTACCACCTTGAAGAAAAAATTCCTTGACAAGGGCTATCCCCCTAATCTCATCGACGAAGCATGTTCTAACTATCAAACAGAAAATTGACCCACCTCTAGAAAACAGAGTTCAGAGCCAGTCACTAGATACATCACACGATACCATGTGAGTCACAGGAAAATGTTTTTAAGGTCCATTCTCACTCAGGATCCACATTTACTCGTCTTTGCCCACAGTACCCAAATTTGCATATTGGAGGGCTCCTAACATCAAAAGCAAATTTTTCCCCAGCAAAACCTCAGCCTAAAATTATTATGTTAAAGCAACTTACACTAATCCCACTATTAGGCATGTTCCGATGCAAAAAGGCCTTATGTCTCACTTGTTCCCATGTCACCCATGGAAAAAAAACTTTTATAGCCAATGAAAAGACGTTTACTTTAAGCTCCTTTTACAATTGCTCCACAACGTATGTCGTTTACTGTATATCTTGTCCGTGTGGTATGCTCTATTTTGTCAGAACTATCAGGGCCCTGCGTGCCAGGTTTGGGGAGCATCGACGAGCTGTCCAGGCAGGCAATCCACAAATCAGTATCTCTCATTATTTTGCTGTCCATCATCATAAAGCCATTGCTGATCTTCAGGTATGGATCATCAAATCCATACCAGAAAATTTTACACCAGCAAAAAGTTTTTAACACCTGTGCAGACAAGAGACCTTCTGGATTTATACCCTTAATATTATGACACCCCATGGCCTTAACAAGGCAATTTCAAATGCGCAAAAGATGGAAATGACGCTGACAAGCTGCAGATCACACTGGGCAAGCTGCAGATCACACTGGGCAAGCTGCAGATCACACTGGGCAAGCTGCAAATCACACTGGGCAAGCTGCAGATCACACTGGGCAAAGCTGCAAATGCCGCTGACAAGCTGCAAATGACGCTGGGCAAGCTGCAAATATATAATAATCTTTTACTTATTATTTTTCATTTATATAGCGAAAGACCTATTCCAGCACTGGTTAAAATATGGGCTGCTATAATCTATGGTTCCGGAGATATATAATTAATTATTTATACAGTTATAATATGAGATTCTTAAAACAGATTGTTCATAAAAAAAAAAAAAAAAAAATATATATATATATGCATTATTTTCAGGGTCTGGGGTCTTCTCCCTACTCCTTTCTTGCTCTTTTTCTTCTTCCACCCTATTCCTCCTGCTGGGGGGTAAGTAGATAGTTACGATCTAACCACATACAGTTCCATCATGTTGTGATAGGTACGTATATGTTCATGTGTACCTATATGTTCTTGTGTGTTGGTGCCCATGTGCACCCACACGTGTTAGTGTAGGCACTCTGACTTTTGTATATGGTTGCCTTTAGACCCATTGTGTAAATGGTAACATGTCTTTGTGTCCTTGTGATCATGACCAGCCCACCGTCCTATTGCTGCTCATCTTCACTTATGAATTAGTCTACTGTACATATAGATTTTTATAAATGTCCCACACTTATTTTATTCATGCCAAACGGTGGTTTCTATCCAGTTATTATTATTACTTATATATTTTTTATTATTAATTGTTATTATTTTTTATCTTATCCTTCACACATATTAATTAATTCTTATTTAATCATATTTAATATATAAGAATCAACTCTCAATTTTGTACAATTTTTTAGTTGACAATAGAATTTTTTAGCTAATGATCTTCCATTATTTTAGGAATTTTTTGCTAACAATATTTTCCTACCCATTTTTTTAATGGTACATATATATGGATAACATATATGGATAATGTTCTTCTTTGCGTATATTATTATTATTATATATTTTTTTTATTCTGTGTATAAGTTTATCTATTTAATGGTGTATTATAGTTGTATGTTGATGTTCTGGGATATGTTATGCATCTGGCCCCTTAATTCTTATTGTAAACACGGACGCTGTCACATGCTGTCGGCATCAGTCCATAAAATAGATAGACACTTCTAACCACCAATTAGATCTAAGGAAAAAGCAGAAGCTTTGAAACGCGTCACCTGACAAGCCCAAGCATCACTTCCGGTTCATGGACTCCTCCGAGTGCGTTCCACGCTGGTGCGCACGCCGCAAAGCAGACACTAGCTGGTCCTAAACATCGCTCTGCCGGCACATCTACCGCAGCTGCTGGGACGCTGCTCTGGATAAAGACCTGGACCCCGCAGTGACCCCACGGACACCATTATTATATGCCTTATTCTCACCGATATTGTGTGAGTAGCCATTTGCCATTTGTTTTTTAATAAATCGTTTACTACATACTTGCACTTAGTCTGGCGTACCTTGTTCTTATTTTTACTCAATAGCTTTTTGTTGCAAGTGTAGTAATACAACTACAATTACCTCAAGCATGATGGGTAAAAGGCAATAGGGTTAGTAACAATACCAGTTCCCCCCCCCCCCCCACTGATAATCCTAATCTGGAGTTCCACTTTAAGTGATAATTAATTATTGTCTCTTGATTTGAATCTAATATTAATTGAACATATTGGATTTTTCACCTGCGCTGTGGACCTTATCCGTAATGTCATTCTTTGCCTACAATCTGTGTGCTCCTTGGAAAAAATCTTTCAATAAACATATTAAAACAGAACATATTTGATTTTAGTGGTTATCTGAAATTAGGAGTGGGTAACAGAGACGGTTAATCAATCATTTGGACCAGGCATCATTTGGAGTAATAGTAAGGAACTGTAGGGAAACATACACAAGGGTGAATGTATATACAAAAATGTGCTGACTTTGTAGAACACAGGCATGCAATAACCACTGGAAAGCAATCAGAATACAACTTACAAAGTAGACAAAGAAAAGAACAAAGAAAGCAAATTCTGATTGATGTATTTTTTATGTTACATATCATTGCTTTTTGTGCTGCCCTATATATATATATATATATATATATATATATATATATATTAAGCCTGGAATTCTCTTTTCTAGCCACTGGAATGTACTTTTCCAGCTAAAGACAGCACAGTTTCCCATTGGTTGTCTGTCTTTTTTTTTCTGCCTGTGCTGGAAATGATTCAATACCTGTAATACATCATCCACTACCTGCTTATTCTTAGATTGCAGAGCATCTTCCTAATGGGATCCAGTGATGACCAGCGGGTATTAATTGTAAGCCTGAATCAGAGCTCCTTGTATGCTGCAGCAGTGAAGTGTTCTTGATAAGTCAGGCTAGATAATGCATATGTCAAGGCAAAAACATCAAAAACATACAGTACTTAGTACACCTCTGGAAAACATGCACATTTACATTTCTGCCAGGAACTAGGTATGCCACCCTTCTTTTTTGTGAGGTATCCACAGTGATACAACCATGGCAATTGAAAAGCCCTCCAACCAAATCAGTGTATAGCAGAGTCATACCTTCTAATGCCCCGTACACACGGTCGGAAATTCCAACCACAAAATCCGTCGGATTTTGTCCGACACTGGTGTTGCATACACACGGTCGGAAAAAGTTGTCCGAAAATCCGATCATCCTGAACGTGGTGACTACGTAGAGGCTAGTAGCCAATAGCTTTGGTCTTGTAATGTGATCTGAGCATGCGTGGCACTTTGTCCGTCGGAATTGGCTACACATGATCGGAAAAAGTCCGATAGGACTTTGTTGTCGGAAAATTTGAGAGCAGGAGATAAAACTTTGTCCAATGGAGCCTACACACGGTCGGAATGTCCGACAACATTGTCCGATAGGACATTTTCCATCGGAAAATCCGACCGTGTGTATGGGGCATTAGAATGTATTAACATTTCATCATAATGTATGTAGCGCCATAACCCCTGGGGGCGGCTGTGTTTTTCTGGGCTTACCGATTACCTCCTCCGCCTTGCAACTCGTCGTTCTCGTCTAGGGGTTCCCAGGGTTAGTACCCAGTAACTGTGGAGACTGACACTCAAAGTCCTTTTGAGGGTTTTTATTTGCAAAAAACGTTGAACAAAACACAGTCTCTCAGTTGGGAATAGAGGGTAAGGGTATAGAAGCTCAGGCACTTGGAACTTGGGTGGGAACTGGTTGCATGCAAAAGGGTATTTGCTGCTGATGATTTGCGGTAGAGAGTGGTTCCAAAGTTTCCATCCTCATCCACAAAAATTGTGCGTAAAATCTTTGATAAATACTGGTACCTGCTGAAGGCTGACCCTTTGGTCTCCAAACATGTAGGTGACCATCCAAAAATCACCTTTAGAAGGTCTCAATCTCTCAGAGACTCTCTTGTAACTCACTGCACTTGGAACTTGCTGACACTTGACTCTCTCTAGATGATCCAGGAGTAGCCACTCGCAACTGGATAACTCACTGTTGGATAAACCCTTGTTTGTAGATCTAGCAGCCAACAAGTGTTCTTAGTTTAGCAAAGTCTCTGCCACGGACTTGGTTAGGAAACTTTAGAATAAACACACCAAAGTCTCTCACAGGAACTTAGTTGCAACTGAAGGATAGGTTAGGAACTTTTCCTATGGTACCAGTATCTTTCAGCTAATCCGGCGATACCGTAGGAAATGCGGATTCAACTAGTGTCCATACATCTCAGCTTCCAGGCTCTTACCGAGCAGCCAGCCTCGTGCGTGGCCCTCCTCTGTAGAGTCCTCCCCTGATCGCATGTAGAGTTGCTGGGCCTCTCCAATCCTGAGATGGCACCGGAACACTTCAGAATCCTCCTTCAGTTACTGCGCCTCAAACTAGCCAGTTCCGAGGCTCGGAAATGGATGGATCCCCACCCCAGACCATGAGGGCCTCTGGGGCTGGTCAGGAGAACCAGGACCATGGAGTCAGCAGACACTCCTGGACCGAGACCCCTCACGGGGCTGGTCAGGACCCGAACCAACACAGACCCAGGCCCGGATTCCGTCACGTCACCAAGCTCTCAAACCATATGACCTCAGCACCTTAAATCCCCCCTCCCCGGAATACACAGCGTGGCAAACGCGCCCACTGGTTGGCTCCGAGGAAAGATTGGTACCCAATACGTCCAACCAGACTGCATTCTAAGACCTGTCACAGGTGCTCACCTCACCTATGACCAGGCAGAACCTTAATACAGTCCAGCCAAACTGATGCCAAAGTATAACCTAGAATAATTAACCCCAAAACTCAACTACAGTTCTGGCCAAAAACTAGATTTACATATAGCGGGGCACTTTGAAAAAGTGTCTGCGCTACACGTATATCCAAAAATATGTGCACAGTGGGTAGAGCCATGCAAATAATTCCTTTCATGCACCAACAGCAAGATGTACATCCAGAGCTGTTAGTGTATAGTGTGCCTGCATGGGTTTCCTCTGGGTACTCCAGTTTCCTCCCACACACCAAAGACATGCTGGTAGGTTATTTGGATGGATCCTGTCTAAAATTGGCCCTAGTATGTATGAATGTAAATTAGGGACCTTAGATTGTAAGCTCATTGAGGGTAGGGACTGATGTGAATGCACAATATATATCTGTAAAGCGCTGTGTAAATTGATGGCACTATATAAGTACCTGTAATAAATAAAATAAATATAGTGGAAATATGGCAAGATAATACAGAGACAAAATTCATCCAGCTTTTTCAGACTTTTATTCACATGTCTCATTCCATTACATATCCCAAAAATAAGAGGAGTGTTACTCATTTCAGGATAGTAGGCGGTGTCATTAAAAGGAGAAAATAATTAGACTTTTATTCCAACTCTCAAAGCCTCAAAAACTCTAAAAAAGGTAAGGTGGCAGAAATAAAATGTTCTACCAGATTTTTGCTTAACTGACAATTTAACAACAATTTCTTAAAAAAAAAAAAAAAAAGGATAAATAATGAAATAAAAAATAAAGAGCACTATTCATATAGAGAACCAGAGGAGGGATAATGTTTTTGAGGTTGAAGATCCACTGTAACTTTAGGTGAAAATGTTAATTTCAGAAAGCCAAGATCACTTTAGCTAGTCCTAAGATGTCAAGAGGACATTTGCTTTCTTGGATTTTCAGAGCACTATGATGCTCCTGACATGAACAAATTACGCATAGAGGCTTTTAGATGTACATGTTTACCCTCCACCAACCAATTTCAGCCCAGACGTTTACTTTACAGCTGGTCATAGAACACATTAAAAGTTCATGATTAAAGAGACTGTTTCAGTCTCAGTTTGCAACAACCGGGCCTTGTAGTAGTGCATTAAATAGGGCTTTTGATCAGCTGAACTTTGGAAGCAATTGTTACTACGCACATTTTTTACATGATAGAAAATCTCATGGTTCCCCTACACATCAGTTGAAATAAAGACTGTGAAGGCTCCTGGAGGAACGCAGGTTGTTTGAGGATGTACAGAAGATCCTCCACCTACCATTTTCTGTGAAACATCTGCTTGTCTATAGCCAACCTAAGTTCCCAGTATGCATCCACTCTATTCCACTGTATTTACCAGGAAATTCTCAGCACTAGGATTTGGCTAAGATCAAAGAACAACTGACAAACTATTGTCAAATGGAGCTTCATGTTCCACATCAAAAGCAATGCTAGCACTTTGATCTCATGAGATTTTGTGATTACAGCAAGCATCTTCCATTTACCATCCTTTTGTGACCCCTATTTGTCTATTTTTCTACTTGCCCTGGTTGCTGTCTGCTGTGCATGCTATATATCAACTAACATCAGTAACGATCACATACTGAAACTATTTAATTTCCATACCCTTTGGTGTGATTCAAAAAAAATGATGACTCTTGGCACTTATAGATCTGTTACAAGGTTCTCAATGTACTTTATCGTAGAAAGAAAAATAGTTCAAAGGGAAGAAAGAGAAAAATATTGATTTCAATTCTTATTGAATTTTGCTTTGTATAAGTACTAGAGTTGGTTTAGAATTATATAGCCTTTAGTCAATAAAATTATTCCTTTTTGGTGCAAAAACTAAAAAAAAAAAGAACAGATTTTACTGCTACAGAAGATGACACAATGATATGTAAAACATAAAATACATTTTTATTAAATTATTATACAGGATTTATATATCATTGACAGTTTACGCAGCGCTTTAAAACTTGAGGGTAGACAGTACAAATACAATAAACTCTAATACAATAGTTAAAACTATATTTATAAGAGAAAATAACAATAAGTACAGAAATTCCCTATAAATATGCATCTCTCAAAGTGCGTTAGTACCACATTACATAGTATACAAGATTGCACCAATCACATATCATATGGTCCACAAGGTCGACGCTTTTCGCGTAAATCGTATTCATGACCCTTTCCTCAGAATCCATTGAGAGAGCAAACCTAACTAGAAACTTAAAGCGGTGTTCCGGCCGAAATTATACTTTTTAAATAAAAGTACCTCTATAATACACAAGCTTAATGTATTCTAGTAAAGTTAGTCTGTAAACTAAGGTCTGTTTTGTTAGTTTTTAGCAGTAGTTTGTTATTTTATAAACTTGCAGCAGGCCGTGGCCATCTTAAGTGTGGGCATCTGAAGCCAGCCTGTATTTCTTCCTGGATCTCATCCTTGCAGATCTCGTACATGCTCAGTGCAGCATAAGCAGTGTAATAGGTTTCAGGTCAGGTTTCCATAGCAACGGCAGTTTGAGAGGAAGTTGCTGCCCCTTCCCAGGAGCAGTGATGGCACTAACGCCGTTAAAGTAAACGGCGTTACGTAACGCCGTTACTTTAGAGGGTAACGAGTAATCTAACTGATTACTCTTCCCCTCGCGGTAACGCCGTTCCCATTACTGGGGCGGCGTTACCGCAATTACCCGCCGCGATCGCGGAGCCGTCCGCGGCCTTAGGAAAGGCCGCGGCTTCGGCCTAGCTCCGGAGCGGCGGCCGACGGGTGCACCAAGATGGCCGCCGCTCCGGCCTAGCTCTGGAGCGGCGGCCATCTTGGTGCACCCGTCGGCTGTTTACAATGTGATTGCTCCGTCAAATGACGGAGCGATCACTTTGTAAACAAACCGGCGTCAAGATGACGCTGGGCTCCCCTCTGTGTACAGATCTGTACAGTGGAGGGGAGAGATCGGATGGCAGCAGCCATCCCTCCATACCCTGCCACTACTCTGCAACACCCTGCTAATACTGCGCAATACTCTGCAACACCCTGCTAATACTGCGCAATACTCTGCAACACCCTGCCAATACTGCGCAATACTCTGCAACACCCTGCCAATACAGCGCAATACTCTGCAACACCCTGCCAATACAGCGCAATACTCTGCAACACCCTGCCAATACAGCGCAATACTCTGCAACACCCTGCCAATACAGCGCAATACTCTGCAACACCCTGCCAATACTGCGCAATACTCTGCAACACCCTGCCAATACTGCGCAATACTCTGCAACACCCTGCCAATACTCTGCAACACCCTGCCAAAACCGCGCAATACTCTGCAACACCCTGCCAATACTGCGCAATACTCTGCAACACCCTGCCAATACTGCGCAATACTCTGCAACACCCTGCCAATACTGCGCAATACTCTGCAACACCCTGCCAATACTGTGCAATACTCTGCAACACCCTGCCAATACTCTGCAACACCCTGCCAATACTGTGCAATACTCTGCAACACCCTGCCAATACTGTGCAATACTCTGCAACACCCTGCCAATACTGCGCAATACTCTGCAACACCCTGCCAATACTGTGCAATACTCTGCAACACCCTGCCAATACTGCGCAATACTCTGCAACACCCTGCCAATACTGTGCAATACTCTGCAACACCCTGCCAATACTGCGCAATACTCTGCAACACCCTGCCATACCCCGCAACACCTGGCCATACCCCGCCACACTCTGCAATACGCGGTAATACCCAGCCATACTCGTGATACCCAGCCATACTCGGCGATACCCAGCCATACTCGGCGATACCCAGCCATACTCGGCGATACCCAGCCGTACCCAGCTATACCCAGACAATATTACAGTTGGGGAGATGACGTGGATATTACAGTGGGGGCTTTATGGTGGTGGAATTTTCAAAGGTTTTTGCAAATTAAATTATTATTTGCTGATCCGAAAAATGATCCGATCCGTGACTCTGCAACGATCCGATCCGTGAGTTTGGGGGGGACAGATGTACAGGGGGGGAACAGATATATGTGTGGGGGGGGGGACAGACGTGTAGTGGGGGTACAGAGGGGGAACAGATATATGTGTGTGTGGGGGGGGGCAGACGTGTAGTGGGGTACAGAGGGGGAACAGATATATGTGTTGGGGGGGAAATAGACGTGCAGGGGGAACGCGCCCCTTGCTTACAGTAATACTAGACCCGCCCCTAAGAATATTAAAAAAAAAAGTCAGTTACTTTGCTGAGTAACTAATTACTTTTCCAATGTAGTAACTGAGTTACTAACTCAATTACTTTTTGGGAGAAGTAATTTGTAATGTAACTAATTACTTTTTTAAAGTAAGATGACCAACACTGCCCAGGAGGCATTGCAAACAGGAAATGATGCGATGGGCCGCGGCCAGGGAGGAGGAAGTGAAAAATGAATACAGCAGATATACAGTCTGTGCTGAAAAAAAAATAAAAAAAATATCCAATTTGTTTACAGTGCACAGTTTAGTGAGGGATGCTGAAGAGTTGTAAAAGTGGGTGGAACTCCACTTTAAGTGCAGTAATTCATACCAACCAGTCAGTATTTCAATCTTCTACTGAAAAAACAACAGTGAATTCTGACTGGATGTATAGGTTACTTTAAGGAGAATTAGTATTTAGGAATTCTTTAAAGAATTATGTTGTTAGTATTAATAATACAATTTGTTCTGAATAGTTGTTTAGGGTTTTACTATGTTAGGTATCATTCAGTGAGGAAGGTATTTTAATGACAACCTTTATTTGCTAACTTAAAGGGTGTTTCCATTTTTGCAGCCAAATTGGGATGAAACCAATTTTATATTTGTCACACATTCCTATTTGCATAATACTACATTAAACAATCTAAATTCATGCTTACTGTTTTACTTGCGTTTTACTTGCTTGAAAATCCTACATAGCTCTCTTCTTCTATGTAATGTTAAGGAGAGGACTGGGAAGTTAAGGTTTACCATAATTAACTCTGTCTGTACTGTGCTGGTAGATCTCATTAGCAAATGTAAACTTGGTCTGAGCACTGTCTGTCCCAAGGGTTAAAGATCTTAAAGCTTTGGTGGCACATTGTATGTTAATGCACATTCCCTCAGTTTGTCCCTCTAATTGCACATTAATGTTCTTCAGAATAGCTTTCAATCCTATGTAAAAAACCTACTCCAAAGAAACAACCATAAAGGTAACAATATCTTTTAAAAATGTATTTTTAGATATGCTGAATGGGAACAAATAACAAACATACAGTATAGTGGGGGTTTCTTAAATTTGACAAAAGTGGAAATGGACTTTAAGGATGCAAGCTTTCAAAACAACACGTAGGGTCAGGGAATTGTTTAATGCCAAGCAAACCTGACAAGTTTCAAAAGCTTGACCAATAAAGGTTATAATTTAAACTCTCAAACTCATATTAACAATGAACATTACAGATATGCACAATGTTCATTTTTACAAACATTGAAATGTACCAATAATAAATAAGCTTAACACCATATAAGCAAAGATGAGTTCCTAGAACGCCCTTCCCCCCACCATTACCTTTTGCACTCCCTGTAACTAATCGCTGGGTTTAAAAATACCCCATTTACTTGCATATATCTGTGGTCACGTAACACACTGATTACCAAAACTGGAAAGTGCAAAATCTGGTGCAGCTCTGCATAGAAACCAATCAGCTTCCTGTTTTTTTTTTTTTGTTGTCAAAGCTTAATTGAACAAGCTGATTGGCTGCTATGCACAGATGCACCAGGTTTTGCACTCTCCAGATTTAGCAATTTAACCCCACTGTGTCCTGAGTCCTATTTCTCACTACAGCGTTGCAAGGTCTTTCTTCGGGTACCTATATCACTGACTGGATGACATGGACACTACTGAATAGCTGTCCACTAGTGGGTCCTTGGCAGATTGTGATGATCTGTCCAGTCAGCACAGGTCCCAAATGAGTCTCCACGACTGGAAGAGGAGCTGGCGAAGGACACATGATGATCAATTAAGGTAAGCTAAAAAGGTATTTGAGGACTTTTTTTTTAACTGAATGGGTGAAGGGGGGACACAATATTGTCTTGGAGATGAGTTTACACTAATATACATAATAAAGCTAAAAAGAAAGGGTGATTATAAATGCTAACAAAAGACATGTAAAAACTGTATCCAGCACCTTAAATAACATAACAGTATAAACAGTATAAACAGTATAAACAGCCCTTCGGCAAAATCTGAATGGACCTTAAAATGTTACTAAATGCAGGACCCTGCATTCACTATATCTGGTCTCCCACAGTACACAGAACATTAATATTTTTGTAAATATAAACTGCTAAATACCTTTTCTCATCAGCGGTATAAAGCAGTCTTATGACTTCTGTCTGGTTAAAGCTTGTAGGAGGTTTTCATTCTACTTTTACTGTTCTATGAGGCTGCAGGACCCCTGACCCTCTGTCTGGACAGTGCTGATTGGCCCTGTGCTGATCACATGCACCCTCCCAAGAAAAAAAAAAATCTCTCTAGCAATACACACCAAACTGAGCATGTGCAGAGTGCCTCCGAGGCTCTATTCTATCAGCAGATGGATTGGAGACAGTGGAAGAAGAAGAGGATCAGAGAAGACAGGAACAAACAGCCTTTTTACAAAATTCGTGGGATTAACCCCTTAGGTTTCACGGCGAGTATAACAAGCATGCTTTACTGCATATACAGACTGATTTTACTGCTGTGGGCTTAGAAACACTTTAATGGTGATGCCACACTGAATACTAGTGCTCCCACTTCAAAGCCTGATACAGGGCACAACTCAACGCTTCACAAGATTGCAGCCACCTAGCACTTACCTGCTCCTTCCTAGGATCAAGAAAGGAAGAAAGGGGGCTAAGGAACCCCTCCTGGTACTACCTTGGCTTCTGCCCAGACTGGCACAATGAAGCAGTATCTAACCACTGAAGCCCACAGCCCCACTCACTGCAGAGGTCACAGACACTAGGACAGTGAGTAAAAAGGAGGTACCATTATAGATCACCAGATCAGCACCCCAGGGTAAGATTCACCAGCCGATATTTTCACTGCAGGGCTCAGACACTGTGGAGCAGGAAGATGACATAGATAGGCCTTAGCCAGCACTTCCTTCAACCCACTTCAATCCATTTGAGGTCTTAGAGAAATGTGTCACACTAACGTTGCTGTCTGAAGTATCCTCACTACACAGTGATTAAAAACACATTTTTGTCTAGGAATTGAAATTATACCTTATATCCAGTATGCACAGCACACTCTTCCAGTCCTTAATATATAGATTGGAAGACTGGGAGAATAGATCCCATCAAAACAACTTGAACATCAGAGTTCTGCCCAGGGCTGCCAGGGACCCCGATTTAATTGACACACTTTGGTAAATCTTAAACACAGCTGAGCTTTGACAGAGTGCACAAAATACTAAGGCTGTACAGATTGCTGTTTTAAAACAATTAGGTGTCCTATGCCATCTACATTACTATAAGGAAAAATAAATTATTTCCATTCATTTCCAGGTCATACCCTAAAATGACTATGACAGAGCCTCCCTTACCATCGACCTGAACACTTTCTTGTTCTATGCATGCAAAGATGGCAGATCGTATCATACTGGCAGGGGAAATTAACCTGTGCCTACTGTCACCAGCCATACTGCAATAGCCTGTTCTAAGTTAAATGAGGTTAAACACACGCTACAGAAACTACAGCTCTTTGATATGTGAAGAATCGTGGAGAATCTTATACCCCACTGCTAGGGATGAGCCGAACACCCCCGGGTTCGGTTCGCACCAGAACCTTCGAACCGACCGAAAGTTCGCGCGAATTTTCGAACCCTATACGTTATAATGGACGCGAACGTTCGAAATCAAAAGTGCTAATTACAACGGCCAATATGCATGTTAATGTCATAAAACAGGTTTGGGGACCCGGGTCCTGCCCCAGGGGACATATATCAATGCAAAAAGAACTTTTAAAAACTAACGTTTTTTCGGGAGCAGTCATTTTAATGATGCATAAAGTGAAAAAAAAAAAGTGAAATTTTCCTTTAAATATGGTACCTGGGGGGTGTCTAAAGTATGCCTGTGAAGTGGCATGTGTTTCCCGTGTTTAGAACTGTCCTTGCACAAAATGACATTTTTAAAGGAAAAAAAGAAGCCATTTAAAACCACTTGCGGCTTTAGGTTTGTTCTTAAGTAGAATCTGAACAGGTACATTATGAAGTGTAGCTCCATCCCAAAAAAATCTATTTTTAAGCTTTTTGGAGAACATAGGGAGGGGTTATCACCCCTTTAACATTTGCTGTCTTTGCACATCTGTTCAGAACATGTCACCTCACTTTCCATCCCAATGACAAATGTTTTTGGAAAAAGTGGGGTTTTAATTGAAACAAGGATTGGTGATAAAGTATCAGTAGAGAGGAGATACCTTTTTCCCAAATTAAATCTAACAGGATAGAATTTCCCTTCCTAGGGGTAGATTTCCTCTCACTTCCTGTTTTCTCTTTCCATTTGCAAGTAGGAGTCGTTTGTAAGTTGGATGTTTGAAAGTAGGGGCCTGGCGTATATACTCTGCAGAAATTTGCCCTATTAGATGTTGGTGTAGCCACAAGACTGGTGGGCACAGGAATGGGCCCTGCTGTGAGTTAATAGATCAAGATTTGTAATTGCATGCACCTGTTGAACAGGGCAGAAAAATTGGGGGTGGTGGTGGTGGTGGACGGTGTTGCCACAAGACTGTAAGCTCTCACAGTTACTCTTGGTGGGCGCAGGAATGGGCCCTACTGTGAGTTATTAGATCAAGATTTGTAATTGCAAGCACCTGATGAACAGGGCAGAAAAATTGGGCCTTTGGCGGTGGTGGTGGACGGTGTTGCCACAAGACTGTAAGCTCTCACAGTTACTCTTGGTGGGCGCAAGAATGGGCCCTGCTGTGAGATATTAGATCAAGATTTGTAATTGCAAGCACCTGATGAACAGGGCAGAAAAATTGGGCCTTTGGCGGTGGTGGTGGACGGTGTTGCCACAAGACTGTAAGCTCTCACAGTTACTCTTGGTGGGCGCAAGAATGGGCCCTGCTGTGAGTTATTAGATCAAGATTTGTAATTGCAAGCACCTGATGAACAGGGCAGAAAAATTGGGCCTTTGGCGGTGGTGGTGGACGGTGTTGCCACAAGACTGTAAGCTCTCACAGTTACTCTTGGTGGGCGCAGGAATGGGCCCTGCTGTGTGTTATTAGATCAAGATTTGTAATTGCAAGCACCTGATGAACTGGGCAGAAAAATTGGGCCTTTGGCGGTGGTGGTGGACAGTGTTGCCACAAGACTGTAGGCCCTCATAGTTACTCTTGGTGGGCGCAGGAATGGGCCCTGCTGTGAACTATTAGATCAAGATTTGTAATTACCCGCCCCTGTTAAACAGGGGCTGAAAAATTGTGCCTTAGGCACTGGTGCTGGTGCCACAACACTGCAACCCCTCACAGATACTGTACTTGGAGCACAGCAGTCACACGTGTTGCGAAGCATTTTTTTAAAAAATTGTAATTACCCGCCCCTGTTAAACAGGGGCTGAAAAATTGTGCCTTAGGCACTGGTGCTGGTGCCACAACACTGCAACCCCTCACAGATACTGTACTTGGAGCACAGCAGTCACACGTGTTGCGAAGCATTTTTTTAAAAAATTGTAATTACCCTCCCCTGTTAAACAGGGGCTGAAAAATTGTGCCTTAGGCACTGGTGCTGGTGCCACAACACTGCAACCCCTCACAGATACTGTACTTGGAGCACAGCAGTCACACGTGTTGCGAAGCATTTTTTTAAAAAATTGTAATTACCCGCCCCTGTTAAACAGGGGCTGAAAAATTGTGCCTTAGGCACTGGTGCGGGTGCCACAACACTGCAACCCCTCACAGATACTGTACTTGGAGCACAGCAGTCACACGTGTTGCGAAGCATTTTTAAAAAAAAAATTTAAGTACACGCCCCTGTTAAACAGGGGCTGAAAAATTGTGCCTTAGGCACTGGTGCTGGTGCCACAACACTGCAACCCCTCACAGATACTGTACTTGGAGCACAGCAGTCACACGTGTTGCGAAGCATTTTTTTATAAAAATTGTATGTACACGCCCCTGTTAAACAGGGGCTGAAAAATTCAGCCTTAGGCACTGGTGTGGTGGCATGGATCATTGAGGAGGAGGAAGAGGATAGTCAGTGAACATAAGAGGACAGTCACTCAGCATCAGCATAGGCAGTCTTGAAGGGATGTGATATTAAAAATTATTCGGTTATATCCGCCTCAGGTGCCTGGTAGCTGGTGGTGATCCAAGACTGATTCATTTTGATGAAGGTCAGTCGATCAACCGAGGCGGTGGACAGGCGCACCCTATGATCGGTGACAAATCCTCCAGCAGCACTGAATGTGCGTTCGGAAAGAACGCTGGAGGCAGGACAGGCCAGTAGCTCAATTGCATACTGTGCAAGCTCTGGCCAGTGATCCATCCTCAGGACCCAGTAAGCCAGAGGATTTTCGGTGGGAAAGGTGTCCAAGTCTGACCTTGCCCCAAGGTATTCCTGCACCATGTATATCAGACGCTGGCGATGGTTGCTGGAACCGATCATACCTTGGGGCTGCGGACTAAAAAATTGTCTGAACGCATCGGTCAGACGTCCACCTTCCCCACCGCTCCTTCTGCTACTGACCGAAGCCTCAGCAACTCGTCGCCCAGGACCAGGAGTTTGTAGCCTCCCAGTTTCTGGGAACGCGTTGCACAGACCTTTCTGCAAGGCCTCCCTGAGATGTCTCATCCTCTGCTCCCTCTGCGACGGCAAGATAAGGTCCGCAACCTTACCCTTGTACCGCGGATCAAGGAGAGTGGCCAGCCAGTAATGGTCCGTCTCCTTGATCCGAAGAACACGAGGATCCTTCCGCAGGCTTTGCAGGATCAGGGAGGCCATGCAGCGTAGGTTAGCTGAGGCATTCGGTCCGGAGTCTTCTGGGTCACTGAGGATGACATGATCGCCAGCCACCTCCTCCCAGCCACGTACAAGTCCACTGGTTTGTTGGGACTGTACATCATCCCTAAAAGACTGCTGCTGCTGATGCTGAGTGCCAGGCTCCACCTCCATGCTCACACAATCCTCCTCCTCCTCCTCCTCCCTCCTCCTCCTCATCCTCTTCCTGTGTGATGGGTGGGACAGAAGGAACACTGTCCGGATAAAGGGGGCCTTGAGAGGCAAGGAAGTCCTCCTCTTCCTGCCTCTGTTCTGCCTCAAGTGCCCTGTCCATTATCCCACGCAGCGTATGCTCCAACAGGTGGACAAGAGGGACAGTGTCACTGATGCATGCACTGTCACTGCTCACCATCCTCGTGGCCTCCTCAAATGGTGAGAGGACAGTGCATGCATCCCTGATCATGCTCCACTGACGTGGGGAAAAAAAACCAAGCTCCCCTGACCCTGTCCTGGTGCCATAGTCGCAAAGGTACTCATTGATGGCCCTCTGCTGCGTGTGCAGTCGCTGCAGCATGGCCAACGTTGAGTTCCACCTGGTGGGCATGTCACATATTAGGCGGTTCTTGGGCAGGTTCAGCTCCTTTTGCAGCTCAGTCAGCCGAGCACTGGCATTATAAGATCGGCGGAAATGCACACAGACTTTCCTGGCCTGCCTCAGGACATCCTGTAAGCCTGGGAACCTGCCCAAGAACCGCTGCACCACCAGGTTGAGGACGTGAGCCATGCAGGGCACATGGGTGAGCTGCCCCTGTCGCAGGGCGGAGAGGAGGTTGGTGCCATTGTCAGAAACGACCATTCCTGGCTTAAGCTGACGTGGCGTCAACCACCTCTCGGCCTGCCCCTGCAGAGCTGCCAGAACCTCGGGCCCAGTGTGGCTCCTGTCCCCCAAACACACCAGCGCAAGCACGGCATGGCATCTTTTTGCCTGCGTACTTGCGTAGCCCCTTGTACGCCTACGGAGCACCGCTGGTTCCAAGGACAGAGCACTGGAGGAAGAAGAAGAGGAGGGGGTGGAGGAGAGAGGTGTGTCACAACCAGTAGCAGTAGTAGCGTTTTGGAGGCGTGGTGGCGGAACAACCTCCAACACTACTGCACCTTGTCCTGCATCCCTCCCAGCTGCCAATAGAGTGACCCAATGGGCCGTGAAAGAAAGGTACCGTCCCTGTCCATGCCTGCTGGACCATGAGTCAGCGGTAATATGCACCTTACCGCTGACCGCCCTGTCCAGCGAGGCATGGACATTGCCCTCCACATGCCGGTAGAGAGACGGAATCGCCTTCCGTAAGAAAAAGTGGCGTTTGGGAACCTGCCACTGAGGAACCGCACATTGAACAAACTCACGGAAGGGGGCCGAGTCTACCAACTGAAAAGGCAGCAGTTGAAGTGCTAGCAATTTAGCCAGGCTAGCATTCAACCGCTGGGCATGTGGATGGCTGGGAGTGTACTTCTTTCTACGGTCCAGCAGCTGGGGCAGGGAAATTTGCCTGCTGCAATCGGACGTCGGTGTACTGCAAGTACTTGGTTGTGACACACCTAATTCTACACCTTCAGTCCTCTCAGAGCAGCTTTCAGAGAGGACTGAAGGTGTAGTGGGGATGGAGATCCCAGCTGAGGAGGAGCAAGGAGAGGTCCGCTTAGTTCTTTGGTGTGGGTCTTTTATGTGTGCCTGCCAACGAGCTGCATGGCAGGTCGCCATATGTCTGGTCATGCTTGTGGTGCCCAAGCGGCTGATGTTTTGGCCACGCGAGATACGCTTGAGACAAATATTGCAAATAGCAGTGGTGCGATCTGATGCACTCGTCTCAAAAAAGGCCCACACCAAAGAACTTTTCTGATAACGTGCAGAGGCAGCGCCCTGCACAGGCGGAGCTCTGCGGTGTTGTACAGTTGCTGTGCTGGCCTCTACCTGGCCTCCAGGGGGCATCCTGCCTCGTTGGACATGTGACGCCGCATCCTCCTCCTCCTCGTCCTCCTCCTCATCCTCTCTCCCTTCAGGCACCCACGTGGAGTCAGTGACCTCATCATCCCCTCCCTCTTCACCACTAGAGCAAACCTGGCAGTAAGCTGCAGCTGGTGGAACAGTACTGCCAGATTCCTCAAGCTGGGTATCATCATCCGAGCCTTCGAATCGTTGGGCATCCTCCTGGAGCATGTACCCAACACTGTGCTCAAAGAGTTCGGGGGACTCCTCAGGAGGACATGGTGGGTCTAGGGAAGGGGTGGCTGATGATGCTCTGCCAGTACCCTGAGCCTGGGTGAGAGAGGATGAGGAGGATGAGGAGGGCTTGGTCATCCATTCTACCAAGCCTTCAGCATGATGCGGCTCCACATGTCCAGCTGCCGAAAACAAAGACGCGCGTGTCCCATGGCCACGTGCTGATGACGATGCACGACCACGTCCACGTCCACGGCCACGTCCACTAGAAACAGAGCCTGCCTGCCCTGTGTTCTTGGCTCTGCACGCTCTGCCTCCCCTTGGCGGTCTTCCAGCCATTGTAGTCGGTAGTCCTGTGGGTGCTGCTGAGAAGAATATATAGGAGCTCTGTGTGATGCCACTAACACACTAGAAGTCCTATGGGTGCTTCTGCAAAGAAAATAGAGGAGCTCTGTGTGATGCCACTAACACACTAGAAGTCCTATGGGTGCTGCTGAGAAGAAAATATAGGAGCTCTGTGTGATGCCACTAACACACTAGAAGTCCTATGGGTGCTTCTGCAAAGAAAATAGAGGAGCTCTGTGTGATGCCACTAACACACTAGAAGTCCTGTGGGTGCTTCTGCAAAGAAAATAGAGGAGCTCTGTGTGATGCCACTAACACACTAGAAGTCCTGTGGGTGCTGCTGAGAAGAAAATATAGGAGCTCTGTGTGATGCCACTAACACACTAGAAGTCCTATGGGTGCTTCTGCAAAGAAAATAGAGGAGCTCTGTGTGATGCCACTAACACACTAGAAGTCCTATGGGTGCTTCTGCAAAGAAAATAGAGGAGCTCTGTGTGATGCCACTAACACACTAGAAGTCCTGTGGGTGCTGCTGAGAAGAAAATATAGGAGCTCTGTGTGATGCCACTAACACACTAGAAGTCCTATGGGTGCTTCTGAAAAGAAAATAGAGGAGCTCTGTGTGATGCCACTAACACACTAGAAGTCCTGTGGGTGCTGCTGAAAGAAAATATAGGAGCTCTGTGTGATGCCACTAACACACTAGAAGTCCTGTGGGTGCTGCTGAGAAGAAAATATAGGAGCTCTGTGTGATGCCACTAACACACTAGAAGTCCTATGGGTGCTTCTGCAAAGAAAATAGAGGAGCTCTGTGTGATGCCACTAACACACTAGAAGTCCTGTGGGTGCTTCTGAGAAGAAAATAGAGGAGCTCTGTGTGATGCCACTAACACACTAGAAGTCCTGTGGGTGCTGCTGAGAAGAAAATATAGGAGCTCTGTGTGATGCCACTAACACACTAGAAGTCCTATGGGTGCTTCTGCAAAGAAAATAGAGGAGCTCTGTGTGATGCCACTAACACACTAGAAGTCCTGTGGGTGCTGCTGAGAAGAAAATAGAGGAGCTCTGTGTGATGCCACTAACACACTAGAAGTCCTATAGGTGCTTCTGGGAAGAAAAATATAGGTCTGTGTGATGGGACTAACACACTTCAAGTCCTATAGGTGCTTCTGGGAACAAAATATAGGATCTCTGTGTGATGGGACTAACACACTTCAAGTCCTATGGGTGCTTCTGGGAAGAAAATGTAGGTCTGTGTGATGGGACTAACACACTTCAAGTCCTATAGGTGCTTCTGGGAACAAAATATATGATCTCTGTGTGATGGGACTAACACACTTCAAGTCCTATAGGTGCCTCTGGGAAGAAAATATAGGTCTGTGTGATGGGACTAACACACTTCAAGTCCTATAGGTGCTTCTGGGAACAAAATATATGATCTCTGTGTGATGGGACTAACACACTTCAAGTCCTATAGGTGCCTCTGGGAAGAAAATATAGGTCTGTGTGATGGGACTAACACACTTCAAGTCCTATAGGTGCTTATGGGAACAAAATATAGGATCTCTGTGTGATGGGACTAACACACTTCAAGTCCTATGGGTGCTTCTGGGAAGAAAATCTAGGTCTGTGTGATGGGACTAACACACTTCAAGTCCTATAGGTGCTTCTGGGAACAAAATATATGATCTCTGTGTGATGGGACTAACACACTTCAAGTCCTATAGGTGCCTCTGGGAAGAAAATATAGGTCTGTGTGATGGGACTAACACACTTCAAGTCCTATAGGTGCTTCTGGGAACAAAATATATGATCTCTGTGTGATGGGACTAACACACTTCAAGTCCTATAGGTGCCTCTGGGAAGAAAATATAGGTCTGTGTGATGGGACTAACACACTTCAAGTCCTATAGGTGCTTCTGGGAACAAAATATATGATCTCTGTGTGATGGGACTAACACACTTCAAGTCCTATAGGTGCCTCTGGGAAGAAAATATAGGTCTGTGTGATGGGACTAACACACTTCAAGTCCTATAGGTGCTTCTGGGAACAAAATATAGGATCTCTGTGTGATGGGACTAACACACTTCAAGTCCTATGGGTGCTTCTGGGAAGAAAATGTAGGTCTGTGTGATGGGACTAACACACTTCAAGTCCTATAGGTGCTTCTGGGAACAAAATATAGGATCTCTGTGTGATGGGACTAACACACTTCAAGTCCTATAGGTGCTTCTGGGAACAAAATATATGATCTCTGTGTGATGGGACTAACACACTTCAAGTCCTATAGGTGCTTCTGGGAACAAAATATATGATCTCTGTGTGATGGGACTAACACACTTCAAGTCCTATAGGTGCCTCTGGGAAGAAAATATAGGTCTGTGTGATGGGACTAACACACTTCAAGTCCTATAGGTGCTTCTGGGAACAAAATATATGATCTCTGTGTGATGGGACTAACACACTTCAAGTCCTATAGGTGCCCCTGGGAAGAAAATATAGGTCTGTGTGATGGGACTAACACACTTCAAGTCCTATAGGTGCTTCTGGGAACAAAATATATGATCTCTGTGTGATGGGACTAACACACTTCAAGTCCTATAGGTGCTTCTGGGAACAAAATATATGATCTCTGTGTGATGGGACTAACACACTTCAAGTCCTATAGGTGCTTCTGGGAACAAAATATATGATCTCTGTGTGATGGGACTAACACACTTCAAGTCCTATAGGTGCTTCTGGGAACAAAATATATGATCTCTGTGTGATGGGACTAACACACTTCAAGTCCTATAGGTGCTTCTGGGAACAAAATATAGGATCTCTGTGTGATGGGACTAACACACTTCAAGTCCTATGGGTGCTTCTGGGAAGAAAATATAGGTCTGTGTGATGGGACTAACACACTTCAAGTCCTATAGGTGCTTCTGGGAACAAAATATATGATCTCTGTGTGATGGGACTAACACACTTCAAGTCCTATAGGTGCTTCTGGGAACAAAATATAGGATCTCTGTGTGATGGGACTAACACACTTCAAGTCCTATGGGTGCTTCTGGGAAGAAAATATAGGTCTGTGTGATGGGACTAACACACTTCAAGTCCTATAGGTGCTTCTGGGAACAAAATATATGATCTCTGTGTGATGGGACTAACACACTTCAAGTCCTATAGGTGCTTCTGGGAACAAAATATAGGATCTCTGTGTGATGGGACTAACACACTTCAAGTCCTATAGGTGCTTCTGGGAACAAAATATATGATCTCTGTGTGATGGGACTAACACACTTCAAGTCCTATGGGTGCTTCTGGGAAGAAAATGTAGGTCTGTGTGATGGGACTAACACACTTCAAGTCCTATAGGTGCTTCTGGGAACAAAATATATGATCTCTGTGTGATGGGACTAACACACTTCAAGTCCTATAGGTGCTTCTGGGAACAAAATATATGATCTCTGTGTGATGGGACTAACACACTTCAAGTCCTATAGGTGCTTCTGGGAACAAAATATATGATATCTGTGTGATGGGACTAACACACTTCAAGTCCTATAGGTGCTTCTGGGAACAAAATATATGATCTCTGTGTGATGGGACTAACACACTTCAAGTCCTATAGGTGCTTCTGGGAACAAAATATATGATCTCTGTGTGATGGGACTAACACACTTCAAGTCCTATAGGTGCTTCTGGGAAGAAAAATATAGGTCTGTGTGATGGGACTAACACACTTCAAGTCCTATAGGTGCTTCTGGGAACAAAATATATGATCTCTGTGTGATGGGACTAACACACTTCAAGTCCTATAGGTGCTTCTGGGAAGAAAATATAGGAGCTCTGCCTGCCTGCCACGAACACACTACAAGTCCTATAGGTGCTTCTGGGAACAAAATATAGGAGCTCTGCCTGCCTGCCAGGAACACACTACAAGTCCTATAGGTGCTTCTGGGAACAAAATATAGGAGCTCTGCCTGCCTGCCACGAACACACTACAAGTCCTATAGGTGCTTCTGGAAACAAAATATAGGAGCTCTGCCTGCCTGCCACGAACACACTACAAGTCCTATAGGTGCTTCTGGGAACAAAATATAGGAGCTCTGCCTGCCTGCCACGAACACACTACAAGCCCCTCTTTCTAAATCAATCTTTGTAAATGAATCTATCTAACTCAATCTCTCTAAGTAAATCTCTCTAACTAACTAAATCCAGCAGAGTGTCACAGATCTATCCTGCTCTATCTACGCCGGAACAGCATGTGACCGGCGCAGACGGCGTGGCGGCCTTTTATAGGGGGGGGCGTGTACTAAAGCCCCTGAGCTGTAATTGGCTACAGGCGTCCTGCCTGTAGCCAATTATGGCTCTTCGAGTTTCCGGGGCTGTGATTGGCCAAGCATGCGGGGTCACAGTGCATGCTTGGCCAATCATCAGCCAGCAATGCACTGCGCTGGCCGCGCCGGCCGCAATGCATTGCGGGGCCGCCCGCATCACACGAACGTGATGCGAGCGGCCAAAATAGTTCTGGGCTCGCCGAGCGAGCGAACGCCCCGGTGCTCGATGCGAACGTGGGTTCGCATCGAGCACCGGGCCCATCCCTACCCACTGCACAAGATTTCAAATATTACTCTACTGTGCACTCCTCCTAACCTAGACTAGACCTGCTGTTTGCTAATCATTTTTGTTTCCCTTGGGTTATCTAAGCCACTATCCATAACATCACACTATCTGACCCTAAGTGTAGATATAAAAAATGCCACTCATACTCTGAAGCCCCATAACTGGGGACAGAAGGAGTCCCTCAAAGAAATATATTCAGATTTACAATCCTTCTTCAAATAAAATAATAATGGATCAGTCTGGCGGTCTGTACGTTGGGAAACACGCAATGCTTATGTAAGAGGTAAAGATTCTCTCTGGTGTGTATACTGAAGAAGAATTTCAGGAGGTGATCCCAAAGGAAAGACCCCAGGCTAAAACAGCTACAGGGTCATATACCATAAACTTTTTGAAAAATTTCACTTTTCAAACTTACTAAAACACTCACCTCCCACCCAGAATCCAAACCAGCTCATGTCAAAACTATAGACCAGGGGTCTCAAAGTACCGCCCCGTGGGCCATTTACGGCCCGCGTACCTCTTGCAAACGGCCTACAGAACTGGTTCACCAGGATACTGATACATTTCCTGGTGAGCTGCGGATGAAAGCCAGTGCACTGTCGGTTTCTTTTTTCCTTTTTTATAACAGAAGAAATTTTTATTGATATATTCAATCAGTTACATATTATGCATATCAAGTGTTACAGTATACAGTGATGTACAATAGACAGTATAACTACTCAAGAGAGTCATGCGATAGGGTTACAGGGAGAAAACGTGATTTGTTCATAGAGTATGTTACGTCAGTATTGTTTCTCAGAATATTCCGAATTCTTTTTTTATTTTTTATTTACTCGGCAATAGATTAAATAAAATATGTCTCTGGGGGTCCAGTGAGGACTAACCTTTAAGCCCTGGTGGTCTGGTGCAGGAGCATTGTTGTTTGCACCTTTAGTGGCGGATGCAGACCACGTAACTGTGTCCCTCGCGGTGCCGGCGCTTAGTTGCGCTCTGACTCAGATAAATGCCCTTTGGAAAAAGGACTGATTTTTATTTCCAATCCATAAACCACTTGTCCGCTGGTCCACCAGGGTATAAAACTATTTTAACCCCTCAGGTAAGCAGGAGGTGCAAACTGTTTATGAATATCAATATATTAAAATGTTAAATAAATAAAAAAATGTATTATTTTATTTTAATTAAATATGTATGCATGCGGCCCCCATGGGATATGAAAACTTGTCCAGTGGCCCTCAGGTAATTTGAATTTGAGACCCCAGCTGTAGACTGATTTCCTTGATTAACGTAGAATTGAAAACATCCACAAACATTCTGGCTTTTCGCCTTAAACCAATACTTCTCTGCTAGATGCACCCAAACCAGGCAGGCTTTGTTCAAGGGATAGAGGTTATAGACAACCCTCTAAGATCAATTTTAATTACACAATATGCCCAGCTACATAAAATATCTCTGGAAAGGCATTCAAGTGTGCAAACTGGTGCTTCATGCTAACGGCCTTGTAACACATGGGATTGAACACTAACTGGGCTCAGGATCCCTACTGGTCTTTATAGTTTCTTTGGAACCTTTGCTGATCTCACTGCAACATAATAATGATAAAGGCATAGGACAAACAGAATGCAAACTGCTTTTTCAGACTGATGTCATTTTATATATACGCAACCTTGAGACATCTCTTCCAATACTTTTACAAGAATTCCATAGATATATTACACTTTTAAGCAGTATTAAAGTGGTGGGACACCCTGAAAATGATTTTTCTTTTTACTTACCAGAAATGGCTGTTGCTAGGCAGATCGTCCTAATCTGCCTCCTCCAGCGCCGCGGTGATCTTCTCTTCTTCCGTCTTCAGGTGAATGGGGCGCGGTGTGTTATGGGAACTGTGTCCCACAACACACCGCGTTCCCCATTCACAAATAAGACTCGCGCATGCGCAGTAGGCCGCGCGCCGACTCGCGCATGCGCAGTAGGCCGCGCGCCGACTCGCGCATGCGCAGTAGGAAATGGGAAGCAGTTTCCCTTATTGAGGATGGCGGCGCTGGATCCGGATAGCCGAGGGACATCTCGGCCTCCACGAACGACATCGTGGGCGCCCTGGGAGAGTAAGTGTACTTATTAAAAGTCAGCAGCGACTTTTTTTTTAAGGTAAAAACCCCGCTTTAAATCCAAAACCAAAAATGTATTATATTTCAACTTACCAATCATTAGATCTGATACATTCTTCTGGAGTATATGTGCTTTTAAAAAACAACAGACTTACCAGATGAAAATAGAAGGAAGAAAACCTAAAAAAGGAAACTAATGTAGCCATCACACCTAAGAATTGATAAGCAGCAATACAATAAATGTTTGATTTTGGGTTTAATACTGTTTTAAGTCTGCAAAGCTGGAAATTCTGAACATAGGACTCCTTACTTCTAGGATCTCCCATCTCCAAACACAATTCCCATTTGCCTTAAAAGTTACAGCTCAGCACAGCTCCAAAATTCTTTTTAGACATCTTTCCCATCATCACTCATATCTTAGCCCCCGTACACATGGTTGGAAATTCCGACCACAAAATCCGTCTGATTTTTTCCGATGGATTTTGTCCAAAACTGGTGTTGCATACACACAGTCGGACAAAGTTGTTGGAAAATCCGATCGTGGTTACGTTCATTGCGTACTACGGAACTACGTAGAGGCTAGTAGTCAATAGCTTTGGTCTCGTAATTTGATCTGAGCATGCGTGGCACTTTGTCCGTCGAAATTCCCTATACACGATCGGAAAAAGTCTGATCAGATTTTGTTGTTGGAAAATTTTAGATTCTGCTCTCAAATTTCTCTCAAAAAAGCCTGCTAGAGCCCACACACGATCGGATTTTCCGACAACATAATCCGATCAGACTTTGTCCATCGGAATATCCAACCGTGTGTACGGGGCATTGCAGAGTAATTTTGAAGCATAACTGAACCCAAGAGCAAAAATGCAATATAATGCAGCTTACAGTGCCTAGATGTACCAACTCTCTTAGTTTTCTAATTTTTTTTTATCAAGCTAAAAGCATTTTCAATAAATACAGAAAACACTTGCCAATCGTTCTAGAAAGGCTGTGTCCTCGTCACTGCCTGAGAGCTGCTCAGAAAAATATCTTCCTTCCTAGCTATCTTCTGTAATCTACCAATTAGCCCAGCCCACATGTAATGGAGATGAAGAGATATGGACATGTTTTTAGTTCATATTAGGAGAGCAGCCTAGGGTGACAACAATGGCTCCTATGATACAGTGGAGGAGAGCTATCCAGGGACATGAAGAGTGTTATTTTCAGGATTACCATGAGAAAATAAAGCAAAAGAAGATTGAAAAAAAAAAAGAAAACGAATGCAGCCACCAAGGACTAGTAGCTGAAATATATAACATTTTTGGTTTTGGGTCTGTAGGTAGGTGGCTAAAATGTTATTTGGATACTCAATTAAAGGGTTAATTCCCAGTGACTGTGAGGTTAATTGTGGACTGTGGTGCATCGGCCTGTGAATGTGTCACTTGTCATAAGAGTTATATAGGGGAGAGGAAATTGTTCCCCAGGTTCTTTCCATGGGTGGCGGGAAGAAGGCCACATATGTAACAATGTAGTCACTACAGAGCAGAAAGAATCCACCTGATCTTCAGGGACCCGAGCATAGGAAAACAGGGAGACTAAATAGCAGCCAGTTCAGCAGATTGTCGTAATCGGTGACAGGGGTTCTGTTGTAGGGGTAGATTGCTGCCCACTTAAACTGCCATTCTCAGTGCTAGGCACCCTATCTTAGAACTGGACCTGAACAATGAGCATGCGGGGCCTTGCAGAGTATACAGTGGTTTTACTATATACCTACAGGTGAAGCAAGTAATGTGTAATGTGTGTGTAATAACTGGTGGAGGATAATCAGTGTCCTGCACTATTTTCTTCAAAATGACTCTGTGGTCGATGTTTGGAAAGATGCCCCTGACCGGTGTCTAAGATGTTATGCTTTATGTGGAGCTTTGAGAAGTAATTTGGCCTCTGGCCATGAGGTGGTGCTAACCCACATGTGAAACAATATAAAACAATCAGCGTGCAGTTTAATTTAAGCTCCTTATCCAGTTGTAGAAGGACCTAGTACAACTAAGTAGATGGGGCTCAGAGCTTTGCAAATATATAATTTTTAATTAAACAGTAGCACAGACATATTATAGGTTAATCTCCAGTATGCACACAAGCCAATAGTCAGAATTTTCCTAAGACATTCTTGACTTTACAGGGGAAGGGGAATCCAACAGTGAGTTGCAGCTTTGTGTACCATCTGAGATAGGTAGCTGCTACAGAACTGTGTTTTAACAGGCAGTTTAATTTACACAATCCAGGCTGCAGGACCTGCAAGGGAATAAAACAGTGAGGGGTTTTGCTTGGAATCAAACTGTTAGGTGGCTGGTCTAAGGTTTTTATGCCAGTGCTGCCACAACGGAGGCATGCTGGTAGAGTGTATTTACACAGTATAAGGACTGCTGCTGCCAAGTGTGCCCTGGCAACAGGGGAGTTCTCAGTTCCTCTGTCACTGCCTACACACCCACCCATAGCAGCAAGAGCCCTTACTCTCAAGAGCCTACCCTCACAGTGCTAATAGGTAGGGCTCTTGATATATATAGCATTGTGGGGCATGCCTATCGTATAAGGAATTCATGTAGGGTGCCCCTTACAACCCCCCAGCTAGTACTGCTGCAAAGCATACTGGAGGCCTGTGATAAAATCTTGCTGCAGGAAAGGAGTATCTTGCTGCCGGAAAATATCTTGCTGCAGGAATACCTTGCTGCAGTAAAGTTGCAAGTTTCAAAGTCCTGAAAAGTTTTGTGCCCAGAGATCAGTTTCAAACAGACTAGTGTATGGCCAGCCTAAATCTACAGGTTCCCTGTGCTTGCTGTTGTTGAAAATAAAAAACTAGCGGTTGAATGATGGCTTCAACTGTTTAGGAAGAATACATCCAGAATGCACATGTTATGTAAGCTTCAGGTTCAGATGCCTAATTTTCTATATTTGTATTTTTTTTGTAAACGTGACTCAACAGATGAGGCTGCATGTAGTAAATTACCATTGGTTGTGCCACACTAACCACCCATATGTGGGAACCAATAATAATGACATTTTTTTTTCCAGGTGCCTCTCATTAGTTCAATTTATCATATTAAAGTCTGCACACCAGGGGCAAGAAAAGGAAAAAAGAGATCTCAGCTTTTAACGTCACAAAAACATGGTAATTGTTCTTTTTTACATCCAGGAGCTGATTAATTAATTGCCTTGCTACTGCCCTTTTTTTTTTTAAAAAAAAGGGTAGGTAAGTGGACTCAATTTTCTGTAGCACTGTTTACATGTGTGCTGTAAATTTTACATAAATTACTTAAATGTTAGCATGGTGGTACAGCTATCATGTGTGAGTTAGCGCTCCTCATGGCCCACCCTGGGCCCCACACCAGAAGGATAACGTCTTTTCACTTGCCAATGACACCTGATTTGGCACTGACTACAGAGACATTTCGAACAATACCACGCTGAGTGCGGATTCTCTCCACCAGCTCTTTTACACACGTTACACGATATGCTTTAATCTCTTCAATCTGAAGGCACGTAGGAAAGCTGCTGTATAGTTTGTGAGGCCTTGCACACAGTGGCCCTAGGAAGGTTCCGTTACGCAGTGGGCCCTAACATAGGGATCCTGCCACTTAGAAGGGCGAACCATACAACCACCTGTCCACCCCACTAGCTGAATGTCCGTAAGCAGCCACCAAAACCTCCTTTCCCGAGCTGGCTGCTCCTCTTTCTCTTTTTTCTTACTCTCAATCACTCAGAAGGTAACATAAAGGTTACACCTTGTTCCCTCTTTCCATTCACTCTAGGAGCACACGCTTATACTCTTCGCGAGACCAGTCGTCGTTACTAATCAGAACTTTCTTTACTTGAGTAAAAGGGCACCAAATTAACAGTTTAACTGTATCTCCACATTACAGTTCTCCAACTGTTACATAAGCAAGGCAACGTGTCACAAAACATGGCAGTACTGCTTCTGCTCTTTGTAAAAATGCTATACTTCAGTACTCATACCGTAAACCTCATAACCACATGCTTGGTGCAACACTACGTTTCCTTGTGTATGGTTTTTCCAACTCGCACATCAACCAACAACCACGTAGCCTAACCCCCTATCACTATCCATACCACAGGAAGCATCACAGACCAAAAAGAGTAGACACACCACTGCACATTAATTTATGTGTTAACAGATATTAACCTGATGAATACAGGAAATTACCAGTCTAGGCACCTGCCTATAAACACGCGTAGGCAGACAGTGTGTCCTTTGAATGCCTGTGACTAGACAGCACAGATCACAGTGAAAATATGCAGAGCCAATCAGAGTGGCACTGTGCCTTCTGATAACTGTAAACCACAGTGATCACGAATATAAACAAAAAATTTAAACAATTCCCTCCTTCTGCCTCTGCTACTGATTGCTTCTCTGCCAATCATTAACACTGTAAGTAAAGCTTTCCTTCAAAAATGTTCAATTTAGGAACCTTTGTCCTTTGTTTGATTTTCTAACCTTCAGGGAGTCATTATCAAGTCATTATAATCATGTACTAGCAATTACGTTTGAAAATCAGCCTGGCTTCACCTGTGCACTTGCTTGTGGGAGGAAAGATAGTGGCACCCAGTGAGGACATAAATGGGTATTTCAGAACAGACCACTGCAGAGTTTTGTTCACTGATTTTAGACTGGTGAGTTGGTTATAAGATGAATAATTCCTCTTTGGTATCAGTTTCTGGAAGCATTGCCAAAAAAAAAGGGTTGCTTCAAATTAAAAGCAAGTTAGCAGTTGTTGGTTTCTGCTTTAAGATTTAACCACTTGCCTACTGGGTACTTTTACCCCCTTCCTGCCCAGACCAATTTTCAGCTTTAAGCGCTGTCTCACTTTGAATGACTGTATGCAAATTTAAATTTTTATCATTTTTTTCAAACAAATAGAGCTTTTTTTTGGTGGTCTTTAATCAATTTAATCTTTAATTTGGGAAAAAAACTAAAAAGTTTTTCATAGTTTGTTATAAAATGTGTAGATGTCAGCATTATTAAAGGAATGCTGATAACCAGCTTGTGTTTACATCATGATCAGCTGTGATTAGACATAGCTGATGACGTGGTAAAGGGTCGCAGTGATTGGCCCTTTACCCTGATCTGTGATCAGCTGTGTCCTAGGGGACACAGCGATCACAGAACCCAGCAGG
Source organism: Lithobates sylvaticus (assembly GCA_028564925.1). Taxonomy (NCBI): domain Eukaryota; kingdom Metazoa; phylum Chordata; class Amphibia; order Anura; family Ranidae; genus Lithobates; species Lithobates sylvaticus. The sequence goes on from CM053029.1 coordinate 526,002,311, forward strand.
CGTGACCACTGGAGGTCGTCATATGACGCCCTCCCAGAACTGGTCTCCTGCGCTGTAGCCGTCATTTGACTGTGGTTAAAAATGCATTATTAGGAAGGCAGCGTTGCTTCATGGATGATAGGGGGCTTGGAAATAATAGGATGATTACCTAAAAGGTAAAGCTCATGTACATTATTTTCTGTGTCTACATAATTTTATTCCACACATGGATTCTATAAAGGCAGCCATTGGCTCCCACTGCTGTCAATCAAATCCAGTGACGGGTAAGCGAGGGTGGGCCTGAGACATGCTATTTGTGTCCATAGACACACACAGCCCGGCTCAGGAGTGACCCTTCACGAGTGCCCCCAAAACAAAGGCTTGCTATGGGGGCAGACACTGAAGAGGGGGAGTGGACAGTGCCAGCGGTGATCCCAGAAGAGAAGGTTTGGGGCCACTCTGTGCAATACCATTACACAGACCAGGTAACTATAGCATGTTTAAAAAAAAAAAAAAAAAAAAAACCTTTAGTACCACTATAACCTTTGTTATGAATTCCTTTTGTTGTCAGCAAAGTAAAATACTAATTATTGAACCTCCTTCCATTTTACTGTAATTCCACTCTGCACACCACCTGTTAGGCTCCAGATGTTTATTTAACCACAGCTACTTCAGTTATTTTATTGTGTTTGCACAGCCTAGATGTAAATGTATAATCCACTATCTGCTTTCCCAAGGTATTTAACTCTGTCTTTATAATTAGCAATTTAATAATATGGAATCACACATGTAATGATGTTTCAAAAAATCTGCTCTGTATTATTGAATACAAAGCTGCATAAAATGGAACTAAACTCTCTCAGTCAGCATTAACTATTTTTAATCCTTATGCTTCTAGCATTAGTAAATAGATAGGAAGATATATTATATTTACTTTTTTGTTTTAAACCTTTTTTTTTTAATTTGTTCAGTTGCTTTAGGTTTCTGGCCTAGGTTAAAATTATGTCATACAGTCCATTAGTCATCATGGGCATTTTTTTTCTTTCATCTGAAGGAGGGGCTTTCTCAGCTAAGCATACCATCCTGCCGACATGCCTGAGCTAAGGGCAGATGGATTCCAGGAAGTAAATGCTACATGAATCATCTGCCCTTACTCAAGATAGCCGCAAATAAAAATGCTGGGGGGGTGTTTTTCAAAGTGATTGCTTAACAAAATAAAGCACAGAGACACGGATGGTTAGGTGAGTTTGCTTTGGAGCTACTAGCGCTACACACATTCAGTACAGACCTAGATATCTGTCACTGTGCATGTGAGAGAACAACAATAGGACAGGGATACTCTGTCTGTCATAAGGATTCAGATACATGCTATGGACAGCTGCAGTTAAACTATTAGAATATACGAATACTTGCATTATAGTTAATTCTGGCAGTATGGACAGGACATATGGCTGAGACTTTCTCTCCCTCAGTCCATCAATGCTGTATCCTGGCCTGCCCTTACTCAAGATGGCCGCAAATAAAAATGCTGGGGGGTGTTTTTCAAAGTGATTGCTCAACAGAATAAAGCACATGGTTAGGTGAGTTTGCTTTGAATATTAAAAATGAATTAAATAGTGTTTTTGGTTTGTGGTGCTCACATACAGTTTAGTTCTGCTTTAATTGTGTATCTTTTTTTTAAACTTGTATGTAGTAAAACAGGAAAAGCAGACTCCATGTTGCTGCCATACTATGTAAATGGGGGAATGAGTTACTGAAGCTACAATAGGATTGAGCATTCGGTGAAGGACTAGCCGCATGTAAACCTTTGGAGCTACTAACGTTATTTGACCCATTTTCTTATGTGAAGGGTCAATTGGTTCTGGTGAGTGTAGTGTGGAGGTGATAATCACATGCTGGAAGGGGTTAATCAACACTTTGAGTGGAAGACATTGGATGGCTGTAGCACGGAATGTTGCATATACGTTAATGTGACATGAAGTGACAGATAGCACCATCATTGAACTGAACTTATATATATATCTCTCTATATATATATATATATATATCTATATGAGTCCTGGTGGAATTTTGCACATGTAAGCGGGTACATATAGTTATTAATAGCGATACCTCTAGATGAATGTTGTATCAAAGTGCAGTTGCAGGATGATCACATCGGCATTGGTTTTAGTGTCAAAAACCCGAAGACAGGATCAGTAATAATCAGTGATGATCAGTGATGATGGGGAGATTCTCCAACCAGCTAGGGACACATTCTCTCCAGCAGAAACTGTGGTGTGATACTGGAACTCAGGATCAACCTCTCTATTCTATGCTTTGGTCCCTAGTATTATTCTAATCTACCATGCAACCACACCTCCAACAAACAGAAGTGGCCATTGGTTGCCTAACCTGGCTCTAAGCCTATGCTGGTTTTTGAGCCTAAAACTAGCTATAGAATTTCAGAGCAGAAAGGACAGGACTAACTCAAATAACAGAAAGTGCATATAAACTCTATCGCAATAAATACTTTCACCTACTAATATACAGCAAGGTGGCGCTACACACATTCAGTACAGACCTAGATATATGTCACTGTGCATGTGAGAGAATAACAATAGGAGAGGGATACTCTGTCTGCCGTAAGGATTTAGATACATGCTATGGACAGCTGCAGTTAAACTATTAGAATATACGAATACTTGCATTATAGTTAATTCTGGCAGCATGGACAGGACATATGGCTGAGACTTTCTCTCCCTCTGTCCATCAACGCTGTATCCTGGCCTAGGCCGACAAGGCCCACGCCTAGGGCAGCACTTTGCAGGGGGACAGCATGGAAAGAGTCCTCGCCTGCTTGCACTACACTGTTAGTTTAGCATCGGTTTTATGGGGAGGACTGGGCTAAGAGGTCAAATTGGTCTAGCGCTCCCATAAATGCTATCGGTATGCGGGCATTCCGCAACTGTGTTGACTGTCCTCTCATCCTGGACCACAAACTTTCCTCACTGTGCTATATGTTTTCTGCTGCACCATTGGCATGGTTATATCTTCTTAGTCCTTTCCATAAAATTATCAGAAATTTGTGCTTAAAGTAGAACTATAGACAACACTTTTTTTTTCAAGGGAGGGTTATAACCCCTGTCAGGTTATTTTTTACCATCCCTGTCCCATTGCAGAGATTTCCCTTAACTTCCTGCCCCAAACAGGAAGTGAGAGGAAATCTATGCAAATTAAGGGGATCCATTGCCCCCAGGCCCCCAGAACTAGTGTCCCCACCCGAAAATGTCAGGGTGGGTCTTAAACAGCAAGGGGTGTGGCCTTGACAGGAAGGGGTGGGTTATATTTAGATATTTAAATTAGGGGGCGCACGAGTTTAGTCAAGCTTAGGGCAGCACAAAACCTATATGTGTGTGTTTGTGTGTGTGTGTGTATAACCAGTGCTATTTAAAGGTGAAGCAACACAACACACAACAAACACACTCATTTTATTTGCGTATTGAATAAAAACCTATGAAATTATCTTTTGAAAAAAAATAGAAAAACATATTTTTATACTTACATTGCTAACCATCAAAGTGCCATATTTTCCTAAGGTACTCTATGTTAGGGTATGCTACATTTATATTAAAAAGCGCAAATATATGTTCACAGGCATAAAGTTTAAACCTTATGTGAAATCTAAGTAATAAATACTAAAGCGCTGATACATAAAAAATATAAAGATTATAAAACCTCAGTATTAAATAGATAAGATAACTAAATGATGTGCTGCACCATTAAAAGTGTAACCTACACTTAAAATCATATGAAAAACAGTATACAAAGAGAGTATAAATAGTGCGCAAATCAACCTTATTCTAATAAGATCTTGAATGAAAATAGATAAATAGTGTGGCCAATGGCCAATTCCGTGATGAATTAATAAATAAATAAATCAATTCCGTGCTTATGTGAACAATTACCAAAGTGCAGATAAAAAAAATAATATAAAATACTGCTGCTCTGTGCCGCTCAGAGGTGCAGCTGCTCAGAAAAAAACAGTATAAAATGTATCAATCCAAAGACTGGATAAATAAATAGATAAATATATAAATATAGTGCTCCAAAAGGGTTCCAAGTCAAATAAGTGCTTAATATAAATAAAGATAAAAAAGTATTGATGCAAATCCTGATCCGATGCTAAACCTGCCCCATACACTGACCAATCAATGGGTTTGGACGCAGATATTTCGCAAAAGGTCAGGCTAATTAACAGGGCTGTCAGCCCTTTTCCTCCTCGCTATGCTCGCGTCTCAACAAGGCGTCACTCAGGCTCCTCCTCCTGGGAGGAACATATATAAGCTTTATCTAAGGTTGATGTGCCGATTTGCCAGTGGATTTATGCACTAGCTACCAGCCGCCTATCAATATCGTTATTGGATTATTACTAACCAATCAATCACTGATTGGTCAGTGTATGGGGCAGGTTTAGCATCGGATCAGGATTTGCATCAATACCTTTTTTATCTTTATTTATATTAAGCACTTATTTGACTTGGAACACTTTTGGAGCACTATATTTATATATTTATCTATTTATTTATCCAGTCTTTGGATTGATACATTTTATACTGTCTTTTCTGAGCAGCTGCACCTCTGAGCGGCACAGAGCAGCAGTATTTTATATTATTTTTTTAATGTGAAATCTACCATATGTTTTGTCCATATGACATAATACACAGCTCCAACTCAATTCCACATCAACAGAGGTTTCATCTGCTACAAAACGTATAGTCCAAATGGTGTAGCTACAGATATTGGGGCTTCAGTTCAAAGTTGGGGCTGCAGCCCTACCATACTGTGTCCTCCTTCTGGTAGTCCAAACTATAATATTTACCTCCCCGGCCTTTATTGAGCTGACCATGCATACATTTTCGCATAAACGTTTGTATAAAAATCTTGTCAGTATATTCAATAATGCCATCAGAGACTCAACAAATGTTGTTCAAAAGTACTTCAAATATTTAGATTTTGGAATGAGTGGAATTTCCTGAATAAAAACTATATTTGCTGATTTTATTTGACACATATTTTCTACAGTTGAAAATGATGGTCAGTTTGACCCCTTTAACTATTAGAAAGGTGAATGGTCTTAAATCAATTTTTTTAAATTATACCATTGTATGGTCAGCTTTACATTGCCACCTACCTGCTGCTGGGAACAATGTTGATGGTGCACATAGACTTTTTGAGGTCCCCGTCCAGCGCTCTAGGCTCCTCCTCTTCATCAGGTGCCCCCACAGAAAGTGGCTTTCCATGGGGGCACCCATGTGGATTAAACTGACAGCAGCAGGTCGAGCCAATGGCTACTACTGCTATTGATCTGTCAAACAAATCGCTGGATCAGATCGGGCTCAGGTAAGGAAAAGTGGGGGTCTGAGGGGGAGCTGTAGTAGAGAAGGTTTTTCACCTTAATGCTTAGAATGTATTCAGGTGAAAAACCTTAAGGCTTTATAACCACTTTAAGTGGAATGATTATTATGGTTATCATTTTTGTAATTGTTGGTAAGTACCATAAGTAAAGATAGGAAGGATGCACTGTTAGCTTAGCAGTACTAACTATTGTAGCTACTGTAGGGGCATACTATAAATATAGTGAATTGTTCTTCTTTGACTAACACCCCAACATTCAGAGACAGTGGGAAACTATCTATAGTTCTCAAACTACATGATAAACCTTGCTATAGTCTCCAGAGTTTATCTACTCTAATTGTTCCCTCAACAATATAACAGTACCAAAACTACAACATTGTGATGAGTATGTTGTTAAGTAGACAAAGCTGTCGAGCAATATAAAATAAATGAAATTCCTGAAAACCCTATATAGTAATATATTTACTAATATAGTTCACATCAAGGCTAAACCACCATCAGCACTTAAATAATAAAAGTCAGCCAACAGCCAGGACTACTAATTTATTGCTGGTGTGTCAGATAAGATCATGATCACTGAGATGTAACAGCATCTAAATTCTTGGGAAGGAAAGCAAAGGAAACGTTCCCATGCTTGGGCTGTATGCTCAACAATATGCAGAAAAAAATTAAATATTAGACGGTAGCTCAGTACACTAAAAGGTTATCATGAAAACTTGGTTTGCATTAAAGGAATCCATATCTTTTAATTATCCCAAAAAATTACAAGGGTGCATTGGTTAAAGTATATATAATCCCAATCACTATAATCTCAACTGAGCTTTACCATGGTAATTTTTTTAATCCGCAGCTCTTATTTAAAAAATACGTGATGATCCTGCCATGAGGGTCCTAGGTCAGACAATTCCTATTATAGGCTGACAAAGTCGCTGTCATCCAACTGCATTCCTGTGTTGTCACCCTGTCACAGGGGTCTCTGATGGATGCTAAAAGTAGCTAATTTAACACACATTATACAGGCATGGTCCACTGTTGTTATCACAAGTAGAGATCAGTTGGGTTGGATCTGAACTCAGTCCAAACCCAGTTTGGCAGAACATTCACACCACCCCTGTCAGCTGTGGCTGGGACATTCCTTGCCCCACAACTTCACTCACACAAAGGGGTGGAGATACGTGTGACACCATTGATCTAATACAGTATAGTCACATGGCAATATTTGGTCAAAGTCACTGACCAAATATGGGCATGTTTTAATATTAATTCAATTGTATCATGAGCAAAGCCACATTTTCATGTACATAAAGCTGTTGACAGGGCATGCCCCACACAGCTAATTGGGCTGAAGAGGGTGTGATCGTATGACAGCTTCCCATAGGCTCTGCTGAACTGTTTTTGGGCCAATTTCAAACTGCACCCATATACTTACATTTTTGGAAAAGTGACACACTGTGTCCTCTTTCTCTTCAGTCAACTCAGATTCGGAGATTGTCAATTCAGAAAATGTGTTATATTCTTTTCAAGGAATACAAGGTGATCACTTCCGCCTAGCAGCACTGGGGTCATCAGTTTGAATCCCAACCACGGCACTACCTGCCTGGAGTTTGCATGTTCTCCCTGTGCCTGCGTGGATTTTCTCCCACACTCCAAAGACATGCTGATAGGTTAGTTGACTCCTGTCTAAATTGGCCCTAGTATGTCTATGTATGAATGTGAGTTAGGGACTTTAGATTGTAAGTTCCTTGAGGGCAGGGACTGAATGTACAATATATATATGCGTAAAGTGCTGCATAAATTGGCGGCGCTATATAAGTACCTGTAATAAATGAATAAACAAATCACTAATTAGACAAAATGGAGATCATGATATCATCTGCCCCTCTTCTCCACTTTATCCAATCAGAAAACTCTTTATATTCACTGAAAAAATGCCAAGACATTCTCTGCATGGAAGAGGTGCCAAGCATACAATCCCTTGTGTTAAATAAACAGACAACTAGTTGCTCAAGCAGCATCACTTTAGATGAGTGCCCTGATGGTCACTGGATGGTTCAGACTTTAGCTGTACTATGCTGATCATTTTCTTACTCACTGTTCCAAAGGCAGATCATAGAATGTATTTAAGCTGCTGATGGGCAAACTGTACAGCCAAAGTTTACACCATGCAGTGGCCAGCTCCCTCCCTGGAACATGCACATCTAAAGGGTGCCCAGGTATGTGTCTTTCACTCTAGTTCTGAAGTAACAGCACTATTGTGACTGAGGGCACTGTAAGGAACCACGAGAGATATACATGGGTGTCTGCAAGTAGGGTCAAGAGGTGGTGAGTGCCCCCCCCCCCATGGAATCGGCAAGGTGTGCAGTCCCACTGGCCTTGCTATGGGGGTGGGGGGGTGACCACACCCAGGTGACACCATCAAGAAAGCAGATGTAGCAGGTGCTGTTGAGCCCCCCAGCCATATGTGAAGCAGTGAAAGTCAGCAGTGCTGTGATAGGGGAGAGCAATGGGCCGCTGTCAAAATGTTTCCCCCTCCTTTCTCATGTCGGCAGCATGGGAGAAGAGAAAGGTTCCTGCCCGCTCTTCTTCCCTCCCTATTGGCCACAGCAGAGGGCCAATCAGAAGAAGCTAGAGGGGCATCAATTAAGCCACGTCCCGGAGATTGGTGGCTTAATTGTTCTCCACATGGAGCAGGCTACAAATAGGGGGGATGACACCACGTTTTATCGCACCAGGTGAAACCAACCCTAGTGACGCCACTGTGCAGTCGTTGCAGGGTCCGCCACGGGTGCCACTGACTTTTTTCTGAGTGTGCTCTGCTCTCCCTCTCTCTGACAGTGACATTTGACTCACTGACACTCTCTGAGAGGCTGTCCCTCCCTGCCTCACCCCCCTGAAGCAGCAGTTTTGCAGAGGCATCTGTCGGCCACTTAAGCTTTTTTTTTCAGACGGAAATTGTACTAGCTAAACCAAAATGGTATAGCCTGCACCTTCAGGTTTTGTCGTCCGAAAACTCAGAATCGGCTGTCTAAAACACTAAAGTACTGATCAGATAATCAGCCGATCACTCGTCGTATAAAATTTTACTTCTGATTTTCTTATCGTGTGTATGGGCCTTAAGCTGCTTACTACTTGGCTTTTTTTGGTTTTGGATAGAGTGAAGAATGATTAGCACACAATTTTTTATTGCTGTCTGTGACCTTGTTAGTGAGATTTTATTTGTCCTGTCTACTGTAATCACCAGAAGTGAAAGGAAATCACACATTTTGGGTTAACATCAGAACAGGAGTAGGGGATACATTTTCCAATGGGGACCAGGGGCGGGCTGGGCCGGGGGGCAGGGTGGAAATTTCCCCCCAGGCCGGCGCCTACATTATTTAAAACGGCCGCTGGCTGTTTGTCATTTTTTTTTTTAATGGATGTCGGCCTTGGCGGCCGCCGATTGGCTAGCTGGATGCTGCAATGCCTTGTGGGAGATGTAGTACTGTCTGGCCGGCCGCCGATTGGCTAGCTTGATGCTGCAATGCCTTGTGGGAGATGTAGTACTGTCTGGCCGGCCGCCGATTGGCTAGCTGGATGCTGCAATGCCTTGTGGGAGATGTAGTACTGTCTGGCCGGCCGCCGATTGGCTAGCTTGATGCTGCTGGCTGCTGCATTGTGGGAGTTGTAGTCCGGCCGCCGATTGGCTAGCTCGATGCTGATGGCTGCTCTCACTGCATTGTGGGAGCAGCCCCTCCCTCCTCCACATGAATGGCTGGCAGAGGCTGGAATACAGTGAGTCTCCTGGGAGTCTGGGACCATCCAAGTAAGTAAGCTCCTCCTCCCTCCCCCTCTCTGCAGCCAAAGAGTTTAGTTTTTTCTAGCAGTCTGTGCAGTACCTTGCCCTCCTAGCTGGTATGATGTGGGCTCACACTGGCATGCTGCAGTTTGGCTGCAGTGCTGATGTACTGGCAGTCTTCCTGCATGTTGCCCCCGGCCCCATAGAGGTTGCACATTTACTGCATGTTCTGAAAGTGCACAAAACGTCCTGCATGCTGCATCTTTGGTGCACTTTCAGAAAATGCAGCAAAAATGTGTAACCTAAAAGAAGTCTGAGGGACTGTGAAACCCGCCAGTACACCCGCACTGCAGCCAAACTGCAGCACATCAGTGTGAGCCCAAAGGCTTGTATTCACTTGTAGCAGGCACTGACACTCCTCTGAAAAGTGATCCATGCTCAGGTCACTTTTCAGAGGCATTTGACAGGCAGTGAGGAGTTGATATCACATTTAATCCCTGCCTGTTTTAACCCCCGAAATGCCAGTCCCTGCAGGTAATGGCACGGTGGTTCACTTTGAACTCCACCTTATTTCCATTACTCTCTGTAGGTATTAGATGGGCTCTCACCTTTTTGTTCGCACATCTAATACCTAAGGGTACTTTCACACTGGGGCGGTAGTGGTAAAGTGCTGCTCGTTTTAGTGGCAGTCTCTCTCTGTGCAGGCACTGTGACTTAGTCTCTCTCTCTCTCTCTCTCTCTCTCTCTCTCTCTCTCTCCAGGCAGTGTGAAGCGGTCTCTCTCTATCTCTGTGCAGGCAGTGTGAAGCGGTCTCTCTCTGTGCAGGCAGTGTGAAGCGGTCTCTCTCTGTGCCGGCAGTGTGAAGCGGTCTCTTTCTGTGCAGGCAGTTTGAAGTGGTCTCTCTCTCTGTACAGGCAGTATGAAGTGGTCTCTCTCTCTCTCTGTGCAGGCAGTATGAAGCTGTCTCTCTCTCTCTGTGCAGGCAGTGTGAAGCGGTCTCTCTCTCTCTCTGTGCAGGCAGTGTGAAGTGGTCTCTCTCTCTCTGTGCAGGCAGTGTGAAGCGGTCTCTCTCTCTCTCTCTGCAGGCAATGTGAAGCTGTCTGTCTCTCTCTGTGTGGGCAGTGTGAAGTGGTCTCTCTCTCTGTGTGGGCAGTGTGAAGTGGTCTCTCTCTCTGTGTGGGCAGTGTGAAGTGGTCTCTCTCTCTCTGTGTGGGCAGTGTGAAGTGGTCTCTCTCTCTGTGTGGGCAGTGTGAAGCGGTCTCTCTCTCTCTCTGCAGGCAGTGAGAAGCGGTCTCTCTCTCTGCAGGCAGTGAGAAGCGGTCTCTCTCTCTGCAGGCAGTGAGAAGCGGTCTCTCTCTCTGCAGGCAGTGAGAAGCGGTCTCTCTCTCTGCAGGCAGTGTGAAGCGGTCTCTCTCTCTGCAGGCAGTGTGAAGCGGTCTCTCTCTCTGCAGGCAGTGTGAAGCGGTCTCTCTCTCTGCAGGCAGTGTGAAGCGGTCTCTCTCTCTGCAGGCAGTGTGAAGCGGTCTCTCTCTCTGCAGGCAGTGTGAAGCGGTCTCTCTCTCTCTCTCTGCAGGCAGTGTGAAGCGGTCTCTCTCTCTGCAGGCAGTGTGAAGCGGTCTCTCTCTCTCTCTCTGCAGGCAGTGTGAAGCGGTCTCTCTCTCTCTCTGCAGGCAGTGTGAAGCGGTCTCTCCTTCTCTGTGCAGGCAGTGTGAAGCGATCTCTCTCTCTCTCTCTCTGCAGGCAGTGTGAAGCGGTCTCTCTCTCTCTCTCTGCAGGCAGTGTGAAGCGGTCTCTCTCTCTCTGCAGGCAGTGTGAAGCGGTCTCTCCTTCTCTGTGCAGGCAGTGTGAAGCGGTCTCTCTCTCTCTCTCTCTCTCTCTCTCTCTCTGCAGGCAGTGTGAAGCGGTCTCTCTCTCTCTCTCTCTCTCTCTGCAGGCAGTGTGAAGCGGTCTCTCTCTCTCTATCTCTCTGCAGGCAGTGTGAAGCGGTCTCTCCTTCTCTGTGCAGGCAGTGTGAAGCGGTCTCTCCTTCTCTGTGCAGGCAGTGTGAAGCGGTCTCTCCTTCTCTGTGCAGGCAGTGTGAAGTGGTCTCTTTTTGTGCAAGCAGTGTGAAGCGGTCTCTTTTTGTGCAGGCAGTGTGAAGCGGTCTCTTTTTGTGCAGGCAGCGTGAAGCGGTCTCTTTTTGTGCAGGCAGCGTGAAGCGGTCTCTTTTTGTGCAGGCAGTGTGAAGCGGTCTCTCTCTGTGAAGGCAGTATAAAGCGTTCTCTCTCTCTGCAGGCAATGTCAACCAGTCTCTCTCTCTCTGGGGCAATGTGGAGCAGTCTCCCTCTCTCTCTGTACAGGGAATGTGGTGTAGATGGATGGTGAGCTGATTCGGTGGTTCAATGGGCCACTTGACTGGACTTGCCCCCCAGGCCTAAGGCTGCCAGCCCTCCCCTGATGGGGACACTAGTTATGGTGATCCTGGTGACAACCAGGGATTCCCTCACTTTGAAAGAATTTTTTAATAAATATGTTTTAAATATGGAACAGAAGGTGAAGGGAAATCTCCCCAATGGGACACAGATAACATTAAAAAAAAATTACAATCCTTTCTTACTTTATCAAATGACAATTTTTTAGCCTTTAGCTCTACTTTAACAATCACTATTTAATAAGCCCCCATACTATCAGCAATAATGTGTGATACAGTAATTACTTCTCTGTATTATGCCGCGTACACATGGTCGGAAATTTCCGATGGAAACAGTCCGATGGGAGCTTTTGAACGGATTTTCCGACCGTGTGTATGCCCATTGGTCTTTTTCTGTCGGAATTTCCGACGGACTTTGGATTGAGAACCTGTTCTCAATTTTTCAGACGGAAAACCTTTCTATTGGATTTTCCGATCGTGTGTATGCAATTCCGACACGCAAAATTCCGACGCATGCTCGGAAACAATTAGACGCATGCTTGGAAGCATTAAACTTCCCTTTTATAGTGCTTTCTAACGTGTTTTATGCCGCTGTGTTACTGACCGTCGGAATTTGGTGTGACCGTGTGTAGGCAAGACAGTTTGAGCAAAATTCCGTCAGAATTCCGACGGGAAAACCATCAGAGCTTTTTCCGACGAGAATTCCGACCGTGTGTATGCGGCATTAGGGTGACAAAACTTAAGTTGAATGTTAAGTGGAAGAGCAGTCCTAGACATAGCACACAGAACCAGTAGAGGGCACTGTCACTCAGACCAATGCAACGCCTTGAGATGGCTGTCAACAGTTTCAACCTAAAAAACATAAATCCGGAATTTAAATATGAATTGAAGAAAAGGTCTTAGCTTTCTAAATGACGTAAATACACCGGAGTGTTTTCTTTAGGTGGGCTAATGTTTTTCATTCTATGCAAAAAATAGCATCCTTACCACAAAAGGTGTGTTTTTGAGAAAAGACAACTTAGAACCTGACATTCCAGTTCTAGGCGTTCTTTTACGTTGCATTTAACTGTTTGTGCTAAAGGAGGGAATATGTTTATGTACCCAGAATGCTGCTCTGATTACTCCAGTTTCTCCAAAAATAAACACACAAGAAAACCAAAGAATGTAGCTGAGAGGCCACCCTCACGCCAACTTCGCTCAGAAACCCCAGCCTAAGCAAGAAGTGCTATTACTCACAAAGTCCATTTAATCTTGGTGGTCCTCTTTTTAATTAAAACAAATCAAGCCTGCTGACTTGCTCCAAATAAATATTTGAAGGAAAAGATTCATGGGCATATGTAATGTAATTTAAAATAAGACAAGCCAGGAAAATGTTACAGCGGATAAAAAAAAGCTATAATAATATTAAGGGAAAAAAATCACATTAACAACACACAGCCAGTGAATCAAAGAAATATGGGCTTTTATTTGATCCTCATACAAATCTGAAAATAGATTTAAACTTCTCTTTGAAGAGGCTGAATGTGTTTCATAATGAAAACAGGCAGCATTTAACTATGAAAGGAAATAAATGTGTTAGTTTTGGATTTTAACAGCTAGCGATTGTTTTTGTTCAGAATTTATGACATTTTTGTGTTTGCACCTTTTCTAAAGTTCAGTTGTATTGCATTACAACCTTAACCCCCACTTGTGCATGAATGTAGCCAAATGCTTTACAAGTGTTTTTCACATTAATTGCTGTAAAGGAGCAGACTTGCGCATTTTTGACCCCCATAGACTCTTAAATTGGAGCGCTTGGAAAATGACTAAATGTGTTTTTCAGGAGCTTCCATTAAAGTCTATGGAGCCAAAAATGTGCAATTCTGCTCACATGCTTTACCAAGCTTCACTTGACAGGTGACAAGAGACACAATGCTAAGTGAATGGTCTCATTAAAGTGATTGTAAAGTTTCTCTAAAAATAACAAACATGTTCTACTTACGTGCTCTGTGCAGTTGGTTTTGCACAGAGCAGCCCAGATCCTACTCTTCGGATGTCCTGGCCCCTCCCTCCTGTCGAGTACCCCCCCATTCAGACACGGAACCTCCGATTCGGCCCTGCCCCCTCTTGCTCCTTTATAGCTAACTGACTTTGATTGACAGCAGCGGGAACCAATGATGCCACTGCTGTGTCTCAGCCAGTCAGGAGGAGAGTCCCGGATGGCCGAGGAACTTGTGGACATCACTAGATAGAGATGGGGATCAGGTAAGTATTACGGGGTGCTGGGGCGGCTGCTGCACATAGAAGATTTTTTTAAGCATTAATTCATTAAGATAAACAACCTTCTGCCTTTGGAACTCCTTTAAGAATAATAGGATTTGTATGTCCAAAAACATTTGAGAAGGTCTGGCATAGCTGGACTGCCACATCTACCAAAGCTTATTTGCTTCCAGGACTACAAACCAAAGTGACTGTCCATTCTGCACAACTGCATGTAAAGACTTTTACTTTCACCAGCCCCCCTCCGTCCTTTTCAGGGTAGTGTACTTTTCCCATACCGAACTACATGGTCTCTGCATTTGTTTAATTGTAGTGCTCTGTAATATACTTGTGATCTTTATGTAGCACTACCTTCCCTAGGATTTGCTAGTGTCCCAGGTCCCCACTACTGCCCAGCCAGTCACAAAGCATTTCCTTTATGCACTCCAATGCAGAAATCAGTCCTTGGCTTGCTTTTGATGTTTTATTAGGGGGTTGATAACTTGGATGGGGTAGGGAATTATGGGATGCCCAACTTGAAAATGTCCAGAACTATGAACAAAGGGACAATTCTTGCCTATTTACAAAAAGTCCACTTTTTCTTCCTCCTGCACAAACTTGGTTTTGTCAGCAAAGCCCCTGCTGCTCTCTCTTGAAGGAACTAATGCCGTGTACACACAAGCGGAATTTCCATCCGAAAAATCTTCGATGGAATTCCGCTCAAGCTTGTCTTGCATACACATGGTCACGCAAAAGTTCTCTGAACTTTCGACCGTCAAGAACGCGGTGACGCACAACACTAAAGCCCCATACACACGGTCGGACAATCCGCGGACCAGGTCCGTCGGATCATGTCCGTCGTACTTTGTCCGATGTTGGTTTTGCATACACACGGTCGGACAAAGTTGTCGGAAAATCCGATCATTCTGAACGTGGTGACGTTTGTTGCGTACGACGGGACTACGTAGAGGCTAGTAGCCAATAGCTTTGGTCTTGTAATGTGATCTGAGCATGCGTAGCACTTTGTCCGGTCGGACAGACTTTGTCCGTCGGACAAACCGACCAACACTGTCCGATGGTGCATACACACGGTCTGATTTTTCAACAACATTGTCCGATCGGACAGAATCCATGAAAAAGTCCGACCGTGTGTATGGGGCTTTAGACGAGCCGAGAAAATTAAGTTCAATGCTTCCTAGCATGCGTCAAATTGTTTCCGAGCATGCATTGATTTTTTGCACGTCCGAATTGCATACAGACGTTTGCATTTTCGGATAGGAACTTTTCCCAACCGAAAAATAGAGAACATGCTCTCAATCTTTTGCTCGCAAAAGACCGATGGAGCATACACACGGTCGCATTTTCCGACAAAAAGCTCTCATCAGAGTTTTGCTGGCAGCTTTTCCGATCGTGTGTATGCGGCATAACAGTTTTGTTGTTAGCTCAGCAAAGGCCCATCACAGGCAGGAACTCTCAGTCCCTTGACAAAGTAGTGCAGAGAGAAAACAGCATGACATTCCTCCTACTGCTTTCCTTATGACCACTGATCCCAGCTCCACTTGCTTGCAGTGACTCTACAAAATACTTTGTAGAGCCACCTTTTGTGGCTATCACAGCTCCAAGTCGCTTTGGATAAGTCTCTTCGAGCTTGCCACATCTTACTACTGGGATTTTTGCCCATTCCGCCTTGCAAAACTGCTCCAGCTCCTTCAAGTTGAATGGTTTGCGCTTGTGAACAGCAATCTTTAAGTCTGACCACAGATTTTCTATTGGATTGAGGTCTGGGCTTTGACTAGGCCATTCCAACACATTTACATGTTTCCCCTTAAACCACTCAAGTGTTGCTTTAGCAGTGTGTTTGGAGTCATTGTCCTGCTGGAAGGTGAACCTCCTTCCTAGCCTCAAATCACACACAGAGTGGTACAGATTTTGCTCAAGAATATCCCTGCATTTAGCACCATCAATCTTTCCCTCAACTCTGACCAGTTTCCCTGTCCCGACTTCTGAAAAACATCCCCACAGCATATTGCTGCCACCACCATGTTCCTCTGTGGGGATGGTGTTCTTTAGGTGATGTGATGTGTTGGGTTTGTGCCAGACATAGCATTTTCTTTGCTAGCCAAAAGGTTAAATTTTAGTCTCATCAGACCAGAGCACCTTCCTCCATACATTTTGGGAGTCTCCCAGATGCCTTTTCGCAAACTCAAATCGTGCCATTTTGTTTTTTGCTGAAAGTAATGGCTTTCTTCTGGCCACTCTGCCATAAAGCCCAACTCCAGCGGCGGTGCGTCCATAAAGGGCGCAGGAGCGCCGCCCCCCCCTCTCCTGTCACTCTCTATACTCCATAGATAGATTCATGCATTGCATGAATCTATCTATGGTCACTGCTGACACCCCCTATTCAGGTGTCCGGCCCCTTTTCGGTCACCGGGCAGCTGAATTACAGCGGTGGGGGTGTTTTTTGGAAACACCTGACTAGCGCCGTAGGCGCTAATAGGCGTCCAAAAAGGTGACAAGCGGGCGCAACGCTGTGCGTTCCTTGTCACTCAGCAGTATGTTAGCAAACCGAAGGGATTCGGCTTGCTAACATTGTACGGCCCCTTAGCCAATCAGGAGCACAGGTCTGTGTTACCTGTGCCCTGATTGGCTGAAACGACAGGTGCTGTGATTGGGCGCCTATCAGGCATCCAATCATAGCAGAGGATGGAGCAGAGGAGGAGCGGGCAGGAGAAGAAACGGAGGACACCGATGCCGCCGTCTACCGAGACAAGGTAAGTGCAGGGCAGGGGGCACTCCTTATTAGAGAAAGACTGGTCCCTCCATAAAGACCAATTTGGTCAGCCATGATGCTTCCCTCTACCTTTCTGATGGGCCTGACTGTTCTTTTGAGATTATTTACAGGTTTACAGAGGTTAAATGTCCACCCTAAATAATAGTTAAAATTACTGCCAATCTAATAGACTAACTTATAGAAACTTGGTGAAACCAACTGGAATTGTTGAAAATGCTGATCAGTCTTTATAACATAAGGGTGAGGGGCAGGACTATAGTCATGATTCCATGATCTTATCCTACTCAGAGAGCCTGAAAACAGGGCCCATGGTATGGCATGTCATCCTCTACAACATAATGTTATGTGTGTCACAATCAAATTGTCTTGCCTAGGCAAAAAATAAATTTGGTCTTAGTTTTTTAAATCTGAACTCTTTTTAATGCTAGCAGTGCATAAGTACCTGAATTTGACCTGCCATCGGCCTTGGAGCTGGTATTGCAGTAATATGTAAATCTTAATACTGATATGAACAGAAACACAAATCCTTTTCCCGATATGACAGCTCTCTCATACAGTATATCTTTCATCTGTGTATTTAGTTATTTGCATGGAGCTCAGCTTTAAAGTTACACCAACCCTGTACAGGTGTTGTATCACCTTTTGATTTACTTTTGTCTTTCTACTTTCAGGCTCTTTGCAGGGACAGCTTTATTTCGAAGCGACTGCGTTTTATGATAAAGTGGCAAAGTGGCAGTGTTTGGTGGCAAAGTGGCTGTGTTTGGTGGCAAAGTGGCTGTGTTTGGTGGCAAAGTGGCTGTGTTTGATAGCAAAGTGGCTGTGTTTGATGGCAAAGTGGCTGCGTTTGATGTCACAGTGGCAAAGTGGCTGCGTTTTGATGGGCACAGTGGCTGCGTTTTAATGGGCACAGTGGCTGCGTTTTAATGGGCACAGTGGCTGCGTTTGGTACAGTGGCTGCGTTTGGTACAGTGGCTGCGTTTGATGGGCTTTTTTTTTTTCAGTTTGTTTGCGCCCCCCCCCCCCAAAAAATTTTAAGCACCAGCCGCCACTGCCCAACTCTATGGCTTATTGTCGTCCTATGTACAGATACTCCAGTCCAGTCCAGATTAATGCCCTCCTTGCCCGGTCCGTGAGTTTTCTCTTGGCAGGTTTGCTGTTGTGCCATGTTCATTTCATTTGGTTATGATAGATTTGATGGTGCTCCTAGGGCTCATCAAAGATTTGGATATTTTTTTATAACCTAACCCTGACTTGTACTTTTCAACAACATTGTCCCTTACTTGTTTGGAGAGTTCCTTGGTCTTCATGGCAGTGTTTGGTTAGTGGTGCCTCTTGCTTAGGTGTTGCAGCCTCTGGGGCGTTTCAAAAAGGTGTGTATATGTAATGACAGATCATGTGACACTTAGGTGCACACAGGTGGACATCATTTCACTAATTATGTGACTTCTGAAGGTAATTGGTTGCACCAGAGCTTTTTATGGGCTTCATAGCAAACGGGGGTGAATACATACACACATGCCAATTATCAGTTTTTTATTTCTGAAAAATAGTTTTATGTATTTATTTTTCTAATTTTACTTCACCAACTTAGACTATTGTGTTCTGATCCATCACATATAATTCAGATTAAAAAAACATTGAACTAAAGGCTGTAATGTAACAAAATAGGTAAAAAGCCAAGGGGGTGAATACTTTTGCAAGGAACTGTATATTTAGCAATAACACATTACTGTCATTACTTGTGATACTGAAGTAATATCCATATTGTTCTTTCAAGGCAAACAGGGCTTTATTGTCTAGCCAAACATATTTTATTTTCTATGCAATGTAAAGACAATCAACATTTTAAAAAAAAGTACAACAAACATAAAAATGTTTGGTTAAAAAGTAAAGCTATAGGCAGAAAGGAAAGAATGATTTCATTAGAGCTCGTTAATTAGGGTTAATAAGGGGTTAAATGGGAACAATTTGTATTAAAAAAAAAAACACAAACCTTTTTTTTGATGTGGGAGGTTGCTCGAACTGACATTATGTGCAGATCAAAGGAAACTCTTTTGATCTGCACAAAATAACTAATTAATCAAAGTACATTGTAACAATGGTTTTGTTACATTTTTATGACCAGGGACATTACTAGGATTGTAAAAAACGTGAAGAAAAAAAAATGGATAGTGTGCATGGCCTGGTCATGAGCGATGGACATGGCCAAAGGGGACAAGCTTAAGGCGGATCTAAAGTCTACTAATATTCACCCCTCTTCGTTCTCTTGAGGGCACCAACATTTTCTCCCCAGCTTCTAGCTGATGGGTCTTCAGTTGTTTTGCATGCACAGGAGTTCGTTCTGGCATCAAGGTGTGCTGATAATGTACACTGAGCTGCGCATTCTGTCCAAAACTAGAAAAAGTTTTTGTTGTAGATGCACTTTAAGCTGTGTGAGGACAAGATAAAAACATACTGTATATATATATATATATATATATATATACAGTATCTCACAAAAGTGAGTACACCCCTCACATTTTTGTAAATATTTTATTACATCCTTTCATGTGACAACACTGAAGAAATAAACAAAAGACAAAAGAGATATTTGGGGGGCACACCCTAAAAAAATGCATAAAGATGGTGCTGCCATAAGACCATACAACAGAACAAACATATTACAGCGCACACATGCAAAACTGACATTTACCTCCAGCAAGGCTATTTAAAAGCACCTAGACAGACATTTTCAAAAAACATTATCAAAAAATATGGGGATTTGGTCACACCATATTGCTATATGGTGCTTAAGCCCACTTACTGCGACAAAGTACCCCATGATTAGTGGGTCCTACACTATCCATAGATCGGGAGATCCTGCTTCTCTGAACCAAGGGAGCTATACTCCTCTATATGGGAGAACATGAGGTCTCCACCCATGATTTTTATAGGGTGTGCCCCCCAAATATCTCTTTTGTCTATTGTATGGATTTTGACCAAATCCTTTTGGGTGGAGCACCCCACTCAGTAAGTACCTCAATTAGTGACCACCTGTATCATGGGTGGAGACCTCATGTTCTCCCATATAGAGGAGTATAGCTCCCTTGGTTCAGAGAAGCAGGATCTCCCGATCTATGGATAGTGTAGGACCCACTAATCATGGGGTACTTTGTCGCAGTAAGTGGGCTTAAGCACCATATAGCAATATGGTGTGACCAAATCCCCATATTTTTTGATAATGTTTTTTGAAAATGTCTGTCTAGGTGCTTTTAAATAGCCTTGCTGGAGGTAAATGTCAGTTTTGCATGTGTGCGCTGTAATATGTTTGTTCTAACACTGAAGAAATGACACTTTGCTACAATGTAAAGTAGTGAGTGTACAGCTTTTATAACAGTGTCAATTTGCTGTCCCCTCAAAATAACTCAATACACAGCCATTAATGTCTAAACCGCCGGCAACAAAAGTGAGTACACCCCTAAGTGAAAATGTACAAATTGGGCCCAACTACATAAAGATGGCATAGGCTATAAGAAGATTGCCAAGACCCTGAAACTGAGCTGCAGCACAGTGGCCAAGACCATACAGCAGTTTAACAGGACAGATTCCACTCAGAACAGGCCTCGCCATGATCGACCAAAGAAGTTGAGTGCACCTGCTCAGTGTCATATCCAGAGGTTGTCTTTGGGAAATATACGTATGAGTGCTGCCAGCATTGCTGCAGAGCAGGGGCGTCGGCAGGGGGTGGCTAGGGGGGGCTGGAGCCCCGAATGGGTCCCCGAAAAGCCCTGAGTCTCAGGGAGGCACCATTCAATTGATAGCCCCGAGCACCGCCGGCCGATGCCGAGTGGGGACCGATCTGATCCGCCGAGGCAGGTCCCGCCTTCTGGAGCTATGTTGGACGTCCCACTGGTCCAATGGCGGGACCGCGGGACGTGTGATGTCCATCATAGGCGCTGCAGGCTCCAGAAGGCGGGAATTACAATGCGGCCGCCGCGCCGCACTACAGAGATCCCAGCTCCGTGCTCGGCGCTCGGAAAGATCATCATGGCAGCGGAGGAGCGATCGGGTGAGATCTGTCAGTGACTGGCTGACTGCAGTCTACACCGATGTTTGTACCAGCTGTGCTGTGGGCGGAAGGCAGAGTGAAGAAGATCTCATGGCAAGGTCAGTGTATGTTAGGTGTATCATGTATGCATGTCAGGTCAGTGTATGTTAGGTAGGTGTATGCATGTCAGGCAGGTCAGTGCATGTTAGGTAGGTGTATGCATGTCAGGCAGGTCAGTGCATGTTAGGTAGGCGTATGCATGTCAGGCAGGTCAGTGTATGTTAGGTAGGTGTATGCATGTCAGGCAGGTCAGTGCATGTTAGGTAGGTGTATGCATGTCAGGTAGGTCAGTGTATGTTAGGTAGGTGTATGCAGGTCAGTGTATGTTAGGTGTATGCATGTCAGGCAGGTCAGTGTATGTTAGGTAGGTGTATGCAGGTCAGTGTATGTTAGGTGTATGTATGTTAGGCAGGTGTATGCATGTCAGGCAGGTCAGTGCATGTTAGGTAGGTGTATGCATGTCAGGCAGGTCAGTGCATGTTAGGTAGGTGTATGCATGTCAGGCAGGTCAGTGTATGTTAGGTAGGTGTATGCAGGTCAGTGTATGTTAGGTGTATGCAGGTCAGTGTATGTTAGGTGTATGTATGTTAGGTGTATGCATGTCAGTGTATGTTAGGTAGGTGTATGCATGCCAGGTAGGTCAGTGTAGGTAGGTGTATGCATGTCAGGTAGGTCAGTGTATGTTATGTAGGAGTATGTTAGGTAGGTGTATGCATGTCAGGTAGGTCAGTGTATGTTATGTAGGAGTATGTTAGGTAGGTGTATGCATGTCAGGTAGGTCAGTGTATGTTATGTAGGAGTATGTTAGGTAGGTGTATGCATGTCAGGCAGGTCAGTGCATGTTATGTAGGTGTATGCATGTCAGGCAGGTCAGTGTATGTTAGGTAGGTGTATGCATGTCAGGTAGGTCAGTGTATGTTAGGTAGGAGTATGTTAGGTAGGTGTATGCATGGCAGGTAGGTCAGTGTATGTTAGGTAGGTGTATGCATGTCAGGTAGGTCAGTGTATGTTAGGTAGGTGTAGGCATGTGAGGCAGGTCAGTGTATGTTAGGTAGGTGTATGCAGGTCAGGTCAGTGTATGTTAGGTAGGTGTATGCATGTCAGGCAGGTCAGTGTATGTTAGGTAGGTGTATGCATGTCAGGCAGGTCAGTGTATGTTAGGTAGGTGTATGCATGTCAGGCAGGTCAGTGTATGTTAGGTAGGTGTATGCATGTCAGGCAGGTCAGTGTATGTTAGGTAGGTGTATGCATGTCAGGCAGGTAGGTGTATGCAGGTCAGTGTATGTTAGGTAGGTGTATGCATGTCAGGCAGGTCAGTGTATGTTAGGTAGGTGTAGGCATGTCAGGCAGGTCAGTGTATGTTAGGTAGGTGTATGTGTGTCAGGTAGGTCAGTGTGTGTAGGTCAGGCAGGTCAGTGTGTGTAGGTCAGGCAGGTGAGTGTGTGTAGGTCAGGCAGGTCAGTGTGTGTCAGTGTGTGTAGGTCAGGCAGGTGAGTGTGTGTAGGTCAGGCAGGTGAGTGTATGTAGGTCAGGCAGGTCAGTGTGTGTAGGTCAGGCAGGTCAGTGTGTGTAGGTCAGGCATGTGAGTGTGTGTAGGTCAGGCAGGTCAGTGTGTGTAGGTCAGGCAGGTGAGTGTATGTAGGTCAGGCAGGTCAGTGTATGTAGGTCATTGTGTGTAGGTCAGTGTATGTAAGCCACACATCCCCACCATCCAGGCCAACAAAAAAAAAAAATGCAGCAAAACCGCCCGCCCCCCCCCCCCCCCCGGTTCTTCGACCTCGGGCTGAAGCCCCTGGTCTTTTTGCCACCTAGCAACGCCCCTGCTGCAGAGGTTGAAGGGGTGAGGGCTCAGACCATACGCTGCACGTTGCATCAAATTGGTCTGCATGTCTGTCATCCCAGAAGGAGGCCTCTTCTAAAGATGCACAAATTGTAGTTGGGCCTAATTTGTACATTTTCACTTGGGGTGAACACACTTTTGTTGCCAGTGATTTAGACATTAATGGCTGTGTGTTGAGTTATTTTGAGGGAACAGCAAATTTACACTGTTATACGAGCTGTACACTCACTACTTTACATTGTAGCAAAGTATAATTTCTTCAATGCTGTCACATAAAAAGATATAATAAAATATTTACAAAAATGTGAGGGATGTACTCAATATATGTACATTTACCTTTGTTCTATTTTTAGGATAGATTCACACTGCTAAATGTATGTTGTAGTACACTTGATAACCCACATGTGCTGCTTCTGCAGAAGATTAAATGTCCACTTGATAGAACTTTGAAAGGTATGAAGAGAAGACCAGGTGGCAGCCTTACAAAGCTAGGCAACAGAGGCTTGGTGCAGGAATCCCAGGAAACCCCCATCGACCTGGTGAAGTGAACACTTAAAAGTTCAGAAGGAGTTTTGTCCCTTAGAGTGTAAGCTTGTGCAATGAGTTGTCTTATCCATCTAGCAATGGTGCACTTGGAAGAAGGATGTCCCTGAGGTAGACTCTCATGGCTCTGACTGCGTCTAGGCAGTGAAGATCAATTTCCTTTGGGTGTTTTGTATCAGGAAACAGAAATGACAGGATGACATCTTCATGGAGGTGAAAGGCTGGTACGACCTCAAGCAGAAAATATTCAAACTGGTACGACACAACTGTTGCACAACCGTCATCCTACTTTGCCGACTTGTCCTTTGACCAATCAAAACAATCCCAGTGTGACATACATTCCTGTTCCTGCTGCTGTAATTACCATGTCGGATGTCACAAGTGAGATAGTTAGAACGAGGATCCGACTTTGATCCGACTTCAATGATATTGAATGGGCTGAAAACGGACCAAAGTAGTGCAGTAACCTTTTCTAAAGTCGGACCGACTTGTGTTGAACCAAGATGGCTCTCATAGGGAACCATTGATTTGTACACGTCATGTGACATGTGCTCCCAAAGTCGCACCAGTGTGAACCGGTCCTCAAAATGATGGTATACTTACCTGCTCTGTGCAATAGTTTTGCACAATGCAGCCCCAATCCTCCTCTTCTCGGGTCCCTGTCAGTGCTCCTAGCTCCACCCCTCTGCCAAGTGCTGCCATAGCAATCTACTTGCTATGGGAGCACATATGAGTGCTCGCTCCTGAGTCCCAATCTGTGTGTCCATAAAAACACCCAGAACGGAGATCGGCTCTGCCCCTTGTTCCCTTCTCACTGATTGTGATTGACATCAGCGGGAGCCAATGGCCATGTCTGTGCCAATGAGAAGAGAGAGAGAGTGTCAGCCGAGACTCCATTCTTGTGCACATCACTGGATCGAGATCAGGCTCAAGTAAGTATTTGTGGGGGCTGGGAGCTGCATACTGAAGTTTTTTTTTTTTACAAAACTTCAGCCTTTAGAATCACTATAAGCTTTGTAAGTCAACCTTGTCTTTGTGAAAAATTAGGACAGACATAATAGCAACCAAAGAGGTAACTTTGATGAGATCACCTAAGGGAATTTCCCTGTTGGGTTCAAAAGGTTTATGCATGGCAGAAAGAACCTGATTGAGGTCCCAAGGAAGTACAGGGTGCTAATACGAAATACACCTTAAATCAGTTTTTCTCAACTCCAGTCCTCAAGGCACCCCAACAGGTCATGTTTTCAGGCTCTCCATTATTTTGCACAGGTGATTTGATCGGTTTTACTGCCTTAGTAATTACCACAGCCGTTTCATCTGAGGGAAATCATGAAAACATGACCTGTTGGGGCGCCTTGAGGACTGGAGTTAAGAAACACTGCCTTAAATAAATGTTTTGACAAAGGAGAGTGAGGCAAGAGGCCTTATGGAAGTTGATTTTCTTGCTTTAGGCAAAGCAGGAATGGCAGATTCAGAGACCACCTATCTCTGACATAAAAGTTGAAGATGTCCACTTGGTCCAGGCAGTGACAGCTGACAGGTAGTCCGCCTTCCAGTTGCCCACTCTTGGGATGTGGACAGCAGAGATTGCTGGACAGTATTTCTTGGTCCATAGAATGATCTGCCTTGCATCCTTCAAGGCTGCGTGACTACTTAAGCCCCCTTGGTGGTTGATGTAGGCCACAGCTATGGTGTTATCATATTGTACCCTAAGGCCCCTTTCACACTGGGGCGTTTTTCATGCGGTGCGGCGCTAAAAATAGCGCCTGTTCACCGCATGAAAAAATCCGGCCCCATTCACTCCAGTGTGAAAGCCGACGGGCTTTCACACTGGAGCGGTGCGCTAGCAGGACGGTAAAAAAAAGTCCTGCTAGCAGCATCTTTGGAGCGGGATAGGAGCGGTGTGTTCACCGCTCCTATACCGCTCCTTCCCATTGATTACAATGGGAGACCGCCGTAAAACCGCGGCAATACCGCGGTTACCGCGGTAATACCGCGGCTACGGCGGCGCTCTGCGGGGGGTGTTTAACCCTTTTTCGGCCGCTCGCGGGGGGTAAAACCGCACCGCGAGCGGCCGAAAACCGCGGTGAAAACGACGGTAAAGCAGCGCTAAATATAGCGCTGCTTTACCGTCACCGCGGATCACCGCCCCAGTGTGAAAGGGGCCTAATTGAGTGTCTTTGCAGAAGGGGAGTACAGGGGTGCAGAGCCATCCTTATTGCTCTGAGCTCCAGGATGTTGATGGAGAGCTTGACATTCCCAGATGACCATGTCCCCTGAACGTTGAGGGACTGGAATACTCTTCAACAGCCCAAAAGACTGGTCTCTGTCGTTATCAATTTCCAATGATATGGAGGGAACAACTTCCCCATTCTAAAGGCTGGGTTGGAGATTCACCAAGTTAGGAATTCTTTGCTTGTCTGGACAGAATCATGGGCAGGTTAAAAGTCGAATCCTCGAAGGAGGCCACAATGAAACCCAGAACTCTCATGGAGAATCTCACAAAGGGAGTTGCTGAGCAGGAAGAGTTCAATAGACTGTGTTGGGCAGCACTGTGGGAGAGGGAGATTACAAGGAGGTGGGGAAAGAGCTGCATTTTCTTAAGGTGTATGGGACATGGCTTCCTCTTCCTTTTTTTTCTGAATTGACCCAATCATCATAAATTGCCTGTTCTATTTGTTCATGAACAGGCAATGTCTATTTAGTTTTAATAGGTCTCTTTGTACCCAAAGGGGCATGGTTAGATGGAAGTCAAGTGTAACAAAGCTGAGGCTTTTGCCCACAGCAAAAATTTGTGTATCCACGTTGGCAAGCATATTGCACAAAGTCGTAACATTATTTGCGTAGTAGTCTGGGGATGAAAAGCTTTATCTAACACCGCCTCCAGGTTGTCTTCATTCCCTTCAACGTCTGCCTCTTCAAGGACGGGCATATCAGGATCCAGCTCAGGTAGAGATGGTGGCGCTGAGAAAGGGGCCTGGCATTTTTGAAAAGCTTATAATGTAATATGAATACATTCCACATTCCAATACAATACACAGTCCTCGATTCTAAAGTAGCAGTCAGAGATACAGTGTGACCCTGT
This sequence comes from Lithobates sylvaticus, assembly GCA_028564925.1. Lineage (NCBI taxonomy): Eukaryota > Metazoa > Chordata > Amphibia > Anura > Ranidae > Lithobates > Lithobates sylvaticus. Next base: position 526,028,456 of record CM053029.1, read on the forward strand.
TCATATCACAGGTCGCTATATGGGGTCTAGGCTTTGCCCAAAATTTTGGGCAAAACCTTTGAAGGCTCTCCCGGATGCGAGTTCCATAGAGATGGGCCATGGCCCTGAACCTGTATAGCACCCTGCAGCTAACTACATACATTGTACAAAGTAAACCCACTTTAGCACCCATGCAGGATCCAGTGCCCAAAGCAACTTAATGGGTTGTCCCCATGGCATAGGGTACTGTTTTCAAGGTTTTTACCAAGGTTGCACCAATCTGGATGTACTGTTTCTATTGTTGTATCAGAGGACAGTGAAGAGTTCATTGAAGAATCCAAAGAGAAAAACAATAAAGTAGTTAGGCTAAAGCCTAGTGCACAGTATTCATTTTTTTTTCCATTCAACTCAACGAAAGAAAAAACTGACAGCTCTGGAGGGGCTGCTGTACTAACCATGCAATGTTAGTACACCGATCTCCCCTGCTGTGCTATTGTGTTCTGACAGGGGGACACCCCCCCCGCCCCGCCAGAACACTTCAGTGCTCTCAGTCATTGGTTGGCTTCTGTCCGACTGGCTGCAGTACACACAGTTAGAATGTTGACCGGTTTCCATTAAAACGGCTGATGCCACCCGACATTAGGCTCCTGTGTTCTAGACTTTAGCAAGATTTCCAACCTAAGAGAGAAGATGTCCATCACCTTATGGCATTAGCAAAAAACGGAGGACTTACGGACTGAGGTAGAGTTATATTACGGTGAACCCGCAAGTAATCCATGGTCTATCAATACTTTGCCTGTGTCCTGCACTGTACGACAAAGGTACCGTATAACAGTTCTGTAGGGCAAGATAGGAGCCGGGGGAGATTACTTGACATTATGGGGGAAATTTACTAAAACTTATTCAGATAGAATCTGGTGCAGCTGGAAATAGTAACCAATCGGGTTTTATGGCCAAAGTTAGAAGCCAATTGATTACTTTGTACAGCTGCACCAGATGTTTTCTGTGCACCAGTATTAGCAAATCTCTTCCAATGTGTGCATAGGACAGCTCTGAATTTCTGACACAATCAGTAGGTATTTTTTTCTGCATATAAGGAAAAAATATGCTTTTAAAGAAAATGCAAAAATTCTTTCAGTGATATAATTCCACAGGCCAAAAAGATGCAGTTTGTAAAAGGACATTGTTAGGGTTTACATTTACTTTAAATAAACAGATTTTTAAGTTTCACATTTAGTTACAAAGACCAGTTCAATAATGACAAACTGGATGCCTCTGAATATAATCCCTTTGCGTGGAGGATATTTTCTGAGCGAGCCACCCTCTTCAGACACAAGTAGCACAATGATGACACTTTAAACCCCTGGTGGCCAACCTGCTGCCTGTCAGCTGAATTTGGGGCTTTAGCACTTATTGTGCGGCCCTCAGGGCCTCTCCCAAAGCTAGAAGCTTAAATAGGCCATAGATGGTTTTAATCTAGTCCCTGCTGAACTGGTCAAGATTTGAACCATCAATGGTCGATCAATTAATGGTTGTGAGCTCTAGCAGTCTCATATAATGTGTCTCGGTTTTCCAGCTCCTGCTGCCTGTTTGCAGTCTCTGGTTACAGGTCTATGATAGATTTCTTTACTATTACATTTCCTGAAAATTATGTTCAGCCATTTTATGATGTCAGGGGCTGCACTTGAGTCCCCCTGTATGAAGAACTTTGAAAACCACTGCTTTAAACACTGTACACAGTTGCAGGGCCGATCCTAGGCAGGGTGTGCGGGGTGCTCCGCACCCAGGCGCCGCAGAGGTGGGGGCGCTGCAGAGGTGGGGGCACGAAGCTCCAGAATGCTGCACCCCTCCCTCCTCCTCTGTGTCCAGAGGCGGAGGTGGAGCGCATGTAGCGGGTGGCTGGGGTTCCCCATCCTGCCGGAACTGACAAGAGCGCATAAAAAAGGCGAAGTAAACTCTGAAGTGGTACAATGTAATTGAAAAATACAATAAAATGAAATATACGAAGGTGCAGCAGAAACAAATCATTCTCTGCAGCCATTACCTTTTGTACCACCACCCCGTCCCTTTAAAATGTAAGCTCTACGAGCAGAGCCCTTCTGTACCTTTTGTATTGTACTGTAATTGTGTTGTCCCCCCCCCCCCTATACTTTGTAAAGCGATGCGTAAACTGTTGGCGCTATATAAATCGTGTATAATAATAATAATAATATGTTCCATCTATGAGGTGAGAGGCTGGGGGAAATGTTTTCTATCACCTGAATCGGACGGAGGAAGTTTGCTACACTGCTGCACATGCACCTTAGTACTGGATGGGACAGCCTGCATGTTGTGATTTTACGCAGTTTTTGGAATTTTACTGCACCTTTATCAGGAGACTTTTGTTTCATTTACTTGGACTGAAACTACTTTATTGTTATATTGCTAATTTGCACAGATTCACCTTTGTTGTTTGCACATTATTATTTGTGGGACATTTCGCACAGGACTTATCATTATTGCATTTTTTGCACAATAATTTATTGCATATGTTTGCACACATTTTTTTTTCACTCATATAGTATACTTTTTTTAGAATTTATATTCATCTGTTGTTTTTTACAGTAGTATGCTTAGTAAGGATTGTCATTTGCACTTATTTTGGGGATCAGGTTTTCATATAGATTGGCAATTTTAGCAGTTTTATATTTATTATTCTGCACAGTATTTGTTATTATATATTTAATTAATTTTGCACATATTTTCGTATATATTTAGTTAAGCGCTGCAGTACTTATTTATTACAAATTATCTTGAGTGTGTGAGCACTTTTTGGTGTTGGCAGCTGTACTATTAGCTTGTTAGATTTATTATCAGCTAGTTAATTTATTATTTGGTTTGCGCATTAGTAACCCCCCTTATACAATGTAGAACTACCCTCTGTACTCCAAACCTGACACAAACCTGCCCCATATCAGTCCCTTGGCACTTTTCAAGTAACAGGCAACCTGTTATTCGTATTAATGGGACATACAGAATGAAGAAACATCCTGTGACACCCAATCCCAATCCCTTGTTTACATGTATACTGTGATAGAATTTCCAACATATGTGTGAAGTGTTTGATGAAAGCTGCACTCAAGTTTATAGGAAGTAGATACAAAGATGAGCATGCTACTAGTTTGCAATCCTTTTCATGTAAGTGAGATTATTTTAAACTGAAATTCATATTTAAAATGTGCTTCTTTTCAGCCCAGTTGTCACCTTTGTTTCAGAGTTAAGCTGGCCATAGACTAGTAGATTTAGGACTGAACATTTGTACAAACATTCAATACAAAAATTCCCATCCATACATTCAAAGACTTGACAAAAGTAATTCAAAACTCTGTTTACTTTTTATTTTATTTTTTCACAATTTAAAGTTTTATTTTAGAAATAATCACATTAACAGTCAACAAAGCATTGTATACCTTTACAAGTTACATGTAAACTGGCACAAGATAATACAGTCTGTGCTATAAAAGTACAAACATTGGATGTCTCCTTCTCATGGAATGATACCTATTCCGCCTTACCGGCAGTCTTCGTATAACATGAGCATCCTCAAGGATCGCTTTAATTGGGCGTAAGTAGCCTTGATAGGCCATGGTAAAGATCAAGAATAGGAAAGAAAAAGAGTGACATCCTTCAGTGGGATGTCACATTGGAAAAGAGGAAGAGAAAGAGAGGAGAGGACAGATTCCAGGAGGGTATCAGGGATGGAAAACTCTGTTTACTTTTAACATTCGATTTTGGAATGAAATCTCATTTCCAGAACACAAACCACATTCACTGTTTTCCATCCTGCTTCTTAGAATTCTCCAGTCACTGCAATAGAAAACAAATGTCAATTTGACCCAACTAACGATTTGAAAAATTGAACAAGTAATCCGAAAACAAAATGTTTTAAATGTAATTCTTCGAGTGCAAGGCCAGCTTTAAACAAGCAATTTTCAGCTTACTGGCACTTAGCAGAAAATCAGCTGCATTAAATGCATACACCAATCAGCCATAACATTATGATGACCCATCTAATATTGAGTAGTTGCCCCTAAAAGAGCCCTGTCAAGGCATTGATGCCACTAGACCTTTGAAGGTATACTGTGATATCTAGCATCAAGCCAACTGTAATGCCGCGTACACACGACCGTTTTTTCCATCGGAATAAACTCTGATGGTTTTTTACGGATGGAATTCCGCTCAAGCAGTCTTGCCTACACACGATCACACCAAAGTCCGGTGATGTACAACACATATGACAGGCCTAGAAATAGCCAGTAGCTAATAGCTGCCGTCTCGTACTTGCTTCAGAGCATGCATTGTTTATGGTCTGTCGGAACAGCATACAGACAAGCGTTTTTCCCGATAAGAATTGATTGAGCATGGGTCTAGCTGTTACAATGTGGCCCTTGTCAAAGTCACTCAAAACTTTATACTTTCCCATTTTTTTCTGCTTTCAACACATCAACTTCAGGGACAACATTTTTATTTGCTGCCTAATATATCCAACCAGCTTGCAGATGCCCTTGTAAAAAGATAATTACTGTTATTCACTTTACCTGTTAGTGATCTTAATGTTATGGATGATTGGTGTGTGTTTCTTTGTATGCATGTATAGATATGTACAGTACATAGATTTCTACTATTCATATCCCTATATTTTGTAGTTACTGAATCAAATGCATGTTATATGATATTGATGAACAGAACTTCAATTTTGGATCATGACCAACAGCTCTAATTTTCATTACACTATCTCTTATAATTGTGGGGGGGGGGGGGGGGGGGGGGGGCATTGTCCTTTTCTCTTAGATGCAGGGTGGAATTGAAATCTAATAGCAAAACCAAGGAAAATTAGTTAATTGGATGCTACAGAGATTCCATAATGGGAATGGCATTGTATCTATGTGTATAAAAATTGGTGGCAACTCTCACAAGTATGAGTGACAAAAGCTGCCCCAAATCTAGCTCATATTTAAAAATCTATAGCAGGAGGTTAGGGTTTTTAGTAAGTGTTGTTTCTGCAGCTGAAGGGTTAATAATTTGTCTGTATTGTGCATATTAAATTCAGTTTCCAAGGCTTTTAGATGTAATCACATTTGCTGCCATTAGAACATTAAAAACCACATTTCCTGGTTTTAGGATACCAGTCAGTTAATGAGCATCTGGCATTATTTTCTAATATTACAAAACAAACATGTAATGATACACAGGGAAGTAACATTTTTCTGTACATTGATAAAAGAAAACTGTCTGGGTTAGAAACTCTAGCCCGCAAAATATAATAAATCACACAACAGCCTTTTAACATCAAAGCAACTCCTCAAAACCTATACATTCTTTTTTGCTTTCCTAATGTTGAGATCCTATACCCTGCCTATTGCCCCATTTCACATAGTAAATAGACAACACTAAGTAAAAGCATATGCCAAGACAAATACAAAATAAAACATATGCAGTAGATTTCTGCAATACATGCATGTTTCCTCTTGTTTTATCTCTTTACCTGTTGATCTGCCAAAAATGCACTCAGCTCCTACAGTAAGTCGTTGTGGGCTGACAACACAGCATTTTTGTGGGCTAAAGCCTCGTACACACAATCGGACTTTCCGCAGACAAAACCTCTGACTTTTGTCCGAAGGCGTGTGCCTGGTTTTCGTCTTGCAAACAAACAGCAAGGAATTGTCGGCCAACAAACACAAACATAGTGACGTACTACGTCGTTTTTCAGCTCTTTAGCGCCACCCTTTGGGCTCCTTCTGCTAATTTCGTGTTAGTAGAAGTTTTGTGAGTGTTGATTCACGCTTTTAATTTCATGCTTTTCATTTAGTGCTTTTCAGTTCGTTTCTGAACGGCCATTCGTCAACCAGCCATGTTGCAGAATCGGAGGAGATAACGTGTTATTTATTATTGGCCTTGGAGTTTTTGCTTTGACCCAAGTCCAGTCCAGGAACAGAAGGAGTTCTTGGACCAAAAATTGGTTGCTTTATTAATCATGACCAATTATGTCATATGCCTTTGCTGCGAGAGCTCCAGGAGAATAATCCAGATGATTTCTGGAATTATCTCCGGATGACGGACCCCTGCTTTCACCAACTCTTGGCATTGTTGACCCCCTATATTAAAAAGCAGGACACATGCATGAGACTTTTATTAAATTTTTTGGTTGAATAATAATGATTTGATTTGGTATATTTTCTATACATTTGGATGCATAGAATGCACTTTTTGGTTAAGTTCTATTGGCAGATAGCATGTCTAATTTTTTTTTTTTTTTTTTTTAATGCACAATAAAAAAAATGTGGAGAATAATACTTGGCTATGTGTTTTACTTTAAATGACACTTTGGGAGTCGGCAGTTACATAAAAAAAAATACAATGTAAAATTGACAAGGGACACCAACATAGTTGTATCTTTGATCTCAAAAGCTACGCAATAATGGTGTTGTGATAACTTGCCAAAAAAAAAGCATAATAATATTATTCTTGATATCACTAGAAAAAAAAGCCTTTGAAAATTAGTTTGCTATAACTCCATCAGTATCACCAGCAAAGCAGCGTCATTATTGTTATGACTAATTTCTGATTGGGACTCTAAAATAAAAGTTAATACTGCAGCTGCAGGAACAGATTCACAGGAATCAATCAATCAATTTTGGTTCTAGTGGCTTTCTGACGTGTCGCTTGACCACTACCCAGTCACCTGGCTGGATTCTGTGAATACCTGAAACAGAATCTGGGTCGGGGATAGATTTATAAACACCTTCATGTATTTTATTCAATGTTATTTGCAAAATCTGAACATATTCTAACAGACTAGAGTGAGAAGCCTGCAACTGTTGGGGAAAATATAGCCCTGTTTTGGGTGGCCCTCCAAATAAAATCTCATAGGGGGACAGCCCATGTGGTTGCTTAGGGGTAGTTCGTACAGAATATAGGGCTAATGGCAAAGCTTCCACCCATCCTTTTCCCGTATCTGCTTTAATTTTTGCACATCTGTTTTTCAAAATTCCATTAAGTCTCTCAACTTTACCACTACTTTGTGGATGATAAGGTGTATGGAAAGCTTGCTGTATGTGAAGGGCTTCCATTACCTCTTTCATTACTTCCCCAGTAAAATGGGTTCCTCTGTCACTCTCAATAGTTTCAGGAACTCCATATCTACAAACTATTTCATTCAAAATTTTCTTTGCTGTTGTTTTTGTATTTGCTTTGGCTACTGGCCAGCATTCAGGCCAGCTCGAAAACATGTCAATGCAAACTAAAGCGAACTCATAGGTGCCTATTCTGGGCATCTGAATGTAGTCTATTTGAATTCTTTGGAAAGGGAAATCTGGCTTAGGAGAATGCCTTTGGGGAACATGGACAGGCCTTCCTGCATTGTGCAGAGCACAAGTGAGACATGAAGCACAAAACCTGGCTGCAAATGCACTAAATCCAGGTGCTATCCAATAGCAGTCAGTAAGTGCCACCATCGCGCCCTTAGCAAGATGACTGACGCCATGTGCCAGTTGTGCTAAAACTGGGTACAAACTCCTGGGTAGACACCACCTGTTGTCAGCGCTCCACAGGCCCTGCTGATTTTGGGTAGCATTACATTTTATCCACTTATCCTTCTCTTCATCAGGGGCCTGGTTCTGCAACTGAATTAGAGTTTCTACATCCCACTGCTCTTGATGAGGGGAATCTGACCCCGCTACCTGGGCGACCCCTACAGTGGGTGTGACTCCAAATGCCATAAGGGCAGCACCCTTTGCCGCTTGGTCCGCCAAAGCATTTCCTCTGGCTGTCATGTCATTTCCCCTTGCATGCCCTTTTACCTTCAAGATGGCAACTTCTGCTGGTTTCTGAAAGGCCTCAAATAGCCGCTCTATGAGTTTTGCATGTCTCACTGGCTTCCCTGCACTAGTCAGAAAATTCCGTGCTTTCCAGATAGGCCCAAAATCGTGAGCTATTCCAAATGCATATCTGCTGTCAGTGTAAATGTTTCCCCTTTGATTCTCTAGGAGATGACATGCTTTGACTACAGCACACAACTCCGCTTCCTGTGCTGACATCTGGGGTATCAATGCTTCCTGATGTAAAATGGTGTCTGTAGTGGTTACAGCAAACCCTGTGTGTGGCTGACCATCATCAGTGTAAAATCTGGAACCATCTACAAATAAGTGTGTGTCACAATCTGATAAAGGCTCATCTTTTGCTGGTGTGACAGAGGCCCTTTCTACCTCCATCAGAGCCATACAATCATGAGAGAAACTCTCGGGTTCTACATCAGTACCATTTGTTGCATCTTCCTCATCAATTATAGGAAGAAGAGTTGCCGGATTTAAAGTAACACATCGTTTGATTGTTAAATTCGATGGAGCAAAAAGAGCAGACTGGTACTTGTCAAATCTACTGGCAGACACATGTCTGGTATTTACTTGATTCATGATTTCCTGTACTGCATGGGGTACATACAGGATCAGAGCAGAATCTAGTACAAGCTCATTTACTTTGTCTAGCAGCAAAATGCAGGCTGCTATGGCTCGCATACAACTGGGGGAGCCTTTGATGACGGGGTCTAATGAGGCCGATACATACATCACAGGCCTCTGTTTGTCTCCATGTAGCTGGGTGAGTACACCTGCAGCAAATCCATTGACTTCATGACAGAACAATGAGAAAGTTTTAGTATAGTCAGGAAGTCCAATGGCGGGAGCTTCAGACAAAATTTTAATAAGCTCCTTCATCTGCAATTCATTTTCCCATGTGAGGTTGAAAGGATTTCTAGTGGTAGCCTCATATAGAGGAGCCAAAAGTTCTAATGCATTCGGAATCCAGTCCCTACAATATCCCACTAACCCAGGAAGGCACGTAGTTGCCGTACATTTTTTGGCTTTTCAAATTTTTGTAGAGTTTTAACTCGATCTGGGGTTAGGTGACGGATTCCATGTGAAATGCAGTGACCCAGGAAGATCACTTTCTCTTGGCAGTATTGTAAATTTTCTTTGCTAACTTTGCTGTTACTGTTATAGAGAAACATGAGAAGGCTTACTGTTTCTTTGCTACAAATGTCCCTTGTATCAGAACAAATAAGCAAATCGTCTATGTACTGAAGCAAAACTGTGTTTGGGTGTGAGGGGGACCATTGGTCCAATACTTGCTTTAACGCAGTATTAAATTCAGAGGGGCTACTCACACAGCCTTGGGGCAATCTTGTCCATGCTAACTTTTGGGCATCATGGGTAAATGAAAAAAGGTGCCAGCAATCTGGGTGCAGGGGCACCGAAAAGAAAGCATTTGCAAGATCAATCACTGTAAAGTAGGTGCTGGAGGCAGGTATTCCACTTAGTAAAGTGTGGGGGTTGGGCACGATCGGGGTATCTGCCTCAATTATATTGTTAATGGCTCTCAAATCATGCACCATGCGGTATGTCACCTGCCCACCCTTCTTGTTTGGCTTCTTTGCAATTGGGAACAGGGGTGTGTTGACTTGGGACTTAATTGGTACAACAACCCGTGCTGCTTTCAGTTGAGTGATTTGATCCTTTATCCCCTCAGTCTGAGCAATACTCAGTGGGTACTGTTTAATCTGTGGGAGATGGGATCCTGGTTTTATTTTTATCATGACTGGGGTGCAATCCAGCAGACCTACATCATATTTGCTGGTGGCCCATAATTCAGTGGGAATCACTTTCAATTCTGGTGGAAATGGCGGAGTGGAGTCTTGGATTAAAAATACTCCACAGGCAGAATTTAAAACTTCTCCTGACAGACTACTGACCACTTGGACTCCTGTAGGAGTGTAGTCTATGTTTGCTAAAATTTGGTTCAAAAAGTCAGCTCCCAGAAGATTGGTAGGAACTGTGTCTGAAACTAACACTTTAGTGACAATTTCTGTTTGCTGTCCTAGCCTGAGTTTAAGTGGCTTGGACTCGACCAAATCAGTAGAGGTCCCGGTTAGGCCAACACCAGAGATAACATTTGTAGATAATAATCCTGGAGGTAAGTCCTCTATATTAAAAACACTTCGGCTTGCACCAGTATCTATTAAACAGGTTAATTCTGTTTCTCCTCCAGGATAGGGGAGTTCTTGTAAAAATACTTTTACTCTGGTCTCGGGACCATTGTCTCCTCTATTTCACATGATTGATACTGGTATGCCATTTTCCTATGCCTGATCCACTGCTTTTGTACTGGGATCAGCATGAGGTGCCTCTAAGCTTTTTCCTAGTCTACGGTCAGGAAGATGGCAGAATTTAGCTATGTGTCCTTCCCCATCACAATTGTAGCATATGATTGGTCCCCGATCGCCATGATTTCTGAAATTGCCTTTGCCTCTTCCTCTTCCTTTTCCTTTTCCTCTCTGCTTCCCCATGTACATAACCTTGGGTTTGCTCTCTTTTTGGTTAATCCTGTTTTCTATGGATAACAGGATAGGCAGGACGTCTCGAATAGACATATTGCCTGCCTCAGGCCTTGCTGTGAACAACTTCTCTTTCAACTGGGGTATTAAACCATCAAGAAACCTTTGTTTCACCAGTTGCGTAGATGGACTTGCAGTTTCTCCCACCTTCTCTTCCTCTATATTAATGCCTGCTTCCTCAGCCATATCGCTTAACCACCTCCAATAAGCCCCTGCTGCTTCCTCTTTCCCTTGCTTAGCATTCATAAATTCAGCATGTCTGGTTTGTCCATATATTTGGGGCAAATTTTCTTTCAATTTCCCACAAACCTCCCGTCCACTAACCATCTTACCTAGAGTTTTGATGTCTACACCACATTCCTTAAGTATATAGCCAGACATGTTGCTTCCCACTGCTTTAATAAGAAGCTGATGAATGTCAGTAGCAGAAGCCTCATATGCTTCCTGTGCAGCACTAAGTTTGTTTGCAAACCCAATTGGATTCTTTCTAGGGTCTCCCAATCCCTCTAATATGGCTCTCATATCTTGGGGACTGAAAGGTACATGCCATTTAATTTGAGACTTGCTGTCAACAGCATTACCTTCAAAAACTAATTGGGTTCTGACAGGATAAACTGAAACAGATTGCTCTGTGACCGGGGCAGAAGGGGCAGTTTCTCCCTTCCTTCTCTCTTCATCTTGCTGCCACAATTTGGAAATTATGGTTTGCCCTGGAAGTTCAGAATCTATCTCTCTTTCTCTGGCCAAAGCCTTAAGTTCAGAGAGATCTAGTTTTGCATATGTGCCTTTTGATTTATGCCAATCATCCGTTTCTAGGATATGAGACAAATCCCTCTTTGTAGGTTGATACGGGGCTGTTAAACCTCTGCTCTCTACTATATTGCCCAGCTCCTCTTTTGTGTGTTCCATGTAATCTAATTCTTTTGCTTTTGTTCTTGGACCCCTTAAAGCCAAACTGGCAGCCACATAAGGTGGGGGGTCCTCTTCTACAGAGTCTTCTGGCCAAACGTAGTAAATTTGGGCAGTACTTTTATTAAACATCTCTGTCAAGCCAGTTTGATTTGCTACTTTAGCTTCTGTCTCCCATGTGCAAGCTATTCTCCACGTTCCTTCACTGCACAGTAGTGGGCCATAATCGTGCAGAAAAGTTTGCCATACTTGTAAATCAAAAGTCCCTTCAGATTTTAAAGGTTTAGCTGTTCCCTTTGTCCATTCTACCCATTTATCTAGGGGCTCAGTATAGGCGGAACCGTACCTTCGGTTCATATATTCTCTAGCGCTCATCTTGCGCTGGGCATTATCTGAAGGCCTCTTACCCTTCATTCCCTTACTTATTTTAATGCCCATAATGACTGGCCAGTCTTCTCTACTAGTGCCTATACCCTCTTGCCTCTAAAACAAATAGTACAGCAAATCTGCAGATTTACAAGGATAGTCTCCACTTATCTACGTGGATAGAAGGGGTTTATGACAATAGACAAAACACTCATTAAGAGACCCTCCTCGTCTCTTCTCTTCTCCGTGAGTTTTATCTGACCCTACCATGCGCCTCTGACCCAGGTCGCCCACAAGGAGTCAACGCAGGGAACTGCAGAGGATTCTCCCTATCCACACACAGTCCAACCCGTGAAGGGGGACACAAACACATTCACACACACACGTTACCCAACCAGAAAGGTCCGAGAGTGGTCTGGTTTCCTTGAGAACCGACAGATAGAATACATAGGAAAGGCAGAAATATAGCAAGCTTAAGGACAGCGTACCTAGCCGGCATTTAGAGGTCTGCGTTCCCGATGATCCCGATCGAATCGCGGTTCCTTCTGGAAACTCTGCCAAACTCCTGGCTGGCTCACCAAAACTGTTATGACTAATTTCTGATTGGGACTCTAAAATAAAAGTTAATACTGCAGCTGCAGGAACAGATTCACAGGAATCAATCACTGTGTTTAAAATGTCCGTTCTGACGAAATTTATTATTACATGTTATTTTATACACAGATAAGAAAGGGGTGGTGTGAGATGTTATTAAAAACTAACAAATAGAAATACGTTATTAAAAGCTGAACAAATAGAAATATATTATTAAAAGCTAGCGAATAGAACAATTGCAAAAGTAAAACATGGCTAGGGGAGGGGGGGAGTAGAGAGTTTCTAGAGGAGATGTGTCTGTGTGTTAGGTGAAGGTTACGGAACACATTTCAGCAGTGAGGACAAAATGGAGTCTCTTGTGCTTAAATGAACAGTACAACGAATATCCCATTAAAGAAGAAGAGAATGCACGCTGCATTCGGAGATTTCATAATTTGCAACATCACGAATGTTAATTCTCCATTACGAACGCTGGTTTACAAGGCTGACTGCTTACGGCTCCTCCTTGCTTCCGAGCATGCGTGTTTGTACTTTGGACTTTTGTCCGACGGTCTTGTGTACACACGCTCGGAAAATCCGACAACAGAAATTTGTCCATGGAAAATTTCAAAACCTGCCATCCAACATTTATCTGTGGAAAATCCGACAACAATCATCCGATGGAGGGTACAAATGGTTGGATTTTCCGCCAACAGCCTGCCATCACACGATTCCCGTAGGAAAATCCGATCATGTGTACGAGGCTTAAGTGGTGTCAGCCCTGCCCACTGTACAACTTTTGTTGTTCGATTTCCTTTAGATTTACCTTCAACTATGTCGGTCAAGGGCCTACCAGATTCCATACAAATTGAAAGTGTTTGGGTTTGATCTCATATTATATGGTTTTGGTAAATCTAAAGGAAAAAATCGAAAGAAAATTGTATAGTGTGTATCCAGCTTAAAGCATTCCTGATATGTGCTTTCATACTTGTATGAAAAAGTGTCCTGTTCTTTGTATTGCTTCCTTTGTGTGAAATCCCAGGTGTTCCTGCTAGTTTCCTTGTTCTATTAAAAACTGACCACGCTAAGCAGGAGAGCACACAGTTCTCTAGCTATGCTGGGAACTCAGCCTGCTCTCCTCCAATGATCAGACTTGTCTTGACACCCCCCCAGCTCCCCCCCCCCCCTTCCACTGCACAGACATTCACTGGCAAGCTCAGTGTGCTGTTGCCTTTCTTGTCCTTATGTGATCACTTATTAAAAAAGGGAAAAAAGGTGTTTTTTTATATATATATATATATATCTATACAAAAATGTTTTGCCTTTAATTTCTATTTTAAACTGAATGGGTTGTTTTCAGTTTACCCGGTCCTGAGCTCCGTGACCGTGGCTGCGGGACCAGCGGACCCGATCGCCACTGGTTTCCCACGATTGGGTCACAGAGCTGAAGAACAGGGAGAGGTCTGTGTAAACAAAACTCCCCCCGTGCTTCCTAGCGCAACTGACACTGATCGGCTGTTCCCTGTCATCGGGAAAGCCGATCAGTGACGTCAGACGCAAAGCCACGCCCCCCTACAGTAAAAAAAAAAAAAAACACACACACTTAACCCCTCCCCGCCCCTAGTGGTTAACTCCTTCACTGCCAGTGTCATTTACACAGGAATCAGTGCATTTAAATTGCACTGATTTCTGTATAAATGACAATGGTCCCAAAAATGTGTCAAAAATGTCCGATGTGTCCGCCATAATGTCGCAGTCACAATAAAAATCGCTGATCACCGCCATTACTAGTAAAAAAAAATATTAATAAAAATGCTATAAAACTATCCCCAATTTTGTAAACGCTATAACTTTTGCGCAAACCAATCAATAATCGCTAATTGGGATATTTTTTTTATATTTTTTGGGGATATTTATTATAGCAAAAAGTAAAAAATATAGATTTTTTTTCAAAATTATCGCTCTATTTTTGTTTATAGCACAAAAAATAAAAACCGCAGGGGCGATCAAATACCACCAAAAGAAAGCTCTATTTGTGGGAAAAAAAGAACATCAATTTTGTTTGGGAGCCACGTCGCATGACCGCGCAATTGTCAGTTAAATCGACGCAGTGCCGAATCACAAAAAGGGGCCTGGTGCTTTGGTATTTATAACGTAGTCACACCTATATTTTGTATCAACAAATTAAATGTTTGGGTTTTTCTGGCAGGGTAGAGTGCATACATGTCGGCACCCCATCTCTACTTAATTAAATTGTTCAATCAAATTTTGTCGAAGGAGCTTGGTGGACAATTGTTGGCCAAACTGTAGCTGCATCCAATCAAATGCAGTCCAGGGCTGGATCTAGGGGGGTGCTGGGGTTGGCTGTGGCCCCACTGGACCAGTGATGTTAAAATCAGGAAATGTTGGGGCCAGAGGCCAGCGTGCAGCCTTGGTGGTGCCAAGTTGGCATGGCTGCACAGTCATCATTCATTTTTATGGTGCAGTGGGGCGAATTAGGACGCACCTCACCATTTGTTGCTAATGAATGACACTGACACTGGGCGGGGATTCAGAGGAGGATGGAGATCCTTCTTCTGCCCTGATCTGCTCAGCCTCTTTCCCCTGCTATGCTGCTGTAGCTGGTGGGTGTAAGGTGTTAGTTCACCTGAACAGAAGGGGCAAAAACCCTTTAATGTTAGTCTAGGGGCAGGCAGCTGTTAATGGATGTGCAAGCATTCACATCCAACTACCTCCCTCCAAATAAGTCCGTCTAGGTCCAAAAAGAAAAAACAGAAAAGGTTTGCCTCCTTTTCCATTTTTTGAGCCTAATGACAGATCGGAGGCCATAGGATGTATATTGACACACGTACATTTACATCCACCTACCCGTAGACTAATATGGTTCAGTTTGCCAAAAGTTGGAGGAAAAAATGGACAGACACGGATATAACAACAGTGACATCTGTTCCGTTTGGCTCTGATTCAGTGGGGGACCTCCTCATGAATCTCCTGCTGATCAGAATGGAGGATTGCCGTCTAAAAGAGGCCTTATTCCTTAAATTATATTTTAAACAATAAACATTTTGACAAAGATACTGCGCCAACTCATCTGTTCCCAAAGGCTGTTCAAGAAATGCTGAGAAATAGCAATGAATAATGATATCTATAACAAAGCCCAGCTATTCAACTACCCTGTTTTACAACGTAGTTCATAAATTATACACACATAAGATTTACACGGATCAGCTGTGCGTAAATCTTTTGTAGTTGGCTTATTTAATAATAAAGGAACAATCTGCAAAGTGCAGTAACCAATCAACAAACATTGTTTATTGTTCTGTTTAGGCTCATAGACACAGACGTGATAGCCAGTACTCTGCCACTAGAGTGGCATCAATTAAATCTATTCCTGTGCTCCTCCATTCTGGGGTATTGCTACACCTATCAAACTCATCCTCCACCCTATCCTTTCTTGTTGGATTAGTGAAAGGTGGGCATTACCCTTCACTTTTTTCATTTTAGTGAGTCATTTAACAAAAAATGCCCATACAAGTACAAAATACGTACTACAAGTATGAAGGAATCATTATGTAAGGGACCTGATAAGGCTTCCAAAAGATCCTCAGCACAAGAATGAAGGCTAGTTTGTATCATCACCAATAGAGATGAGGCTCGTGTTTGCCATGAAACATTCTAATTTATCTACTAATTTGTACACTAGTTCCCAAAGATCTGCCAATGTAATTTTACTCCATACCCATTAAGATTATTGTACAATATCAGTAAATAGCTTACATAGTATGATCATTTCTGTCTGTGTATGTGAGCTTTAGATGAATTAAAAACACATTGGAAAAAAAGATGGTGCTTACAAAACCATTGATGTCCTTTCCCAGGAATTATTGTAATACAGACTTCACCGAGGAAAATGATTCCGGAAGATACTCCCCACAATAGAAAACAAACTAGAAGCAAAGTATGAACAATGAGGAGGCGGGAAAAAAGAAAAATGTTTATTTTCTTGTATAGAACACAGGCATTAGTATTAGAGTACTAGGGTAGTAGTAGAGTATTCATACACCACGGGTTTTAGGCTTGTACCTTCAGGTGAGTGGACACTGGCAAGATTTTGAGGACATGTCTCCCCTATAACCCGACCCCATTCTGCGAGTCCTCAGTTTTGTGCCAAGTAATGCAGAGTAACAAGAAGAGTTTAGAAAGAAGGTCCTGTGTCCTGTACTGCAGTCCAAGAGATTAAATTTACAGGTAAGTCAAAATTCCTCCTATCTTAACCCCTTCATGCCTAAGCCATTTTTGATACTTGTTGCTTACAAGTTAAAATCCATATTTTTTGCTAGAAAATTACTTAGAACCTCCAAGCATTATATATATATATATATATATATATATATATATATATATATATATTTATTTAGCAGAGACCCTAGAGCAGGGGTAGGAAACCTCTGCCCTCCAGTTGTGGTGAACCTGCAAATCCCATCATGCCTCTGCCTCTAGGAGTCATGCCTTTGATTGTTAGGGTCTTTTAACCACTTCAGCCCCGGACCATTTGGCAGCCAAAGGACCAGAGGTCTTTTTTCAATTTCGCACTGCACTACTTTAACTGGTAATTGCGCGGTCATGCAATTTTGTAACCAAACGAAATTTGCGTCCTTTTCTTCCCACAAATAGAGCTTTCTTTTGATGGTATTTGATTGCCTCTGTGATTTTTATTTTTTGCGATATAAACGGAAAAAAAAAAAAAAAGAGCGAAAATTTTGAAAAAAAAAAAAAGAGAGATTTTCTACTTTTTGTTATAAAAAAAATCTAATAAACTCAATTTTAGTCAAACATTTGGGCCAAAATGTATTCAGCCACATGTCTTTAGTAAAAAAAATGCCAATAAGCGTATATTTATTGGTTTGCGCAAAAGTTATAGCGTCTACAAACTAGAGTACATTTTCTGGAATTTACACCGCTTTTAATTTATGACTGCCTATTTCATTTCTTGATTTGCTAAAATGGCAGAGAAGTACAAAACCCCCCCAAATGACCCCATTTTGGAAAGTAGACACCCCAAGCTATTTGCTGAGAGGCATGTTGAGCCCATTGAATATTTTTTTTTTTAGTCCCAAGTGATTGAATAAAGACAAAAATAAAAAAGATTTTTTTTTTTTTTCAAAAAGTTGTCACTAAATGATATATTGCTCACACATGCCATAGTTATATGTGGAATTGCACCCCAAAATACATTTTGCTGCTTCTCCTGAGTATGGGGATACCACATGTGTGGGACTTTTTATAAACTCACAATACCTCTCAGCAAATAGCTTGGGGTGTCTACTTTCCAAAATGGGGTCATTTTGGGGGGTTTTATGCCATCTGGGCATTCCATGGCCTCCGAAACTGTGATTGGCAGTGAGAAGTGAAATAAAAAAATTACACCCTTAGAAAGCCTGAAGGCGGTGATTGGTTTTTGGGGTTCCGTACGCAGCTAGGCTCCCAAAAAGTCCCACACATGTGGTATCCCCGTACTCAGGAGAAGCAACAGAATGTATTTTGGGGTGTATTTCTACATATGCCCATGACATGTTTGAGCAATATATCATTTAGTGACAACTTTTTGTAAAAAAAATATATATATTTTTTTTTTTTCATTATTCAATCTCTTGGGACAAAAAAAAAAAAATATTTAATGGGCTCAACATTGCTCTCATCAAATAGCTTGGGGTGTCTACTTTCCAAAATGGGGTCATTTGGGGGGGGTTTGAACTGTCCTGGCATTTTATGCACAACATTTAGAAGCCTATGTCACACGTCACCCACTCTTCTAACCACTTGTAGACAAAGCCCTTTCTGACACTTTTTGTTTACATGAAAACATTTTTTTTTTTTTTTGCAAGAAAATTACGTTGAACCCCCAAACACTATATATAATGTTAAAGCAAAGGCCCTACAGATTAAAATGGTGGGTGTTGCATTTTTTTTTTCCACACAGTATTTGCGCAGCGATTTTTCAAACGCATTTTTTGTGGAAAAAATACACTTTTTTTTATTTTAATGCACTAAAACACACTATATTGCTCAAATTTTTGATGAAATAAAAAATATGATCTTAGGCCGAGTACATGGATACCAAACACGACATGCTTTAAAATTGCGCACAAACACGCAGTGGCGACAAACTACATACATTTTTAAAAGCCTTTAAAAGCCTTTACATGATACCACATTAGATTCACGGAGGAGGTCTACTGCTAAAATTACTGCCCTCGATCTGACCTTCGCGGTGATACCTCACATGCATGGTGCAATTGCTGTTTACATATGACGCCAGACCAACGCTTGTGTACGCCTTTGCGCAAGAGAAGGGGGGGCAGGGGTGCTTTTTTTTTTTTTTTTGTTTTTTTTTTAATTTATTTAGCTTTTTTATTTTATTTTTAAACTGTTCCTTCCATTTTTTTTCTTTGTTATGATTTTTATTGTTATCTCAGGGAATGTAAATATCCCCTATGATAGCAATAGGCAGTGACAGGTACTCTTTTTTTGAAAAAAATTGGGGTCTATTAGACCCTAGATCTTTCCTCTGCCCTCAAAGCATCTGACCACACCAAGATTGGTGTGATAAAATGCTTTCCCAATTTCCCAATGGCGCGGTTTATATCCGGGAGGGGGGACATTCCCTCCCACTGCTTGTAAAAGCGGTCTAGAGGCTAATTACCCGCTAGAATTGCTTTTACATGAAAGCCGATCACTGGCTGAAAAGAATGATACCAAGATGATACCTAAACCTGCAGGCATCATTCTGGTATAACCATTCAAAGTCCAGCAACATACTGGACATATATTGTAATCTTTTTTTTTTCATGCAGCCTCTTGGCTGAACGAAAAAAAAAAGAGATTGATTGGTGGGTATGCCCACCATTAGAATACCTCCCTTCATCCACCCACTTCTAATGATGGGCATACATGCCCCATTTATATATGCCGATGCATGGGGGCATCCTCCCGCAAAAGTTATGCCGTGTACACACGGTCGGAATTTCGACCGTATGTACGTGGCATTAGGAGCCAATCGCTCCTCCCCCCCCTGCTGCCCCCATGCTTCGGCATATATGCTCTTTTTTTTAACTGTGGTGGTGAAATCACCTCCTACAGTGTTGGAGTCGCGTCTTTATGTATCGTGGGAGCAAACGCTGGAGCTGTCAAGATAAATAAATCCGCGTTGCAACTGAATGGCGCACCTGAAAACAAAAAAATGCTTAACACTAAAACACAGTAAACAAAATTACATACCTGAAAAGCAAGCATGATAAAACATGATAAAACATAATAAAACATTGCAGAATAGAATGGAGTAAAAAAAGAGCAACAATAGAGAGAGAATAGAGTGAGAGAGAGAACAATAAAACGACAACTATTTTATTTTTTTTTATTTTTTTTTTTGAGATTCACAGGTAAAAAAGCTCCTGACTGAAGCGACTGAATCAAAACGCTACCACAAAAAAACTGTTAGCGATCGCAGGGATCAGGCCTGACTCTGCGAACGCTGCAGTTATGTGTGCTTAGTGTTTTGTAAGTGACAGTGATCGATCGATCGATACTGCACTTGGGTGGGCTGGGCTGGGCGGAGGGGGAAAACGCAGGTGCTAGCAGGTATCTGGGCTGATCCCGCTAACAATGCGGGTTTTTTTGGAACCCTAAACTGCTGGGACGCTAGTATAGATCTGATCAGATCAGATATTGATCTGTTCAGATACTGTGCCACTAAGGGAGGTGTATGCTTTGTGCGTGGGTGTTTGCGGTACTGGCACTAACCTGGGGCGACGCAGACCTTATTTGACCCTAAAACCTAATTGATATCACCCGCCGGGCGATCAGGGGGTTAAACCGTTATTGGGTAATAAATGGCGGGTGCCCTGACAGTATAAAAAACAAGCTAACTAACCAGCGTCACCCGTAACAGTAATACAAAAAAAAACTGGTTACCTAGCGACACTAATGCAGCGATCAGAAAAACGATCGCTTAGTGACACTGGCAAAAGGGGGTGAAAGGGTTAACTAGGGGCAATCAGGGGGTTAAACCTTTATTAGGTAATATATGGGGGTACCTGACGCTATATAAAAACCTGACGGGGAACCTAAATAACGAAATAACTAACTGGCTAACCAGCGTCACCAGTGACAGTTATACAGTGATCACTGGTGAAAGGGTTAACTCTAGGGGCAATCAGGGGGTTAAAACCTTTATTTAGGTTGTAATATGGGGGTACCTGACCTATAAACCTATTTATGAACCTATATAAACATGGCGGTTACCTAAAAAAAAAAAAATGGTTACCTAGCGACACTAATGCAGCGATCAGAAAAACGATCGCTTAGTGACACTGGCACAAGGGGGTGAATGGGTTAACTAGGGGCAATCAGGGGGTTAAAACCTTTATTAGGTAATATATGGGGGTACCTGACGCTATATAAAAACCTGACGGGGAACCTAAATAACGAAATAACTAACTGGCTAACCAGCGTCACCAGTGACAGTTATACAGTGATCACTGGTGAAAGGGTTAACTCTAGGGGCAATCAAGGGGTTTAAAACCTTTATTTAGGTTGTAATATGGGGGTACCTGACCTATAAAACTATTTATGAACCTATATAAACATGGCGGTTACCTAAAAAAAAAAAAATGGTTACCTAGCGACAGCAGTGACACTAATACAGCGATCAGAAAAAACGATCGCTTAGTGACACTGGCAAAAGGGGGTGAAAGGGTTACCTGGGGGGCAATCAAGGGGTTAAACCTTTATTAGGGGGGGGTAGGGGGCTACCTTGGACCTAAAACTAACTGCCCTGACAGTTATTACAGTCACACTGACACTAAATGCAGTGATCAGTAAAAAAATGATCACTGCAATTAGTGACACTGTGACTGGGGGGGGAGGGGGTGATCTGGGGGGTGATCAGGGGGTGACAGGGGGGTGGAATATGTGCCTAACTGTACTGGTGTCAGTGTACTGTTGTGCACTAACCTTTACATGTTCGCCGCTCGGCGTCTCCGGTCACATAGACCGGCGCACCGAGCGTGACATCACTTCCGCCTTCCTGTCTATACAATAGACAGGAAGGGGAAGCTTTTCATTGGCCAGGAGCGATCGCGAGGGGGTGGCCAGAAACCACTGGCCGTCCCCTCGTCCCGGATCGCTCCTGACACGATCCCGACCGTCCCCGCCGGCGGAGGGGGGTCCGATCGGACCCCCCAACCGCCTGAAGAATGTCACGTACAGGTACGTGATTCTGCCTGTACGTGCCATTCTGCCGACGTATATGTACATGGGGCGGTCGGGAAGTGGTTAATGTTTAATGGGACTTGTAGTTTCAAAACAGCGGGAGGACCGAGGTTTCCTACCCCTGCCCTACAGTATAAAATGGCGATCGTTGCAATATTTTATGTAACACAGTAGTTGTGCAGCAGTCTTTCAAATGCAATTTTTTGGGAAAATAAACCATTCATGAATTAAAAAAAAAAACAAAACAGTAAAGTTAGCCCAATTTTGTTGTATAAAGATGATATTAGGCCGAGTAAATAGATACCTAACATGTCATGCTTTGAAATTGTGCACACTCGTGGAATAGCGACAAACTAAGGTAATTAAAAATCTCCATAAGTGTCGCTTTAAAAATTTCTACAGGTTATTAGTTTAGAGGTACAGAGGAGATTTACCTTTGTGGGTGCAACTTACGTATGTGTTCGCTTCTGCGCGCAAGCACGGAGGGACGGGGTGCTTTAAATAATTTTTTCTTATTCTTGTTTTATTTTATATTTTTTTTACACTGTCTCTTTTAAAAAAAAATATGATCATTTTTTTTGCTGTCACAAGGAATATATACATCCCTTGTGACATTAATAGGCAGTGACAGGTACTCTTTATGGAGAGATCTGGGGTCTATAAGACCCCAGATCCCTCCTTTGCACGTAAAAGCATTCAAAACGCCAAGTTTGGCAGTTTTGAATGCTGTAATTTTTTTAAATTTAGCGCCTTTAAGTCTTCAGTAAACCGGAAGTGATGTCATGACATTGCTTCCGGGTTACTAGATCTGAGACCCAATCGAAGCCGATTCAGGATTTTTTTGGGTCTTCGCCCAGTTGGCAGACATGCCGGGTGATCGCTCGCACCCCCCCCACGATGGCACGGGAGGGCCTAGGCTCTGGAATAACAGCCGAGCTGCTAGTCTCAGGACCGGTTTCCTAATTGGCAGGGAGGAGATTCAGGAAAACAATATGGAATATTAATTTCGCTATTGTCACAGTGCTGTGCTCTGCGCTCCGAGACCATCCTTTTTTTAACTTAATTAGAGCCTCAGGCTCTAATCACGTGCTTAAAAAAAAACAAAAAAAATCTAAGTCCATGCATCCGGCGCCCTGCATGTAGATTAGGGGCCAGGCGCATGGATTGGGGAGCGGCTAGGGTGACAAAGCTACTCTATCATAGATATAGTAAAGTGAGTTAAGCGTTTCACCTCAGGACAGGAAGTATGTTACTGGCAAGATCACACATCAAAATAAAGGAAAAAAGCCTGGAAAAAAGAAAATGAATGCAGCTATAACATCTTAGAACTTTAGAACTGGTAAGCTGCAATATATTACATTTTATTTTCGTGTTTAGATACGCTTTAAGGGAGATATCTTTTTCCAGCTTTCTTCCTCTGGATCTGGTATTTACCTGTTTTAGGGTAGCATGCAAAGTGGAGATGTGGCTATAGTGTTATAAAGGACTGTTATATTTCATACTAATTCACTGAACCATATAGGGGCCTACCTCTAAAAAAAAAAAAAAAAAAAAATGTTTCTAACACCATTGTACTGCACCATTTTTGATGTGAATTTTAGCCTAGTTTTACTTTTCTTAATAGAATCCTGACCTAAAAATACGGTGTAAAATTTGTAAAAATTTAACAGATTGGAAACACATGTCGTAAAATGAGAGGAAAGCATGCATGCATCCATAATTTTAAATACTAAACATTTGCAAAAGTGGTAAAAAAAGGGAAAAAGTATTTAAAGGCATTTATGAACATTCCTACCCATACCTTGCATATTTCACCTACATAAGATTTGCATTGATCATGTTGTTTCATGGTGTCATTTGTGTCCTATACACAGTAAAGTAAATCTTCACATTCCTGTGAATGCATGACCTCTCTCTGTAGTGTGAGAATTGACACTTCCTGTGAAGATACTACATATCTCATAATCCCTGGGTCTCTCAGTCTAGTGCAGGGTTTCTTAACCTTTTTACCTTGGAAAAAAGTTTGAGATCTCAGGAAACCCCTTAATTAATGTTCAAATTTCATGGAACACTGGTGAGATCAGCGAGCTGTTGATATAACAATAATTATTTTTAGAAATAGCCTTAAGTAAATGTTAAAACTTACCTACTAAATGTGAAACATGTGCTAGCTTTATTGTGCACAGATGCTCAATTATGGGTCAAACTTGAGATAAGCACTGTACAGGGGGTCAGCAGGGCACATTACAGGAGTGAAGGAAGGGGCGGTGGGAAACAGTGTGCTACAGCAGGACTCACAGCTGCTTCTCGGTGCAGCGCTGCGTGTGGGGGAAATGTGGCGGTGCAATCTGCCAGTCAGCTGCCTGAAACTGACGGCTAGATCAAGGCGGAACCACGGTTGAAAAAACTCTGGTCTAGTGCTTGTGCAGATGAGAGCTACATAGTATTTAGATCTGACCCAGACATAAGCAGGCAGAGCATTCACAGACACTCAGAGAGTTCACCATGCAACTTGAAGATGTGTTTCATCACATTATAACTCTCATATTTGTGATGCAACACAGAATGGCAAGGAATGCCATGCATGACTTGGACACTTCCTATTGGATGTCCAGCATCAGGGTTCTCTCAGGAACCAGATGAGGAGGATGTCAACACTAGGGACTGGTGATCTCAGGGAGGGACATGACAGTGTTTTTATAAGTGGTCCACCCATCTGGAACCAGTGGCGTGAGGGAAATGGAGGGGGCCTATGTGAGTATACCTGGCTTGGCAAGGTAGGGAGAAAAAAAATGCATAGTAGGATGGGTTAGAGGGGAGGGGAAGGAATTGGTTTTAAATATAGCTTTATCCTGGAATGAGGCTTTAACCCCTAGCCGTCTGCCTGCCGTCAGTATGGCAGTATGGCACTCCTGCGCGAATCGCCGTAGCTGTATGGCAGGCTCTTTAAGAAGTATAGGGGGAGTGGAAAGGCGTGCAGCGTGGCATAGAAGCCAATGTGCATGGATGGCAGCCGCCAGCTACCCACGACTGCTCCTGAGAAGGACAGAACAGAGATCTGTCAATGTAAACAGACAGATCTCCGTTCTGTCAGGGGAGTAGAGACAGATCGTCTGTTCCTAGTACTTAGGAACATCGATCGTTCTCCTCCCCCATTCAGTCCCATCCCCCCACAGTTAGAAACACACTGAGGGAACACACTTAACCCCTTAATCACCCTAGTGTTAACCCCTTCCCTGCCAATGACATTTATACAGTAATCAGTGGCTATTTTTAGCTCTGATCACTGTATAAATGTCAATGGTCCCAAAAAAGTGTCAAAAGTGTCCGCCGCAATGTCGCAGATCGCCGCAAATTACTAGTAAAAAAAAATAGTAATTAAAATGCAATAAATCTATCCCCTATTTTGTACACGCTATAACTTTTGCGCAAACCAATCAATATACGCTTATTGCAATTTTTTTTTTTACCAAAAATATGTAGAAGAATATATATCGGCCGAAACTGAGGAAGAAATTTCGTTTTTTTATATATTTTTTGGAGGATATTTATAAAATATTGCTTTTTTTTTCTAAATGATCAGTCTTTTTTGTATATAGCGCAAAAAGTAAAAACCGCAGAGGTGATGAAATACCACCAAAAGAAAGCTCTATTTGTGGGTAAAAAAGGACATCAGGAAAAGGTGCATAGACTCATCCAAGATATCACATCTTATAAACTGGAATACTCCCCAGCTCAATTTATGTTACACTATCCAGCTCACTCCATGCGCACATATTTCCGTTCCTTGCCCATGCACATGATTATGGCGGCAAATATGTGTATTCCCCGAAACTGGCGCTCTACTCTTCCACCAACGGTCAAAGATTGGTTTATTCGTATTCAAAAAACAGCTGAAATGGAAGAGATTATACATCAAGCCAAAGAAACACAATTTAAATTCAACCAAACTTGGTCTTGCTGGATACAATTCACCACTACCCAAGAATTTCAAGCTTTACAGGATGATACTCTTCTATCCCACAGCTCCCCGCCCCCGATACTTAATGTGTAGCTGGTCTACACATTCCCGTCCTGGTCCTTTGGCTCGGCCTTACATGTTACCTGTTACCTTTAATCCCATTTTGGGTGTCTAGATATAGAATTCCTTCCCATAATAGCAGTTTTGTACTCTTGAGCTTTAGAGATAATAATATTTGTCTACATTTTATCATTTATAGACACAGATCTATTTTGTTCTTTTTGGTGAGCATCCCATACATCACCAGATGTTACAAGTAGTGTTTTATGTCCATGCTTTATTATTTTACGTTATGATGTGTTTCCTTTCTGTACACTAATATCAGAAATTTATGTACAGCCATGTATATGCCTGAGTTCATTACGTTCTGTAACACATAAGTTCCATATATTGATTCTGATTGGATGTTACTCCATGTTTGTAATATCTGTATACTTGTTTTATGCTCAATAAAAACTTTTGAAAAAAGAAAAAAGGACATCAATTTTGTTTGGGTACAGCGTCGCACGACAGCGTAATTGTCAGTTAAAGTGACTCAGTGCTGTATCGCAAAAAAAAAAGGGCCTGGTCAGGAAGGGGGTAAATACTGAAGTGGTTAAATGAAAGTTTGTGTGTAGATCACATTATTAGAAACAGAAAAACATGTTATAAACAGTAGAATATTACTATTATGAGAGCTATACAGTACATATTTTTTTCAAAAGTCGAACTGGTGTTAAAGTATAGATTACTTGTATGTATTCCTCATGCAACTAGATTGAAAGGCACATTCGCTAGCAAACAGGAACTGTATAGATTATACTGTGCCAGACGTGTGACATTAGTCAGCCACTGTATTTAGCATCTCTTTCTGTTGCCAATTTACCTCATAGTAAATGAGGTCATTTGCCCTGTCATGTGGTATTGTGTTTTGTCTTCCCCCTCCCCTTCCCTGTGAATGTTGCGTGTACCTCATCTGGCAACCATTTGTGGTGCAGGCATATTACTAAATGACCCTGTCTGGAATAGATTAGAAGAAACATAGTTAATTTCCTGATTGCCATATTACCGAGCACTGATGAGTCTATGATGTCATTTACTTCAATTTCTATCATACGGGTCACTTGAAGAACATGCTAAAAAAGCACACTAATTTGCAGTGTATAATAATAAGCATCAGTAATCTATGAACATTTTATAATGCAGATACTACAACTCTCATCAAAGCCAAGTGGCTGGTTGAACCCAACCTGTGTGTTCTCTTTTTTCATGGCAGGATACGTATCTTGCTGTTATTATTTTGCGGTGCAAGGTAATATCTACATAGAATGTGTCACTTGTTGTCTATACGATCTCTATATAAACTGAATTTATTTATGTGTTAAAAGATCTAAAGCAGCTCTAAAGCAGCCCATAGATGATTCAATTTTCTTTCCTTCCACCATGGGAAAATAAAAAAAAAAATCGCTCAATTTCCCCATCAACACAGTCAGTGCCCCCCCCCCTTCTTTTTGCCCTTTACACTGCAAAAAAAATAAAATAAATCTGTATACATGCAGTGGGGTCCCTCTTCACCAACCTTGCGCCGCAGTGGGTGCAGGCCCCTTTAATTCATACTCCTGTATACAGCAAGGGGTTACACACTAATTGGCATTAACTTTATGACCACTGACAGGTTACGTTAACAAGTGAGTATCTTGTTACAATGGCATCTAAAAGTCAGTGGGATCTATTAGCCACTTGATGACCGCGCTATAGCCAAATGATGCCCTAGTTCTGGGATGCTGTCATATGATGGTGTCCCATGATTGCTCCTGCTATGGGGCGCGGGCAACAGGCTCCGCAATAGCAGTGTCCTAAAGTTCTACAAACAATACCCCATAATGACAATGTGAAAGAAGGTTGTTTGAAATCTTTGCAAATTTATTAAAAATGAAAAAATTCACATTTATTTGACGTAAAATCACATGTATATAAGTATTCACAGCCTTTGCCATGATACTTAAAATCGAGCTCAGGTGCATCCTGTCTCCACTGATCATCCTTGAGATGTTTTACAACTTGATTGGAGTCCACCTGTGGTCAATTCATTTGATTGGACATGATTTGGAAAGGCACACACCTGTCTATATAAGGTCCCGCAGTTAACAGTGCATGTCAGAGCACAAAGCAAGCCATGAAGTCCAAGGAATTGTCTGTAGACCTCCGAGACAGGATTGTATCGAGACACTGATCTGGGGAAGGGTAACAGAAATTCTTAGAAAAATTGGGTGTCAGGTATAATACAAACACCATCCAGGAGTACCCCATTCAGGAATACTTACACATACCCACATCTAGGGGTATAATCATACAATGCGCTCTGGGAAGTTTTTTTTTTTTTTAATTCATCATTGCAGAGAGTTATTGTAAGACTTTTCATTTCCATATTATAACCTAGTATATGTTATTTAGTTTAACGCATTCAAACATATTCTGTTACCTGCTTATTGCTTTGTGCATTGCATTTACCTGACTTGCAACAAAATATTAACTTTATCTACCGTCAAGTAACTTGTGGTCTATTCCCTGTGTGCTAAGATAGTGTGTGTTATAATAATACTCAACTTACAACCAAGTATCAGAGGGGATGGAGCGGTTTGCAGAGTCACAGCAGAATAGAGATCCCATCATATCAAGTGGCTCCTGCGGGGGTACATGCTACACCATGGTCTGAAATGAAACTGGACATACAAAAAGAAGCCACTGTTAAGCCCAGACCACTCATGCCAAAGCAGTGGGAAAGTCTGCTTCTGGACTGCAGAGTCGGAGTGTGGGACTGGATAGTCTGGAGTTTGTCCTGAGCAAGGAAAACCTTGGACTTGACTGTATCCAGGATAAGGCCTAGGTATCACAAGTGATAAGACTATTTCACAGGCTCTGAATAGTCTATGGACAATGGTCAACAGACCCAACATGCAGTGGACAGACCAAAGGGGAGAGCTACAAACTGGTAATGTTGCAAGCCCACAACAAGACGCAGGTAGAGTTGATATGCTGGACATGAAAGGAGACATCCTGG
Organism: Lithobates sylvaticus; assembly: GCA_028564925.1. Lineage (NCBI taxonomy): Eukaryota > Metazoa > Chordata > Amphibia > Anura > Ranidae > Lithobates > Lithobates sylvaticus. The sequence goes on from CM053029.1 coordinate 526,057,040, forward strand.
ATAGTCACAGATGCCAGAAGATCACCTAGGATGAGGGAGACAATGACCTGGCAGTTTCCATGAAGAACTTTTGCACCTGGAGGAAGGTGTTGAGGACCTTGCCAACCAGAGTAGGGCAGATGTATCCATTTGCCTTGGAAACAGTGGACAGATTTGAATAGAAAACCCTGGAATATCTCTGTCTGGAGTAAAGGTTATGACCCTCACGAGAGCAGCACATAGGTCAGACAGTCTTTGCTGGTATGTTGGGAACTTTGACAACATGAAGGGTGGTAGAGGAAGATCCTGAAATTGCTGCTTTTAGAAATTGGATACCATGTTCTGGACCCAATCATCTGAAACCACTCAGAACCAGATGGCCATGAAGGCCAGAAGATTGCCATCTACTTTGGGGGGATCTTGATAAAAGGTTGGAAGCCTTTCTACCCCTTTGTTTGTACTTGAAGTAATCTTCAATCCACCAAACACTGCCCAGCAATATCCAAAAGAGCAGGGGTTCCTAGAAAGGTAGACTCTCCCTGTTGTGGACCCGGCTTCAATGGGATGTTACTGTGTGGGGGTGAAGATTCAGGATTAGTCTAGTTCCCATACAAAGCAAGCAGCAAAATCAAGTGTACTGGATAGGTTTTGTCAGACTGGGCAGTCTTTAAATAACCCATGCTGGTGACCTTTGGCATGGGCAATACAGGTTGCTCCAGGTGAGGGCCAGCGTGCACTGCGCCAAGAGGGACCAAAATGGTACCCTTTAAGTCAGGGGTCTTCAGCTCTCCAGCTGTTGCGAAACTACAAGTCCCATCATGCCTGTGGGAGTCATGCTTGTAACTGTCAGCCTTGCAATGCCTCATGGGACTTGTAGTTTTGCAACAGCTGGAGGGCAGCCAGTTTGAGATCCCTGCTTTCAGTGGTGTTAAACCCAACACCAAAAATGTGATATATTGCAACTTACCAATCATTAGAGATGGTACCTGCCTCAGTTTTCGCTTCTTATGCTTTATTTTTCCATTTTCACTTGATGATCTGGCCAGTAGCACATGTCCTGTATTACATTGTGCCCACTCTAGATGAATGAGCGCAGGGGGTACCTTTTGGACAGCAGCATTGTCAGTTTGGGGGAGGGAAGTGTTATATGTACTAGTAGACGTAAAATACACTAACAAATTGAGCCCTGGTTCACAGTGGTGGTGCAGTTTTGAAATCGCGCTGTGTCAGCGCGATTTCAGAGCCGCAGATCAGTGTGATTTGCACCTCATTTAACAGAAGTCTATGCAAGTCGCAATGATATCCGCAAAAGGAAACTTTTTCAAAGTTGCTGCAATTTGAACGGTTCCATTGCCGACAATGGGGTGCATATTGTAATGCGAAAAATCGCATTAAAAAACGCACTGATGTGAATGGGGGCTTAAGCAAGACTCCAGCTAATTCTTTATAAGCAGTTACAGGAAACAGTCTTTTTCCTTTTTACATAAATAAATAAGGGCTGATCATTGCACGCACCCCTCCTTCTGTTAAATGGTTTGTCTCATCCATGTAACTGATACATTCTGCTGGAGAACTTGTCCTTTTGAAAAACAACCGACATACTGGCTGGATCATCAGATGAAAATAAAAGAAAGCCTAAAAAAGAAAATGACTGCAACCATCACATCTAAGTGGTAAGCTATAATATAATAAATGTTTGCTTTGTTAGTGAGTGTACACTGTTACTGCCCAGTCTGTACACTGTTATACAAGCTGTACACTCACTACTTTACATTGTAGCAAAGTGTAATTTCTTCAGTGTTGTCACATGAAAAGATGAAATAAAATATTTACAAAAATGCGATGGGTGAACTGAGATACTGTATATATACAGTGTGTGCGTGTGTGTATATATATATATATATATATATATATATATATATATATATATATATATATACATATACATACATACATACACATATTATATATATATATATATATATATATATATATATATATACACACATACATACACTCACCAACCACTTTATTAGGTACACCTGTTCAATTGCTTGGTAACACAAATTGCTAATCAACCAATCACATGGCAGCAACTCAAAGCAAAGGTGAAGATGACTTGCTAAAGATCAACCCGAGCTTCAGAATAGGGAAGAAAGGGGATTTAGGTGACTTTGAACATGGCATGGTTGTTGGTGCCAGACGGGCTAGTCTGAGTATTTCAAAAACTGCTGATCTACTGGGATTTTCATGCACAAAATATCCAGTTAGTGGCAGTTGTGTGGAGGAAAATGTCTTGTTGATGTCAAAGGAGAATGAGCAGACCAGTTTGAGATGATAGAAAGGCAACAGTAACTCAAATAACCACCCAAGGTATGCAGAATGCCACCAATGAATGCACAACACTTTGAACCTTGAAGCAGATAGGCTAGAGCAGTAAAAGACCACATCGGGTGCCAGTCCTGTCCGCTACGAACAGGAAACTGAGGCTACAATTCGCACAGGCTCACCAAAATTGGACAAAAGAAGATTGGAAGAACGTTGCCTGGTCTGAAGAGTTTAGATTTCAGCTGCGACATTCAGACGGTCGGGTCAGAATTTGGAGTAAACAACACAAAAGCATGTATCCATCCTGCCTTGTATCAACGGTTCAGTAGGAAGGGAAGGGAAGACAGCATCAAACCGGCATAGTGTGGCACAATTTAATAAGTAAAATACCATATAAAACAAATAGAACTCACAAGCGGGTGAGGGGGAGGGAAAGGATGACAGGCCGCAGTGGATTGTATTAAGCTGGGAGCTGTGTGGAGAAGAAAGCCGGCTGTGGTGGGGAGCAAGATGAGCCTGGAGTCCGTGCAGGGAGACCGGTCCAGCATTAGGATGCTCTTTGTGGCCGTGATGGTATATCCAGAAATCAGATGTCCGCTCAAAGACGATGTGTCCAGCTGGAATAGTGAGAGGCGCTGTCAGTCCAACCGCTGTGTGAGCCAATCAGGGCACGTTTCAGAAGTTTAACCACGTCTCCTTCATCGGCTGGAGACTGATGAAGGAGGCGTGGTTAAGCTTCCGAAACACGTCCCAATTGGCTCACACAGTGGTGCACTGCGGACTGGGTTCTATTTGTTTTATATGGTATTTTACTTAATCAATTGTGCCATACTATACCGGTTTGGTGTTTTCTTTCCCTCCCTTCCTATTTTACAGATTGTGGATTTCCATTCCACAAATTAAAACAGCCTTGCCAGCACCACAGTGTCAGCCATTTTCTACCAATTTACATTTTTATTCCTATACCTCCAGGAATATGTATCTTTCAATACCTCTTTTTTAACCTGGTATATGACATTTTATCACTATAGGATGGGCACAGTGTCAGCGCTGTAGTGTTTTTTGGTTATATGTAATGGTGTGGGGGATTTTTTTTCTTGGCACACTTTGGACCCCTTAGTACCAATTGAGCATAATTTAAAACACCATGGCCTACCTGAGTATTGTTGCTGACCATATCCATCCCTTTATGACTACAGTGTCCCCATCTTCTGATGTCTCCTTCCAGCAGGATAACGCACCATGTCACAAAGCTCAAATCATCTCACCACTGGTTTCTTGAACATGATAATGAGGTCACTGTACTCCAGTCACCAGATTTCAATACAATAGAGCACCTTGGGAAGGGGGGGGGGGGGGGTTGTGTGGGTGTCATGGTGGTTGTATTAGTTATTTTTTTAAGGCTTTTTTTCTTTTACTATTACCTGTTGACCTAGTAAGTCTGCTAAGTCACCTTTACATTTGCCAGCAGCACAAAGCAGGGGATGTGGATCTGAATTCACACACTGCACAGCTAAGATAGAAGAGCTCTGAGCCTGACTGGAGGGAAGGAAAGGGACACCCCCTCCTAAAACTACACCGTGCTGTAGCTGTCAATCACAGGCTGCGTGTACAGGAGCTTTCCTTCCCCAGCCACCATTTTCTCTTGTACGGGAAAAACTGTCAGAAGTGACTCATGCAGATAACAGAAGAATGAGACCGCAAAGAAAAATCACACTCAAAGCTTAGATAGGATAGAGATAAGTACACAGTATAGAAGGATGATGTTTTTTTTTTTTCATACTTCGTGTGTGATTTAAAACCACTTTACTACTTAAAGACTAAGTTCACCTTTTAAAACAAAAAAATAAATGCACATATTTTTGCAGGTAAAAAAAATTTGCATTTTTTTCCCCCTGGAGCCTGCAGAGCATTGCACCTGCGACCAGCAGCTCACACGTGCTATGTGAAGCTCCTGTAGAATCTCAGTATAGCACATTTAGGGATTAGTAAGCTGCAATACATTACATTTTGCTTTTGCGTTTAATACTGCTTTAGGCGTCTTCAATGATAGTGGAACTTTTTAAATGTCCTTTAATAGTTCTCATATTTTTGCTCTACATGTCAATATATTGTGACATTACCATAGATTCCATTTGCAAAATGCTTTTGCAGTTTCCAAGACACGGCTGATAATAGAAATCACCTCTAAGGAAGGAGGAAAGTTCTTGCTCTGTAAAGCACAGCTCAGCAGAAATATAATCCTGATCTGAGAGGCAATCTGTATCTGACAGGCTTTCACAGATAACAGTTTGTCAATGCTTCACTGCCAATCTTGAGCAAAAACAGTTATTAGCAAATTCATTTAGCAGTGGAAAGGTTGTCAGTAGGCCTCCAGCAGGACAGGAACGAGACTCCGATTCTGAAACTGGAAATTAGTGGCAATTATTGATTAAAGTGATTGTAAACCTTCACCTTGTAAAACAACCAATTTAGTTTAAAATAGAAATGAAAGGCAAAACATTTGTGTATAGATATATAAAAAAAACAAAGTATATACTCTCCCCCCCCCCCCTTTTGTAGAAGTGATCACATTCCCTCTGTTCTCAACTGCATAAGAGCTGGGGGGAGGAGAAGCAGCAGTACACTGATCTTCCCAATGAAAGTCTGTGCATGGGGGGGGGGGGGGGACTGACCACAGTGTGTCCTCTGCTTAGTGTGGTCAGTCTTTGATAGGAAAGCAGAGGGACTGGCAGAGACACCAGGAATTTCACATGAAGGAAGAAATACAAAGATAACAGGAAACTTTTTCATACACGCAGACGTACATTTTGTACAGCAGACACATATCAGGAATATGAAATGTTGGGTTTACATGTTCTTTAAATTGATACATATTCTTTAAACAGATATTACCAGTTAAAGTTCATAATATACTGTATGCATGCATATTCTTGGGGAAAAAAAATGTGCATTAATTACTTTTCCCTACACGAGCCTGTAAAGCATTGCAACTGTGATCAGTGTATTATGGCTGCAATGTCAGGCTCCTGCACACTCTCCCTCCAGCTTTCTGCCTGTAGCTCAGTACGGTCTTTTAGTTGGAAAGCTGCAGAAAGAGTGAATGGGCTACGAACGCGCTCATAAGCGTTCTTGCAGTCCATTGAAAACTACAAGTTATCTGCTACTATGGCAGACAGGACTTGTAGGTTATCCATTCACAGATCAGTGTGAATGAATGACGTGGCTGTGCAGACAGAGCCCCGCACAGCCACACTCATTTTAAATGTGAAAGCAGCTGCAGGGGAGAGGAAGTGGTGTAAAATATTCTAAAGGTGAACTTTAAAGCGGAGTTCCACCCATTTTTTATACTTTGTACACCCCCCCCCCCCCCCCCCGTGTTCTTGATTGCTGTACAATTTCTCCTTGGCCACTTTTTTCCCCCTGTAATCCAAGTACCTTATCTTGTTGAGGGAGATTGCTCCACTTCACCTTGCCATGTCATTGCCGCCCGCCCATTGGCTCCTGGGATACGAGTGTTATCGATCCCAGGAGTCAATGGGCACCCTCCACTTATAGCATTGTGGTATTTCCTAACAGTTAATGATGAGATGCAAGGTCGAGATAAGCGCTAGGCTTTGCATGATAAGAGCATGTGTGATATCGGGAGGTGCATGCTGGGTAGCCAGCAGCACCATATCCCAGAAGGAGCAACGAGTGGGCTTCGGATGCCCACAATGAAGCAAAGCAGAGAGAGTTTTTTTTAAAAAGAAAACATAATGTAGAAAACTTACATTTATTAAGAAAATCAGTTATGTATAGAATAAGTTGAGTCCATTACGGGTTTTTTTTTTTTTTAAGAAAAAAAAACTGGAACTCTGCTTCAAATCATAAAGCAATGGCAATATATAAATATTACCGTATATACTCGAGTATAGGCCGTCCCGAGTATAAGCCGAGGCCCCTAATTCACCACAAAAAATGGGAAAAAATGCATTGACCCGTGTATAAGCCGAGGGTACAAAATGCAGCAGCTACTGTAAGTGGAAAAGAGGGCCAGCAATGCCCATCTGCAGCTGCCTGTCCCCTGTACAGACCCCCCCCCCGTGTCCCCATTGCAGCCTACCTGTGCCGATCTGCGGGTCCTGTGCCATCTGTCCTTGTGCCCTCCGCCATCGGTCTTCGCTCTGTCCCCGCTCTGTCAGCGTGTACGGCGCCATTGTAAAATTAAAAAGCCGCACCTCCTCCTCGTCCTCGTCTGTGATAGGAGGAACGCTGTTTTCCCAGTAGTCAATGTGCAGTGTTCCGCCTATCACGGATATTCTCTCATCCTCGTCCATGAAATGAGAATGACAGGACATCCGTGATAGGCGGAACACTGTACTGCTGGGAAAATTAGTGTCCGCCTATCACGGATGGGCGGGAGGAGGCGGCGCGGCTTATTAAAACTGCCGTCTGTCTGCATGACAAGCTGTTCATGTAGGCAGACGGCGGTGACTCGAATATAAGCCGAGGGGGGGACCTTCAGCCCTAAAAAATGGGCTGAAAATCTCGGCTTATATTCGAGTATATACAGTAATTTAGGATTTAAGCAAAAAAAAAGCATTGGAACACATTGCTCAGAATGATTGGGCTCTAGGGTTAGATATTATTGATTTACTATATTTTCCCTGGGTGCACAAATACTTTTTTTTTTATTACACTTTTTAACAAAATTTGTTGTGGCTGGTAAGACTTAGAGCACAAGATCAGAGTTCTAGGGCACACCCTGCTCTCATGTAAGAATGGGCACCATGGTGCACAACAATCTTAAAGAAAGGTCAACTAGCAAACATATGCCTGTACATGAACGGTTCATTTATGCTGAATGTTGTTTGTCCTTTAAAATAGGAAACACACTTGTATGCATTTAAGCTGGTTATTTGGATAAAGCTCCATACACATGGGCCGAATGTTGGGAGACAACGGCCGACATTTGGCCCATGTATATGTTGGTCTCCACGGCTTCTGTCGGACACGCATGCTATTTCATTTCTACACTATTCTAACCTCTATAGCAAGGGACCATTACCAGCACTGTACAGTATAGAAGTGTCACTAAGTGGCATATAGCACTATGGTTCAGTTACCACACTGCAATCTGTTTTTATGGAGTTTTAATATTTTCCACTGCTTGTGGTCTTTGTTCTATACTCCAGTATTCCCCTGCAAGCTAAGAACATATTGGTAGGCTACCTAGCCTTTAACCAAATTGGCTCTTGCATGTGGACAGTGCCTTTGCACAAGTATTACCTCTTGAATGTTTCCGCATTTTGTAGTGTTACAACCTGAAATTAGAAAGATTTGTGATTTTTTTTCCCATTAAGGTTTACACAACATACTTAACACGTTAAAACCATGCATGTCTAGCAAAAAAAGAAGATAATTGTTGGTTGTATAGTCAGTACTCTTACTTGGCTTTTGGCAAACTTAATTTTTCATATATTTCAAGAACAGCGCTTCTCTTCGCTGCTCTTCAGGTTAAAATGGTCCCATTGACAGTTTCCCTGTGGCTCTCTACAACTAATTTAGCCACCGTTGGCTCTTTGAATGCTTGTCCATTTCCCTTCTAGACAGTTTTTCTAGCATTTTATTTTCTTGATTTGAAAGTGTAGACAATCCTAATTGGTAGTCTTCCAAAATGTTGAGACTTTTGATAGCTATTGCTTTGATAGGTTCTCTAACAAACTCTGGAGTCTTCCAGAAATAGGATTATTCAATCTACAATCATGTAATGCTCTCAGGTTGACTTGATTCAACTAATTATGTGAACTGCTGAAGGAAATTTGTTACATAAGAACTTATGAAGTACTTTTCACTAAAGGGGTATAAAATAATGCAGCCATTCTCAACCAGGATTCCTCCAGCAGTTGCTAGGGGCTTGTTGAGCTGTGGCTGATTGACCTCCCATTTGATGGTGCCTGTATAATTTTAGGAGCAATTTGATGGAGAATGTTTTTGTTTTCAAAATGTTTGGCCTTTTTCTTCTTTATATAGAACCCCAGGGGGTGCCAATTACTCAATATTTTTTTAATAAACAGTACCAAAGATTGGGGGGGGGGGGGGGACACACACAAATTTCCCTTTGTTAAAAAAAATTGTAAATACATTTCTCTTGATAAATGTAGGCCAAAACGTATGCTGCTACATTTCTTTGGTAAAAATAACCCAAATTAGTATGCAGTTGTGCTCATAAGTTTACATACCCTGGCAGAATTTATGATTTCTTGGCCATTTTTCAGAGAATATGAATGATAACACAAAAACTTTAACTCATGGTTAGTGTTTGGCTGAAACCATTTATTATCACTAAACTGTGTTTACTCTTTTTAAATCATAATCACAACAGAAACTACCCAAATGACCCTGATCAAAAATTTACATACCGCAGTTCTTAAAGCGGAGTTCCACCCAAAAATTTAACTTCCGCTTTAAGTGCAGGTGACCCCCTGACATGCCACATTTGGCATGTCATTTTTTTGGGGGGAGGAGCAGGTACCGTTTTTTTTATAGGCACCCAGCTCCCCCTTCCTCCTCTGGCTCTGCGGCACCGGAAGGAAGATCACCTCTCCCCCCTCCCACCCTGTAATCTTCTGGGACACGTCACAGGTCCCAGAAGATTGCAGACCATTCACAGCGTGGATCGCGCATGCACAGTGCATGCCCAGCTGTGGAGCCACAGCCGGGGGCCCACTGTTAGAGGAGGGGGAGAGGATTGAGCCTTCCTGCACCTGCATCGCTGGACCGTGAGACAGGTGAGTGTCTGATTATTAAGTCAGCAGCTACACCTTTTGTAGCTGCTGACTTTTAGATGGGTGGAACTTCGCTTTAATACTGTGTATTGCCCCCTTTACATCAATGACATCTTGAAGTCTTTTGTGGTATTTGTGGATGAGGCTCTTTATCTTCTCAGATGGTAAAGCTGCCCATTCCTCTTGGCAAAAAGCCTCCAGTACCTGTAAATTCTTGAGCTATCTTGCATGATCTGCAAGTTTGAGATCTCCCCAGAGTGGCTCAATGATTTTGAGGTCAGGAGACTGAGATGGCCACTCCAGAACCTTAATTTTATTCTGCTGTAGCCAATGACAAGCCGACATTGCCTTGGGTTTTGAATCATTGTCATGTTGGAATGTCCAAGCACGTCCCATACGCAGCTTCCTGGCTGATGAATGCAAATGTTCCTCCGGTATTTTTTGATAACATACTGCATTCATCTTGCCAATTTTGACCAAATTGACTGTGCCTTTGTAGCTCACACATCCCCAAAACATCAGTGAACCACCTCCGTGTTTCACAGTAGGAATGGTGTACCTTTCATCATAGGCCTTGTTGACTCCTCTCCAAATGTAGTGTTTATGGTTGTAGCCAAAAAGCTAAATTTTGGTCTTATCACTCCAAATGACTGTGCCAGAAGGTTGAGGATTGTCTCTGTGCTGTTTGGCATATTGTAAGCGGGATACTTTGTGGCATTTGCATAGTAATGGCTTTCTTCTGGCGACTCGACCGTGCAGCCCATCTTTCCTCAAGTGCTTCCTTATTGTGCATCTTTAAAAACAGCCACACCACATGATTTCAGAGAGTCCTGTATTTCACCTGAAGTTATTTGTGGGTATTTCTTTGCATCCCGAACATTTTCCTGGCAGCTGTGGCTAAAATTTTAGTTGGTCTGACTGTGGTTTGGTTCCAACAGAACCCCTCATTTTACACTTCTTGATTAGAGTTTGAACACTGCTGATTGGCATTCTCAATTCCTTGGATATCTTTTTATATCCTGTTTTATACAGTTCAACTACCCTTTCCTGCAGATCCTTTCACAATTCTTTTGCTTTCCCCATGACTCAGAATCCAGAAACATCAGTGCAACACTGGATGAAAGATTCAAGGGTCTGTCAGGAGTCCAGAAACTCATTGACCTTTTATACACTCACACTAATTACAATAAAACAGATCACAGGTGAGGATGGTTACCTTTAATAGCCATTCAAACCTTTGTGTCAACTTGTGTGCATGTTATGAGGCCAAAGTAACCAGGGTATGTAAACTTTTGATCAGGGTCATTTGGGTAGTTTCTGTTGTGATTATGATTTAAAAAGAGTAAACACAGTTGATAGTGTTTGGCTGAAGCCATTTATTAACACCTTGAGTTAAAGAAATGTTTTTGATTCATTCATATTCTCTGAAAAATGGCCAAGAGCTAAACTGTATATTATTTAGTATGCGTGAAAGTTAGAGAGTCTACAAACTATGGTATATATTTTTTACATACTGTCAGAGTGCGCTGCTCAAGGTGATCAAGATATTTTTTTCCCAGTAATCATCACTGTAATAAGCAATCATTTATACATTGAACTGCATCCATTAATGTGTCATTGTGTACTATCGTGATAGCTGCGATTAGCCACAGCTATCACACGGTACAGGTCCGCTGTGATTGGCCCTGTGATCACGGTGACCATTTACACAGATCATAATAGCACACTATGAATGTATGCCATTGTGTACACAACATGGTACCAGGGCTGGCCCAGTACAATGATCTGTGGTCAGACTGTGCTGCCCCTATGGTGCGTGATTAGGAGGACATCATATAAAGTCCACCTGGATAACAGTGCTCCTGCCCAGCCATATTATAATAGGATGAATGAGAGGTGGTTAAACACCACCAAAAGTAGCCCCTGTCTGTCTTAAAGCATGATATAGAACTCTAGTACTGCACTGAGAACTGACAAATGTCCTGGAAAGGAAGGGGGTGTAAAAGGCTGTTATTGAGTTGGATATAACAATTAATGATAGCCAGGTAACTAGCATGTTCACAAGAAGGAGGTCAGCCTGAGGAAGGGCTTATATTAATAAAAGAGCACTCTTCCTCTACCTCCATAAACAACACAGTAGGAACACCACTGTCTGCACAAGGTGATGTATCTAACTCACAAACTGTGGTTTATATTGGTGATGGTGTGACTTCATTATCTTCTTTGCCTACACATAAACAAAATATACTCATGCCCTCAATTTTTTTAGGACAGAATCAGGGGAACTCAGCTCCCCAGAAAACGAACACCAAATGAAATTAAATGTTGTTAATCTTTCCTCTCACACTCACAAGTGGCAAAACGAAGGTATTATCGATGGGTCCCACTTTCTGTCCAGACTGTGACTTTCACAAGTTGGGGTCAATTTGCCAATTTATTGACTCTAGAAAAAACATACTATTTTGTGAATTGCAGGACCCCAGGAATAGTTTACCTGTTACGATGCCCCCTGGCTTGAAAAAAGCCTTTAACTTTAGGCCTTGCCACCAATGCTTTACATCTGAAGGCTTTGAAAAAGATCTTTACATTTTCTATCTCTAGTACACTAGACCAACCATAGTAACTTATGGGTTTATGGGTCTATGCATTGTATCAGTGGGTGGCTCTTATACATGACCTGAATATAATCAACATGATATAATTAGATGCCAAATTGTAACTGCATGTCCTGTTTTATGTACATATCCTTTGTGTCATTTTAGGATTTAATCACGCCATTGTTCGTTCTTAGTCTAAGGTGATTCCTGTTCACCCATTCTATGTTTGATAAGCATCTGCCTTCATGTAACACACATTGAAACAATTGTGCCTTTTTTATTTAGATTTACATTTTTATTGTAATTTTTGTCTCGTTTTATCCTGGGACATGCCTCCCCTTACTCTACAATTTAGCCACTAGATGCCGCCGCTGTGCGTGGGTGCCTCCAGACACGCACAGGCTCCCTGGCACTTCCTGGTGCTGTGGGGGGTCTGTTTAATTATGGCTGCTATTTGTGCATCAGCATGCTGGCACCTGCGCACCTGATGCCATATGTCATCCTTGGAGGCCGGGGGACTGCCTGGGACACACAGTCTCCCTTGACCCCTGAATCCACACAGCAGGAGCAATCATCTGCTTTACCTTTCCCCCTCTGTACAGAGGTGGGGAGGAAGAGTTCTGGACGCAGCCTCATATAGAAGGGGGATTCCCCACATACACATGGCGGCTTCCATCCCCAGAGACTATCATCTCCACACTGCTTGGTATCATCACCTGATGCAACTACAGATTACTCTACTCTCCTTCCATTGCGTATGACTATTACCTGGGTCTTAAGTTCTCAGGTTCTATACTCCATTACCATGCCATCCTGCAGTTGTTCCCCAGTAGCCATTCATGTTTGTGTGTAGCGGTAGACACAGGAATTGATGTCCCATGGCTAATTTTCATATTTATTTTTTTCCTCCAATTGGTGTTACCCTTTATACATTTAACTTATTTTTAGACAGGTGGCCGGGTTGGTATGCCCCCCCCCTATTCTCTGGCAGCCCTTGCAGGCTCCGGCGCTATGGCAATCCAGGCATCTATTTCCCCCTTCCCTCCTATTCCTTCCCATTCCTCTTTTCCATCAGCCGATAAGAGGTGGTGGGACACGGGTTATTTACCATATCAGTAGACACAGTTGTATATTGTGAGTATTATATAAATATGCCATAATCTATTTCCTCGCATCTGTGATATATACTTATTATACAAATGTCGACTACTACATGTACTTATGTTTGTACTATTGTACTTCTAGATTATTGCACCCTGCTCTGTTCTCCCCTGAAGAAGGTATTTTGTATATTCTGAAACATGTTGGGATTTCTCCTGCGACAACTATCCATGGCTAGGTCATATACCCTACCGGACCCACCGGGTGTTCCAGGTGTTAGAGCCTCAGAGTTGCATATCAGTATAATGTACTGCTGTCATTTTGATTTTTAAAACGTACTCAATGTAATTGCAAATTTGCTGATTTTAGTCTATTGCACATCTATATCTCTATAACTGGCTTCAAAGTCCCAACGGGGGTTACATTTTTTTATTTTTTCATTGGCATAGTGGGATGTGGCATGAATTATATAGACTTATACAGCACTAGGATAGCATTGCACCATATTAATAAAAGTGGACTTACAGTATTCCAAGTTTTACAATTCATAATGCTGAAAGGTCTGCTTATTTTGCTTATTTGCCACCTGTTCCTGCAGTCTAGGGACAATTGTATTTTGAATAGACAGTTATAGCAAGCCTGTCATTTTAAAAAGTAAAAGTCCTGCCCTAAAATCAGTTATTACAAGTAATTGCTATGATCTATGACAGTCACGAAAGAGTTTTCTGTCCATAACTTGCATTCCAATTTCACATTTGCCTATCCGGATAATTGCTGTGCATCATTCCCGAACGTCTCTGCAGCCAATCTGGTCACTCTCATTGGACAGAGGGAAGGACTTGGCTTCATAGTCATACAACAAACTTGCACTGTTTTGCTGGTACAAAGCTTCAAGAAACAATTTTTTTTTACAGTTTCTTCGCAACAAAAACATACATACATTTTCATCCAGGTACGGTTCCCAAGGTATTACTGACATTGCACCGATCCAGATACACTGACTATATTGATAGGAGTCAGTGAAGAGTCAACTGCAGAGTTCGAAGTAAATGGGAACTAGTTAAGCATACAATTTCTCCATAAATGAGATAAGGGGTCCATCATATCAGGACACTAGCAAAAAAAACGAACGTCTTATGAAGTGGGGTAGGGTTTTAGGGGTATGCTCAAGAGGGCACGTCCAAAAGCTTTGCCAGTGTCCAATCACCTGAAGGAAGCAGCCTATAACTTAGGGTATATGAATATCCAGTCCAGTGTCCTGTGCCGTAAAATTAAAATACATATATACTCATTAATCAAGATTAAAAGATAATACAGGAGGAACGTTAACATTTCTACCTTCATCCATCTTGTGAATGTTAAGCCAAACACAGACCTCACATCAGTTATTAAGCTTTATGAACAGCTGCCATAGTATATAATGGACTACCTGTTTCCCTGCAAGGAGACACATTATATGCCAGGGCAGAGAAAAGCTGCCTTGTCTGATGTAGACCCAAGCACTTAGAACTGGATATTCATCAGATCTGAGGTTTCTGTTTGAGCATATATATTTTTTTCTGTTTTAATATTTTTCTTTATTTAAATAGGAATAAAATTTACATCTAAGTAGACAGTCATGAGATGATTGCATATCTAAATGACATAATAATGTTATATATACAGATTTAAATAAAAAATATTGTACAGAAGGGGTGATTTCATGTGTCTATAAAGTCATTAAGGTGTTAAAAATGTATTCAAAACCACAATTGTCTCTTTATTGAATTGGATTGGATTGCTAGTCAACCTAGGGTATACCATACTGTAGCAATAGGCTTCTTGTAAAAGAGAAAAGGGGATAAAGAGGAGAAGCTTGGTGAGGGAGCGCTAGAGAGGAATAGGGATTGGGGGTGGTGGAATGTGGGGATGACCAACTCTCCAAGATCTGGTCTTGGGGCACTTTTACCATTCACATCATAAAAGTGTAGCTTATCCACTTTAGCCAGCCTTGCCTCAGAGTTGCCTGAGGTTTATTTTGTTTAAAGAAGGGGCATATATTTTTTTTAAGGAGGAAGCAACAGGAGGAAATCCAGGTTTGGCTTTTTGAAAGTGCAATACACCTTTAGCAGAAGACATTTAAAATTACTTTGGTAAAAGTAAAATAAATTTCCAATAAACCAAATTTAAAAAAGATGGCACATTTATTGCTACATAAATGTTATATACATATTGTGTTTCTGTTACACTGACAGAAAAAAATTTGAACTTCTTGCTGCTGGTTGAAAGTTATCAACAATACGTTGAATTTGACACAGGGTACAAATCTGCAATAGACCAACAATGAAAATTGTAGAACAAGATGATCAGCAATTCATCTTGGACAAGTAGCTCTTACAATACTCCATAGGTACTACACGGTATGCTAGGACCCTACTATGTTCTTAAAATGCTATTGTAAATTTTTGATATTAATGAACAGGTTACGGTAAATAACCCTACATTTTTACTACCTAATATAGTAAAATAAAGTAAGAAACTTTTTACTGAAAACTTTTTCGATTTCAAAAATCTAGAAAGAGTAATATTTAGAATTCAAGAAATTTTCTTACAAGATTATTGTATAAAAGACTAACTACAGTGAAAAATAAGCCAAATGTTTTTTCTTTCTATTTTATGAAGGAAAGCTTCTGGGCATACTGCAAAGTCTAACATAGCGAAACAAAAAATTTAAAAAGAAAAAAAAAAAAAAGAGAAAAAGTAAAAGAGGAAAAAAAGGAGCAAAGAAGAAAAAAGGCCAGGCAGTGGCACGTGATCCACTCTCGCATATCAAAAGCAACAATGTCTGTTTAGATGATAAATACTGAAATAAAGAACAAGGCCACAGATCTAGTCCCATGATGCCAGATACAAATATAAGTAAAAGGTTATATCTAATAACTTATAGTTATTCATGTTGTAAGGGACCAATAAAATATGTTTTCCCATCACAAAGAAAAAATATTTTGTTCTGTGCAGTTTTCTGATACATTTGGAACATTTTTTGTTCAAACCAGGATCCAGCTCTGATTTCTCTTGTCCATGGTCACTGCAGTGGAAGACTGTATACATGGAAGTTTGGAAGGGACTGACACAGTTTGAAAATATATTATATCATAACATAATGGATCAGAGATTACGCTAAAACTGCTGGCTTTTTTCCATTGATTACATTCTGTTCCTTCTTGTCAGGTTTTAACTTTAGAATTTGTGTTTAAATGGTGACCATTGCTCTTAGGTTTCATTGTACATTTAGATTTGTTCATGCATTGGGCCATGGTAAATTTACCATATTCACTGCCTGAAAAAATACTATCTGTACTTTACATTTGTGCTTACTTACAGCTAACACCTTGGTGTTCTACAGGTAGAAGATACTGCATGGGACAAGAAGATGGTCTGATATGTTACATTAACCCCTTCAGATTACAGTTCCGTTTCATCGTGAAGTTTAGGGATTTTTTAATTCATCAGTAAAACAAATATTCCAGAAAAATACGGTGGGAAATCACTTAGAAAGCCACTAAGTCTCAGCACTGCTCCAGTCTTCATCTTCTCTAGGACAGTAAATTAGTCAAAGTATGGATCTTGAGGCTACCTATGACCACAACTGTTCAGATTATCAGAGAACAAAAAAAAAAAAAAAAAAAAAGAAAGCTATACCAAGGAATATTTTCCTGTGGAAGGAAAACACTATGTATATGGCAAAAGGAGCGGAAATGACATAAAAATCCATTTCCCTTCCTTCTTTAAGACACTAATAGGTATGCTGGGAATGCTAAAGGGTCACAGGTTGCCACTGTTTGTATTCTCTATATGAGAACAGCTCTAACAAATGCTGGCATCAACTGAAATCTTTACCACTTTCAGCCCAACTTTTCCCTTTTTTATATGTAGACCTTTACAACAGTTCCTTAATAAATAAAATTTGTAGATACAATGCATTTGTCAATTCAGTTTAGGCACAAGGCAGCTTCCACGATGTGTGGAGATAGTAGGACAGTCTGATTGTGCAGGAACGACACACTGAAACAGTAAGATATGTTCACATGTGGGCTGAATACGAGCAGATTTCAACTTCTGATGCAGATGTTCCACATTTGCTTTCATCAGATTGCGTGCTGGGCATCTTGATTCAAGTCCCCCCAAAATTCTTATTTTTCTCCTTATCCTGTCAGATTTGTGTCGTCGATATGCTAGTTTTTGTGTCCTTGTGATGAGAACACCCTCTCTATATATCCTATCCATAGTGTGGGAGTCCTGAAAGAGAACAAAGATCAATATAAATATTACCAAGTGTTTACTAAAAAAATATATATATTAATAATATTTATTAGTTTTTGCACAGCTTAACAAGTTACTTAAAGTGGAACCTCACGCAAAAGGGGAAGATCCGCTCTTCCACCTCCACCACTTCAACTTTTGGCACGTTATTTTTAGGGAGGGGGAGTAGGCTTTTTAGTTTTGGCATGTACCCACTCCCACAGTGATCCGAGCAGAAGTTTGCTCCGCCTCCCTGCCCACAACCTTCTAGGACATGTCACAGGTCCTAGGAGGCTGCAGGACTATTCGCAGGGTGCAGCCTGGCCTGCGCATGCATAGTGAGAAGCCAGCAGTAAAGCCACAAAAAGTCGCAGCCGCCTTCCCACAGTTAAAATGCCGGCGCCGGGAACATGAAGACCAGCGATGCACTGGCCCGGGGAAGGACAGCGCTGGATCCCTGGACAGGTGATTGTTTATTAAAAGTCAACAGCTACAGTTTTTTTAGCTGCTGAATTTAAATTTTTGGAAACCCGGCCAAACAACTACTTTAAAAACTTTCAGAGTAAGCCATAAAATCAATCCTGCAACCAATAAACAACAATTCAAAGATATCACAGGATACATTTGTCATGAGAGAAATATAGGGCTGGTCATTGCTTGCCACCTTTGGAAATGCATTTCAGCTGGGTCTTGTGCCCACTCGCTAACTTTAATACTTTATGTCACTGATCCAGGTCAGCTAATCAACAGCATTAAAGGCAGTCAGTATGGCAGTCAAGCAACTAGTATTTTCAGAAGAGCCCTAGAAACAGCATAGTCCAAATAAAAATAATAGCTTATTGCAAAGTTATGACAGTTAAAGTGGTTCTAAAGGCAGAAGGGATTTTTATCTTTGTTCATTCTAAGCATTAAGGTAAAAAACCTTCTGTGTGCAGCCCCCTCAACAGACCTTACCTGAGCTCCCTCTGATCCAGTGATAGCCTCGGCTGTCCCCGGACTCTCCATCCTCATTAGCTGGGACAGCAATGGGAGCCCATTGGCTATCATTGTTGTCAATCACAGCCAGTGAGGAGAGAGCATAGCACAGTGGTTTAGAAGCAAACATGCAGCAGTGCAAGCAGCTTTCTTTGGGGGCACTGCTCAAGGGGAAGGAGCCAGGGGCACCGGGGGGGGGGGGATCCACCAAAAACATATTTGGAATTAAAAAAAACAAAGCTTTAATACCCCTTTAACCACTTCACGACCGCTCACTGTATATATACGTCATTTTTTTGAAGAGGGATATCTCGGTAACAGCAGCTGCTGCCACAACCGAGGTATCCCTCTTTACAGTGAGCGGTCCCCTTTCCGATAATGGTATCGGCGGCGGGAGAGGTGCCCCTCCCGCCGCTCTCCCGTGCCTTCCGCAGCTTACCGGAACCGTCGGCAGCGGCGGAGGCGATCGGGTCCGTTCCCTGCCTGTGTATAGAGATGAGTGAGGCTAAGATGGCCGCCACTCATCTCTATACCATAGGAGGGCGGAAGCGACGTCAAAAACGTCACTTCCGCCCATACGTCTTAAAGAGAAATTTACAAATGTCATTTTTTTAAATGACATTTTTTAAATTATTTTTTTTTTTTTCCCATTGAAGTCCAAATATGAGATCTGAGGACTTTTTGACCCCAGATCTCATATTTAAGAGGACCTGTCATGCTTTTTTTCTATTACAAGGGTATGTTTACATTCCTTGTAATAGGAATAAAAGTGATCAAAAAATTGTTTTTTTTGTTTTTTAAAACTGTGTGAAAAAGTGACTTTTTTTTTTTTATTCAAAAAAGTGACTTTTTTCCAAAAAAAGTGCGCTTGTAAGACCGCTGCGCAAATACGGTGTGAAAAAAAGTATTGCAACGACCGCCATTTTATTCTCTAGGATGTTAGAAAAAAAACAATATATAATGTTTGGGGGTTCTAAGTCATTTTCTAGCAAAAAAAAACAGTTTTAAACATGTAAACACCTAAAATCCAAAACGAGGCTGGTCTGGAAGTGGTTAAGCAGTTTCACAAAGATTTCATGAGACATCATCTTAATTCTAAGCCAACTACAAGCCAGTCAACCTAGGTGTAAAACCTGTTGAGCCATAATGCCCAGAGAACCCATTCAACTGAAATCCCTGCAAAAATTAAATCCTGCAATAGGCTGGAGTTAGTGCTGGCAAGATTTTGAGCACCCAGCTTTCCTAGGAGGCAGCGGTGAGGCAAGGTGTCATTATTCACTCCACAGGAAAGGGTCAGAAGCAAAAGGCTGATTTTTTTTTAATTTTGTTATTTTTATTAGCTTTAAAAAAAAAAGCCTGCCAAAATAAAAATGATATTTGTATTTTGGGGTACAAGTTTAAATCAAAACAGTACATTGTATTTACAAGCCTCACTTACTAAAGTTCAATAGGCAACTTATCAGAAAATGTGCTACTTTCACTGGAGTATATGACTTTTACATCCACTGCTTTAAAATTTATGGCACATTACCGTACAAGTATGTCACTCTGAAGTAGCCCCCCACTGTCATTTTCACAATACTCCAAAATGGAGTTCACCCTTTTATTAGTTTGGCAGAAACATCTTTTCTGAAAGATGTCATGCGGAAATAAAGCAAAAGTATTTCTCTATGCCACTTTGCAAGACCCAAAAGTATCAAATTCACCCATTGTGCAGACCTTTTTGTGCCTACACAAGTACTGTCTTTTTAATAAAGTGTTCTAAAGCTAAAATCATAATTTTTAAACATATGTGCTGGGGACACCAAGAATCGTCACGTTTCTTTTTAGCAATTACAGAGTTCAAACAAACCAGAACGAAAGCTGACACACTGTACTAAGCATCCATTGCATTGCTTACCTGGCTGATGGTTTACATATGACCCATAGGGTTGGTAGTATCAGTAAGTCCAGGATGAGCTCCCGGATGTGTATTTGGGGGTTCTGCCGATACGGCAGAAACTTTTTCTTCTTCCCTTCTTTTAAGGCAGGCTGCTTTGGGATTGAGGTTCCTCTCTGTAACAGATAACATATTTAATAAACTTTTACTAACTGTAATTTAGAAAACACAGCATATCCAATATAAATTTCAAATTGATTAAAAGTCAATAAACAGACTCTAAAAGCAAAACAAAAAAATTTAAATAACCCAGATTATATTATTCTATGCTACTGCCATTAACTGTACTTAAATGACTGAGAAGTGATAGATGTTACACACTGAATGATGGGCAGTGAAACAGCTGCACTTCCTGAAAATTAGGTTTCCAAATATTTTTGCAGGCATTTTAAAAAATGTTCACAAAGTGGTGTGTGTACTTGTGATTTTGACAAACTTACAAAATGCTCTAATAAGCCTCTAAAAAGGGTAAGTTTACCTTTATTAAAAAAAAAAAAAATTCAAAAATTAATTTTTTTTGCAGGTAAAAAACATGCATTTATAATTTTTTTTGTTAGGAATCTGTAAAGCATTGGGTGTAATGCCACGGTCCTGCAGGCTGTCTGTGTAGCTGTACGTCTGTACCTCTGCTATGGGCAGGCAGTTACTGAATGACCGGAAGCTCAGTGAACTACGTAGAGCCGTAAAGGTTGTTGGTACTTGTAGTTCATTGATTCACAGGGATCTGTGAATAAATGACACAGTCATGTGAATGGACCACTGCGCGGCTGCGCTCTCTTTGAATTGTGACAGCGAGTGTGCGGAGAAGATCCCCAGCTGTCACAAGGAGGGAGGAGAGGAGTCTCATGCTGAACATGTTAAACCCTAAATATGGGTGTAACATGTTCAGAAAGGTGAACTTATCTTTAAATTTTAATGTTTCTTAATGTTTACATGGTTCATGTTTTGATTTTGAATGCCAGATTAATACATCTAGTGTAAAGGAGTAATAAAAAAAGGGGTTGAATTAAAGGCCTAACTTACTAAAGTTTGATATACAGCTTTATATATATATATATA
The DNA here is from genome assembly GCA_028564925.1 of Lithobates sylvaticus. Classification (NCBI taxonomy): domain Eukaryota; kingdom Metazoa; phylum Chordata; class Amphibia; order Anura; family Ranidae; genus Lithobates; species Lithobates sylvaticus. The sequence continues at coordinate 526,078,069 of CM053029.1, forward strand.
TATATATATATATATTTATACACACATATACACTTCTATTAAAGCAAGTAAATATGAAACATTACATATGAATATTTACTGAATGCAGCAAGCGATTGATAATTCTCAAGTTAAAGCTGCAGCTTGTGCCTTTTCTTTTTTTTACCTCGACAGCAGAAGAGATCAGATTACACAGCCTGTTGATTGACTCAGGAGCAGGGTGGATTTGATTTATAGCAAGTCGATTTAAATCACTAGTAAAAAGGCTTGATTTAAATCAAAATTGATGAAATCATTGGGCAGCTCTGACAAAGCACCTGCAAAGCGCCGCTTTTAACCCTTTATTCGGGTGCTAGTGGGGTTGAAAGCTCCCCGCTAGCAGGCGAAAAGCGCCTCTAAAATTACAGTAAAGCGCCGCAAAAACTAGTGACGCTTTACCGTGGATGCCCCCACGACTCTGTGCCCTTAAAAAGAGCAACTGTCATCTGTCCCGCAGCAGCTCCTCCTCTGACCCGCTGTTGATTTACCAACATTCTTATTCACTTTTATGGGACGGCTGGTGATGAGGCAGTGACACAACAAGGTGAGGGATGTGGCGGCAGCAGGTGAGTGGATGCCCGCTAACAGGCGCTGCCATGATGGATCTAAAATGACAGGTGCACTTTAAATGTAAGGACTTATTCTTGCTGGTAGTTAGACTCTTTAATATTTGCAAACAAAATGGAGGTTTCCCATTTAGAATAATAAGCTGTCAGGTTAGTAAAACAGAACCGATTACAGTTTGTTGTGTACATAGATTTGCAAAACAATGGGATAAAGGTATATGCTTGAACTTTGTTTTATCTCATGGTTACTGTGACGTTGTGTGAATGCATTAATGCAGTGCATGTTATCTCTGCTTGCATTCATTGAATAAGTTTACCAAAAATGTAAATAATGCAGAATATACAGCCTCATGCTACATAACTAAGCTCCATTTCAAACTAAATTAATAATGTATCGTGAATAGAAAACTACCTTTAGATTGTTACTCCAAAAGCATTTTATTAAAATAAATTTGATTTAAAAAAAAAATATGATTTAAATAAAAATAAAAAAATCAGATTTTTTTTTATCCACCCTGCTCAGGAGGGTCACATTCCCTCCCTTATGATTAGTGGAGAACTGTCCAGTTTAGTCAGTAAAGCCGGCTTTACATGGATCAAAATTCAGACAGTTCAGCGAGGATCGGCTGAATTTTGATCGCAGCTGGCACTACTAATTTCTGTGCAAGCAGCCTGTCGGCTATAGCCGGCAGCGTTGATCAGTGTATTCTGAAAGTCTCCCCCTGCTGTCAATATATAGGATAGCTCAGCAGGCAGGGTTTCCACATGCACACATTCGATTCGAATTGGATATATATATATATTTATTTTTTCTCAGTCAATGGGCTGCTTAAGGCTGGGTTCACACATATGTGATGCAGGAACCAGCGCAATTCCTGTGCAATCGCAGTGTGAACTGTTAAATGGTGCAGGAAACTGTTAAATGGTGTGAAAACCAATGCGATCCGATTCCACTGTGGACCAAAAAAAGGGTTCTGCACCATTTTGGTCCAAATTCAGTCATACAATCTGTATGGCTGAATTTGCGCCGCACAGTCATCGCATGTAATCACATGCGATGTCTGACATCGCAATAATGTGAACCCAGTCTTATACAGTCAGTGCTCAGCTTCAGATAAGTGCCATAGATACACCTTGCAAAATCTTTGTTAAATATTAAAAGCAGTGAAAATATAAAAATAAGAAAAAAATGATAAATCACTCAAAGTCAAAACCAGCAATGCACTTAAAGTTTTACAAAACCCCACGTATATTTTGTTACGCTGTAACAGCAATGGACTAACCTCTGACTTGCTGCTCTAGATTAAGAATAACGGCTACAGCCTGATGAAGAATTAGCAGTTTTGTCTGTGGTTTTTCACTCTTTAGATGTAACTGGCACATGCGCCCAAGCTCTTTAAAGGCTTCATTTATGTCTCTAACACGCAAACGCTCTCTTGCGTTGTTTGCCATTCTCCTCTCCCTCTCTCTCTCGAGCTTCTGTTCCGGATTTAAATCCTCGTCTTCATTAATACTGCTGGAATACATGAAAAATATTTATAGTTATGGGGAATTAAAATGCTTTTTTCACAGTAATACACAGATTTTGAACAGCAGTTAAAATACATGACTTTAATCAGGAATCGATGGCTACCATTTCATTCTCTGTGCCATCTAGCCAAGTACATAATAATAACATTCGCAAAGCAACATTACACCAGTCCAGATGGTGACTTCAGAGAATGCTAATTTAAATTTTTAATAGAATTTACAATGTATTAATTATGTTTCCTTGTAGTCAGGCAGTCTTCTTAATAACCCTACTGGGAGCCTCAGCAGCTTGTGCAAGCTTTCCTCTTCACAAACTAAGCACATCTATGGTTGTCTGCAAGTCCGCAAGGGAAACTGTTTGATTCATCTTCATCTTCCATGAAACATACTTCTCTGCCTAGAAAGTGTCAGTGTGCTTTTAAAGGAGCGGCTAGAACTAGGCTCCCCTTGTTAATTAAAAACGGTTTTGTGAAAAAAACTAACTAATTTTGGCTATGTACTCATTTCAGCATTTTAATGTAAATTAGTTACACAAATGCCATTAAGACTACATCAGTAAGGTCAATTTTAGATACCTTGTCCTCCCTCTAGAACCTTTCAGGTCACTCTGTGATCCTTCATCATCTGATTTCATGTCATCTGACGAGCCATGATCGTGAAGGTTCTCATCTTTATCTTTATGCTCTGACTTTACTTCTATAAGGGAAGACAATACAGTCTGGCTTGACAATCCACCGGGCAATGCTGTAACAAAAAATAAATAAATAAGCTAACAAACTCATTAGTGAAACATCCTGTAGCTAATCTAGCAGCAAAGCATACAAAAATTAAAATAAAACATACATAAGTTCAAATGAAATACAACAAACATTATTTTAAAAACCAAGATCAAGTTATCTTAATACTGGTCTTTAATGAAGAATAAGGCTGGCCACACTTTATACACATTTTCCTTTAGATTTATGAAAAGCATATGATAGGAGGTCAAACCTAAACACTTTAAATTTGTATGCAATCAGGCAGGCCCTTGCACTACATAGTTGAAGGTAAATATAACAGAAATTGAAGAAAACTGTATAATGTATGGCCAACCTAACTGTTCACATTTTGCACATGTCAGGAAAGAAACACAAGTGTGTCATAAAATATGCCACCTTAAGCTGGGAAACCCGTGATCCGAATATCAGCCGGTTGGGTTCAGCAGGAACTGGCCAGCATTCGGACAGTGTGTACAGCCGCCTGTTTGACAGAAGCCGGCCTCATGACTGGCTTGCATCAAATGGTTTTGTTGTAGAACCAGCATCTGACAGGTAGCCGATCAGTGCTCACAGCCAATGGCTGTATCAGAGCAAACAGTCCTATATAGCAGTGGTCATCAACCCTGTCCTCAGGGCCCACTAACAGACCAGGTTTTATGTATTACCTTGGGGAGATGCATGCTAAAATACTGCAATCAATGAGCAGCAAATGATATCACCTGTGATGTATTTCAGTTATCTTGAAAACCTGGCCTGTTAGTGGGCCCTGAGGACAGGGTTGATGACCACTGCTATATAGGACTCCTCTACACAAGGATCCCTGTAATAAACCTACTAATCAGCATCAACTCAGTCTCAACTTGTACACAACACAGCGTAGACAGAAAAGACACACAAAAAGGACATGAACAAGACACACAAAGACTAATCTCTTCAGAAAATGATCTCATTACAGTATACACATCATTGTACTGTGGTGGAAGTTTTAGGCCCCATTCACACCTGTGCATTTGGAAGGTTCACCAGAAGAACTTCAATGCTCCACACTAGGATTGCCATTATATTCAATGCTCGCCATTCACATCTGAATGTAGTGTCGCTTGAAGCTCATTGCTCAAAAAAGTACATGAGGTTCTTTTGTGGCAGTCGCGGTTTTGTTCCCAACAGACTTCAATAGGAAGGCCTGAAAAAAGGTTTGTAACGTGTGTTTTCTTGCCTAGTAATTGGCCTTCAATTGGCAAAAAAAAGCTCAAGTCTGAAACATGCCCCAAAACACCTATACAAATATCCAAAGATGCTCACCTCAAGTGTGAATGGGGCCTTATACTTTGTCTCAATGTATTTTAGGGTTTATGGGGAGCTTTCTCTACAACACAATTTGTTGTGCTTAAGTAAGTTTGCCATAAAGTGACTACAACCAAGATGGAGCTGTAGTAATCCCTAACATGAGAACTTCTTTCATGGTATGTGGGTGTTAAGATTGGTTATAATTATGTGTATATATGTTACCTCTATAATTTTCTTGGGTTTTATGGTTTATTTCTGTGCTTGCAGCAGAGACTGTGCTGGACAGAGCTGAATGATCACTGTTTAAGCTCACTGCATCTTCTCTCTGATTTCCCAACTAAAATAGACAACAGATACAAAATATTATAAAGCAGAAAGTATCCTGTGATTGAAGAATATGCACAATAACTTCATGCCTGCAAAAAACCAAACCAGTATCAGAGGATATTTAACAAAAATAGACATTTTTGAGGAGTGATGTAAACAAAACATCCAGCTGTGCTTTTCAATGGCCACAATACAAAAGTCAGTATTTAACATTCCGTTGCTTCACAATGACGTTGTTCATCATTAAACACATTACAAAATCAACATGTATTCAAATCTCCACAGCAAACACAATCTGAGCTCCCGCAGCCATTTAATGGCAATTTAGAGTTCTTATCTTGTTTTTTTTTTTTTTTTTGCTTTTCCGATTCAGGGTGATTTAAAATTAAAAGAATGTACAACAGGCAAAGGTTGATATATTCTGGATACAATTTTCAATCTACTTCTGGTTTTGGATTTTGTTTCTGAATATAATGTCCTCAAAATATGTGCTCAATAAATGATTCTGTATACTAGAATAATATTTGATTAGTGTGCTCATATTATCGGACTCCACCAAATAACTTATTCATAAACATATCACCATCACACCATGCAGTAAACTGGATCCCAACCAGTGGTAGTAGGCAGGTTCAGGGGTTAAAGGCAAATTTTAAATAATGTTTTAGAGTTTTAGCAAATACTGTATAAAATGGGATATTTCAGTAAATGACAGAAAACTGCAATGTCCAGCATATTAGGGCACTGGTAGTAAACATACCATAGTGTACTTGAGATAAGTTGACCCTCAAGAAGAATAAGGTACTTGGTAAAAAGCAGATTTATATAATAGAAGTAGATTAACAAAGCAGATGCAAATGATGTAACTGCACCCCCTAACAAGAAACCTAGAGCGTCTCTGCTTCAAATGAATAGAAAATGCATGACATGAGAGTTTTCTTTGACATTATTTCACTGGCACGGAAAATGGTAAACCTGTGAAGTGCCGTAATCACCGCAGAGGTTACAGACCGTCCAAAACCATTTCTCTGGATACATTTTAAAGGTAGCTGATGAGAATTGCCAAGTAGGTATGCTATCAATACAATATTTCAAGTCAGAAGTATTAGCCTGTCATTAGTCTTGCACTGTATTGCTAATTCTGAAATTAATAAACAATTAGAGGTAGAGGTTACATCAGACCGATCTAGACATTTAGGGCTAAAACTATAGCTAATATTTATAAAATAATGTTATATCCTGCCCAAAAAGTAAGCATTTCATGGGGCATACATATAAATTGCTTGAATGCTGTTGCTTTTTCTTATTTTTACCCTTAAGCCTGGTACACACGGGCCAAATATTCACCAGTAATGGCTGGTTCAACAGAAACGTTGCCATTGAACAGGCATGCTGATTGGCATTCGATCTGTCCTGATGGCGGAGGGGGGGGGGGCTGGGTAGGTGGACAGTCCCCCTGTCAGAACACAACAATAGCTCAGTGGGGAGATCACTGTACTAACAATGCAATCGATTTCATGAAATGAATGCAATGCAAGCTCTGCAGGAGTGATTCCCCCACCTTTCACATCAAGCGTGTGGAATCTTTTTTTTTTTTTTTAGTTCAACAAAAAAAAAAAAGGATCTGGCCCTACCTATGCAACTGGAATGAAGTTTCACGTGTTAAACCATATCTCTTCAAATAAAAGTTGGCTTTGGGTAAACTTAATTTAAACCCATTTTTGAATGCCAGCACATTTTAAATCTTTTAAATATTGTATACAATCATTACATTACAAACACTTAATATCGGGTGCTTTGTTTTAGTTTAAAAAGCAATTATAAAGCCCAACACTCTGCCTGCTCTTTTTACGATTGGCTAAAAAACTATTCTGCTTTGTATAGGTTAAGAGGAAGGTGATATGTCCCCCGTCCCTTCCCTGACACATTTAGCTGTGTGTGTAAAACTGCAGGGGGTTCTAATTCACAGACTGCTCACATCATAGTAGCAAATTATTTATAAAACGTGAAGTTGGCAGTCTCTAGCATGCCTCAGGTCAGCAGCAGACAATATAAAATAATAATATTCCATATTTATCTGACTATAAATCTCTAAAAAATATAAAACTTAATTTTTTTTAGGCTTGAACATATTAAATAATTATACATTTTCTTTAATACTAATCACATCTAGATTTGTACTCTACCCCCCCCCCCCCCCCCACCAATGCCCATGTTTGCACTTAAGATGGTAACCCTAGCTGTAAAATTATAATTGTTTACATACAATTGCACACAAAAAAAGAAAGTGTGTCACCAGTAAATTAAAATCTTAAAGAAGCAGTATAGATGGCTTATAAAAGCATTTTTTTTAACACCTTAAACCCAATGACCTTTGTAGGGGGTTCATTTATATTTACATTGTTAATCTTCCCATCGCGTCATCTCACCCAGGAGCATGCAATTCAAGCTTAATCAAATTAGCACCAACTTCCTTTCAGCCCATCTGTAATCCGATTCCATTTGCAAATGTTTCTAGCATGTTTCCTGAAGAATGTAACTTTCACAGTCAGCGTTGTCCTTTTTAACTTGCTGAGCCTCTGCTTTGTTCTACTCTTTCAACGCCTCTAGTGTCAATCTCACTTGCAAATGCTTGCCGAGGTGCACAATACCCAAAGGGTTAAAGCCATTAAGATGGCAATGTCCACACACAACAGGTGTACAAACAGTTCTTTGTCTCCACAGAGTGGCCTTCTCAGCATGGCCTGATAGGATGGAGTTTTAATTGTACGGCTCATTAGCATACAGCTGACAGTCTGCTGTTTGAGTTCAGGACTGTTGCTTAAGCCAAACTTGTCTACATTTCAATAATTACAGCGACTTCAATCCTCAATAAAACCGGGCTGCAACAAACTGACTACATTGGTCTTTTTTTTTTTTTTTAGACGCGCTTTTTTTTTTTGTTTAAAGAACCTGTCAGCACAAATGACCGAACTGTAATGTGTGAACTTGACTAATGAGCTCCTTCACATGCGCCAGGGAGCAAATGACAAGTGTCAATTCTGAAGGATTCTTTTCCTGACAGGGCTCAGTCAGGGCAAATGCACTGGATGTAAACTTTTCCAGCAGGTACAGCACAACATTGTCATTAATGTGACTTTACAAAAAGAATGACAATGTGAGCTAAATGCTTTGCAAAAAGATTAATACCCTGCAATATTCAAGACACACAAAGAACATAAGCTACAATGGTAACCATGATTATCTAATATCCATCTACAAACAATGTTAACTGCCTACTATTAGCTACAACAAAGAAAAAACAACGAGAAAACTCTGAGCTTTAACAGAAAAAGTGGCAGATGAAATATAGGCAATCAGCAAAAATCCTCTGTTCCAAAAATCAACAACCTGTATTAAAAGAGAAGTATGGGATTTTCCCCATTCATACTTACCTAGGTAGATGCAGCATTGGTCCCCCAGCGCCTCTGCACTAAGAACCGAGCGATCGAACATTACCGATGGCTCAGTTCTCACAGCTCCCCGAGCAGAGAGCTGCAGACTGTTGGTCAGCAGCTCTCCTCTCGGCTCCTTCCTTGCTCAATGAAGCGCTGAGCTGTGGAGGGGCGGGGAGCGGCCATCTCAGGCTCTTAGCGGCTAGCTCAGAGGCCAAGACGTGGTGCCTGGACTGATTTCTGTAATGTCAACAGAGAGTGGACTTCAGACAGCTCTCTGCTGAAAACAGGTCACAGGAGTGCAAAACGAATTGCACTCCTGTGATCCATAGGAGGAGTACGACCAAACAAGCTTTGGCTGGACTTCTCCTTTAATTAATATAATTCTTGAGCCTACAAAACCATCCTAAATTTAAAAGTGAAGAGTCAAAATCCAAACCTACCACCCCCATTCCAAGTCTATTCTATCTAACCCCGTAAAGAAAAGATCTGTATATTACCTATTCTGAAGTCGCTATGGTCCAGTCAGATGATCTCTCCAGCGGCAGTCTGTGCAGAGGATGGATCACTGACAATAGCTGAAAATTCTTAGGCGTTGACTATGGGGCATTCATTGTCGGCTGTCCCTCCTCTATACTGGAGCCACTGCTGACAGCTGATCATGGGACCAGACCACAACGGCTTCAGAATAGTTAAGTATAAACATCTTTTCTTTACAGCGTTAGACAGAATAGGCTTAGCGTGAGAGTAGGTTTAGCCTTAGCTTAGAACTTCCACTTCTTATTCTGCGCAAGAACGCAAATAAAATCTGACACAACTTAACTTTAAATAAGATTGTTTTCCTAAATGAATTATATAAAGAAGGGGTTCTCCTCGAAATTTAATCTAAGGTAACCTCTTAAAAGAACATCACTACAAACATACTAAACCTTTTGGAATTAAATTTAACATTACAAAACACTGTTTTTGCTTCATAAACAGGTCCTGGATTAAGATTCCCTACTAGCTAAACATTCTGGTTGTGTCTTAAAATAGAGCATTTCATTTTATTAAAAAATAAATAAAAATGCATCACTAAGACAACGGCCCTCAAAAGTGGGTTTAGGTGTCCCTTGAATTACTGTCATTGTAACAGTGCATCCTCGAACAGGACTATGCATTAAGACAATTACAGTTTGTAAGCCTTCTTTTCTGTAATTTTTTTTTTTTCTTCAAAAAAAGGTTCATTTATGTGTCGAACTTGTTCTAAAAACGTTGCATTACAAAATAATTTAAAATAAAGCATGCTAGGACTGAAAATTATTCTTTTACCCTATTTTCCTTAATAGTTCCCATGCTTTAAAAAAGATGGAATAAATCATTTTACCCTGCTTAGGGATTACTCTAGAAATTGTTTCCTTTCCAGTGTTACTTCCACTACTGCTGTGTTCGGTCTCTATTCATTTTTGTGGGGTTGAACTGGGGGGGAAAAAAATAAAATTTTAGGCCTGCTCAAAAAACATTCACATTCAAGCTGCATTCTGCCAGCATCTGCTATTGAAGTCTAGTTCCAATTTACAATAAACAGCTTTTCCAGACCAGAACGCTTGAAATTCAGTCCCTCTTGACTGCTTTTCCTATTCACTCTCCCTGCACAGTATTTCAAGGAGAAAAAATGTTCTGCCAATTATTACACATCTGGAAAAAATGCATGTATAAGCTAAAATATACTCTGCAGAAAGTGTCTGCTTTCGGCACATGGCACAGCAGGATTTTATGGGCCACTGACAAGGTCAGAGTATGCAAGCTATTCAGTTTTTTCTTCATTTCTCTTCCTAAATGTTGTACCTCAAATCTGAAATGAGTAGCAGGCGTCCTTACTTAATCTCGTTAGTCTGTCCAAAATTATTATAATGCAGTCTAATAATACATTTTAGTTAACTCCTGCCTGCTAGGATTTCCATAACACTGATCATTTACCAGTCCACACAACATGCTGTTAAAATAACAGTACGAATCAAACACAACGTGAAAGCCCAGTATGATGCACTTACCATTGAGGTCTGTCTGTTTGGTACAAGTCCAGCTGTTCCATAGTTAGATGTCAGGCTTACAATGGGTCCATTGTGTGCTGCGCCCAGTAAGCTGTGGATATCAGCGGGCATGCTTGTGGAAGGTCCTACTGCATGGTTCCGCAGTACATGTATAGCGTCATCAAGCCTATCCAAACGATCCTCCATTCGAGACTGCGGTCATGAAACAAAATCAGTTATATAACATCTATATCAAAGTTTTAATTGTAGGTTGTGCACCAGCTCAAGCCTTCAAATAATAACAGTTTTAATTCAGCAATATATGGAATATTAAAGTGCCAGTAATTAGAGTATTGTAATGTATGATCTTTACACTTTAAAAAAAAAAAAAAATGACAAATAGAAGATGCTGTACCATGGTGATGTGTGTGTTTCAGATGTGCAAACATCTTTGCAAACACGTTATGGTTTTTGTTTAGAACATGTGAAAATGTATCTAAAAAAAATTAAAAAAAATAAAGTTTCTGTAGAAAAAATAAAGAGCAGTCTAATGTAAAAGTTTTAAAAATGGTGTTCTTCTAATAAAACAATCATATTCTTCTAATAGCACAATCATATTAGTTCATTGCATATCGAGAGCAAGGCTCCGTGGGTGGGTGTTTTAGGTGTGGTGCATTAAACAAAATCCTCTCTTATACATGACAGATGGGAGTTCAGTGGTAATGCATGTAAAACACATGTAAAAAGCACCACAGAGTTGTGAAGTGGGCCCAAGCTTCCTGCATTGCAGTGCTGCACAATGGTTGGGCTTTACTGCTCATTCTCATAATGCATATTTATAAATCAGACAACTCACTGAAAACCATGCACATGCTTAATACCAGATATATGGTCTAAAATATTTCTAACAGAGAGGGGAAATACAGTGAGCGGCTGGGAGCTCTTCTCTACTTGCTAATCTGAAAATCGAAATAAAATATAAAGGCTGGACTTGTAAAAATATGAAAGCCATGCTAAAATTACTTCAGGATAAACACTGCAATAATATCTAAAAATATGTTTGTTTCCCTTTAATGGACTGAAGGCAACAAAAACAGAAAACGAACCACTTCCACTGTGTGCAGGCAACAGGAGATCGGTATTCAGATTTACAAATCGTAAGTGGGGGTTGCCAATTTAAATGCTATTAAAGATTGATATTTGTGTGGCTAAACAGTAATTTACTGATATATGACGACTTGAGAAAAGTGAAGGAATGATAATCTAATTGGGCTTTTTCCTCTATTAACTTGTGGTGTTTATTTACAGGATTAAAACATTTGCTGAAACTCTGAAGCTCAACAGATTTGGCAATCCAAAATACCTAAATCAAAGAGATGGGGGTGAATGCACAGACCAAGCCAGGGGCAATAGATGAAGTCATACAAGAGTTGCATTAATTCACAAATGTGATAACTAGATATGGCGGTGGCCCACTATGTGCAAACTTCTAAAATGAACGCTCTTTAATTTCATCTGCATATTGGCACCCAACACTTAACAAGTACTAAGATCACATTTATCAGCCGGACACATTTATAAGTATCACAAAAAAGATCAATTAATCGTGTAATTTTCATTCTTTTTAGTTTCAACATTTTAAATAAATTAATTGCTCATTGAGCTTAGGATTTTAAAATGTAATAAAACAGCACAATTGCTTTCTGAAATCAGTTTACTTATTTACAAACCGGTAAAATAAAAAACATACAGGGGCATTTGTGTCACGCAAAGCAAGGTTGAGGGACGGAAAAATCAGGATAAAGCGGCATAAACAAACACAAAACAAATTGCACCAGCTAAAGAGAAATACTACTACCTCACAGACATCCTTTAAGAATGACATAGCATCTTGCAAATGCTCGTGGAGTTGCTGTTCAACCCGATTTTTCTGGCAAAGTCAAGACAGAACAAGAAGCACAGCAAAGGTTAAGATTAATTAAAGGGAAGAAGAGGAAAGGCTGATGCGCGTGTGTGTTTGAAATGTTAGTCACATTAATGCAGGGGTCCAATTGTTAAGAAATACATGAGCCTACAGTCAGTACAAGACAGAAAGTGAAAAGAAATAATTTAATCTTTGACTTTTATAACCTATTACAGTAATAATGAATGCTTTGCATTTTTTCATCTTGTCCAGTCAGATTTGGTCATTTTGGTGGTATAGGTTAAAATTATACAATTTAAAAAAAAAAAGTTAGAGAAAAATATTAAAATCACGAGTATTCAGGCTAACTAAATAAATACCAATACCATGTTAATTATATTACATGGGATTAATAGCGGAGTTACAAAGTGGAAGTAATAAAGTGGAATGGGTTAAGTGAACAAGCTTTTGACAACAAAGCTAAAATGTGTGAAAGCAAACACAGGTGACAGAGAGAAGTCAATGCCTTTATGGCTGGGAAGAGTAGAGGAGATAACTACACTACATTCAAGCCCAGTAAAGCAGTTTCCTTGCATTTGGCAAGTCAGATGAAAGTCAGATGAAAAAAAAAAAAAGTTTTACGCTTCGGTTTTAGGTTCAACAAAACAACTTGCATCATTTCATGAACTATACCCTTTTCACTACACATTAGTGCTGAAAACGAGCTTTGGGTTTATAGGAGGATACTAGCCTCCCATAACAGTAATTTAGCAGCAGCTGTCTCTTAAACAGAGGCTTGACGACTAGGGAACAGATGGTGAAAGACACACCCTATATGTTTTATATTGTTCATTCAAACCAGACCACTTGCTAGCAAAGAATTTATCTGTAACATCATACGGCTGACTTCATAAAGAAACGGACAGCTATGAAAAATGCAAGAACTTTAAAAGCTCACTTTCAATAAAACAACAATACAAACCCACTTACCAGGGAGTGGAGGGAATTTTCATAGCTTGGAGATGACGGTGTTTGCCCTCCTTGTCTAGACCACTGGTTGGCACCTAGCAAGAATAGGACAAAGGACTATAACACATTGTTTAACGTACAAAAAGCTACGATTATAAAACATGCATTGCCTTTTTAGAAGATGTTCATTGTATACTTTTGTGTGAAAAAACAAAACCAAAAAAAACACACATTTAAAGTGGCCTTGTTCGTTATATGCTTATTTTTGGCTATTTATTAAATCTTAAAGCGGTTCTGCACTCGTTTTTTTTTTTTTTTTTTTTGGCTATATGCCAAGGGCATATAGCTCAATTGGGGGACTTACCTGTTCCATCTTCCATCTCGATCGCCGCCGGTTTTCGTCCGATGAAGTTCTTCATCTTCTTCTTTTGTGCTGGGGGGCATCTTGCCTGTGGGCATGTGAAACCCCCACAGGCACTTTAGATGGCCCAGCATGCACCGCCGTTACTCGCACGTGCGCAGTAACGGCACATCTGCCGACATCTCACGAGATTTCGGAAGATGTGTCCGAAATCTCGCGAGATTTCGGAAGATGCCCGCACTGACTCCTGGGATCAATGACACCAGATCCCAGGAGACAGTGCGGCGTGACGAGGATCCCCGCAAGACCCCGCCCACCCCCGAAGACACAGAAGACAGGAAGTCATTGATTACAAGGTAAGTAAAAAAAAAAAACACATTTCATTTAGTACTCTTTGCCTGATTTGGAAGGCAAAGAGATTTACTAAATGAAATGTGTGCCGAACCGCTTTAAAAGTGAGGAAATAATCCGAACCAACACCAGTTTGAGTGTTTTTAATATTCAAGGAAAGTACAGGTTAACAACCAGGCAAGGAAAAGCATGCCTAAGCATTCAAAGGGTGACCAAAGAGTGACCATTCCTCCAGAGCATAGTATGCAGAAAATTAGGACATGGCAGGGGTAGGGAAAATTCCTCAGAGTCCACATGGAAATATCTATCCTATACGGACATCCTAAAGCCTGGTACACCCAGGCTGAATATTAGCCGGTTCAACAGACACTGGCCATCGCTCGGGCCCGTGTGTACGGCAGCGTGTCCAGCTTATGTCGAAGGGGTATGCTAGAAAAACATCTGCCAATCAGTATACGATCAGCGCTCTCAGTCAATGGCTGCGAGCGCTAAACAGTGTTGTTCTGGCAGGGGGGGGGGGGGTGATTGCTGTACTAACATCAGATCACCTCCATTTTATTTCATTCGGCCCACTGGGTTGAATGAAAAAAAAAAAAAACACCTTATAGTGTGTACCATGTTAAGTCTGAGAGCACTGGCTAAATGATTATTGGGTTTGTGGCCACCTCTATGAAAGGGTACCCCGTTCAGAAAAAAAAATACTCAGTTTAGCAAGCAGAGGGCATTTACATTGCCGTATATCCCCATTGAGAATGATCCCTCTAATTTGTACAACTAAGCACAGGTTTTATTAAATACACTGCAATATAATTGTGTTCAGGTCCAATGACGGTCATGGATGAACAATATCAAGTGGCCTATAAAAAAAGGGACACCCGTTTATCAGTTCGATGTGGTCTCCTCCCCGTGAAGAACAAGACATAAATGATTTATTTGCTCACACGTCACTTTCCATATAACCTCATCCACTGAATAATGCAGCAACAACACTAATAAATTATGGATATGCCACTGAACACTGAAAAAAGCACATCAAAGAAAAGGCCTATGGGTATGTTTCTTCAATCACAACTGTCTGGGAAAGCAGGGATAAGTTTATTACAAATTCGTTGCTGGGTATTTCACGAATGAATATCGTTTCCAATGAAAGCAATGCACAAAGACAAAACAGCAGTAAGCAGCATTTAGAGAAAAGGCAACATGTCAGATTCCACAAACGCTGGGTGGTTACAGTTTGTTAAGAATGAAGTATCTATGCTGGAAAGACTGTTACAAATTTGTACAGATGAATTCTGTGCTTCTTTCTCTAGATACTAGAAAGAGAATCCATTCTTTTATGTAACTGTACGAAGGGCAGCCACTCGCTTCCTCATTAGATGTGTTGATACAGAAGCTCAGTTTGGCAGAGCTTGTTTTAGCAGCTGCTGCGACTCATCACTCACAAAGATCTACGCTGCACAAGTTTTAATTTACCACATCAGGTGAATCTTCCTAAATCAATCAATAAATCACTCAGGAGGGACTAAAACAAATGTCGACCACTGAAGATCCACCCCAATGTTTTAAAGGGTCAAATATATATATTTTTTCTTTCACAGAAAGTCAGAGAACTTCATCTTAATACCAAGAGTAACTTCTTCAGAACCAGGATCTGTTCCCATTTTAAACAGAATACGAATGTGTGAATTTTCTTTTACTCTGTTGCCACATCAGTTCTAATTACATGAAACCTAAAGCAGTTTTAAAATGAATACCTTTTACAGACACTATAAATGCCTCATTTTGTTTTCAACGACTGTGCAGCGTTTTCTCTACAAATAACCAGCTTTGATTGTTATCTGCACTTAAGCCCACGTTCACATTGGGCCGATTTGGCATGCAATTTGACATGTCAAATCGGCGGCTATTGCCAGCAATGGCATTGTCTGAATCTTTGCAGCGCCACACCGATTCCCAAAAGTAGTTCCTGTACTACTTTTGGCCACTTCGGGGCGATTTGATGAGACATCTGTGCATGAACCCGCACTGATGTCTGTCAAATTGAAATTGTGCAAGTTCAGCTGAACTCGGACGATTTCTAACCCACATCAGTGTGAACCTGAGCTTAAAGGGGTTGTAAAGGTTCATTTTTTTTTTCTAAATAGG
Source organism: Lithobates sylvaticus (assembly GCA_028564925.1). Classification (NCBI taxonomy): domain Eukaryota; kingdom Metazoa; phylum Chordata; class Amphibia; order Anura; family Ranidae; genus Lithobates; species Lithobates sylvaticus. Next base: position 526,093,730 of record CM053029.1, read on the forward strand.
TTCCTTTAAGCTAATGCATTGTTGGTTCACTTACCTTTTCTTCGATTTCCCTTCTAAATGTTTTTTTTCTTTGTCTGAATTTTTCACTTCCTGTTTCTCCTCAGTAAACTTCACACCATCATCCGAGCGGTGTTTAGTCAGCCAGAACAGCTTACTGAACAGCTTACTGAGGAGGAACAGGAAGTGAGAAATTCAGACAAAGAAAACAAAGAAAAAAAAAACATTTAGAAGGGAAATCGAAGGAAAAGGTAAGTGAACCAACAATGCACTAGCTTAAAGGAACCTATTTAGAAAATAAAAAACAAACCTTTACAACCCCTTTAAGGGCCAGTTCACACAGGACTGTGTGCCTCGTTCGTGTGCAATTTCTGTACAGAGCGATTTCGACAACCCATTTGAATAGGCTGAAATTGCACTGAATGCAGAAAAAGTAGTGCGAATTCTTTTAAAAAATGCACCACACCAAATTGCATGGTACGGCAGCACTATGTGATTTGGTGCCCGTAAATGCACTACATTTGCAACCTGCGTTTGGGTGTTAACATTACACTGGCACTTGCATGCACATCACAAGGGCAGGGTGTTTAAATGCGGTGCAGAAAAATGCGCACAGAAAGCACGTTTCCCTCAACGTGTTTTGCTGTGAACCGGGCCTGCTTTGTAAAATACCCACCAGGGTAGAACGGAGCTGTTTTATGAACACTAATCAGCCTGGAAACAGGTAGCCAGGACGAAATAAGCATTATACATTGGTGGAATAAAACAGAATTTACATTAAAAGTGCTGGGGAAAACAATAGAAAAATGAAGGAAATTCTGTAACAACGAAACAGTGAAGCTGTATCTTTCAAGCACTGTGTGCTTGATAATGTTAAAAAAAAAACCGCATACAACGCAGAGTTTAAAGATCTGAATTGATAGATTGCCAAGTATGTACTGGTGTATTTACTGTAAATGAATCCACTTGAGCCAAAAAAATCCTATTTACTTTAAGGCTAACCATCCAATTAACAAAAAGCAGGATGTTTATCATTTCTGACCACACTATGATACATCAAATTAAAAAAAAAAAAATGTTAATAAGATGGATGTACTTTATTTTTGTAATGCTAAAACAACAGTATGAGTTCCCATGACATCCAGACAGTGATATTTTCTATATTATTTTTATGCTGTTAAAAAAAAAAAAATTGGAATACTACTGTATCACTGTATATTTAAAATAAAAAAAATAAAAAAAATGAATAAATAAAATCACAGGGCTTTTAATGTTGGTCTGAGCAGAACAGCTGTTCACATTTTACTAGACAGCTGAAGTGGGAGTGTGGGAGTAGACAGTCACCCACAGTTCATTATTCATACATCAGATAACCATCATACTTGCAACTATTTAGCACAGCGTCTGAAGTTATTAATAATTAAGGAAACATGGATTTAACCAGCCTATAATAATATGCAGAAAAGGAAAGGGCTAAAGTTAGGCTAAAAAAACACTATGTACAATCCTCGCTTGCTTTTGAAGAGTAACTTCACCCAGAAAGGGAAGTTGCGTTTTTCTGTCTCCTACCCTCCTACCCCCTCCGCTCTATCACGTTTGTTTTTTTTTGTTTTTTTGGGGAGCCAGTGCCAGATTTTGACAGGTGCCCACATCCACTTCTGCTCGGATCACCGACCCCCCCCCCCCCCCAATCCCTTTGCTGCAGGACCACTCACAAAGCACAGCACAGCTTGCGCATTCACAGTGGGAAGCCAGCTGTGAAGCTGCAAATAGTCATGGCCGGCTTTACTTAGTAAACATGCTGGCGCCGAGGACCCAAAGACAGGTGAAGAACCAGCCCGGTGAGGATGGCACTGGATCCTTGGACAGGTAAGTGTTCTTTTACTAAGTCAGCAGCTCCAGGATTTGCAGTTGCTGACTTAATTTTTTTCATACAGTCTGAAGATCCTCTTTAAAGTGGAGGTCTGCACACCGCTGCAAAAATTAAAAGCCAGCAGCTGCACATACTGCAGCTGCTAACTTTTATTAATCGGATACTTACCTGTCCTGGAGTCCAGCGATGTTGGCACCACAGCTGATGTTTTCATCAGCAGTTGGGTGCATGCCGCCTCCACTGCGAGTAAGGGAACCCGGAAGAAACCCTACTGCACATGCGCGAGGCTCCGCTCCTCTCTCCTACTGGCTCAGGGGCTGAGAAAGGAGGAGGGAGGGAGGGAGCGCGGGCGTTGATGTCAATACCCGTGGCTGAGGCTCCCGGAAGTGGGAAGAGGATACCTGTAAAAGACATGTATCCTGCCCCCCCTCCCCCGAAAGGTGCCAAATGTGGAACCTGAGGGGGGAAGGAGTACAATGAGTGGAAGATCCACTTTTGGGTGGAACTCCGCTTTACGTAATCTTCAGACACAGATACTGGGATGTCATTTTTTTCCATTTAAAAGGTAACGTTTAAAATAAAATACAAAACCTTTATTTTATGATTTCATGAACATTTACTGAGATAGAGGAAATATTAAATTTTTTTAATTTTTGTCTCGCCTGACTTTGTCATATAAAACAGGCAAATTTTAAATCTATACTACAAACAGCACACGGTGAACTTAACCCTATTCTGCTCAGCTCCAGCGTCCCTTTTAACTGGGCTATTATGTCTGATGGTTGAGAAGGTCTGTTCAATCACATGACCACCAATTGGCTGTCTCCGTGGTCACATGATCAGATGCCAGTCCTACCGACTCCCAAACAATACTAGAGATCAGGTCCTGTGTTTGACAGCTCGGTCACTGTGCTGGGAGTGTGCTCTCAGCACAGTAACCTCTGACATTCATGCATGCATATGTGCAGTATGTGGGCATTAAAGCCCTCCCCTTTGCTGCCACACATATGCGTTTTACATGGGCAGCAACAGGTTAAAGCAAGGTTCGACCCAAAAGGGAAAGCTCCGCTTATTTGCCTCCTCCTCCTCCGCTGCCACATTTGGCACCTTTTGGGGGGAGTGGGTACCTGGTTTTGACAGGTACCTGATCCCACTTCCGTCTGACTTCGCCGCGGTGAACTCATCCTGAAGTTTGGCCCTCTCCTCCATCCCCCAAAGCTTTGTGCATGCGCAATGGGGAACCATTTGTTTTCCTTAGCTGAGATGTTGCCGGCAGCACCTGAGAGCCGATTGTAATCCTAATATTAAAAGTCAGCAGCTACAGTGTTTTTTCTGAAGGGGCCTGGAGCTTTGCTTTAACTCAAAGTGGTTCTCACACTATCTACATGGAAATGCCAACGATCTCTACCTTTATCAAAACTAGAACTGATGATTAGAGTAGCTTTAAATATACTGTTATGAAAATGTTGTTGGCCTTTCTAGCAAAATGCTGCATTAGGCTGCATTCACACCTTTCAGGCAGAAAATCGCGCGAATTGCGGCGTTTTTTCGCGGCGTTTTTTACCGCGATTTGCGGCGTTTTTTTACCGCGATTCGCGGCGTTTTTTACCGCGTTTTGCCGCGAATTTTGTGCAGAGCAAAAGGTCACCAATGTAAAAAGAATAAAAACGTCCAAATCTGCCCGATTCGCGCGACAAAAAAGGGTCCGGAACTTGTTTGAGCTTCAGGCGTAGGGCTTCAGGCGTTTTGGAGTGGAGATGTGAACCATCTCCATAGAGAATAATGTATTTTTTCCCCTCTAGCTTTTGTAGCTTCAGGCTTCAAGCTACAAAACGCCCAGGTGTGAATGCAGCCTCAAAAGTTAACAGCGTTTTGCAGAAACCATGATAAGAAAATAAAAGGCAATGGAGAGTATCTCATCTACACTCATCTCTAACAAAGAGACCTCTTTTGTATTTCATGAGATACAGCAAGAGGTAGTAGCTACAGAACTGATAGTATTATTGCTTTTGTACCTCAAGTGATTTTTGCAAAAGCTTTATTCAAATTGTAAATAAAATAAAAAAACCTTTAAAGCACTTAAGGTGCTTTTGGGAGGATACCCTATATTGTTTCACACATTTTTTTTTCAATTTAACTATATTAAGGGGGCTATAATATCCCTATGATACAATAAGCCCAGGTAGTGGCAAAAGCTGCCCAATTCTGCTGGTTGTCTAAAGCGTTTGACCAGGAAGTTCTCAAAGCCGTGTGTTTCTAGGTTCACTAAGGAAACTGGTAAACGTGAGTTCAGCATTTGAGTAAATTGTCAGTGATCAGGAGGTTTTTTCCAGCTGCCTGAATCATTCTCCATCAGTGACTGCAGCTGGGTGAATGTCTCTAAATCAAAATCATAGTTGCAAGTTATTTTTAGCCTTTGCGCTGCAAACAGTTACAGTAGTGGCAGAAAAATGATTACACTTTTCTGCCAACTTTCTGCAATAGGGAACCCCTTCCTTCTTTACTTTGTTACTTTTAACTGTTGTCCTTTAGTATCACAGGGAAAAGATCACTTCCAACCCACCCCAGCTATTTATTGATAAAGTTTTTGCATGCAAGGACATATGAACGCAAGAGACATAAATCTGTCATGCACAAACTTTGGTATATAAATTTGTCCATACGCAACACTTTAAAAGCAATTAAAGGTCATCAGCTTAGAGTTAACCATAAATGATGGCCCAATAATTATTGCTTGCATTGTCATGTGCAGCAACAGGTGCCATGTAACACGATTACTGCATTCGTACGTAGCCCCCCCCCCCCCCCCAACACATGTTTAGGTTTGTATTTGCGATTGTGTGTATGTAGGGGCGTGGGTTTAAAGTGCTTCAGTGTCATTAACTTTGTACCTTTTTTTACTTAACCTTATTGCTGTGTCATATGAGGCTGACAAGCCCTCTATATAATAGCATTTTGAGTGACAGGTTCTCTTTATTGAGACATTAGGGGTCTATTAGAAGCTGGATGTCCCTCTCCTGCCCTCCACTGAAACTAACGGAGTATAAATCACGTTCCTTTAGCTGTTTCTTTGGACACAGCAGTCGGGAGAAATTCATATATTACCCCTTCCAGGTTTGACTATGTCCCTTACAGGTTCTTTCTAGCTAAGGGAGCTTTAAGATATTCCCTGGTCTCCCTTCCCTTCACCCAACACCCGCCATTTGGGTCATGGGCCAGAAGGTGGGATAGTGGAGCCTGGAGAACATGATGGAGGGAAGGGAGATTGTAGATTCCGGGGCACGTGGAAGCAATCCAGTGGATCACTTTAATCTGAAAGCAGACAGTGGGTTTGTACTGTTTAAACCCATTCCTGGCTGCTGCAGCAGTTGAGTGTGTGTGCAAAACATATGAAAAATTGTGGGGACTGTAGTGTTTCATTAGAGCACCCTGTTCTGAGACTTTACATTTTTGCTATTTGACGCAACCTCATTTTATATTTTACCAAACGTGTGGGTATTATAAGTGTTTGTGTACAATAAAAGGAATCTGAATGCATTTTTTACTTAAAATATAGATTTCCTAAACTGTAATACAACTATTGTGTGAAATAAATGACAATGGTTGAAATGACAATGGTCCACATCTATGCATTGTGTTGTGCTAAAATGCAGGTCTGTTGTCCGGTGGAGATGTGCATTGGGGTGCACATGGAAGTGACTGGTGTCAAAATGCACTGAGGTTTATGAATTGCAGTGATGCTCAGATTAAGGTACATTTGTCCATGTGTTAGAAAATACTAGGATGTGAATCCAGCCTAAGCCTAGGTTCACACATATCATATTGCATGGGCACCGCAGCCTATTCATTTGAAGGGGTGGATGTGCCTCCTGAAACGCAGGGAAAAAAGGTCCTTGCAGCATTTCAGAAATCGCAGCCTGCATGGGAACTGCAAGTCCAGTGCAGTTTCCAAGTGCAGGTGCGATTTCCAGTATGTGCAGTATGCCATTGGTATTAATGGCACCTGCACGCATCCAGAGCATCTATATGATTGGGAGGTTGCAGGTGCAGCAACAGGTGAGGTCCCGCAGAGGAAATCACCCACACATGTGAACCTAGCCTAAAAGAGAGTGCTTCACTACAACCAATAAAAAAAGAGAAACAGATTTTATATTATTTCATCTAAAATAGTGTGTGAACATTTACTATAAACTACAAAACATTTTTTTAACATTAAAGTGAAACATATTCAAGCTCAAAATTATACGGAAACAAAAAATAATAATCTACCCGGCAATGGAGATGGTGACCCAACTGGTGTTGAAGGATTTGATGGGAAACTACTGCTGGTGTGTTCTGGAGAATAAATCTAAAAGAGACAAAAGAAAAACACCAGGTAAAGTTTGACCATACCAAGAATTTAAGATGCATCAGCGTAACATAAAAGCAGACAACTCATTGTATCAAAGAGTCAGTATTTAACGATCATGCTGGCTGATTATTTTTTTCCAGGCCATGAACATCTTAAAGCATTGGGAAAATAAGAGGTACAGTCTGAAAACACAGCAATAAAACCCTTTAATGCACAGAATAGTGGGAACCCTTGTCTTTGAAATATTTTGAAATTCTAGTTCCTTACGCAATGCTAGTGTTGTCGTCATACAGCAGTGCTTACCTTGCCTGAGGTCAGCCAATTCCCATTGTGTCAATGAAACAAAAGCTCAGCTAAGCTTCCTGCATTTGAAATACAAGGCAATATTTTCACCTCCCAAGAGAGAAAATGCTGGCAACAAGCCAAACGCACTTGAATAGAAGAGTTCATTATCCTTAAAGTTAGCTGCGCAGTGCACAAATTGCTTATGAGATCTGACGGGAAATACATAGAGCCTCCTAACAAAAATACACAATACATCCCACACTCCAAGGGGATAATGTGATATGGTAGCGATTACCAAGAATGGCCCTTATGAGTTGTGTATAAGTCATAAACACAACACTAAATAGAGGCCTGCAATTTCTGTCCTGTGGTGTATAAATTCAATATTCAGCTTGTGACATGCTTAGCTTAAAATTACCAATATGAATAATTCTTACACCTTCTTCAAGGTCTAAATGGTAACATGACTTATTCTCCATCAACAAATAAGACTCCACCTCTCATTAGTCATGGTCCATTCCTGTCAGCGGGGTGTCAATATGCCCACATCTAATGAAAAGGATGAAGACAAAAGCTACACAATGGGAAGCCCACAGAGCCAGACCATGGAGCTGTTAGTCCGATTTTTTAAACACTGCAGTGTACATTTCAGTTGCCCCTTGTTATGTAAATGTTATAGAGTCTCAAAGCGACAAAGAAACTTAATTCATGAATTGAATTTTAAAGTCAACTTCCCTGAATTCTTATTTCCTTTGTGCTGAAAACCGCTGGCCACTTAACTAGACAGACTGCACAGTGTTTCATCATGCTCTGAATATAAGTTATTGCAAAGATGTTTGCTATAATCAACAAAAGTTAAATAGCATGCCTATTTGATCTCCGCAGAATTAAAGCCTGGATGTTTTGATTTGGCATTAGATAATAAAATAAAGCAGATGTTCCTTGCCTTCACATAACCCTCAGCGGGCACAATCTTAAAGGGTTATTATTTGGCAAACGTTCAGGGAAACACATTCGAAATGGCACAAATACCAAGATTTTCTTTCCTTTCTATCTACACTAGTTCATTATCCAAACTAATGCATAATCCACAGGGCTTTGGGAACTTTGTGTAAATACTTTCATGTACAATTTTCTTTCTTGGCTACCCTGAGATTAAGACCACAATTATCCAGGCTTAAACCTAAAATAAAAGAACCTTTGCAAATGTATTATCTGGCCCTACATGTTTAATCACATAGTATTCTGTATGCTCTTTAATACCTAAACTGAAGAACAAATGCTTCATCTTCTGATCTTTTACACATGAAAGGCCTTTAGCAAATTTGTGATCAGCAAAGCAAAACAAGCATCACATGTGCAATGTGCCTTGGGATCATGAAGATTCTATTTAAAGTTATAGTTGTATTATTATTTTAAAGAGAGCATTTTGACAAAGGAACTGATAATATTATTAGTATTATTAAGGTGAAAGATCTTTATTATCAATCAATAACAATGATCACATTATTTCATTTAAAAAAGTTATGGTGGTAGACATTAAAAATAAAGTGAAATCCTGAAATGTAACAGAGGATCTGAAGTGTGCAGACTATGGCATGCATTCACAGAGCAGATGGAATGCATCTCCTTTGGAAATGACAGCGGTGATTTATGGAATGACCTGGCTGCTCCCTGCCAAGCCGCAACATAGGATGACAAAATCAAGTCGCTATGACAACCATAGCCCACCCAGCACAAAGATTAAACATCTATGCCTTTGGCTTTTTTACCCTGACTTTGGGAGTGTTTCTAAAACAGCAACTGGGATGGGGAGAAAAACCTAACTTTCAACAAATTTTATGAAAATCAAAAAAAAAATGGGGGGGGGGGGGGGGGGGGGGGGGGTAAGTTGGTGTGGGAACAGACAAGCAGGATGTTTAACTTATATCAAGCAACTGATTACCTGTATATAACCAAATTACACAATCATGTACTACAATTAAATTAAAAAGAAGAAAAACCAAAGTGCTGAAAATATGTTTTTTTTTAACAACATGTAACTGACATGTTTTTTTAAATAACAAACACTTACCTGCTCTGTGCAGTTGGTTTTGCACAGGGCAACCCAGATTCTCCTCTTCTCGGGTCCCTCTTCGCTGCTCCTGGCCCCTCCCACCTGTTGAGTGCCCCCACAGCAAGCAGCTTGCTATGGGGGCACCTGAGCCGAGCTGCAGCTCCGTGTGTCCATTCAGTCACAGAGCTTTGGTTCGGCCCTGCCCCCCTCTCTCCTTATGGGCTAACTGAGTTTGATTGACAGCAGCGGGAGCCAATGGCACTGCTGCTGTGTCTCAGCCAATCAGGAGAGAGAGAGACGGCTGAGGGGATCATGGACATTGCTGGATAGAGATGGGGATCAGGTAAGTATTAGAGAGGCGGGGGATTCTGCACACATAGAGCTTTTTTATCTTAATGCATAGAATGAATTAAAATAAAAAAAACGTTTGCCTTTACAACCCCTTTAACAAAGCTCTCATAAAATGCGTGCATCGCGCACACAATGGGTATCAATACATCCTGGTATTAGTGTGCTGGAAACATTGAGTGAGCATTATGTTTAACAACTCCCAGCTTGCATTCCATGTGAAAAGTGATACTCTCAGGACAGTCATGCATCATTTAATCAACTGAGAAAACACACCAGTGTTGCACAGAAACTTCTAGATTGTGGTGAAAAAATGTCATTGCTAAATGGCTCGGGCTATCAGTAACTAAGCATAAATACCCCACACCGTTTATCAAGATTTGTTGTAACACTAACATTGAAGTAAACAATATCCAATATCCATTTGTGGCTGCACTTAAGATACAAATACTTACAGATGCCAGAGCTTTTCCAAGTGCATCCCCAGTCTGTGAGCTACCAGCTGCACTGCCTCTGCTTCCCGTACCTAACAGAAACAAAAAAAAATACATGCCATTTCTAACATATACAAATTCTGCTTTATATAAACCAGAAATTATAAATATATATATATATATATATATATATATATACACATATATATACACGCCAAAGTATTTTTCTTAAAAACTGCTTACTGACTTACAATCAAACCAAAACTTGGGGTTGCAAAAACCCTGTACATTAAGGCTTACCCATGAGATTGTCTGTTCCATTGATAGGTGGTGTGTGAGACGATGCCACATAAGAGGAGCTTGTGGTGCCACCCCGATGGAAGCTGGACATTGGAGGAAGACTGGCATTGATGTCTGTTGGTGAAACCGGATGTGGTGGATAGTTCTGAAAAAAGATAATTTGATTATTTGCTGCAGATTACTTCACACTACAATGGCCATGCTAAGGAGTGGTAAAAATTGTTTCCAATCACTAGAAACTCAACAAAATTGCTCTGCTCTAGGTTGACTACAATCATTCTCCATGCCCCACTGGTGTATGTGGACACAACCACCCTTTCCTGCTCACCCCCCCCAAGATGGACTACACATCTACCCGCAGACACATTCAGCCCTATGTGAATTGTAGTACACGTAAAGCAGAGCATAAATTAGTAGCAATGCACAGGGTGGCGGTGTGTTTTTGGCAAAAATCATGTTAAAACAGGCAGAGGAGGAGAAGCCATATCGCTTCCTCACCACCTATCATTAGCCTCTGGAGTGCGATCCGAATGTGGATCGGGCTTCAGAGGCAAGGGAGATTTAGAAGCAATGTATCCAATAAATATAAAAATATACTCTTCTTTCTTACCAAACGGTCATGTAGGCTGCCATAGTTATTTGACTGTGACATGTGAGATGATGAACTGCCCATCATTCCACCATAGCCTGGCTGACCAACTCCATTGGAGGAATTCCACAGCTCTGATGAGTTATGACTCCCATCTACAAATAGAAAGAACACGTCAGCGTGACAACACAGTAAACAAAAGAGCTAAGATGCTCGTTCATAATAAGTTAAGGTATCAACTCAATCAAAATTTCCTATATAAATTACAGTATCTGTGGGAAAATATGCTAGCGAATAGAAGATTTATGCTTTGATGACACAAAACGGAGCACTGCAGTCAGAGTGAAAATGTAATTGTATTACTGTGACCACGAACAGTCGATATGAATAAACGTAATCCTAACTAAAGAAGGTAGGCTAGTCTGAACATACCCGACTGCTCAGTAATCATGTTTAACAAATGTGTCATGTGAGGACACATGCAGGTGATTGTGCATATAATTAGAATGGGGCTTTGCCAAAGTAGTTCTCTTATGTTATACACAGCTGTCATGGTAACCCAAAAAGCCACATGCTGAGCAAATCGCAAAAAAAGGCAACCCGCTCCAGTGACACATCTAAATTTTGCACACTGAATATTTTCCATTAGACAATGTGGGATTTGTGGCTAAGTTTTGACACCACTGTAGCTGTGAAACACTGTTGTGTGTCAAAAAGCCATTAATACTAAAGGAAGTTCAAAGAAAAGTCAGCTAATCTCAAGAAGACTCCCGCCTTCATGGTCACAGCCGATGCCAAACATTTACACCTTTCACAACTCCAAAAAGTTTTACAATATAACCCTAAAATGAGGTCAGCATGAGCTCACTGAAATGTATAAAGAGACATTAAATTACATAAGCTACTCTTTACATCCCTACAAAAAAAGTGAAATTGTTAACTATTACACTCTTGTAGTAAATGGTTGCAGTATGTCAAAACGAAGAAAGAGAAGAAGTTGGGACTTTGCATGAAGCATGCGGATTTGGAAGCAAAAAATTAGCTGTATAGGTCTGATAATGTTGAATTTATTAAATATTTAATAAATTCAACATTATCAGACCTATACAGCTAATTTTTTGCTTCCAAATCTGCATGCTTCAAGCAAAGTCCCAACTTCTTCTTTGCTTCGTTTTGACAGGAATGGAGGCAATTGTGACGTAACTGTCCTATGCCCCATACAAAGTCCCAACCCTTTTTCCTTTACACATAGTTGCAGTATGTATGCAGTAAAGCTGGCCAAAGTTGGTTGAATCTCAGCCAGTTCAGCAGGAACTGGCTGAGATTTGAACCATGTATGGGCAGACTGAATGTACCCAAGTTGATCAATCTATCAACTTAGATAAAACCAGACTGACAGAATTTACATGCGATTATCGCTAGCGGCTGTTATAACACAACAGCTCAGCGGGAGGGATTCCCCCCATTAACACTGTGTTGGTGGGGAAACCGAACAAATTTCCATGATTGCAGGAAAGAAATTTGTTCTATGGGTGGCATAAGAATATACCGTCTGCACCTGATAACAGCACCATCAACACAAAATCACTAACCTTGAAGAAAAAAAGTGCTAGCAAACATACTGCTGGGTGGTTTAGGGGATGGATAGCTTGGAGACTCTCTGTTGAAGTCATCAGAACTTGGAGAGGGTGCATAGACCTGAAAAAAAACATAAATAAATAATCACAATCCACCAAAGCATTTTAAACGTTCAGCACAGTACAAAAACTATTTTGGTACGATCTATGCAGAAACTAGGTAGAATTTTTTTCTAAAGCGGTTGTAAACCTCAGACATGAAATATTTACAAATCATATTCCTCTATAGTGTGTACTTGTCTCAATTAAGACCTAAGTGTCCCTTTTGTCCATTGCTTTGTTTCTCTATCAGCATAAATCACTTTTGACACTTGTTTTCTAAGAAAAATGGTGACGGGAGGGACATCCAACTGATTGACAGCCTCAGCTCTGCTCCGGTGTCAGAGCTCTGCGGAGTGCATCTTCAGCTCTCCACACTCCTTTTCTGAACTCTTAAATAAGCTTTAGAGTTCTGGACTTTGAATGAATGTAAAGAAGAAAGGGCTGCAGATAAAACAGGTACAACTTATGTAGGGGGATTTATTGCATCTTTGTGTATTACCTGAGGACAGTCAATTCACTGGGTATATGTAAGGGTTTACAACCATTTTAAAGGGCCATTCCACCAAGAAAAGAACTGAGAGTTAAACTGACTAACAGTCTACACACCTTATGTGGTCAATATGAGAAGGTCCCGCACTATTTTTTATTTTACAGTTTAAAGAATGCAAAAGGAGAGGCTGGGACACTCAAAGGTTGGTGGGAATAAACTAAACTTCCAGGAGCAAAAGGGCAGAGCTATAAATGATAGTATCTGCTGGAGTATCCAAGACATATTAGGAGGAACAAAGTATCACCTATATGGAATTACAAAGACCAATCTGATCTCACAGACAACCCACAAGAATAAGCAGATAAACACGCAAACCATCATTACCAACATTGCCTCCTGAAAATGCAATGGTTCAAGACACACTACTGAAAGCTTTGGATCTGTATGATAGTCCAGATGCTTCTTCCCACCTTTATTTGTCATATACAGAACCTGAGACGATAGGCTGTAGGGCGGTCATTCTAAACCTGGCTTCACTGCCTCATAAACCAATGATTGGAAAAAGCATGGAAGAGGCAAGTTTACATTTTCAGACTTTGCTGGCTGCATGCTTGTTACAAATCATGGATCATGGATCATGGTAGCAAAGCCGACAATCAAGATTAAAGTAGTGAATGTCTGCTTCCATCTTTCTATACTTTAAACACTGGAGGAAAGACAGCAGTAGGAGTAGTAACGAGTTTACCCTCTGACAGATTTGCTTAAGATGGGTATTCCGTCATAGAAAGTCAACAATATCTGAATCATTCACAAAAATAGCAGTAGAACTAAACGCAGCTATCAAAGTCTAATGAACAATTACAAGCCTTTGTGCTCATGAATACTATACGAGGTAATTTCAGAACACGCTGCTTTAGAAATGGCATTAACTACAGAATGACTGGACTCAAATGTGAACCACAAGCATCAGACAAGCCAGAACACCGTAGGGAAAAAGTGTATGTGATTGCTTCTGGATAATGTAATAAGCAAAAACACAAATACTGCAGGCCACTTAACCGACAAATATATCCAACTCAGTTTTGGTACATCTAAAGCAGTGGTCTCCAAACTGTGGCCCTTTCCTTGCTTTTATCTGACCCTCAGCCCTCTCCACCCCCCCCCCCCCCTCCTCTATTTCTGCCACAGACACCAACAATTGGGCACTATTCCTCCCATTGACATCAATGATGAGGCACTATTCCTCCCCCCAATACCAATCATGGAGCATTGTTTACTTCCACTGATACCAAGACATTTTCTTCTACTACTGGCCACAGTGCTGCCCCCTATAGTTTGAAGGACAGTAAACTGGCCCTTTGTTTAGAAAGTTTGGAGACCCCAGATCTAAAGAATTACATTAAAAAACTTTATACATTCTGTCTGAAAAGTAACAATATATATACTATACCAGTATAAAGGTTGAAGTCTAACATGCTTATATTTTGCCTTTCCTGGTTCCCCTTCCTCATCAACAGTCTACTGAAATTAAAAAACACCTTTCCATCTTCATTACATACCTTACTTTAGATCTAATGACACGACTGGGCCTCTACAATTATCAATACAATGCAGGCAGATCATGGCTGGTGAAAGGAGCCAGCAGGGTGCTCTACATAGCTCCTGAAAACAGGAAGCTGTGGTAACTGCCCACATGTGACGCTGAGGCTACATGGCTGAAAGAACTGAAAGCCAATTATTAAAAGTGATGGGCAAAGGACAACAGGACTGGGGAGGAAAGGCTGGATGATGCCGAATGTCTTCCAGCCAGGAAATGAGGTGGGCTCTATATGACTTGCTGCAGTCTCTAATACACACTGTGAGAGGCTCACAGTATGCAATACAATTAGGAAAGCCATTTTATTACAAGAGAGAAGCCTGCAGTGCACACCGTACAAGACTGAGGGTAAGGCTGGAGTCCAGATTTGACTATCACAAAAAGTAGAAAGGAACTTCACAAAAACGGCTTACAGTCCAAAATGTTTAGCGGGAACGTTGCTCAGATAATACAAGGGTAAACACTGCTTTAATCACTAGGGTTGGAAGAAAGCAACAGAACACTAGCCAAAGACACTGCCAAATGATGTGAAGTAATATACGGTATGTAAAAGTCTGAACTTTATAGTTAATTCAAATTAAGAGTGGTTTTGAACAATGTAATATTTAATGCTATGCCTAAAGTTAAGTGAAAATCATGTACCCGCTGCATTCACACCGGAGCGTTTTCAGCTCATAAAACACTTGTAAAATGCCAGAAAAAACACCTGAAAAACACCCAACAAGCAAAATCCCATTCATTTCAATGGCACCTGTTCACATCTGAGCGTTTTGTCACACCTGAAAAACGCACTAAGCTCAGAAAAGAACATGAGGTTCCTTGGGGCAGAACACAGTTTTTCTGTCTTTTACATTGGTGACCTGAACAAAATCGTGGCAAAATCGCTGTAAAAACACGCGACATTGAAACGCTCAGGTGTCAATGCAGCCTCAATGTTGCAAAGTATAATGCTAGCTGAACGCAAGAGGACCCAGCGCTAGACCCCAATAAGAGGACCCAGCGCAAGACCCCAAAAAGAGGACCCAGCGCAAGACCCCAAAAAGAGGACCCAGCGCAAGACCCCAAAAAGAGGACCCAGCGCAAGACCCCAAAAAGAGGACCCAGCGCAAGACCCCAAAAAGAGGACCCAGCGCAAGACCCCAAAAAGAGGACCCAGCGCAAGACCCCAAAAAGAGGACCCAGCGCAAGACCCCAAAAAGAGGACCCAGCGCAAGACCCCAAAAAGAGGACCCAGCGCAAGACCCCAATAGGAGGACCCAGCGCAAGACCCCAAAAAGAGGACCCAGCGCAAGACCCCAATAAGAGGACCCAGCGCAAGACCCCAATAAGAGGACCCAGCGCAAGACCCCAATAAGAGGACCCAGCGCAAGACCCCAAAAAGAGGACCCAGCGCAAGACCCCAAAAAGAGGACCCAGCGCAAGACCCCAATAAGAGGACCCAGCGCAAGACCCCAATAAGAGGACCCAGCGCTAGACCCCAATAAGAGGACCCAGCGCTAGACCCCAATAAGAGGACCCAGCGCTAGACCCCAATAAGAGGACCCAGCGCTAGACCCCAATAAGAGGACCCAGCGCTAGACCCCAATAAGAGGACCCAGCGCTAGACCCCAATAAGAGGACCCAGCGCTAGACCCCAATAAGAGGACCCAGCGCTAGACCCCAATAAGAGGACCCAGCGCTAGACCCCAATAAGAGGACCCAGCGCTAGACCCCAATAAGAGGACCCAGCGCTAGACCCCAATAAGAGGACCCAGCGCTAGACCCCAATAAGAGGACCCAGCGCTAGACCCCAATAAGAGGACCCAGCGCTAGACCCCAATAAGAGGACCCAGCGCTAGACCCCAATAAGAGGACCCAGCGCTAGACCCCAATAAGAGGACCCAGCGCAAGACCCCAATAAGAGGACCCAGCGCTAGACCCCAATAAGAGGACCCAGCGCTAGACCCCAATAAGAGGACCCAGCGCTAGACCCCAATAAGAGGACCCAGCGCAAGACCCCAATAAGAGGACCCAGCGCTAGACCCCAATAAGAGGACCCAGCGCAAGACCCCAATAAGAGGACCCAGCGCAAGACCCCAATAAGAGGACCCAGCTCAAGACCCCAATAAGAGGACCCAGCGCAAGACCCCCATAAGAGGACCCAGCGCAAGACCCCAATAAGAGGACCCATCGCTAGACCCAAATAAGAGGACCCATCGCCAGACCCCAATAAGAGGACCCAGCGCTAGACCCCAATAAGAGGACCCAGCGTTAGACCCCAATAAGAGGACCCAGAACTAGACCCCAACACCACAAAATACCTGAACAAGAGGTAATATGTCGGTATCATTGCATCAACCTATCCTGTGGAAAAAGTTTTGTAGCAGTAGCTTTTTAGTGGTTGTATTATTTATATGTTAAAGCTGATCTCCAGGTTTACTGTCTGTTAACTAGCTTGTTTGGACCAAGCTACACTAAAGCCTGTTTCACATGGTCATCGGTTTGTATAAGTATCCTCATTCTGTGTGTGAGAAATATATTTTTTATTAAATTGAAAACATTGTGTTAATTTCATTTTTCTTTCTGCATTTTCCACAAATGAGTGGTAAAAAAATGAAGTCTTCAAAAGACTCCCCATGCCTCTTAGAAAATAGAGGTGATTGCTTGCCAAATGGAATTTTGTGGGTGTTTCCACTGTAGCGGTGCTCCAGGGCCTCCAAAAATGTGATAGATTGTCAGGAAAGTAGCTGAGTAATTTATGCCCCTAGAATGCCTGAAGGTGCACCTTGGATTTTGGGCCTCTCTGTGAGGTTAGGCTGTGAAAAAGTCTCACACATGTGGCATCACCATACTTGAAAGGTGTTGTAAAATATGTTTTGGTGTGTAATTCTAAGTATGCCTATGATGTGTGTTAGAAATATCTTTTCTGCATTTTCCAAAAACTTGTGGCAATTAAAATGAAGTCTTCATAAGACTCTCAATTCAGTCTTGGAAAATACCTTGGGGCATAGCTTTCCAAAATGTGGTTATTGTGTGGGTGTTTACACGGTCCTGGTGCTCCAGGGCCCCCAAAAATGTGCTTGGTAGTCAAGAAATTTGATGTGTAATTTATGACCCTTGAAAGCCCCAAGTTGTGTAAAAGTCTCAAACATGTGGTATCTCTATACTCAGGAGCAGAGCAGAATGTGTTTTGGGGTGTAATTATAAGCATGCCCATGCTGTGTGCGAGAAGTAACTTCCTTCCATCTTTGTATAAAATATTTTAATTCCTTCATTTTCCAAACAATTATGGCAAAAAAAGTGCAACCCACAACACACCAATATACCCCATGAGCTACTTTACCACATTGTTGCATGTAGAGCAGCCTATGGAAACCGACTGCCCTATGTGTGTCGCAGGAAAAATGTGCCATAAAACGTGCGCTTCCACTATACTAGATGTAACTGGGGTCTGAAATTGAAACTGTTGTGTTTGCACAAGAACAGTGACATACAAATGTCTCCACCTACTCCCTCCCATGTACTTGTATAAAGCAGGTCATACACTATGCAATCTGATTGTACAATCTCTGTAAAATTTCCTTTGGATTTACAAAAATTGTAAAAGGAGACTGAGCTAAGATGCTATTTGTTGGCGCAAGCATTCACAATGTTTTCTTCATACAATCTGTGATACATTGTAAAATAATAGTATATATACTCTTACATATCAGACTGGTGCAATTACAACAAACCAGTAGTCTGCGTGATATGGGCCAATTCTACTGTACATTTAAACGAGCGCTATACGAAAATAAAGCATGCTTTATGGAGCTGCACTTCTTCCAGCCATAATATTTCACATCAAAGAGCAAGAGCAGAAAATTTAAGTGATGTGGTAGTGGAAATTTCATTGACTCCAGATGTGAAGAAACACATGGCCAAACTGAGAAGAAAAAAAAATGTAGTTGCAAAGCCAGTGAAAACATGTGTCTGTCATCTGATCGCCTGTAAATAAATACCAAGTTTTCAATTTAATGAAAGAACCAAAAGTACGTGGCTGCCTAGGTCTGCACAACCTGCAATACATGGCACAGCAGAATTTCTATGGTAAACCCGCACTACCCAATCATTTGTCATCAATATTTTAGCATATGAAGAAAAATAATGTAGAAATCGTATATAAAAACCCCCTCTGTCATAGAAAAGCAAAAAAAAATAAAAAAATCTTCCTACTAACCTCAAAACACTACATGAATGCATTTTTTTATATACCGTATATTTAATTTACAGATCACACGTGTTACAATCTGATTACACAATTTCGTTTAGATATACAACAACTATGTAGTGCAAGGGCCCTTTTTTTTTTTTTTTCTCAACAGGCTGGCAGCAGTGGAACTAGGTAAGCTGGCCGGGACAGGGGTGCAGCCGAATGTTCCATCACAATTGGTGACCAGAGCTGTCACATTCGGTAACTGAAGTGACGTTCCTTGTCTCTGTTAGAGGTTGAACATCCCGACGCCCATCTTGATACACCCTGCACTCGGCCGCAGTAAGCCAGCAGCGGACATCTTGTTACACCCAGCCCATATAGTTCGAGCTGGGTGTAACAAGATATCTGCTGTTGCTTACTGAGGCCGAGTGCAAGGTGTTCCAAGATGGGCGTTGCAGCATATACTATATAATAAATAACATGGATGAGAGAAAAGGAGGGATTTTGCACTGCTAATTTAGCATTGCAAAATCCTTCCTTTCCTCTCATCATTCATGTCATTTATTATGCCAGGCCAGCAATTGCCAATCAGTGCTGCATTTCAGTGCCACCTATCAGTGCCTATAAATGCCACCTATTAGTGCTGCATATTAGTGCCCATCAGTGCCACCCAATCCTATCAGTGCTGCATAATCAGTGCCACCTATCAGTGCTCATCAATGCTGCATATCAATGCCACCTAATCCTATCAGTGCTGCTTAATCAGTGCCAAAAGATATCATTAGTCTGTATTGTGCTTTGAAAACTGTCACATATCGTATCGTAAAGTATCGGTATCTGCGAGTACTTGAAGAAAAAGTATCAGTGCTTGTACTCAGTCTTAAAGTAGTATTGGGACAGCCCTAGTTATGAAAATTGTATAATATGTAGAATCCACAGAAAATAAAAAAAAATTAAATCGCTCCAAACACCTAAACAGTTCATTAGTTCTATGTAACCCAAAGATCATTTCCAGACATCTTTACCTGCAAGCCTTTTAGGCATTTTCTTCTCTCGCCTGGCACCTGGAAAACAAAATGCCCTGTATAAGCGTTGGACTGACTTGTTAGAGCATACACAGGGATGTGGACTCCTTACCAAGCCCCATGTGACAGCACTGGTCCAATCATGAGACATCTAGTGCGTTCACAGTGGGAAGTCGTAGCAGCAAGAAAAAGTTCTTCTTTTGGGTGACACGCATCTTGCGATTTTGTTTGCGTGACAATGGTGGCAAAATGACACTGCTTTTGGGATGACATTGAGAAATAATGGCATCGCAAAGGAGTACCGGGTTTTGCCACCAATCTGAATCGCGGCAATTCCACCCACGATTCAAAATCGCCCAGGTGTCAATGGAGCCTTAAAGGGGTTGTAAAGGTTCCTTTTTTATTTTTTTTAAAATAACAAACATGTCATACTTACCTCCACTGTGCAGCTTGTTTTGCACAGAGTGGCCCCGATCCTCGTCTTCTGGGGTCCCTCGGCGGCTGTCTCGGCTCCTCCCTGCATCAGCTAACCCCCGTTCTGGAAAGCGCTCCCCCAATGGGGTTAGCTTGCGGGCGCACTCCCTATCAGACATCCAATGATTGAGCAGAGAAGAGCCAAGAAGCCCGGTCGAGAAGCCAGTGCGTTCACGAAGCAAGACTTTTGAGGGCTCAGGTAAGTAAACGGGGGGGGGGGCTGGGGGGCCACTAATCGTCGGATGTTTTTTTTTCACCTTAATGCATAGAATGCAGGCTAAAATCGTACCCAGAGTGCCCACAGGCTAAAATCGTTCAGACCCTTGTACTGCAGGCCAGCACGCTCTCAAAAAAAAAAAAAAAAGGCAGCATAGCATTTCTGTACATACTGTACTCAGTATGCAATGCTAAGAACTGAGATTGGCTTTTTGCCCCAGAAGAAGTCCTTTTGTTGACGAAACCAGTCGGGCTGAGTTGTTTGTTCCTGCTATAGCTAATTTTTACATGTTTGGAAGCTCTGTGGCGGCCGCCTTTTTACAATGCAATGCTGTTTTTACTATGGATACGTTTAAGTGCAATACTTTATATTAAATGCAACCCTTAAGAGATTTTACACTATCTAGCGTTTTATGTTTTATTTGGATCTGGCAGCATCGTTGTTTGGGTGGAGTCCCTTGGATACTCTGGCACTGATCCTGACGTTGTTCCTTTATACATCCCCTACTGATGACTTCTACTGGGATATATACATTAAGCCTGTTTGACCCTTCGTAATAAAGGGTCTAGGCTCTCCGTTAAGAAGTCAACTTACTGTGGCGGTGGGTTCACGATTAAATCACAGAGTTTGCCATTTGACCATTATGGTCCATCTGAGAGACTGATACTTTTTTTTTTTTTTGGACTATTCATTTGTACTTTTTTTCAATATTTTTAATATTAAACACTGTAGCGCAACACACTTATTTTGTAACAACAGAACTAAGCAAAGCTGGTTGTCCCCTAGTTTTGCTTCTCTCTCACAGTCTGATTTCTACGGGGTTTGCAAGAGGCAGGTGCCAGGTCAAATTCATACTTTTATCACTTGTATTAAAAAATACATGTATTATTGTATACAGAGATGCCTTATCATGTTTATATCTGTGCTTATATCTGCCTGAAATACAGCTTTTAAAAAAAAATAACAAAATAAAATAAAAAAAACAGTCCTTACAGACAACAAACAACTCTGGTCATCCAAATATCTAGAATATTGCCCTGCTGTATTAAAGCCCATTTCACACTGGGGCAGTGTGGGCGGCAGTGGTAAAGTAATCGTTATAGCTGTACTTTTTGGCCGCTAGCAGGCACATTTAACCCCTGCTATCGGCCGAATAAAGGGTCAATAGCGCCTGTGTTGTGGCACTGCCGAAGCACTTTGCAGGCGCTTCAGCAGTGCTGCCCATTCATTCCAATGGGCAGGGGCGAGGCAGTGGAGGAGCGGTGTATACACCTCCCCAAAGATGCTGCTTTCATTTCCTGCAAGCGCACCACCCCAGCATAAAGGCACTCGGACTTCCACATTGGGGTGGCTTGAGAGGCAATTTTTTTAGGGCAAAAATGCCTGTAAAGCACCTCAGTGTGAAAGGGGTCTAATGAATCTGGTTTTCAAAAACCTGCTCTTTTTCTGTGATTCAGTAAAGAGATCCAGAAACCATGATGCACGAGTGGATATTAGACCCCTTTTACACTGAGTCAGTTTTCAGGCGTTTTAGCGCTAGAAATAGCCTCTGAAAAGCGCCTGAAAACTGCCTCTCATTCATTGCAATGGCTGCTTTCACACTCAGACTGTGTGCTTATGGGAGGTTAGAAAAAGTCCTGCAAGCAGCATCTTTGGGCTGGGTTGGGAGTGCTATATATAGCGCGCTCGCAAAACGCCCCTACCCATTGAAATGGGCAGTGCTTCCAAAGCCCCTTAAAAGTGCTTTGAAAGCGCAGAAAAACTGGTCTTTTTTCCTTTTTTTTTTTTTTTTTTAAGGTCACGTGAAAAAACTGGCCCACTAGCACCCGAAAAGCTCCGCTAAAACGCTGCTAAAGCACCACAAAAATGGCGCATTAGCAGCGCTCAGTGTGAAAGGGATCTTAAAGATTTATTTTTTCCAGAACAGGATGTTAGGAGTGGATAGTTTGCTTTAACCATATTTGAGTGGTTTACCCCAGTAAATTGCCTTGCGTAGATAAAAGATTTAATCATTACAAACTAAAAGCCTCAATATTTTATAACCTGTGGTTGCACCACAATTACACAATCGGCTGTAAAAAGCAAAAAAACTAATCTTGGGAAAGACTTTAAAAAATGCATTCTTAGCAGCACTGTTCTCTAATTACAATCTTACCCACCACAGTAGGTATTGTATATATATAGATTCATATTGAATCAACATTACTTTATTGGTACCCCAAAGACTTTGAAATGTGGTTTAAAAACATAAGCGTTTATTTCATAAGCACAGCGTAGAGTATGTAATAAGTATAGTCTGAGCCTATGAAATAAACACTTATGTTTTTTATACCACACTGTAAAGTCTTTGGGGTACCGATAAAGTACAGTAGTTCAACAGAAAAGTTTTTGCATACCACTGTATAGGGATGTGGCACCCCCCTCTCACTGTTTGACCCATCCGTACACATCGTTTATGTGTGTTTGGACTATGTTGGGCAACACTGCCCAATGCGGCTGGTGTGAAGGAGCCCTTCATATACCCGATGTGTGTATGTATATATATATATATATATATATATATATATATATATATACACATACACACACTGTATGTGTTAGAGGCAGTCAGAGATGCAAATATGGAATCTTCATAAGGCAAATCAATATCTGAAAGAATGTTTATTATAAAGATATAAGCTTATAATCTAAAAACCGGCAACTTCTGTGTTCATGCTGAATACAATTTGGAGAAGACAGAGAGAGAGAGAGAGAGAGAGAGAGAAACACATTACCAGCTGTGGCCAAGAAGAGATTCACTTCACCAGAGGCCAGCTGAACTCATGCCAGGCCTCTGATCATATACATTTAGTAACTTCTACATTAGTTGCCAGCAGGTTCATTTTAAACAATGTTATATTTTACATCATTTAAGATTGCAATGAGAGTAATGGACCTTCAGTCATTTTTTCAATTTTTCATCTATTAAATCTTCTGCCCTTGTTGATTTAACTTCGGATAGTAAAACATTTTTCTGCCAGTAAATCCTTTATACAGTCCACTTAATGTGTCTTGTCCGGTCATTAGCCTAATCTTATGACATCCTGCACAGCTCTCCCTCTCTCACTCAGAGTTTGCCAGGAAGGGAGGGGGATGAGTCATAAGAGGGCCAATGAGAGCTGCAGGGCTGTAGAGCTAGAGGCGTGTCTGTGTAAACACAGGAAGTGAACAGGCAGGAGCTTCAGCTGCCCACAGTTAAAATGGTTGCAGCCAGACTCAGTGGAGGGAGATTTCTGCAGCATATTTGGCAAGTACAGAACCACAGTATATATAAAATATGCAAAGTGGTTGAAGGGAAGCTTCAGAATGGCAAATATGTTTTTATTACAAATTATGTGAGCAGACTGCAGTTCCTCTTTAATACTAAAAGTATGCAATACCAAACTTCTGATAATTCTATCTCTAAACAGTTTTTACAGCATTCTGAAGACCAAGAAAATAATAGTCATAAATGAAGTCCTGGAAAAAAGTCAATCGAGGTTGGGCTATAAAAGAAGAGATCACAAGTGCTGATTATTATTAAATGCATAAAAAAATGGCACAACTGCAACTCTGCCTAGATATAGACAGCCATCAAAACATAGTAACCAGGCTGGGAGGGCATTAGTCAGAAAGCAAACAAGAGGCCAAGAGAAACTCTGAAGAAGCTGCATTCAATATGGGATAAAACCATGCCCATGGGGCAACCATAACACAGGCACTCCACACAGCTGGTCTTTATGGAACAATGACAAGAATAAAGCTACTTTTGGGAAGAGGGAAACAAATCACTGTTGTAATTTTCTAAAAAAGACATGAAGAATCTGCAGCAGATATGTAGAAAGGGGTCTCTGGTCTGATGTAATCAAAAATTATTATTTTTTTGCATTGGCATAAATCACTGTGGTGGAAAGTTGACACTGCCCATCACCCTGAGAACTTCATCCCTAAGATAAGCTTGGTAAAGGTTGGTGGCAGTAGCATCATCCTGCAGGATGTTTTTCAATGGCAGGGACTGGGAAACCTGTCAGGCAATATATATATACAGTGGTGTGAAAAAGTGTTTGCCCCCTTCTTCATTTCCTGTTCCTTTGCATGTTTGTCACACTTAAGTGTTTCGGAACATCAAACCAATTTAAACAATAGTCAAGGACAACACAAGTAAACACAAAATGCAATTTGTAAATGAAGGTGTTTATTATTAAAGGTGAAAAAAAATCCAAACCATCATGGCCCTGTGTGAAAAAGTGATTGCCCCCCTTGTTAAAACATACTATAACTGTGGTTGTCCACACCTGAGTTCAATTTCTCTAGCCACACCCAGGCCTGATTATTGTCACACCTGTTCACAATCAAGGCATCACTTAAATAGGAGCTGCTTGACACAGTAAGGTCCACCAGAAGATCCTTAAAAGCTACACATCATGCCGAGACCCAAAGAAATTCAGGAACAATTGAGAAAGAAAGTAATTGAGATCTATCAGTCTGGAAAGGGTTATAAAGCCATTTCCAAAGCTTTGGGAATCCAGCGAACCACAGTGAGAGCCATTATCCACAAATGGCGAAGACATGGAACAGTGGTGAACCTTCCTAGGAGTGGCCGGCCGCCCAAAATTACCCCAAGAGCGCAGCGATGACTCATCCAAGAGGTCACAAAAGACCCCACAACAACGTCCAAGGAACTGCAGGCCTCACTTGCCTCAGTTAAGGTCAGCATTCATGCCTCCACCATCAGGAAAAGACTGGGCAAAAATGGCCTGCATGGCAGAGTTCCAAGGAGAAAACCACTGCTGAGCAAAAAGAAAATCAAAGCTCGTCTCAATTTCTCCACAACACATCTTGATGATCCCCAAGACTTTTAGGACAACATTCTGTGGACCGATGAGACAAAAGTGGAACTCTTTGGAAGGTGTGTGTCCAAGTATATCTGGCGTAGAAGGAACACTGCATTTCAGAAAAAGAACATTATACCAACAGTAAAATATGGTGGTGGTAGTGTGATGGTCTGGGGCTGTTTTGCTGCTTCAGGACCTGGAAGACTTGCCGTGATAAAAGGAACTATGAATTCTGCTGTCAACCAAGAGATCCTGAAGGAGAATGTCCGACCATCTGTTCGTGTACTCAAGCTGAAACGAACTTGGGTTCTGCAGCAGGACAATGATCCTAAACAGCAAGTCCACCAACGAATGGCTGAAGAAAAACAAAATGAAGACTTTGGAGTGGCCTAGCCAAAGTCCTGACCTGAATCCTATTGAGATGTTGTGGTATGACCTTAAAAAGGCCGTTCATGCTCGAAAACCCTCTAATGTAACTGAATTAGGACAATTCTGCAAAGATGAGTGGGCCAAAATTCCTCCAGGACGCTGTAAATGCCTCATTGCACGTTATCGCAAACGCTTGGTTGCAGTTGTTGCTGCTAAGGGTGGCCCAACCAGTTATTAGGTTTAGGGGGCAATCACTTTTTCACACAGGGCCATGATGGTTTGGATTTTTTTTCACCTTTAATAATAAACACCTTCATTTACAAATTGCATTTTGTGTTTACTTGTGTTGTCCTTGACTATTGTTTAAATTGGTTTGATGTTCCGAAACACTTAAGTGTGACAAACATGCAAAGGAACAGGAAATGAGGAAGGGGGCAAACACTTTTTCACACCACTGTATATATATATATATATATATATATATATATATATATATATATATATAGCCAAGATGGGTCAGTATCTCGACCTACAATGACCTTAAAAAAAAGACACACTGGAGGGGCTTAAAGTATATTTCTACTTTAGCAGCCAACTTGGTTATTCCACATGTGTGTTACATGTTTCCATTCACATAGCATAACTTTCTAAACAGCTGCTTGCATTTTTACACTGGGGCGGTGCTCTTACAGGACAGGGAAAAAAAAGTACTGCAAGCAGCATCTTTGGGGCGGTGCAGGAGCGGTGTATACACCACTCTGCCACCCCCCCTGCCCATTGAAATGAGTGGGCGCTGCTTTGAAAGCACTTTGAAAGCATCGCTAAGCGGGCGCTTTTAACCCCTTCTAGGGGGGTTAAAGGCGCCCATGAGTGGTCCCAAAGCGCCACTAAAACTAGCTAACCCACGCACCACCCCAATGTGAAAGGGGTCTTTGCGGTATTGTTTGTAGAATTTTGAGGGAAAATAATCAGTTTAATCAATTTTGGAATAAGTCTGTAACAAAAAAAATGTTACATGCAACCCTTAAGAAATTTTACACTATCTAGCGTTTTATGTTTTATTTGTGCATTAAGCATTAACCCCCCCCCCCCCCCCCCCGTGTGAAGAGGAAAAGAGAGAAGAGATCAGCGCTGTGCGGGGTGGCATCTTTCCTCCCCTTACTTCCTCTTTACACTGCATTCAAACAGGAGCCATTGGCTCTTGCTGCTGTCAATCAGAGGAAGTGTGGGCCTAAGTCCCGCTGTGTATTTCTATGGCGCGTGGTTCCGTAGACACACAGCTCGGAGGACTACTACCTGTCCAGCTGCTGGCTATGGTAGTCCCACAGAAGAAGAGGAGCCAAGATTACCGCCAGGGACCCCAGAAGAGGAGAATCGGGCCGCTCTGATCAATACCACTGCACAGAGCAGGTAAGTATAAAAAGTTTGTTATTTTAATAATAAAAAAAAAATTTGTTTAGTAACACTAAGCCAGGAAATTAAATCAAAATTAAAAATGTATTAATAACTAAACCTGGGTAATATATTGCAGCTTATCAGGCCTTAGATGTGGTGGCCTCATTCTCTCTCCTCAGCCCCCGTGCAATGTAGATGAACAAAGGCAGACCTATTTGTAGTCCACTTTGGGTGACAATAATGGCTCCCTCAATAGATACAGTGAGGAGTGAGTGTAGCCACCCAGGGATAAGAGGTGTATTATGCGCAAGATGATCAGGTTAAAAAGGCTGAAAAAAGAAAATGAATGCAGCCATGTAATCTAAGAACTAGTGAATGGCATTAACACAATTTATTTTTTTGGGTTTAGACACACTTGAACATAACTTGGTATAAGCTTTTGTGAAAAATGCAGCCTAGCATTAGTCAAGTCAATGGACAGCGAGAGTGTAAGCATAAATGTGTAAACATCTGAGTGCACAACCAGACCCAGCATTTCCACCCATCAGCATGCAAAGGGCAGAGAGAGAAGGAAGGGATTTGGTTCAGGGCGGTCATTATTCACTAGGAGCCAGCTTGACTCCACTTCTAATCTGTATTCCAAGAAGTCCTGTAATATTAGAAAATAGAACTCATACAAGCTAGCAAATCAGAAGGGATTCCATTAAAAAGGGACCCACTGACAGCATATCATCTGATAATTGCAGGGCAATATGTTGTGCAAACAAAGTGCACTTACAGTATGCTTTAGGCCCCATTCAAATCTGTATTTTAGGGGCTGCATCTTTCATGCACTTTCATCAAAAGGCTCAGAGCTCAATGATGACACCCTAAAATACAATGAATGCACTTAAAGCTCACTGCATGGATATGAACCAAGTCATAAAGTGGTTGTAAACCCTGACATATCCCCAGTGAAGTGACTGGCCTCAGGTGATACACAGAGATGAAACAAATCCTCCTACATAAGCTCTAGCTGTGTGTCTGCAGCCACTTCTGTAGATCAATCTAAAAACAAACAGGAAAGGATTTCTCTTTAGTTGTATCAGCAGGGGGTATGGATCTAAAGTCTTCACACAGCTGACAGCTCTGATGCCTGATTGGAGGGAAGGGACACACAGTACAGACAACAAGCAGAGCCGTGGATAACAAGCAGCTCCCTTTCCACCATCATTTTACTTCTTGGTGTCCAGAAAAGCTTCCAGAGACATGCTGATAACAGAGGAACAAGGCAGCAGAGAGAAATGACACTCAGAGCTTTGTAGAGAGACAAGTACACCGTATAGAAGGAGGCAATTTTCTTCATAGCACATGTCTGAGGGTTACAAGCACTTTTCACTTACAAGAAGTGTCTACCAAGAAGTAGGAACCAAATTCCTGGATATTTTATGAACTACAAATCAACAAATAAGTGCCAGGTCACACTGGAATGAGGTGTGGGAAACCAGCGTTCCGTGAGCATTTCCTGCACCACATTCAAAACACGCTGTCTCTGATCTGCGGCGGGTGTCAGTGTAA